>OX123187.2:39628393-40878393 GCA_944739405.2 Euclidia mi
CTAAATAACTTTGTATTTCTTTATACAAAGTTTTTGCTTCACATATATTCCTAGATTAAAGGTAATATACTGATAGTATTATGTGGTTTAATGCTTATTAGGTAATAAAAAACATCTTTTGAAGACCTACTGAAGTACACTATCTGATTTAGTAGCTGAAACATGTGTGGGAGGTGAAAGCCTACGCTCATATCCGCCCACATGTAAGAACGTGATTTACACCGTAATATTCCACTGCAATGATATTATTGTGACGAGATTATTAAACAGCTCTCAACTTTTATAAAGCATAATGATAGAAGGAAATATGGCCTTTATTTTTTTGGTTTTGTGGCAGCAATTCTTTTGTGCGCCTGCCGCCTAATCCGCCATTCTATAGTTCGAGTTTGCTGTAGGCGGAGGCAGTGTGTGACTATCTCTTGGTCACGATTTGCTTAGGCTTAGCGAAACTACATCTAAACCCAACAACAAAAGTGGTGTGGTGTCCTCTAGTTCCGTAGCGGCAGGGTCAGGCGAATAGGAATTAGTATAGGCTGTGATCCAACCGGTAGGAAATGACAACTCCTATTTACATTGTTCAAAGAAACATGGGCGTGAGCATGGTTCTCTTGTATGAAAGCATGATATTCGCTAGTCATGGAGTAGGTAATAACAACCAATTACCTACTAGTAAAAATAGATTTGACAGACAAAGGTCACTGCTGGCATTTCAACTAGATCTCAAAAAGGGGGTCGTTCAACTGTAGCCAGTTCGATATGTGGATATAATAGTATTATACTGACAGATTTCGCTGCGGTTTGGCAATCTGCAAAGTATTTTTCTAATTATGCGCTGGAGAATTATTTTTAATTCTTACTAGGCTTTGACGTCCAGGTTGGAGCTTTATATTTATTTTATTTGAGGAATGTTGTATTCAGACGTGAGCTAAAATATGTATGTTTAGTAGACTGTAGATGCCTTCTGTTACATGAACTTTTAACTGCCCGAACAGCATCATGACTTCGTCTCAGAATTCACTAGCGAGTCAATATAGAAAGCAAGGTCTTTTTGATTGCTTCATCTTTGTCTTCACTGATGTTAATCAATTTTCCAACCGCATTATACACACTATTGCTCGGTTAAGTAGCAGACCAATCAATTAGAGTATACTAAATACCTTACGACAATGTAAATGAAAACTGACAGAACATTATATCAGACATTTATTAAAGCCAATAAATATCGTATACCTACCGATCGCATAACGAATTAACTACGTGCATCTACTGCGTATATCATAATATGTTATGTAAATGATTGTCTCCACTTACAAATGGGTACCTAAGGTAATGAGCTAATGAGGGGCCAATATTTGTTTACAAAAAGTGCATTTTCATGTTAGTATATTCACTGATTGCTGTGAAACAAACCGTATTTTAACATATTGGTTCTTTCGTAATTTCTTAATATTCAGAAAAATTGTTCAGTCAATCAGCATTGGGATCTGTTAGGTGCCTCAGAATATTAAAGAGCAGAATAAAGAGGTTAGACATTGTTTGAGAGCCGGAAACGCGTGCCACTCATATGGAACATGAGATCATACTTCAGTTGCATCCAAGACTTTCGTCATGCAGTCTGAGGTTTTATAGTCTAACCAGATTCGACAGCATATTTTCTGTTCTACAGAGCAAATCAGCGATATTCCTTGGCTTAATTCGATGTGACTATATTCAAGAGTTCTGACTCCTCATAACGACTGTCAAAGATCTTCATGACACCCGGACCGACGGCACGCGCCTGCCGAGGCACGGGGCAAACGATAATATGCTATTGAATACGCACATAACTTCGAACTGTCAGTGGCGCGCGCCGTGGCTATGAACCCGATATATTATTTTCTGTATGACAGTCTTTCTCTATAAGGCTATCGCTGCCCCTTCAAATCTTATTCTAATATATAAAGCCGAAGAGTTTGTTTGTTTGGTTGAACGCGCTAATCTCAAGAACTACTGGTCCGATTTGAAAAATTCTTTTAGATAGCCCATTCATCGAGGAAGGCTATAGGCTATATAACATCGCGCTATGAACGACGGGAGTGGAGCAGCCTTAAATAACGCGGGTGTAACCGCGGGCATCCCCTAGTTAATCATAAGAGCATAAAATATATTGGTATTTATACCTACTCAAGTACACATAGCACTCTGAGCTAACAGTGCTTCGATTGGCGGAGTAAATATTATAGCTCCGTATTTTATGTGCTTTATATAATTATTTACATTGTATTGTTCGTCGCAAAACGTTGTATGGGATTCTTTGAAGAAATAGAAGGTTGCCAACCTAGCTGTATTTTATTTAATGCTACTTTGGACATAACTCTGGGAGATATGAATCGTTTTGGACCATACTTTACTTTGCATAGTTCTTACAAAGTAACAGTTTTAAATGTTTTAAAGGTTCAAGGTGTTATAAAGCCAGCAAGGCCTGTCACTTAACTACAGTTTTCATTATAAGATAGTTCCCAGGCACAATATCGAAGGGTATAAGTAGTTATCTAGTTTCTGCAAAGAGCACAAGCGTATCTACTTCACCGATAATTTGTCTGACGACATTAGTAACAAATCTTACTTGCTTCCTACAATAATCGAGAAAGTTTGTCAGGATGAATGGATTTTCTGCACAAACTACTGAACGGATTTTGATGTGTGTGTAGTTTTCTGTTACAATGAGGGCAAAATAGCTGCTTACCAGGTACTCAAGAGTTCTGCCTATGTCCAGGATAGACTTGACGCCGCTGCAGACGACGAGAGTCTTGCTACGTCCAAGCTCGTTCAGATCCGCTGATATATCTAACGTGCTCTCACCTTGACGGTGAACCCCACCTGCCAACCAAAACACATGCTTAATCACTACAATAGTAGACTAGCTGTTAATAACGCGAGTCCGGCAAACGTCGTGCGTTGGCCGACTAGGTGAGAAAAACCATTATCGTTGCCCCCTTAGCCATCGGGAACACCACGACGTGGACGCACTCGATTTGTTATGGTGGTATGGGCAGATTGAACAATTTACAAAGCGGCTAGTTACCAACCTGCCCCATACAATTTTGCATAATAATATGGAATTAGTGCGATATTTTTTAAACCCAAAGAGCTCGTTTTAGGACGATGCCAACGTATAAAAGAAAATAATATCACTGAGCATATACCATACCTAAAGATGTATTGGATAGAGAATGTCAACAAGTTCTTTTTGATAATCCCACAGCAAAAGAATTTGCTATTCCGTATAAAACACTCTAACGGCATGTAGTAAATAATATGAGAAAGAAATTAAAAAGCAATCCGGGACTGCCGAGATCACAAATGTTTTTGGAGTGCGTTGGCTACGCAAAAATTTACAAATATTAAGTAACGAGGAAAATTTTGCATTGGAAAATTACACAAAGTGAGCTGCTAATATTTGTTAAGGATTAACACGTTATGAGTCATGACAATTTGCATAAGGGTTCGCGAAAAAAAAAAATCTGTAGCATGGGAGAGAAAAGGGATTACTATTGAAGAATTGCAGAGGAATTTCCTTAAGCGTCATCCAGCTCTCTCTATAGGTACCATCTTCTCAAGCTATTTGTGTTTTGTTTCAAAAACTTATTTTTACGTTCCATTATAATGTTACTTTTTTTTTTTTTGGATTATTTTGTTGCTCAATTAAGTTGTTGAGTGGGTTGACAGTCTATTTTCCTAAATAAAAACAATAATTGCACACATTTGGTATTTTTTATCCTATTTTTCTTATTCATTACTTCTCAGGTCAAGGTTGACCTGGGTAAGTTGACTTATCACTAGGGGTAGGTACCCCTAGTGATAAGTCAACTTACCCAGTTACGGGGTAGGTTGACTCGTTTTCCCATTCTATAAAAACGAGCGTTTACACGATATTGTAATTGGTAGCAAGTTAATTGTAACTTTTGCAAAGCTTAATAATGTCACTATTAACGAAATTGCGTTTTATACAAATAACCAACAAAACAATAAAAATAAAAACGTTTAAACAAAAAATTGGCCAACCATCCTCGGTCTCCCCTACTTACATTTCAAAGTAACAAATCATAAATGAGTAAAGCAATAAAAAATCATATTGGTACGATTTTTTTGGCTCTGCCTACCGACGGGAAAAAGGCGTGAGTATATGATGTATGTAGTTATGATCATCATCATTGTCCTAGCGTTATCATAGTAGCATCCAATTCTTTGGGTTTGGGTTGTTACACAGATTTAAGAGAGCTTTTTCACAAAGTGACTCCTGACTAACCTCAGCAACCCGCGGGTCATCATCGTAATGTGTATTGAATTACTTCTTCTGACTGACTGATCGCACAGCCTCACTGAAGCGAAAATATGAATTTTGACAGTCTGTTCCTTTTATGACGTTGTTCAGGTAGAAACTGACTAAGAAAATATTTTTTATATCCCAAAGGGTAAAATTATGGATTCAAGTACAAAAATAAAGATACGTAATAAATTGTTGTGCTCATGAAATATAGATTTATCGTAGATAGGAATCGAACCTATGGCCTCTGCCGTACTGATACAGATTCACAAACGACAGCAAGATACGACACAATTACAATTATAAAGCGGATTCAACGTGAAGTCAAATTCAGGACAACAATTTCTAGATCATATAAGTACATTTTTATACTTTGTGGAGATTGGAATGGCGACCACTTCTACGTCATTCGTGTCGTAAAATATTATCGTCGATACTATCGTCACTATCCACGCACAACAGCGAATAGGTTAAAAAAATTGAAAATCACGTTCCCTTCTCGTCCTGTTTGTATAGCTGCCACTAAAGTGACGATAACAGGAGATGTTGTCAAAATCCGTCGCGTGATTTACACCCCAGGTGAATCACAAGTAAGCCTCCCTCCTTTCCCCGCAGCCATCCTTCCTCTTCACGTGTTTCCCGTATCTCGTCGCTTTTTTATACTTACAAACTTCCTTCCCGCTACACCGAACAATCCTAGCAACTAAAACGATACCTCGTAAAACTAAGTTTTACTTCAAATGCGTTAAAGAACTTGGACAATATATATCTTGAATTGTTTGAGCATGTTTGAGATGCTCCAAGATCGCTAAAAACTTAGTAAAATAAAACTTTCCAGTATAATGCCAGTCGATACTGAGCGAAACGCTGCAAAGTCAAAATTACGTACGTCTACAACTGTGTGTAATATAATGTTGGGAAAGTATTTTGTCACAGGAAGCTGGATTATTACATCACTGATCCCGAACTAGCGCGCAGTCCACGAACCGACATACTTTACTGAAGTTCTGCGTACGCATAATGCTGTAAAGTGTGCTCAGTGGGATATCTAATATCAAGGTGTATATCCCCAATATAAGCTGTTCTATTTAAGTAGCCTGTTCAAACACAGACCTACTTAAAATAGAAATAGCCAGCCACACGTGTGTTTCTAACCGCGCAGTCTACCCCTACCACATTTACTTCCAAATGATGAAATAATAAGAAGTCGATCGCGTCGATATATTTCGCGGCCTACTGCGCTATCGTTTTATTGCGGCTCATAAAACTAAGCACCAGTACTTAAAGGGTTATCCTCCGTAATGTGGTTCATCCAAGTAATGATTAAAACTCTGCCTTCAGTCAAACAGTTAAGTTACGCATCAATCTTGGCTCCTCTGAGGCAACTTACCTAGCTTTAAAAGTAACTCAAAGAGAAAGAGACGAGAATAGTCTACGGTAACTACGGTTTGTTCTGATGTTTGTTTGTTTTGCTTTTCGTGTGAGTGTGTGGCCAACTCCTGTTCTGATTAAATTCATGGTCAATAAAATTGCAGAGACATTTTTACTATTTGAGTATCAGTCTGCGCCTGTGTACCTTTATATTGCTTTTATAGTACAAATTTCAATTTTACAATGTGTTTTCGCATTAAATCCTTAATATTTTCTTAAATATTTACATTATTTTTGAATGCTTTTTTGACTAACAACAATTAGTTTTTTTTAATAATCTTAATAACAATTATTACGGGTAAGTACTGTATGTACGTAGTACAAAGTAAGGTGCCTAATCAACTAAACTTAAACTAAAATTAAATGGTTGTAAAAAAATTGCACAATTTAATACAAAGTGTGGCCTCTTCTGTTATTGAGATCTTGCTGGCATTAGAATCGATGAGATTGTTAATGTTATCCTGCGGCAATCGCTCCCAATGAAATTTTAGTAAGTCCATCAGTTGTTGGGTTGTTGTTACTCCATCCAAGTCCTTTAAAACACGTCTCTGGGGCATGTCCCATGCATGCTCGATGGGGTTGAGGTCTGGCGATTGTGCAGGCCAAGGCAATACCAGGATGTTTTCCCTTGCCAAGTACTCCCGTGTGTGCAAAACTGTATGCGAACGCGCATTGTCATGCATCAACATGAAATCGGAGCCAAGCGTCTGTGCGAATAGACGGACATAAGGCCTTAAAACATCCTTAAAGTAATTTACAGCGTTCATGTTACCATTTCCAAAAACGAGCTCAGTTCGTCGTTCTTCATAATACCCGCCCATACCATAACTGTTGAGCCGTTGTATAGATGCACTTCCTGAACACACCTATCTTTCAGTATTTCCAGGATGACGATACACTCTTACCCTTCTAGTATCAGGCTTGAACCCAAATCGAGACTCATTGCAAAATAAAATTTTATCCCATTGTTCCCGGGTCCATGTAATGTGTTCCCTACACCATTCATTTCGACGAGCGCGATTCCCGTGACGTATCGGTGGGCACCTAATTGGCCGCACAGTTTGGCAGCTAACAACAACACCACTTGAATTTTGTAGCCTTAAACCTATCTCTCGGGCGGTTAACATCGGCTGGCGTCTTGCAGTCAGTTGTATGTATCGATCTTGCCGTATGGTTGTACACCTACCTCAACCTAGGTGCTGCTTAGCAGGATCTCCCGTGTTAGTGTAACGCTGATGAAGACGGCAAATAACGCTTCTGTTGATACCAAAATACCGAGATACCTGAGATTGACTTCTTCCCGCTTGCAACATCCCTACAGCTCTTTGCATTTCATCTGCGTTCAAATGACGTCGCTCCATGACGTAAGAAATGTCTCAAAATCCAAATTTGTTCACAACTTTTTCAAATTATTGTTTAAATCATAAAATTTATACAGAATACTAAATTTTAATAAGCAAAGAAAAAGGTACTTATAAAATTCGAACAAATGCATTCGCTTTTGAATTTGTGAAAAAAAAAGAAATATGATACTCAATTATTTTTTACAACCAGCCAGTTTGTCCTCTAGATCAAAAAAGTTTACATAGGTATTAACTACTTGGTAAGAAATTATATAATAATTGATAAGGTAATAATTTTAAATAGTATGTGTTGCTTAGACTTTTTTGATGTGTGTGTATATTATACAAATATTCTTGAAGTAATGATAGATATGAAGTAAAAGTACCACCTTTATTCGTTTATTTAGAAAATGTTTTAATTTTAGAACTAATCTTCATGAGGACGTATAAAAGAAGGTTTGAACCACTAAGCACTTAAGCACTAACTATGTCTCGCGGAAAACGTAAAGTTACCTACAGTGCTTTTTGGACTGTCCATTCCGCAAAAGAAAAGCGGGTTTTAAGGCCCTAGTTTAGCAGTGCCTTTATAATAAATTGTCGACGACACGATAACGACGAGACGGCTCTCGAAATTCGCCATTTTCGCCTCACCCAACCCTCCTATGTCGTTGTGAAGTGCCGAAATAGCGTAATCCGTTTGTATCTATCCTATCGTGCACTAACCATTCCGTTTCTTGCTGCCAAACTTTATCCAGACTGACGTTCATTTAAATAGTTGGAAATGGAATAAGTCTTGCGCCGTTGATGATAATCTGCAAGCCTAGTATTATAGTAATATTATAGTAGAATTCGTTGTTAATTACATCGCAAGTTCGGCACGCCAGGCGATGCGAGTGGCAGTAATGAATGCGCCAGCAAAACGCTGAATCCAACCGTGATATCGTTGAAATTCATTCGTACATATACAAGCACAGCTAATTGAAGTGCTCGCGGTGTTTACGATGATTGCCACACCGCGTACCGTGACTTAGCACCTCCTTGTACGAGACTGGCGTGATCATAATCTTGTTTAGAATCATTTAACCGCTCGTAAATTTCACCCTCCATACAATATAATCAAATAAAAATACAATTAAGTGTAATTTTGCGTTTCATATGATTTCGGACGGTTTAATTAACTTTGTCATTTCATTTAAATCATAGCCGTAAATAGGTTCGTTAGCGTTCATAATGCCATTTTAATAGCGTTCGCATTACAATAAAGATGTTCAGATGTCTGTGGCAGATTAAAGCCACTGGAACGAGCTTAGCGCAGTAACAGAATGGTGACAACAAATAACAGCACACATTAACGCTTATAGACGCTGTTTAAGACACTCGTATCATCTTCGAAATGTGTAAGGAAGCAGGCGACAATTTTCTATCTATACTACAACATTCCGAACCTATAACAATTCAATGATCTGCATTGCTCGTAAAGTTGTAAATATTTACACGTTAATTCCTTGGTGAAATAGCAATTACCACCATCATAAATTATTTATATAAATATATAATTTCCTAACATAAAGCTACGACCATCGTAGACAGCTATATGCTATATAAAATGTTGTAGTTGTCTAATGTTTCCTGCAAACATCCCACTTTGGAGTAAAAAAGTCTAAAGGCTTCGTCATCAAATAACAGACCTACACAAAGAGCACAATAACTAAAGACATTTCCTTGAAAGACGAAAGACCCATAAAATGCCAGGACTATACAACAATACATTTATCGTGGACATAAAATAATTCCTAGTTAGAGTGACGGTTTTTAGGATGCCACAACACATTCTATTATGTAAGGCCCCTTGTCAAATCCTCGTTATCAATTCCAACTTATACTTTCAACACAAAGCAGAGAGCCTTAAAAGGTATAAAACACAATATGGCGGATGTTCTGCATGTTTTGTTGGTGTCTTGCAAGTTGTAAGGTGTAATGGGTACCGCTGTTACGCAACAGAAAGCTTTTTACCGACAAGGGCTTGTATCCGGACGGAAACTGCATATTTGGGATATTTTATGTCGTTGTGCCCGTTGTGTGAATTCAGGCTTGTTCTAGAACCTGCCTGATAGCTTTAGTTTTAGATTTATTTACCTTAAACGAAGATTGGTGTAACAGTGTAACTGGTAAAAAAAAAGGTTTATCAAACGATTTCAAAGATTTTTTGTTTTGTATACAATATACCGCTATATGTATTGGTACAATAAGCAGGTAGTTACTGCAGCTTATTATAATATTGCCAACGTAGTGCAAGAATAAATTTATATTTCTGAAGTGGACAAAGGTCGCCTAGAACTTCCTATCATCCTATCTCCTTCCTATCATCATTGAAATGAAGCCCAACTAGATCAAAGCATCTAGCTAACTAAACGTTTATTACATAATACTATGTTTTGGACATTAGCAGAGGCGTGGTGACTACTTTAACCACAATATTATAATTTGTGCAATCTAATTAAATCAAGATATGGGGTTAATTGAGGTTGCGTTCATAGCAAATTATTGATGAAATTAAATGGTTCTGCCTCCCTGCCAGGACATTTTAGGGCATATAATAATCATTCGGCGCCTAAAACATTTATTTGGAAGGGGAATCAAATTTTCAGTATACCTACATAATGTATCTTGTAGACGAGATATTTTTGTTCATCCATCGACTCCAAATATTTAAAGAAAAAGTAAACGTTAATTGATTTATCAAAATACTATTGAATATTAGCTTAATAAAACGTTAACCTCGATGATTGACGGGTGTATTCCCAGGACCAATAAGATGGTCAAATGTACAAGCGAACACGATTTTGCCGTAATTTTATAAAGTAACTCCTAAGTAATTTATCATCCTTACAGCACACAGGGGAAATGAAGGCTTGCTCTATTCATAATAGAATTCAAGCTTGGAAATAAGGATGGTAAACTTTTAAAAATAAGTCTCTTCGGAACCTACCTACTTAAAGACTTCTTACTTAGATTCTCTTTTCGTAATCTAACTGCATTAATAATGAAGACACTTTTATTTATTTTGCCGAGCTTGGATATAATATTTAGGTTTTTCTTTTATTAGACATTTGAGAATAGTGGTATGCTTCCCTGTTTTATACAATGTGTTGATCTGCATTTGCAAAATATTTTAGTATACAATATAGACAGTCAAAGTCAAAGTCAAAATCCTTTATTCATTTGGGTCACAATGTGACGCTTATGAACGTCAAAATAATAAATTCATCAAATAATTACTTAAAGACTCTATATTTACATTTACTGCCACGTTCGCAAAGCAAGGGCGTAGAATCATGAGAAAGAACGGGCAATAAAACTCACGGTCACTCTTTTTCATCGCCAGGTTTTGCATAATACACATAATTTACATTTTGTAAGGTGCTGCAACTGTTACACCTTCTATATCACTTGTATATATTTACTGTACATAATAATAGTCAAGCATAATTCTTAATTTTAATTTTGATGTTCATTTAGTTAGCCTCCTCAGAATACACATGGTGAAACAGGAGCATCCACTTACATAATATATATACCTAATAATGCAGGCAATCCGCGAAAGTGATCAGAACCATGATGGAAAGAATGCAGTTAAATATTAAAATGTAATACCAGACCGCAAGACTGTCATCGACCAGTCATCGCAAGTAGCACCCGTTTACGAGTATGACGCATGTGCCTGCCATCATCCCTCTCGCCATATTAGAGGGACAGATGACCCGACACACGACGCCACCACAAGAAATGACATTTTAGTGAGCATGACGACAACGGTATACGAACCGGCAGTAAGAAACAATATATTGGTATACTGACCATGACCGCCAATTACCTCCATTTTCAGATCATTATTATTAACATAAATTAGTGGAACGCGTGAAGGAATGCAAATGTAGAAAGAATTTTGTGAAGGTGACAAATGAACAATGATATGATCAGGGATAAATTATGTTAAACTACATTCAACAAATCATAAAAATATCCAAATCCTGCAAAAATCATGTGTTCACAAGGCACCTCCACTCAACATCTCACTTATCAAAACTAGAATTTAACAAATTTATATAACAATTATATTACACGGTCAGAAAATAAAATAATCTTGAGCTTAACAAGCCTAAGCCTATCCCCATGGTGTCTTATCATTTAAAAATTCCTTAATAGTGTAATAACCCCTTTGTAAAAGAAAGTTCCTGATTGTCCGTTTGTATTTGTGCATGGGTAAATTCATTATTTCAAGAGGCAATTTGTTGAAAAATCGTATACCAACCCCCGCAAATGAGTTCTGAACTTTATGTAGACGATAATTAGTTCCCACCAGTTTATGCTTATTCCTTGAGTTCACTTTGTGCAAATTACTATTTTTGCGGTATAGAATTAAGTTTTTCTTGATGTACATTAAGTTAGCATATATATATTGCGATGCAACTGTCAATATATCTACTTCTTTAAATTTATCACGAAAAGAATCTCTAGCACCTAACTTATAAATTGCACGTATGGCCCTCTTTTGAATGTCAAAAATAGTCTGTATATCAGAAGCTGTACCCCATAACATTATACCGTAAGACATTACGCTGTGAAAATAACTAAAGTAAACTAGTCTAGCAGTATCTATATCTGTTAATTCCCTAACTTTTCTAACTGCAAACGCTGCAGAACTAAGTTTTACTGCGAGACAGGATATTTGGGCGCCCCACTGAAGCTTACAATCTAAAGTTACACCTAAGAATACGGTTGATTCAAGTAGTTGAATTGTTTCCTAATTTAAAATTATATTAGTAGGAACACTTTTGACATTAGGCAAAGAGAATTTAATACATTTGGTTTTGCTAGGGTTGAGTACCAAATTATTTGTCGAAAAAAACAATCTAACACATATGCAAGAGTGTTATTGACGGTATCAAAGTTATTTGAATTGCGATCAACTTTAAAAATTAGTGATGTATCGTCGTCAAACAAAACAATATCACATAAATTTTGAACAAAGAACGGCAAATCATTAATATATATTAAAAAAAGAAATGGACCGAGAATAGAGCCCTGTGGAACGCCCATTCCCACTGGCAAACCTAGAGACCTACTCCCATTAACATCTACATATTAAATTCTATCTCTGAGGTAGTAGGAGGATTACAGTATAATTATTCACCTAAAATTATTTTAAACAGTGTGCGATGATATAAATCCCTATTTTCATTCAATGTTACTTAGATAGTAAATCAAAATAAACTGTTAAATCGTGCAAAATAAGACTGTATCGCGCAGTCACTGTAGGCACGTGGGCTTGTGTGTGTTAGGCACCTGAAATGGCGATCAGCTGAGCGGCGGCGGCGCTCAATACACCGAGTTAATTTTCAAAGTGCATGACACCGAATTTTTATTTTTTATTTTTAGTGACTTGTCTTTTTCATGTATTTGTATTCAGTTATAGTAGTATATTAAACCCTTAAAATATTTTGCAAATGCAAATCGACGAGATCAGCGATAAATTGGTATTACAACTGAAATGGATTAATTCCTAAGGTTTACCACTGTGTGTAGGTGCCAGCATGTGGATATAAGAGCAAATTATACAATATCTTCTTTTTACAAAGGCGTGTGCTAAATATCAGTGATACCATACGGATATGGGGAAGAAAGACAAATTACCCTTGCCCTCTTCTACATCTCCTGCTATATAATAGGCTCTTCCCTCTTTATAAATTATTAAGAGTCTATAGGAACGGAAGAACAGATAGTACTACGCTTTAACTTAACGTTTCTGTCTCATCCTTAACACATTTTGTGTGAGAGCAATTAATGATCGACGTCACCTATTCAGAGATTCAGACTAGTTAATGAAACAATAATTTTGTCCAAATAAGTTCTTACGATTTTCGTTACTGATTACCAACCTGGTTGCTATATTAATATCACAGTGCTAATTCAGCAACATGTTTTTTATACCGAACTCTCCGTACTTGAAATATATATGTTCAGATGCAGACATATTGAACCTAAGGCAGGTGAAACGTCCGCACGTTCTTCGCTTCTGTAGCGAGTACAATAAAATTATACGATTTCACTTCGCTCGCTCTCAATGTGGCCGATTTCATAATAATTCATTGCTCTCTTGCTACACTTATTTTTCAGACAGTTGCAGTTTGGTGAATGTACTATGCCGAAAAGAACTACTTTGCAGATTCTCTTAGTTTAGAACACACGTACTTTTGTTGCCAGTCAATGTTAAACGGTAATTAAGTACCAGATGATGACGTCCTGATCTGCCGAGGCAAGATTTGAGAAATATGCCTAAATGGCATATTTTCTGTTCGTTTATGTGAAAAACGTGACAATGTTGCTCTGTTCAGGCAAGGCAAGTTCCAAAGAATATGCATATATGGCAATTATAGGTAGTAGAGCCTTGCTGATTTCACCATGAATGGTCCGGCTCGACCGAGGAAGTACTACCCTCTCACAAAAAATCGACGTACCAGTACCTAAACTGTTGCGTTTTGTTCGGTGAGTGAGAGTGCTGGAGGCCCTATCCCCTATTCTTTATCCCTCAACCCACTCCTTCTCTTATCCCTTTTCCCAACCCTAAGGGGCGGCAACGCACTTGTGACTCCTGTGGTGTTGCTTGTGTCTATGGGCGGCGGTAATTGCTTACCATCAGGCGAACCGTCTCCTCGTTTGACGCCTATTAAAATAAAATAAAACATACAAGACGACTTAATATATCACTAAATACTCCCGTCAAGCTTTGTCGAGAAACAGTAGCCGAAGAAACAATTGTTCCACATTGTCTATTTAAATGAGAATGAAATGCCTAAATTTGATAAGACAAGCACGCAAAAAATAGACTCTAAGGCACGTTACCTATTCCACCGGTAACAAACACAGGTATGTCAGCCAGTTCAGCGGCAATGATCGTTCCCGCGACGGTGGTGGCGCCATCTAGTTTCGCTGCAGCTATCGGCGCCAGGTCTCTGCGAGATGCCTTCACCACGCCTTTGGCTTGAGCCAAGTAACGGATCTGGTCTTCCGTAAGCCCGATTGTAAGTTGACCCTTGAGGATGGCTATCGTCGCAGGGATTGCGCCCTGGCAAAATAAAACAATACTTAATGACGAAGCTAGTAAAAGCCATGGTACATTCAGCAAGTAACGGCACAGCTCCAACCCTCCCTGGGTTAGAGCTGTGCCTATAACTTCTCATTTAAATTTGACCATTAAATCTTATGTTGTATAATGTATTTCATATTGTCAGTATATTATTTTAGGCATTATTTTGTCAATCGCTTGTCAACACGTTTGGCGGTAACTAGTACCTAACTCAAAACAGAGCCGTACTACACAGCAGCTGTGTGCCGTTATTGCGCCGGTACCTACAGCTACAGTGTGTACTTTAATATAAAAAAGTGCATTATCCAAAGACTTACTTTAAACTTCAGTAGCTAAGCGTAGTTTTTTATCTCTCAGAAGTTTCTCGAACTTACCCGTTCTCTAATGATATTTTCAACTTGTATAGCTGTCTCTAAGTTTTGTGGATAAGGCATTCCATGTGTAATAATAGTCGATTCGAGAGCGACAATCGGTTTGTTTTCAGCCTTTGCATTTCGGATCTCTTCGGAAAAAACGAACGGGGGAGCTGTCGAACTATACGCCCTCAGATAAAAGGCAGCCAAGCGTGAACCTCTCCGCACGTACTTCAATATATACGCCATCTCGCGCCCTAAAAATAGAATTGAGTTCATTAGTGGATGCTAAAAATACTCCGAGTGGTATTTAACGGGAAATGCTCGAGATAAATCGAGTGAAGTAATATTCTTCGACGCCGGTACTTCGAGATTTTGCTCCCTGTTTTTTTGCTTTTTTTTGCTTCACAAGCTTTAATGCGGTGTCAGTAGAGCTTACATCGGAACATTAATTTACGGAACTGGTTACTTTTAGATCCAAAAATAGATTGAATTTAAATTAACACTAGGTTCGATGTACAGCGCCGTTCACACACCTGACAACGCAGCAGGGGTAGGCCTCCCCCAAAAAGGACTGAAAACGGTTGGATACGGCCGGCTCAAGATCACTTGGAGGAAGTCTATGTCCATCAGTGGACGTTTATAGGTTGATAATGATGATTAGGTACATTAGTACTCGTCATAAAGAATTACAACAAGTAACATAAATAACATAAAATTAGTTGTACAACAGGACGGTCTCATCGCCAATGCGATTTCTTCTAGAAAATAGTACATAATTATGTAGTTGTATAATATCTGAAATGAATAACAATTTACAATGCATACAGATCAAATTAAAATCCTTGTTCATTTGCGAGCTTTAATTATATGTTGGCAAAGCACAAAGGCAGAGACCGTTAGTGACATTTACAATAACATTGAATAATTTGCCTTTGTGCGGTATGCACATAAAGCAATGTTAGTGGAATAAACACGAATTATTTATGCATGAAAGTCCAATTACAGCGGGGCGTAGGTGGGTGTACTTCGACACTTTTGACGAAGGCTATCTGTCGGGGCTCAGAGCCTGCCAACATTAATCAACGTCCAACATCACGGCTGTCATTTATGCCTCTCAAATTTCACCTGTGTGTTGCGGTGACACATAACACCTTTGTTATACCTTACTCCTTTGAAAGCATTGTATTCTCGCCTTTAAAATTTAAGGCTACATTTTTACGATGTGTATATAGCTGTGTGGAATGTCTAGACGGCTGTACATAATATCAAGCTGTATCGACTAGACCAAAGTATTATGGTATGACGTTAGACTTTAGCCACTTGATAAATAGTTTTCTATCTTGATTCCTCCGCTATAGACAGAAACTATGTATGTAAACTAAATTCCACGCGGCGTGGGATCGTCGGATAAATTATTGATTGCAAGCTTGTTGCAAGCGGACCGCATACTTCCCTATCAACGCGAAGGAGTTATAATGCCGTCATCGCCTAGCAACGCTTGTGTTTAGAACCATAGATTATACACTTATACTGGTATAGATAAGCCACTCACAGTTCGAAATTGAAGTTCAATAGGCATCCTCGACCACTAGATGGCGTTAGTAGTGGATTCATTTTTCAAAATAAAATGTTTAATTTCAGTGTTAATAAATAAGTAAATGACAACTATTATATAAAATAATATGAAATTTAAAAGTAAAAAAATATAAAAATCACAAAAAGTAAAAACTAGTTTCCTGCTAAGCGTGGTTTCGATCCACGGACTTATAATCTGTGGGCACAGCACGCTTTCACTGCGCCACGCAACTCTTGGCCGAGTTGACGAAATTACCGTTCAGTTATCGCTACAGGGGCCGTATTACAAACTCTTAATTCCAGCCAATTTACGCCGTAAAGAGAGCTGCCTTGCGATTTCGTATTACGAACATAACGCCAGCCAGTCAGTGGTCACGTGACATCTGACCGTATATTGACTGGCAAATTTCGTATTACGAGCTTTCATATGACATTTCGTTTCATGTTTGGGACGCCATTTTGTAAACAATACAAACCATTCAGTTTACGCTGTGCCGGAGTAACTAGTTAGATTTCGGGAGCGACGAATTGTGTTTTTAAAAATAGAAATAAAAATTAATATTTAAAGAATCGAAATAAGATTTTATTATTTACGACTCGAGCTCACAGAGTTTGATGTAAGACTAAGACTTAAAACATATTCATTAATCAATTCTAATGCAATGGAAACTTAAAACTATCTTACGAACTACGGTTACAATAACAAGTCGCCCGGGTGGGCCGACTGATAAGAAAAGTGCTGCGTTTGGCTCTACCGCAGCGTGAGAGCTTAAGGCTCCGCAACAATGATGGGTTAGGCATATAACTAGGTTAAGGCTCTGCTACACTAATGGGTTAGGAATATAACTCCTCCCCCCTTGGACCGAAGTTATCGGAAAAGCAGCGTTTTTTCGAGAACTTCGTAAAGTCCCTTGAACAAGATGTTACATACTGGGTATATATGATTACAATTAAATTACTTAAACTGAGAATAATGGAGTTAACCCACTAATAATAAGGGTCTCTGATTAACTCTATTTTCCTCCAGGTGTGCCGGATTGTTTTCAGTTTCTTTTGAATGACAATCCTGCTTCTTACAAACCTTTGCTTTTATTACAGAAAAGTACTTATACAGAATTATGACTAATGACAGTAAAACGACAATCGCGTACAACGAGTAAATGGCGACACTATTTGTTTCACTTGTTTCACTTTTTACACTGGTTACACTTTTCTTCAGTATGTAGTTCAGATGTCGAATGTCATCCAATTTAACTCCTTTCAGGTCTACAGGTTCCATATCTACAGCATCTGAGGTTTGTTTCCGTAAATCAGGTAAGTTAATGATGGGCGTAGGCATATATCCCGTCTGTAGAGAGTAAGAACGCCGCCTTTGGATTTGGATAGTGTCTATGGTGACATCGCATTGCTCCCCTATGGTTATAATGTATGTTCCCCGTATACGCTCCTTTGTATCGTCATTGTCAGAAGTTTGAGATATGAGTTTGTCATATTTGGAATATACTATCCAACTATTTGGGGCAATTCTTTCGATTTTCAGGTTTTCAGACTCTACCCGGCGTGATGAACAGCGTGAGGGGTTATAGTGATACTTCATGAGTTGTTCAATACATGTTTCTTCCGCATATTGAACCAATTTATTTTCAGAGCAAAGATATTCTTTAGCTGTAATCTCCTGGCACGGTTGCTCGATCGGGCGGTATCGAACACCTTCTACTAATAGGTAAGGGAATTCAGGAATAACAATAAAGGTCTGGTTACTGGAATCGTTTGACATAGGAAGGGAGTACAATTTGTAGTAATTATAAGTAGCATTATCAATAAGTGGAACTTCTATAATAAACGTTATTTCGTTATGCTTAGAGTAAGATTTTACAGACAATGATTCCTCTATATTCATTAAATTTTGTTAATTTATAGAATACATTAGGTAATCATATTTGCCAATATGTTTCAACAAATCTAATAATTCAGCAGAATTAATAATAGACTTATGTAAAACGGACACTTTACTAAATGCTAAGGCTGTTTCTATTTCACTTAGTTTTATATAGATAGTCCTAAAGTTTACTATAAATTGATTTAGTAATCCAAATACGAAGGTCATATAGATGGAATGATTTTCTTTCCCAGTAAGGTCTTTAACAAGATTTTCAATTAATTTTATGCGTGCATTAATTTTCTTATTGTTTTCATCGATTGTTTCGGTAGAGTTCAGAAAGTGATCCAACATTTCAGATATCACAGTAAATTTATTAGAAATTGCTTGTTCTCTGGTTTGGATGTTACTAATTATGTCGTCATACCTAACTGCGTCTTCATGGTCAAGGTTTCCTGTTATAATTTTGATTATGGAGCCTAAAGGATTTATTAACCCACGTTTGTATCTTTTGAAAGGGATTAATTCTCGTAATTTTTCTAGAGTCTCATTTCGAATGTACTCTACTTGTGTTTTAAGGCTTATGAACTCATCCGCGTATGATTTATTCGGGTATATCATTTTACTGAATTCAGAATATTTTTGGACATTGAAAGAAAGATCAGTACTGATGCCTGTAAGGTTGAATATTCTAACTATTGACCATTTGTCATGTTGTATAAACGCCTGACCTAACTTGACCGGGAGAATACCAGGGTTTTGGTTAATCTTTACTGCTTGAAGGGCCTGGTTTGGGGGATGCTGGTTTGGAAGAGCCTGATTCGTCGTTGTCCATATCACCAGGAGTAAACACCACCTGTGGAGGACGTTTTACATTTTTAATTGGGACTTTTGTATCCCTACCTTTAAGTTTTATTGGAACAATATTGCGTTCTATCTGTCCAGTTACGACAGCCTTTTGGAACCTAGGCATATCTTTGGCTTGTCTTTTGTTAACAGCTTTAGCAAAAATTGTTTGTCCTGATTCTAATGCTGGTCCTGATTCGCCGCCTCGCTTATTTTTAATGTTTTCTTTTTGGGTTTTTAACTTTTCTGAAAGATATTTATAAAGTGATTGGGTTCTTTTCTTATGGTCTTTAATTAATTGTTGTTTGTAGGCTTTGTCAAAATCAGAGTCAAATGTGGAATTTAATTCAGTGTGACCAAATACAACTTCGAATGGTGATAAATCTGTAGCGCTGTGTATAGTATTATTGTAAGCCATAACGGAATATGTCATTACAGATGCTGCATCTGTAAATTTTCTGTCATATTTGGCCAATAGGTACAGTTCTATTATTGTGGAGTGAAAACGTTCTATCAATCCCATAGAGTTCGGGTTATTGGGTGTACCTATGTGTAATTTAATTTTATATAAATCTGTCAGTTCTTTTAACAACTCGTTGTTGAACTCAGTTCCAGGATCTGAACTTATTTTCTGAGGAATGCCGTAAAAAGAGAAGTATTTCATAAGTGCTCTAACCACTTCTGGTGTTGACCGTGAAGGAATTTCTATGGCTTGTCCCAATTTACTGAATGCGTCTATTAAGGTCAAATAGTATTTGGATTCTATCGTAAACAAATCGATAAAGATTTCTTGAAATGGTGCATTTTGCGTCTGTGTTAGTTGGAGAGCCGGTTTGATAGGTTTTCTATCGTATTTGGAAGTTTTACATTGTTCACAGGAATTTATGATGGCGGAAACGGTTTCGTTCATATTTGGCCAATAATAAGTACGTCGGATACGTTTGATAGTTTCTGTAATACCACGGTGGCAAGTCTTGCCTTCATGTAGCTTAACCACAATAGCTCTTTGTTCCTGTTCATCCTCAATATAAACCACACGCTCAGTACATTCGTAAAAGTTAACCATACCCTTTTTAAATAACGAAACAATCATATTACTTAAATCTTTTCTATGTTCAGGATTCTCAAAGTAAATGAAGTATTTAGTTTTCGGTTTTATGTAATTCTTTAAAAATTCTTTTATAAGTTCAAGGTTGTGTAGGGGCAAAAATACCTCCAACACTTTTTGTTTGTCCCTAGATATATCTCTCACCTGGGTTTCATTACGGAACCAGCTAAAAATAAGTATCTGGTTTGGCTTTGTATCTATTGCTTCGTTTAGGATAGGTATTCCGTGAGATTCAAGATCTTTAGCCGAATGAATTGTTTGAGTAGAAGTAGATTCAGATGGTATAGGATAATTAGGTGGTTGTTCAACCGTATCTATGTCTGAAATCGTTATAGGACTAGCTGTCGCCGTTCTTTCGGAGTCAGATATTGAAATAGTCTTAGAGTCGTCAGTACTACGTCGTTTTGAAATGTCAGTAATATGTTTAGTCACGTCTTCCAAATAGCTTTGAAGTCTTTTTTCTTTCTCGTCTACGTTAACGATCATTGAACTATCATCGGGTTCGCCGGCTCCTAATGCGTTAAGTTTAATGCGAGATAACGCGTCTGCGTTCACGTTCTGTTTCCCATTTTTATATATGACACAAAAGTCGTATTCTTGCAAGCGCAAACGCCAACGTGTTAACTTGCTATTAGGTTCTTTAAGTTGGTATAGCCAAACTAACGGTCTGTGGTCAGTGTAAATGTCGAATTTATGTCCATATAAATACGGTCGAAAATGTTTCGTGGCCCATACGATTGCTAACAACTCGCGTTCTATAGTACTATATCTTTTTTCGGTATCCGTCAAGGTCCTGCTGGCATAGGCTATCGGCTTGTCACCGCCTATAGGGCCTTGTGATAATACAGCGCCAATTGCTACTTCGGACGCGTCGGTTGTTAATACAAACGGTTTAGTCATGTCAGGGTATTGTAAGATTGGAGCATTAATAAGAAGTTCTTTACATTTTTCGAAAGATTCAATATACTTTTGATCGATGACTACTCTCTTACCCTTTTTAAGACAAGCTGTCAATGGCTGCGTAATTTTGGAAAAGTCTTTGATAAACCGTCTATAATAACCCACGAAGCCTAGGAATCGTTTTATTTCGGTCTGTGTCTGTGGTATGGGGTATTTGAGAACTGCTTGTATTTTGTCATTGTTAGGTCGAAGTCCGTCTTTAGTCAGTGTATGTCCTAAGTACTGCACTTCCCTACGTAAAAACTCGGACTTATCCAATTGGATCTTCAGATTCGTTTCACGAAGTCTGTCGAACACGGCACGTAACTTTTTAATATGCTCTAGTAGTCCATTTGAAAATATAAGAATGTCATCTAAATATACTAGGCAATGTATGCCTTGCAAGCCTCTTAGCACGTTATCCATCGTGCGTTGGAAAGTCGCCGGTGCTGTTTTCAGGCCAAATGGCATGCGGAGAAATTCGTAATGACCATTTTGAGTCGAGAAAGCTGTTTTTTCAGTGTCAAAAATTTCAATTTGGTGGAAACCGGAAGCTAAATCTAACGTTGTAAAATAATTGCTTTTACCAAGTTTGTCAAACAAGTCACATATGTTGGGAAGCGGGTACTTATCGTCAATCGTTATGTCATTGAGTCGGCGATAGTCTATAACCATTCTATATTTCACCTTACCGGAAGCATCTGCCTTTTTGGGAACCAAATGTACAGGGGCACTCCATGGCGAATGTGATTCCTGAATCACATTGTCCTTGAGGAGCTTTTCGACCTGAAGTTTGATTTCCTCAGCTTGCGCTGGTGCTTGTCTGTATGGTTTAATATAAATTGGGTCTTCATTTGTGGTCCTAATATGATGTTTTACCTGATTTGTAAAGGTCAAGGGCAACTCTTCACAGTAAAATATATCCTTATATTCTTTGCATAATTTATTTATTGCGTCACGTTCCTCGTGGTTTAAGTGGTCTAGTCGTAATTTTGATAAATTGTCTGTCAATAGTGAGTCAATCTCAACGTCTGTCAAGTCAGTTGTGGTATTTACTATACACTCATCATTGTGGAATTCGGTAACCTTGAAAGGGGCTGTGATGGTCAATTTCATTCCAAGGTCAGTTGTGTTCTGTATGACAGTGGAGGCAAAATAGTTTTCGCATTTAATTATTGCAGCTGGCATTCGGACACCATCCCGAAACTGCTTGTAATCTAAAATTGCGAGACCATCTTTCTGATTTACAGGAAGTCTAACTCGATATTCCGTGCGCGGATCTAGCTGAAATTCAAGGTCAGCGTTATATACTATGGGGATGTTAACTCCGTTTGTTTTTAGTGTCTTGTCCTTTAAGCATATGTCAGCGCTAAGTCGAGACATAAGGTCCATTCCAATCAGTCCATCATACCTACTGTCAACATTATAGATGTAAAATTTATGGTAGCCACTATCGTTGAAAATCGAGAAAAGAGGAATGTTAGCCACTTCATGATGAATGCTAGAAGCATGTGTACTCGTGACTGTAAATGGTTCATATAGTTTTGATTCAGCGAAATATTCTTCAGCTTTTTCGGGGCTTATGAATGACCTCGTGCTTCCTGTATCCAACATAAATTTACCATCTATATCGGGGATATATATATAAGGATGTCTTAAGTTAGCGTCATAATTAAGCTCTATCATTTCTGGTGTAATTGGATCGAATTTATTTGAAAATTTTGCACATCATTTGAATCTTTGTTACTTTCAGTAGATTGCGGAATATCTAAGTTTTCAGCGTATTCCGCGTCGGGGCACTGATCTGTACAACCATCGCTAGAATACATGTTTGTATAGTCGTAGTCATAGTCGGTCGTCATATTATAATAAGTATAATCATTGTAAGCATCGTTTGGATTATAATATTGTTGATCGTCACCAGAATAAAGCTCATTTACAGGGAAACCTTGTTGTGGTTTTGTCGGTGCTGGGGCTGTTCTCATGGTCGCGTCGCGATCGTTCAAGAGAGCCTTGGGTGGCTGGTAGCCTGAAGGTTGAGGGTGTCTGTAACCTGACTGTCCTACCTGGGGTCTATAGCCAAATTGTTGAGGTTGTTTGGGGCCAAGGACAGATGGTCTATACCCAAATTGAACCGGAGGCCTGTATCCAAACTGATTCAATGGAGGTCGGAAACCATTCTGCTGATTTGGCATATTTGGGCGTACGAAATTTTGATTAGGTATGCCGAATTTAAATTGAGGTTGATTTGAGAGAGGCCTGAAATTATTATTATATTGCAATGGAGGCTGTGTTAAAATAGGTTTCGGATTTGTTGAATTAAAAACAGGGCCTTTATCGCGTGATGGTAATAACGAACTTTGCGGTCGGTGTTGCAACATCTTACTGCGTAAATTATATTGTTCCTGAAAGTTAACCTCTTCAAGGACATGCTTTAACGCCTCTTCTAATGAATCCGGCTTTTTAATTCGAACAATCCGTACCATATGTTCTGGTAAATTATACAAGAAAACATTAAGCGAAGTATTATTATAAATCACACGCTTAGCTTCTCTTAATGATAAAGAGCTATTCTGATTAACTTTTGACATTAATATCGCACGAATATCCTGTACACGACTGCAAAATTCTAAATATGACTCATTATATTTAATTTTTAGGGTTTCCAACTCTATCGCTACGCACTCCTCACTCCTGGGATCGCCAAAATGTTGAATCAACAAAGATTCTAATTCATTATAAGTATCAAAGTCGCCTCTTTCACTTATAAGGGCTGCTGCTTTCCCTTTTAATTTACTGGTAATTATTTGCATTAAAAATTCATTCCGCTCTACGGTTCCTTGATACCTTTCGATAACAAATTTGCACTTTCGTAAAAATAAACTAAGTAAGTTAGTTTCGCCGCTATATTCAGGCATTAATCTTAACACATCTCGTGGTATCGCTGTCTCCGGTTGAGACATCGATATTAGCGAGGGGGAGCGAGCAGGCACAGCTGCCGCCGCCTCCGCCGTAGATAAAGGAATTTGACCTTGATTCATTTTTGTTTATATTGAAATAAATTTTAAAGTAAAGTAAGTGTAAAAGTACACGTTAAAGTTAATTACAAAAGAAATTAATGAAAAATCTAAATTAAAAGCAATTTGAGTTTAAAATTGCAAGGTTAAATTCTTAATCATATGAAAAACTTATAAAAGAAAATATAGAATATTACTACTTTAATATATTAAAGATATTATTCACTATAATATTACTTGCTAATTATTTAATTTAATTTCTATATTTTCACTATGAAATTTTATAATATGTGAAAATTTTTCATATGATTTTTCAGATTCTATAAAATAAAATCACACTAGAAAAAGACAATGTTAAAATTTTATCAACACAAGAATACACACAGTTAAAATTCTATTAACAAAAATGTGCTGGGAAATTGGGGAGGAAGTAGAAGGGTACTCACTGTCCAACCGCCTTATAAACTAGCACCATCTCTGCTCACCTGCGTTATTTTACGCGATATCTAACTTATTTATTTGGTTCGAGGATTGCCTTGATAGAGTGCCGTACTGATGTTAAGTATGAACAACTCTATGTATAGTCACCACTCGCGAAACACTTTCCTACGTGAGTTTTCCACTTTTCACAGCTTTACACACGCGAAACTTCCGCGAAGGCAACAACCAGCAATCCTACCGGCTGCGCCAGTTAGATTTCGGGAGCGACGAATTGTGTTTTTAAAAATAGAAATAAAAATTAATATTTAAAGAATCGAAATAAGATTTTATTATTTACGACTCGAGCTCACAGAGTTTGATATAAGACTAAGACTTAAAACATATTCATTAATCAATTCTAATGCAATGGAAACTTAAAACTATCTTACGAACTACGGTTACAATAACAAGTCGCCCGGGTGGGCCGACTGATAAGAAAAGTGCTGCGTTTGGCTCTACCGCAGCGTGAGAGCTTAAGGCTCCGCAACAATGATGGGTTAGGCATATAACTAGGTTAAGGCTCTGCTACACTAATGGGTTAGGAATATAACTAACTTTTTTTGAATTGCTACTATATTTTATCATCTTTATTTGTGAATTTAAGAACATTTTTAGTTAATATTCAATATGTGTGACGACGAATTAGTGTTATTTGAGTTTTGGAAGCTGACGCTGCTCAGCAAAATGCTGAAAATAAAAACAAGCAAAGACGAGTTCGTCACGAGAGCGATAATACAATGTCCGAACAAGTACTCATTGCAAGATATTGCCTTATTAAGGCAATAGTAAGAAATATAATATGTGAAGATATAAGACCTCATAATATGAGGTGTGGTTCAGACATAATATGTCTGAACCAACAAAAACTACGGATTTTTCTGTAGAAACAAAGGTTAGTAGAAATCTATCTTAAAATCATAACAACGCGCATCTGTCGCTATTTGGTAACTCATTGGCACAATACTGATACATTTATGCAGTGTTTTAATTTAAGATGTTTCTATTTTAGGTGTTATCATTATTTATGCCACAGGCTCATACCAGCGGCCAACTGGGGATATTTCATCACATTCTATATCCCAACCTAATGTTTCAACAGTAATTAAACAAATAACCCAATTATTGAATCTACCTGAAATACAGCCAAAGTACATCAAATTCCCTCAAACACCTCAAGAGCGCAGAGCAAATGTTGTGAGGTATAAAAGTTAAATTAAGTATTATTTTAAAATCTATTTAAAAACTAACATTAGTAGGTAGGTATCTTACTGCATATTTTAGTGTAATTAAATGCCAATTTCTTTTTTAGCTTTTTCAGTAAATTTGGTATGCCAGGCACGCTGAGATGCATACTTTTGTAGGAAGCATTACCATTCAATAAATGTACAACTAGTGAGTATTAATTGTTTTATTAACAAAAATATAAACTTGTCTTAAAACTACACAAATAAGTAAACTTAACAAAATATAAACTAATCTTCAAAACTTAGTATTGACTGCGACAATAATCTGAAACAAAAATATTTTTTTTAGATTAGTAACACAGACATGGTAATAATAAGCGTTGATGCTAGTTATGGAGGCAGTACCCATGATTCATTTATTTGGTTGAACCATCCGCTCAAGCAACATTTAAAGCAAATTTGTGAAACAGTCTATATGGTTACTAGTTGGTATGTATTTCTTTCTATAACTGCTGTAATGGGTAGGAAAATGATTCAGTATTTAGGTTTATCTTATTTTTTAGTTTAACTATAATATAAATAAAGTAAACATTAATAAATTTATGTTTAAACTCTCTTTCTTAACACATCCTTATTATATATAGTCATAAGTATGGTTAATTAAATTTACAAACTAATGAAATAAAATATTCTTATAATTTACAGGTGATTCTGGATATCCTTTAAGGAAACTTATGATGACACCAATCACCAACACAACTCCGGGTACTCCAGAAGCTTAATATACTGAGATGCATGGGAGAACCCGGAATGTCATTGAGCGGACCATTGGACTGCTGAAAGCTCGCTTTAGGTGTTTATTGGTGCATTGTGTGTTACCTTACACACCACAAGTAGCAGCTTCAATAATAAATGCATGTGTGGTGTTACATAATATGTGTGTAAAATCAAATATGGAAGCACCACCAGCACTTACTGAGGAAGAATCTGCTCAAGAAGCGAACATGCAGCCAAATTACCATGGCAGTGCAGGACAAAGGGACCTAAATGATGGGCTAGCTGTCAGAGGGGCCCTCTTGCGTCGCCTGTGGGAATCCCGCAATCCTGCAAATTAAATATATAGCATATATAGTATTCTTGTTTAATTAATTAAATCAATTAAAGCTCTCTACATTTATCATTTGTTTTATGACTTTGCATATTGTAATGTATGTATATTCTTACTAATAAATATGAATAAGGTTTTTTGTACTATATATTTTTATTGACATTAAGGATTTTAGCTATATTGTTTTACTTCTTTTTCATGTGATTTTGTGTAAAATTATAGAAACAATACCCCACTATTGCATTGGGTACTAACCAGTTATGATAGTGAAATATTTATGTACTTAAATAAATAAGTAAATGTAAATTTTCTTTTACTTACATTATCTACAATCTCATATACTAACCTACTAATGTTCTCTGCTATATTATTAAGGACAACCAACATTTGCTGCCCTTTCTATTTCCTGCCGCTCCTTATTGATATCCACGAGGGTACGCCGAGCTACCTCTGCCTCTGGTGTCATGACGTCACGGGAACGTTCGCCTTCGTACAATAGGGCGCCTATTTCTGTTGTTCTCTTGTGGCATAACGTTTTGGTTTGAGGCAATATTTTCTATAACTACTGGCATCTGTGGTGATGAGGATGGTAGGTATTGGTGGTACCTATAATGGTTGGTGATGCTGGAGGTAATGTTGGTGTTAGCACTGGTAAGGGTGGTGTGAATGAAGGCAATGGTGGAGTAATATTTGATGAGTTTGAGGCTGAGCTATGTGGTTACTGAAAACAAAAATTTAATATTAGTGAACAACTGTCCTCTTCAACTCATAAACTTAGATAATACCAATGTTTATATATGGTATTTATATAATCTAATATGTAACAAAAAAGTACTTACGTTAGACCCGCCTTTCCAATCTTTTATTGCGCCTTCTCCTTCAGAGCGCTTCGGCTATGGATATCCAAAGGCGCTTAGAGTGCTCACGTGCTTGCGCTGACTTATTATAGCCCGTGGCGTGGCTAATTCCCTATGGCTTTCCAGAAACTCTCACATTGCTTCTAGTTGTGACAAAGTTACGCTACGTCGTCTTAGAATATTATCGTCTACTAAGCTATCGCAATAATGTAATATTAGTATACTTAAGTTAGTAATCCATTGAAAATCGTAAAAATACGTACGCTATAATTAATGAGTATACATTAAAATTATGAATAAGATCTCTACAAGTTTGTTTACTTTGGTTTACTTCGCTGCAAACTTCAAATTGCCCGCGTCAGAAAATTTAAGTGACGTTCTGAAATAGTATGGAACTCATTTCTATGTGCTGACAAATAAATCTGAATATGATCTAAAATTCATGATATAATAACGTACAGCTAAAGTAATTACATTATTGTCCATTTAATAATAGTTTGACTTTATTTTCTCAGGTTAAAACATTACAATTAAAACCGATACTTACCGATAAACGAGTTAGTCATATTTTTGAACGACTAACTCTCAAGTGACAAACCAATCAGCGTTAAACTTGCCAGCTTGAAGATGGTCACCTTTTTACACATCGTAATACGAATCAAAACCAGGCAGGTAATTGAACTGCCTGGAACTTGTCAAGTTTTATAAAAGTTTGTAATACGGCCCCAGATATAAAAGCTAAAATGACATTCTGCGGGCGCTAGATGGCGTTAGTTTGTATGGATAATTTTTAATTACGGGATTGTAGGGAAGTTTCATAGGCCTGTTTAGAACTTAACAGCTGTTTCCCCAACAACGGAACTGTCCTGTTTGCTTATTGTATCAAGACAAAGTTTTGTGTTATATTTTTCTCTTTAATACTGTTTTTACACAGCATCGTTATTTATTTACATCAGCTTATCGCCTCCTGTATTCTATTTTAGTTAAGAATTTATTATATTATACGTAATAGCCTCCTCGGCCGATGTTTACCGTCTACCTACGTAGGTTTCAGAGGAAAAATGTTTCCATTACGATCTTTGTAACGTTGTTCAGTTTGTTTTACAAGTAAATGGCGTAGTTAGCCGTTATGAAAAACATTCAATAAATTTAGATGTTACGTCTCTTTCAATTTATACAATGATGCAATTTTGTAAAGCGCTCGCCGCTTTTATGGAACGTGAACCAAAAAAATACATAAATAATTTCAACGTGATTGAAGTAAATATAGCATGGGCAGCGATAGCCCAGTGGAGAGACCGACAGACTGCTACGCAGAGGGTCCGGGTTCGAATCCACGGCACGCACCAATGACTTTCCGGAGTTATGTGCGTATTAAATTGTTAATTATCGCTTGCTAAACGGTGAAGGAAAACATCGTGAGGAAACCTGCATGTCTGAGAGTTCTCCATAATGTTCTTGAAAGACATGTGAAGTCTGCCAACCCGCACTAGGCCAGCGTGGTGGACTATGGCTTTACCCTTCTCATAGTGAGAAGAGGCCCGTGCCCAGCAGTGGAACAGTATAAAGGGCTGTTGATGATGAAGTAAATATGTATCAAATTGCAGTATAAATGGGTGTGGTTTTCTTATCATCTAGTTCAAAATCTGATCATGTATGAAAATGCTAAGCTGTCTGTCAATATCTAAGGCTAGCGACAACGCGTTGGAGAACCGATATCTCTCAATTTACAGAACGTTGTTTAGGGATATCACGCAGACCGTAACGTGTAGCGCTTTTCCGATATATCCTTAGCACGAGAACATCCTTTATTCGAAATAACCCTAGAACATGTCACATACAAATCTAAACAGATCCATGCGCTAGGAATATTAGATAACTTTATATTGCTGTTCATATTGAACGTGCTAAATCTCTGCAGTGTAAGTAAGACATAGTAAAAATCTTTTGAGTCACCTACTATGTTAAATTCGAAATAAAAGGTTTTTTTCTATTCCAAATGTGCGTTTGCTTATTTTAATGATGTTTTCGGATAAGACCAGCCTCTCAATTAATAAGTATGCAGAGTCTTCCGGTTTATTAGATTGTTTGCAAATTTTATTAATTGATTTGTACACTATATTGAATACATATTTTAATGTCTCGCACTCTTGAAAGTTTTAGAACTTTGATGTAGGCAAGCTATATGATAATACTAGAGGACGCCAGCAGCTACGCCTGCATTTTTTTTTAATTTACCCGTTTTGGCCGATCCCGTGGGTATTTCGGGAAATCCCTTCTTAGTGCACCTCTACGGTCCCCAAGGAACATACATGCCAAGTTTGAGCTTCCTGCGCCCAATAGTTTCGGCTGTAGCGTGTCTGTCAGTCAGTCAGTAACGCAACGATTTTATATATTAAGATAAATAATAATATTTACAAAATCTGTAGTAACTCAGAAATAAAGCCTCACATTTCTTTTACACGTCATATACAAAAAATATATCCGTAAGACGAAGACATACGGTTTCGCATTACATCGGTTACGGAGAGGTTATACAAAAAACGTCGGCTTACTTCATTTCCCTGATGCGTGAATCTTCCCGTATACGATACGAACTTGACGATGAAGAAAGATCACGTTTCACCCTTATCTCGTATAGGTGCTACCGTTTTTGTGAAGGTTATACTTCAAAAGGCTCGGTTTTGGTTTGAATGCATACGCCACAATGACTGTTGCGGTAATCTTCGTAGAACAAAAAGTGTGATTTGAATGTAGATGGGGAGAATCTGGGTGTTTTTGTGTCTTCGATAGGTATGTTTGTAAGGGTTAACATTAGGGTACTGGTTTTTGGAGTAGGCCGTGTTACAAAGTATAGGACTTATATATTAGTTAGTTCGATTTAAAACACTGCTTATGTCGATCCTTTAAGTTTGATGACTTGTGATATGCAATATCGTGATCTTTGCAGTATTCGTCCAACTTATTTACGCCGTTATCTCCTTTTGTTAGTCTTTTTATTAATTTAGTACCTGGGCCACAGTAATTATATCCTGGTAAGTGTAATTCAAATGGTAAATTATTAATAAGCCAAATGAGATGACTACTCTCTCCAATTTTAAGACTGATGACACATTATAAGACTGATGATTCCGGTTTGAATACTTTAATAAATAGTTATGTGATTCGAGTTTGTTAACGTTATTTTATTTATAATATTACATTTGATTGATCAATCCAACTGCTTTCAGCTGAAGACAAACCTAACCATTTTACTAAAACCCTGTTACCTTTTCTTCTAAGAACTTTCTCGACTAGATATATATTGGGATGTTTTGTTTTTTGAAGTTCTTGTGTATAAAATGCTCCTAAAATAGGCAGACCTCTGATAGTGTCTTCAATTAAGTAAGTTATAGGAGTTGTATTTTGTATTTTACGAATTTTAAATATTTCTGTTGACCAGTTGGGAGTATAACCTTTTTCAAATGTACCTTTGTATTTACTGATACGCACATAATCACCTACTTTGTACTTGCTTTTTAAATTATAATTTTTTTGCAACTTTAAATACCTTTCTAATATCAGTTTTTTATTCATATTGTTCACATTAGCAGGGATTTCATAAATAGTGCGATGGTGAGTGTGATTGTATTTGTAAATAACATCATTGAGGGTATTATTTACCCAATTGTAATTGCCTTTTAAACTAAATTCCTTACAGATTTTAGATTTCAATGTTCTGATAAATCGTTCGACTATTGAAGCTTTTTTTGTTGAGAAGGTTGAATAATGGTTAATATGATACGATTTTATAAGCTTTTGAAATATTTTTTTTGGCAATTATAACAATAGGCTTATACGTACTGACTGTTTTTGACTTGTAAAGGTTTATATATACTTAGTAGGCACGTATTCATGATTATGATACGTTACAAACGATAACAACTTTAAATACACCACAGTAAAGTAATATCTTTCTAACATCTAACGCAAAAAAAGATCACGAAGAAAATCGAGTTAAGCTTTTTCCTCTGCAGAATATGTACAGATATGTGCATACACTGCGCAGTTGAAATATTATCATCCATTTGTGTTCATAAGACCCACGAGAGTAAGCATGTTTCATGCTGTTATAAATCACGTCGGTCAAATAAACACAACCGACGTGAGAATCAAGATGATAAACGTTATGCATTTTTTAGTTTTTATATGAAGGTAATTACTAAACATATTTAAATGCAAATAGTTATAGTAATGTCGCCGTGTGGTTGACGGCATAGAATACAAGTGTCACCACCCCCTATCTTCCCGTGGGTGTCGTAAGAGGCGACTAAGGGATAACACGATGCAAATACCATCTTTGCGTAGAGACGGAAAACTCGACATCAAACCCTATACGACTGCCTCGTTGGTCTCGCGGCATAAATGTGCGCGTGGGATCGGGAGGTCCCGGGTTCGATTCCTGGGTCGGGCAGTGTTATTGGGTTTTTCTGTCACGAAATTCTCAGTAGCAGCACGGAGTCTGGAAATGTGCCCGGTACGGCAATAGGCTCGCCCCTTATTACGTGGGACTAAAGTATATCTGGCGAAAAGTGGGTGTAGAAATGCACCTCTGCCTACCCCTTCGGGGATAAAAGGCGTGACGATATGTATGTATGTATGTATGTAGTTATTAATAACACAAATTACTCTTATTGACTCATAATAGCTTCTATCATTAAAAGTAACCATGCGAATTCACCCGTTAGCTTAAATGTAATTATAAGTCTTTCAGCAATAGTGTAACTGTTAGGTATAATTCCAAAATAAATCGCGGTAAAATCCGTAAGTAAAAGTCTAGTAGACCTTTACCAGTGATTTAGACCTGGGGATCTCTGTGGTTACAGGTACATCACACATCGTTTACCCTCACGAGTAACATAATACAAGTATTATTTAGGTATCTCTTTTTTACGATATTTCGGTGACAATTAACTAAGAATTGCGCCAAAAATCTAGTCAAAAGTGTTTTGTAATATAGTACCTAGATGGACTAGGTGTTTAAATAATTTCTTAAAGATATAAAACAATGGTTCTGGACTCTGCATCAAGTTAAACAGCGACAGTGATGTACTCAAGCCTAAGTTTGCAACTCCATTTAGCAGTGCATTTATCCGGCGCAGTAACGTAGCTAAAGCTCTGGAAATGTTTACCAAATCTCGCTAAAGGTTTACCGAGCCGTTCCGCGAATAGGAGACAGCAGGAATGTTTATGTGCACGGCTTGAATTTATACACATTTTCTGCTATACGTAAAGATTGCTAGCCTTTTAAAAGAAGAGTATGCAACAGGCTTTAAAATTGTATTTGACTGTGCGCTATTTGGGTCGTGATCTGGGGGCACGGCAGTGCCCCCGCCAAGTCGAGCAAAAAAGCGGCACGGCCGTACCATCCTTTTCTCGAAGCAGTTTAGGCCATTTTCGACCCCCTATAACTTCATTGTGGATAAAACTAGAAGCCTGATTTTTAGCAATCAAGCAGGCATTGTATAAACATCGTATATTTCAAATTTAATTCAATTTAAACCAGTAGTTTAAGAATTATAACGAGTCAACGTTTCTTACTATTGTCACTCACTGACCGATCATCAAAAGTCTAAGGCACTTCTAGCAGACATAGATGCTTCAAAGGGGTTTGGGTAAAAGTGGCATGATTTTTTAAATACGCGGCCACTAATGAAAAGTGTTTTGTTAAAAAGAACACATTAAGTCATTAATTTTTTTCTATGAACGTTACTTTCCCACGTGCGTCGAAGCCGAGATATTTAAAGTAAATAATCTATAAAATCAAATTGCGATTAGCTAAAAATTGAAGACAATTGAAGACAATGCGACTGGTTAGACAAGATTTAATGGCAGAATTCGTGCCACAGAACTTGGGTTTTAACCACATGACCCGCGAAGAGGTTATATCCCGATGTCTATCCATTCCAAATGCTCTATTTACATATATAACCATTATTTTCAAAAATATTATAGTCTTCGTAAACATCAACATCAACGGAGAGTACATCACTCACCTTCTATTCGCAGACGATATCGTAGTCATGGCTGAGACCATGGAAGACCTAGGCACAATGCTCGATGGCCACTGTAGAGTCTCCCAACAAGTAGGTCTTAAGATGAACATGGACAAGACGAAAATCATGTCGAACGTCCATGTTGTACCTGCTCCTATTCAGGTTGGGAACTCTACAGTCGAAGTTGTGGACAAGTATATCTACCTGGTATGTCCAATTAGGTAGGTCCAACTTCGAGAAGGAGGTCAATCGTCAAATCCAACTCGGTTAGGCAGCGTTTGGGAAGCTACGACATATCTTCTCGTCCGATATCCCGCAGTGTGTGTTGCCAGTGATGACTTACGGATCAGAGACGTGGTCGCTCACTATGGGCCTTATCAGAAGGCTCAAGGTCACTCAGAGGGCGATGGAGAGAGCTATGCTTGGAGTTTCACTGCGAGATCGATTCACAAATGAGGAGATCCGCAGTAGAACCAAAGTCGCCGACATAGCTCTCCGGATAGCCAAGCTGAAGTGGCAGTGGGCACGGCATATAGCTCAAAGAACCGATGGCCATTGGGGCAGAAAGGTTCTGGAGCGGCGGCCACGTACCGGACGACGCAGCAGAGGTAGGCCCCTCGCAAGGTGGACCAACGACCTCGTCAAAATTGCGGGAGGCGGTTGGATGCGGGCGGCTCAAGACCGGTCTGTGTGTAGAACCTTGGGGAAGCAGCAGTGGACGTCGTGTGGCTGATATAATGATGATGAATGACGTACATACTCCTCCAATAACATGCGTAACTTTATGAATGTATGTAATGCGCCATGCGTGCTGTATTTTTTCACAATACATATACGTGGTTACGTCTTTATTTAGACGACATGATGTTGAAATTCTTCCTACTTCGATATCATATATTTCAGCTCCGATATTACTTAGGGCAAAGATATTTTATGAGTCATTATTATCATATATATATCACTATACGTTAGCAACAATAAATTAAGTGGCCACTCAAAAAAAAAAATCATGCCACTGGTTCATACAAAATTACCCAAACCCCTTTAGTATACAATTAGTGTTTAATATATGAATCAAGGAAAGACTAAAATATTTTTCAATCGCACTAAACAATCCAATTTATATAATTATGTTTTATTTATAATATAGATTGTGTTTTCATGCGACGGCCAAGTCAATCTATTTATATAAAACTTTAAAGATTTTTAATTAACCGACTTGGTATTAAATGAATCTCACAACTTTTTACGGTAGCGAGACTTGGTTTTTTACACAAGTAGTTTTTTATGGGATCTATACTTATTACACGTTTGGTACCGAACGCTTAGTCAGTTTTGCTAGTCAGACTGCAAACGGTCAAACTGTCTGATTACATCTATTCATACAAGAATGATTTACTTATTCATCGCTCTGCAATATAACCTATCTTTAAACAAAGAAGGTATGAAAACCACCCTATCTTCTAACCATAGATTATACAGATATACTCTTCTAACCGACTGGCGAGTATACAAACCTGCGTTAATGGTAAAACTTCACATACTATGAATAAATTGAAGTAGAATAACTAGTTCTACGCTCATACAATATCTAAGTTGAAATGCGAGACAAACAAATAACATCTCATGAGCTAGTTCCTCATAAAAACTTTGTTCAAAGCCCGTCTCTTACGCATACAACTTTATATAGTTTGCAATACATAATCAATGTTTGTTAAAGTTCAAAATGGCCTGGGGACTTCCGAAACTACCGGGTCTGACGTTTTCCGACCCTACTAAGACGCAGTTTCACATGAAGAGTACGCTGCGTTACTATCAGGGTCATAGGTTTCCTGATACTGTGGTCAGAGGCCCTGGAGGGACCGGCACCGATGTGGATAGCAACGCCTTCGCGCTCCCTGAGGATTCTGTCAAGTAAGTGTTTTTCTTTGTAATAATAGTATCAATTGACTGACTGCATGCATAGCTTAGGGCTTAGAGATTTAAGCGACCATCTCGCCGTTTAACGCGACGATTGTTCTGGGTTTGAGTCCCACATTTGTGATTCACAAATTGTTGAGTGTTGTTTGGGTCCTTTGTTTGAATATTTGTAAAGACAACAATTTGCAACACGGGGAGTTGTCTTTATAAAAATAGAAATGGAGTAGAGTCTCTTTGACGACATTAATTCACACTTTCTTATCTCAGCAACCGTCGCGCGTCGTCAGATAAGTTATTGAACAAAAAATTGGACCTAAGTATTACTCATTTTTACCATATTCCTATTAAGAACGATGTATGAATTAAAATTTGAACTCAGTTAGTTATCAGTTTATGTACCTAACCAGGATACTGTACTTTTAACTTGAATATATTTTCATTTTCATTTTGCTTTATTAAAATTTCTGACCTTACTATACCTAATAACGATACTGTTAATGGCATTTAAAACCGAACTAGAATATGCGAGTACTAGAATAATATTTATGTTAAGCAAGTAAATAGTTACGTAACCCGATACCTAGTATAAGCATATCATTTTTATCTCCATATCTCTAAAAATATTAGAACCGTGGCGCATTTAACCGTATAAAGAATACATTTAAAGCTCGAGAACATTTTATTAAACGGTTCGTTGTTGTATCGCGAAGAAAAAGTTATGCTATTAGAGCCATCGCAGACGAAGACAAAATAATCTGTGTATATGTATGTTGGTTCTTCAAAATATACTATTGACTTCATTGTAAAATTATGGTTAAAGTAATACCCTATGAAATTTTGTGGCTGCAACTATTAATGCTTTATGCATCGTTTATATCGGCAGTATGCAATCTTACATTATTAATTAAATTGCAACTAACTCGATACTGGAAAGCAACAACCAAACGGTTTTTTGATGGCATGGCAAACAACGAGCTATGAAATAGTTGTTTAACTATTTTCGTCGCCTGTCTGTACGATGATTAATTATCATTTAAAATTTAAACAAAAAGAAAACGATTTTGATCCCTTAACATACTAAGGCGGGATAAGCGGTAGGAACCTAAGTGTTCCCAAACAAAAAAATATTTTTGGAAATCATTTGATAGCGGAGTTCTGGGGTAATAAACAGTGAAAATATACTACCGATTTAATTTTTTATATGCAATCTAGTTGAGAACCTTCTCTTTTTTTAATTCGGCCTGAAATTGTGTGTGACCGTTTGCACTTAAGATCGTGAGTTTACCTCTGCGAGCAAAAGTTTCTTGTCTGCTAAGGCCTTTACTTGTTCGACCTACACAGAACAGGGCGTTGTTCTAGTTGCCAGTGAAGAAAAATCCTCAAAAGAGAATTGTCCTTTGTCGAGTGCCAACAAACAGGCGAACATCACATAATTATTTGGCAATCGTCCATCAAGAATTCAAAGTCACGCAGGCAGGTCATACTTCGTTGTCCGACGCTATAAGTCAGAAGTCAATGACCTACTAACTATTAATACCATGTAAGATGGGTACCTACGTGATCCACCTTTGTAAAGGTTCATTTTAATTCTCTTGAGTGTGATAAAGTATTTTAGTTGCCCTTTCGTTGATATAACGGTTTAGCATTACTGATTTAAGTGGAATATTTTATATGCTGCTGTGATGTAACTATACCAGACAAATTTCTCAGTATCACAGCGTATTTGAAATATTATTTTTTGTTTAACTAACTATTCATGATATATTACCAAGTTACCACTTTACCAAGACGATTATCATCATCCAATGGTATTGGTAATATTGTACACATAGCGTAGAAACATCGACTAGGATGTATAAAAATAGGCTTCAGCGCGAATCACGCTTTTTATGACTGGCATAATATATTACCTACATAGTTCAATGCAACATGTGATATATCTTTTAGTAGTACACTTACTATTAGAATTAATCCAATAAGTACTCCCTAGCTATTCCTCCTACCTCCAAACTGACAAAAACCGTAGGTAGATGACATACCAAAAAGTCAAGTTCCGAAAGCGCCGGCCGACCACAAATATAATCAAGAAGATAGCACATATAAAACCACATTGCTGTTAATTGTGGTCGTGTATAAGCTCATTATGAAACCAGCTGGCAGCCCAGCAGATGAAATTAGTATAAAATCTGCATAAATGCTTCGTAGTTATTCCAATAAGGCTGTAAACAAGCATACGGCTCATGTGATGGTTAGCGGTTGTTGTGAGGTAAGAATGTATGCAACACAGGGGGCCAGTTGCTCCCCCCCGTGGGATCTCCACCTTGTCGTGGTGGGGGGGCTCAGTAACCGTGGATTGGTCACCCGCGGTGAAGCTAAGAGGGATCCAGGAGGGGACGCTCCGCGTGGGCTTGGAGGGGCCTGCGCAGGATGCGTCCAACGGTGCGGGTGCGGGGGACAGTTCTGTCTGTCCCTCGCAGTCGGGTGCGGTCGCGGGAGGAGAGGCGTGTCGGTGTTGCGTTGCCGCGCGCCCTATCTCCCGCGACCAAATGGGGGCGCACCATTCGATGCGTCGCGGTGGGGCCGCAGAGGAAGAGGAGATGCGGTGTTGCGTTGCCGTCCTCCCTATCCTCTGCGGCCGCTGGGCGTTTTGGCGGCGGAGTCCAACACCTTAATCCGTCGCCAAGGGGGTTTTGTTCGGGGCCCGCCTGACCATCTGGCGGGCCAATATCCGTCGGAGGGTGGCGACAAGTGCTTTGGTGATGCCCCACCCTCCGACACACGGGTACATGGCGGAAGTCGAGGTGGTTTTTAGTGGAAACACCACATACTCCGGCTCTTATTTCCCCCAAGAGTCGGAGATCCGAAGGGATTTTCCACCTCGTAAAACAAAAAAAAAAAAAAAAAAAAAAAAAAAAAGGGGGCCAGTTGCTCCATTCTCTGCTAAGCTTCACTTAAATTATTTATCTACCAGACAACGTGACGCAACTTTAGTGATATCCAGTTTAGACTATAATTATTAACATTTTTACGTACTTATATCAATTTGCGTGTAATGCGTGTTGATCACAACAGGTGCTTAGTTTCAGTGTCTTGTATATTGCATTTTCTATTGGAATAACTATGGCAGCACTTCTAGATCTATTATGTGTTGGATAGACGGCAATCATAGTTAGTAGTAGAATCGAGCTAGCAGTATAGACTGTCTTATTCGCTGGTATGTGTATTGTTAACATAAACAGGGATACGATCTAATTATCCATGACTTATTGGTAGCCCATTTCCATTTGACTACTGTTCAGAAATTGCGCTTTCGTTAAACTGTATATGTATACCTATTACTTTTGGTTTTAACGCTTTTCACTGGACTCTGTTTAAATGTTATAAATTACGACGCAATTGTTACAGAACAAACGTTCAAGAGTAATTTACAGAGACTTAGGCCCACTTGCGTAACGTTTGATTTAAGTCACTCCTTAATTTAAATTTGTTGAACAGAATAAACAGCATAAAATAATTTAAGTTAAAAGTATTTAGCGTCCTCTTGCACAACGACAACAACGCTTAGATTTAGTTAAACATTTTATGAGGTCGGTAAAGTAGTTTCTACGTTTTGTTTCATGGCATGAAGCCTTTTTGTTACGATTTTAACGATGTTATGCGTATGGTTTCGCATAAAACCTCAGACTATATATACTTTGAGCATAAAACAAAACGCATTGTCGTGGCCTAGCAACGAAATGACAATTAACAAATAATAACTAGAAACTTTTTAACATTAACCCTAGAACCCTACATGGGGTGCAGGTGCACCCCACACCGATTTGTTTTCTAAATATCTCAATTTCTTTAATATCCACGAATTCGCGCGTCGGAGTATTTTAGTTTGGTGTCAAGCGCTCGCTTTACGTCAATACCGTGACGAGGGACCGCGTTGTGCGGTCGCCGGTATAAGTGCTGTGGGGTACGCCAGTACCCCAGTGTAGTAAAATCGTAAGATTATTTATTTATTACGATTGATGCATTTATATGTAATAAGTTATTAAATTTGATTATTTATTAAAACAATAGTCTTATATGAATTAAATACAGATATTTTTAGATATTATGAAGGTAAAATTCAATAAAGTTTATTTATTTTATTTCGGATGGCTGTCAGAGGTTTGAATTACGAAGAAATAAGCTCTATTCTAGACCACAAATCTGGCGAGGAAGAAATAGAAGTTGGGACCAGTTGTAATCCCTGGGTTCTTTACAAGTGTTCAAGAGCAAATAATAAGCTAAATATAAAGTTTCAGCAGACAGTTTTGAAATTAGGTTTGGAACTGATACATGAACATTTGGAGGACCATTACCGGATGCCAACTTAGTCCATTGCAGTGATCCTCAAAAAAGGACCAAATCTTTCAAGCGCTGTTGCTCAAACTACATTTAACTTTGTGTAATAAGGCTGATTTGTGATTTTAAGTTACCGGTTATATTTAATAAAATGTATTTTCATGAATAGTTTTTTTATTTTAAGGATTACAGTCATTTTAGTATGGGGTGTTCCAGCACCCCAGTGTAGGAATGACATGTGCGCCAAATAGTGTAGGATTCTAGGGTTAACAATAACACAAGTAGGTACATTGTTATCAGTTATATCATCATCATCATCATGTCAGCCTAGGGACGTCCACTGCTGGACATAGCCCCCCCCCCCCCTGCTGCGTCATCCGGTCCAGTTATATAATTATTGATAATTGTCGTCGCTAATGACAAGATGCCAACATCAGTGTGACAGTTCTTAAATGAAATTAGCCACTAAACAGCCGATTTTCGGTAATTAATTTTGACAGTTCTTAAATCATATTACTCGACAAATTTTTCGTTGTGCAAGACGCTAGTAGTATTTAATATTTTTCTTCTCGTTAAATACATCTTAATTCAATTTAAGAGTCGTTGTGCAAGTGGGCCTTAATATAAATGCGTATTACGCAGGGATCGGCGATTAACATTGTTTAATTATTAACCGTAATATTTGGAGTGACGTATATTAGAAATCATGATGACAGGTTTGTTTGTCATAAGTTTACAGAAAGACATTGAGGCCAACTTGCACAACGATTCTTAAATTGAATTAAGATGTATTTAACGAGAAAAAAAAATTAAACACCACTAGCGTCTTGCACAACGAAAAATTTGTCGAGTAATATGATTTAAGAACTGTCAAAATTAATTACCGAAAATCGGCTGTTTAGTGGCTAATTTCATTTAAGAACTGTCACACTGATGTTGGCATCTTGTCATTAGCGACGAAAATTATCAATAATTATATAACTGGACCGGACGACGCAGCAGGTGGAGGCCTATGTCCAGCAGTGGACGTCCCTAGGCTGACATGATGATGATGATGATATAACTGATAACAATGTACCTACTAGCGTTATTGTTAGCCCTAGAATCCTACACTATTTGGCGCACATGTTATTCCTACACTAGGGTGTTGGAACACCCCATACTAAAATGACTGTAATCCTTTATATAAAAAAAACAATTCATGAAAATACGTTTTATTAAACATAATCGGTAACTTGAGATCACAAATCAGCCTTATTACACAAAGTTAAATGTAGTTTGAGCAACAGCGCTTGTAGGATTTGGTCCTTTTTTGAGGATCACTGCAATGATCAATATAAAGTTTCAGCAGACAGTTTTGATAATTTCAAAACTGTCTGCTGAAACTTTATATTTGGCTTATTATTTGATCTTGAACACTTGTAAAGAACCCAGGAATTACAACTGGTCCCAACTTCTATTTCTTCCTCGCCAGATTTGTGGTCTAGAGTAGAGCTTATTTCTTCGTAATTCAAACCTCTGACAGCCATCCGAAATAAAATAAATAAACTTCATTGAATTTTACCTTCATAATATCTAAAAATATCTGTATTTAATTCATATAAGACTATTCGTTTTAATAAATAATCAAATTTAATAACTTATTACATATAAATGCATCAATCGTAATAAATAAATAATCTTGCGGTTTTACTACACTGGGGTACTGGCGTACCCCATAGCACTTATACAGGCGACCACACAACGCGGTCCCTCGTCACGGTATTGACGTAACGCGAGTGGTTGACACCAAATTAAAATACTCCGACGCGCGAATTCGTGGATATAAAAGGAATTGAGATATTTAGAAAACAAATCGGTGTGGGGTGCACCTGCACCCCATGTAGGGTTCTAGGGTTATTGCTCAAAAGTTTCTAGTTATTATTTGTCAATTGTCATTTCGTTGCTAGGCGACGACAATGCGTTTTGTTTTATGCTCAAAGTAAATATAGTCTAAGGTTTTATGCGAAACCATACGCATAACATCGTTAAAATCGTAACAAAAAGGCTTTATGCCATGAAACAAAACGTAGAAACTACTTTACCGACCTCATAAAATGTTTAACTAAATCTAAGCGTTGTTGTCATTGTGCAAGAGGACGCTAAATACTTTTAACTTAAATTATTTTATGCTGTTAATTCTGTTCAAAAAATTTAAATTTAAAGTGACTTAAATCAAACGTTACGCAAGTGGGCCTGAGAGTCGATAATCTATTTCTATGTAACAAGGTTTAAACCACCCTAACGTTTGGATGTCACATGACATTTACTAACATTACCAAGGCAAGAACAAAAACAATTTGCATAGCCAACCGACTGCACGGTTGGCGCAATGGTTTAAGCGGCCGCTTCGTCGCTTGACACTGCGTCGACCGTCGAGTGTTATAGGTTCAACCGGGAAAACACTTTGTGTGATTCATAAATTATTGTTAAGTGTCTGTTTATTTGTGCCCGTTAGTTGTACCTATATTTGTTAAGTCCCTCGCGACACAGGTAGTTCTAGTAAAGGAGGTGCCTTATAAGTAAAATAAATTTTAAAACTAGTGGTACAAGGGCGGTCTTATCGCTAAATGCGATTTCTTCCAGACAACCAAATGGAATGCATAATTGTGTAACTCATAGAATGGGTAGGTAATGGTGTAGGAGAGCTCAACAAAACTAATAATAATACTATGTACTTACATACTAATAATACAACATACGTAAATATAAAGGTACTTTATAAAATATATATATTATATAAAGATACCATAAATAAATACAATATAAATATATAAATAGATACCATAAATAAATACAATATCAGTGCAAGTGAAGAGTAGTAATGGAATATCTGCTAAGAAGTGTTTGGTGACAAGTTTCTTAAATAATGTCAACGATTGAGCCGTAGGTAATCATAATAATATTTGTGAGCAAATTGCATACGCCCAGTAAATAAATCAACACCATTGAATAAGCTTTCATTGGTTACTGTTTATTACAATACGGTTAAATAATAAATATCTTAGTATAGCGGAATATAAATAATTAATGTCAACTATCGTTATATGATGAAGACACAGACGACGCCATCTAACGGACGCGACGAAAAGTACATATAAAGGCGCTGATACACTTGAGGATTCACTTGTAGATAGATAGATATATACTTTATTGCACACTAAAATACAGTACGTTATTAAAGTGACTTAAAACTACGATTTATGTACAAACGGTGGCCTTATCACCAAGGCCTGGACAGGAATGTTGTTAGAAATTTTATGGTGATGGTGTAGTATTAAGTATATTAAAAAAGTAATTCAATTTTAAAATACAATACATATATACATACAAAACCAAATAAATATACCTACATATATGCGATACATACATAATGTATGCACATGCAATAAATATCTTTATACATACTAAACAATCTATAGTGAAATAATAAATAGTGAAGTAAATTAATGTCTCTAAAATCTTAAGGATTTAAATAATGGTTTTAACATACCTTTGAATGTATTCATAGTGTTTGCTCTTCGTATCTCTAGTGGTAAAGCATTTTGTAAGCGCACAGCTTGGACAGTGAAAAATTTGACGTAGTAATTTGTTGAATGCTTCGGCATCTCCAGAGTCAGATCCTCAGACGACCTCAAGGACTTTATATGTGTGTCATGAAGGAACTTGAATCGTTCTTTGAGCTAAAAGGCAGTACTGGGATTAAATAGAACCTTAAATAACAATGTAAGAATGTGAGTATTCCTGCGAAGACGAATTGGCAGCCACTTGAGTTTGTTGCGAAAATCAGATACATGATCATATTTGCGCAGTCCAAATATAAATTGTATGCAAAAATTTGGAGACGCTCAATTTTATCCAGCTGCTCTTCAGTGGGGTCAAGATAACTGACGTCAGCATAGTCAATTATAGGCAGAAGCAGAGATTGAGCAAGCGCAATCTTCGTGGTAGTAGGAAGGAAGTTGCGTAATCTACGCACCGAACCTGCTGATGCAAACAATTTGCGACTCGCTTCTTGTATTTGACACCTTCACGTCAAAGTTTCATCGAGGTAGATCCACAGATTTTTAACCGTTTTACTGAAAACGAGACTCTTACCATCAAAACAGATTTGTGGTAAATTGGACCAACTAATTCTTGAGACCAGTTTGGGACTGCCGAGAATAATAATTAGTTGGGTTTTTTCAGGATTAACTAAAAGTCCGTGCCTCTTGGTCCACTCACTGATCCGCGCCAAGTCTGTGTTAATAACAGTGCAGGCTTCTGATAACTTGTGTATAGATCTACAAATCATCTGCGTAAAGGTGGTAGGAAGAAAGTAACTGATTTGAGATAGAATTAATGAATATCGCGAAGAGTAAAGGAGATAGCACGCCAAACTGTGGCACACCAGCATTTGTATTAGACCACGTGGAATAAGAGTCGTCAATGCGAATACGTTGCCGGCGACCAAACAGGTAACTATGAAACCAGTCAATTGCCGATGGAGAAACATTAAGAGAGCGTAGAATGCCAAGTATGATGTGAAAATCTACCGTGTTAAAGGCATTGCTGAAATGAAGTAAGGACAAGACAGAAAGATTTCCACTATCCATACCTAACCTAATATCATCAGTTACACGAACCAATGCAGTGACAGTACTGTGACCAGGGCGAAAACCGGATTGATACGAATTTAGGAGTGCATTTTTTTGTAGAAAGGAACTAAGTTGTGAGTGAACTAGGCGTTCAAGGATTTTTGACAGGAAGGGTAGTATGAATATGGGTCGAACATCTGAGAAGGAACATGGTTTAGGTTTCTTGGGTAACGGAATTATCAGTGCTTCTTTCCAATCTGATGGAAATATGCCACGTGCAACGGAATGATTAAGAATATGGCATAGGACTGGAAGAATTTCCGTAAGGATGGGAAGAATCATTTTGCGACTGATACAATCGTTGCCGACTGCATTGGACGCAACTGACAGTATACTGGTGGCGTCGTGTGTCGGGTCATCCCTGTCCCTCTGATATGGCGAGAGGGATGATGGCTGGCACATGCGTCATACTCGTGAACGGGTGCTACTTGCGATGACTGGTCGATGGCGGTCTTATGGGCTGGTATAATTTTTTATTTATATTTAATTTCATCATTTCCATCATGGTTCTGAACATTTGCGCGGATTGCCTGCATTGTTAGGTGCATAATGTAAGTGGATGCTCCTGTTTCACCATGTCTATGTTCAGGAGGCTAACTAAATGAACATCAAAATTTTACTTGATTATGCTTGAGTATCGTGTAAAGTAAATATATGCAAGTAACATAGAAGGTATAACAGTTGCAGCACCTTACAAAAGTTTAATTGTTATGTATTATTAAAAACCTGGCGATGAAAAAGAGTGACCGTGAGTTTTATTGCCCGTTCTTTCTCATGGTTCTACCTATTGCATTGCGAACGTGGCAGTAAATGTAAATGTAGAAGCATACAGTAATAATGTTTAAATTTGACGTTCATAAGTGGCACTTTGTGATCTAAATGAATAAAGGATTTTGAGTTTGAGTTTACTATTCTTAACCTCACAAGCGGTAAATTGAGTGAAGAAGAAGGGAGAATAATCTGGGGTTGGCAAAGGTGAAAGATGTTCTAATGTGTTTCTTTTTGTAATTCCATCGAATTTGGACGAAGTAGTGTAATGGGTATATAGAGAATCAAGGTTGACACTGTTTGGAAATGGATGACTTGTTTTGCCAACTCCCAATGTTTTAAGAAATTTCCAGACTTTTGCTGGATCACCGTTTTTAACAGATGTATAAATGTGTTGGCGTTGTGCTTTCCTGGACACCTTGTTACAGAGATTTCTTATAGCCATGTACTTTTCTTGATTGAAGGGAGTCGGTTTATGCTTCAATTTTGTCTTTGCGGCAGCTTTCTTAGCCATGATATTTTTAATATCCTCTGTTAACCAAGGTGCTGGTAAATGCTTCATTTTAATGGCGCGGATTGGTGCATGCATGTCATACAGTTCCGTTAGCTTAGTTATTAGTATAAGCACTTTAGTATTAATACACTCTGCAGAATAAAGGGGTTCCCAGTTTATATTAACAGCATCCTCACGCAGTTTGCCGTGATCCATGCCACCGAAATTCCGCTGCAAGATTACCCGGCTTTGTTTTAGGTGGGCGTATTTTGTATTATAAAAATACAAGGTCGTGGTAAGAGAATGCATTTGCCGTACATTGACCATGCTGATAAACAAAGCTAGGAGAAGACACCAAAATAATGTCAAGTAAAGAAGGAGTACAGTTCGGAAAGTGATGGGTTGCATTTAATTCTAAAATTGACAAGTTACATGACTCTGTAGCCTGACGAAAGCTAGTAGCACGTGAATCTTGTTTCAGAAGGCAGGTATTGAAGTCACCCATAACAATAGTGTGGTTATATAAAGGAGTCAGGTCTTCCAGAATTTTTTCAAACGACGAAATACCATTTAGAAAATTGATACGATTAGAGGGCGAATAGTATACACTAGGTATATACTAGTCACCTGTAATGAGCATTCTCGCGACTGTTATAAAACAAATGAGTGTGTTTTAGCAAGTATTCTCACGAACGTTCGGGCGAGCCTTAGAATATGGATAATACATAGAATTCGCTGTACAATGGCGGTTAAACCCAATATATTTCCTTCACTTTGACTTATGATTTTAATCTAGAGAAGAATCTTCGTAGTTTGTCACTAATTTTAACATGACTAGTGATGGGATTACTCAGAATAAATATCGATAATGTTTACAATAGATCCTTAGATTTGATTTACTCAGAATTAATTTCAATAGAATGTTGATAAACTCTAGATATCGATAAATACATTTGAACGTAGGACTAGACACTTGTGTGATTTATTAAACCTGTTCAAATTAAAATCTGCATTTTATTATTTAGAAACGTCATTTGTTTATGTATCTTACTCTTACTCTAGAAATAATTCATAAGTGAAACTGAAGTAAATATATTGGAGAAAACTGCTGTTGTAGTGCGATTTCTATATTTTTTGTATATTCTACGGACTATTTGTATTTACAGTATTCGCTAGAATGATCGTGAAAATGTTCGGTTCGACAAATCAAAAAACGGTGAATGCTCGCTGTTCTGTTGCAAGTGAATGCTCAGGGGCCCAATTCTCTCAAATAAATATAGTTTCGATATCTTGTCAGTGTTATACTTACGTCACAAAAAGCGTATTCTTCTAAATTATCTGATAATTTAACGAAGTTGTAACGAGATCATAAATAGAAACAAGTGTCAAAATATGTGTCAACGCCAAACTGTTTATTTCAAATTATACGATAATGACATTAGTTTATAAATCAGAATACCGCATCTGAGTCAATTCAAAATATAATATCGATGTCATATAAAAATAGGAGAATTGGCTCCCAGGTGTATCAGCGCCATAACATCCTGATTCACGATTATATATAATAAGAATTCGCCAATGTCTGTCGGGCCACGGTCCACCAGGCACGAACACATAGCCTGTTCTGAAGATTTTTCTTCTAATTGGAGGAACGACACACTCCATTCTTCCAGTGTTTGAAAATATAGAAACAGTCTTATATGTTTGTGTAGTTATCAGAAACTAACAACACATATATGACTGTTTTTTGAGGACCCATAATTTTTTTAATACCTAAAAGCTTTAGTGTTGTAAAACGTATAAAATTCTTATCATTCTGTAGTACCTACTAAATCAAAAGGTAACTATAAAAATGCACTTATTAGGTATATGTAATTAACTAATTAAACTTTAAAATTATTTATACATATAGGTTTGTTTCAATTTTGATTCAGTAATGTTATATTAGTTTTCATTATTATATTTCATAGGACAGATCTCGGTACTTATAATAAGTACCGAGATCTGTCCTATGAAAGCTAAATCTGTAATTACAGGCAACAGAGACAAAATTGTTGTCCTTCCAAATAACGGGATTATTATAAATGGTTGAGAAAGTACGCAATATACGGGTTATTCCTCTTGGCCCCCTGGTCTTGGGCCCCACTGGGGGCCAATGAGAATTTTTTTCCTGTTGTCCCCCAGCGGGGAAAATGGGAAGGACTTTTCCTTTTGTCCCCTAGAACATGAGCTCACTAGGGGCCAACAGGATATTTTTTTCTGATATCCCCCAGCGGAGATAAAGGGAGTTTAAAGTAATAAAATGCTGCACACCCACACATCAACACCTTTTTTAATCTTTGCTTCACTGAATATTGAAATCCCGCTCTTAGTAATAACGAGCCACCTCTTTTATTAATTATGTCAAAAGCGTTAGCACAAGAGCTACAACTTGGTGTGCTATCCGCCATGACGCGGTATGTACTACTGATAACATGCACCCTTTACCTTTCTGTGTCACGGGAAGGGGTAAACAATAGATTATTACCTGCTCGAGACAGTTTAGATGCAGGTAATACAGTTTAAAGGCGCAATTGAATAATTATGAGTTTCATGACAACATAAAAAATAAATGATCTAACAAACGTCAAATACGGATATCAAGACGATATTTAGGATAATATTTTATTGGGGGCTGACAGGAAATTATGATTCCGTTTGGCCCCGTTAAATTGTAGTGGGGGACAACAGTACAAAAATTCCTTTTAACCCCCAGTGGGGCCGAAGAGCTGGGGGACAAGAGGAATAACCCCAATATACACAATTCCCAATTTTCCATGCTAATTCTGTTTGATATCTACCTATTGCAATTTACAGGTGACACAAAAGCGATGTTTTGGTATATTTCTTTCGTAATATGCACATAACTTTTAAAATCATCAAGTATTCACCGTTACATTTCTTCTAACCCAAATATTCAGTGCAGTGCATTAATCTCTCCATTCAGTCATCAACGCCCAATGACATACTGAAATTGCAATTTGTAACTTCACTACTTTTTTTTAGCTACGACCCATCCCTGACGTACGGGCGAGTTAAACAGCCCGCGCTACCAGCGGTGGTGCCTCACTGGGTGCACTATGACAAGCGGTGCCTCAACTTCACGGCGTTCTTTAAGCAGCCTGTGTACGACAACCCGGACGAGAAGTTCCGAGTGCGGGTCGTGAACATCTTGTTCTTTCTCGAAGATGATACAATAACTGTCATGGAGCCCAAAGTCAGGGTAATTGTAACCTTCATACTTATTATATATTCTACTAAATCTACACAACACCACACAGTGTATTTTTTTACCTCATCTTGTGACAGCTTATTTTTTTTTTGCTGATCACATGGAGAAGCATGTCAAAAATACTGGACAAAAACTCCCGCAAGGCTCGCCGCTATAGTTTTTCAAAAAATGAAATTTAAAGTTTTATGTCCGGAAACTTAAGATAAGCTTAAACTGATAAAAAAAAATACTACGACTATAATTCTTGATTTTGTACTGCGTTCTAAGAGCCTTAACCTAATGCTAAATTAAGAACTAATAGTGGGCAGGCTGGGGCTTCTGAATTCCAAGATAATCGTGAATATGTGAAAATCGGATTATTTTTTTTTGCGACTAATGTCTACCGTATTTAGCAATTTCTTTTTGCCTCAAAACAAAGCCACACTTATTGACTACAACCACAAAAAAAATCAATTGCAAATATGGTGGACTTTCGGAGATATAATTTTTTTTTAATTGCCGGAAGTTCCGGAATTTACTTAACGGTCTACAGATTTTTTTACTATTTAGGAATAGGCTTACTGTTGATCGCAGTCTTGGCCGAGAGCAAAGACGTGGTCGTAGATGAAGCTCGCTCGCCCAAAAGAAGCCTGTTCACTCGTGTCTTAAAAACGCCGGGTTATAAGCACTCGGAAAAACAGACACAGGCAGGGAATTCCACTCTTTGGCTGTGCGTATTATAAAGGATGACTTAAAGCGCTTAGTGCGAATTAATGGAATACCCACCAACTAAGGATGATACCCTGCAGTGCGTCTGGATGACCGATGGAAGAAGGGGGAGGAGGAAATGAGCTCGTGTAGCTTTTGAGCACAATCCTCGAAGTACAACCTATAGAGACCGACAAACAGGCGACACTTCGACGATGAGCCAAAGTATGAAGCTTATCCTCCACGAGTTTGGCGTCACCGATAATTCTCTTGGCTCTGCTTTCCACCGAGTCAAGTGCAGCAAGTTGGTATTTAGCTGAGCCGTCCCACGAGTGACTGCAATAATCCATTCACGATCGGATTTGCGCTTTGTACAGTGTTAGAAGCTGTCCAGGCGTGAAGTATCGCTTCACCTTGTTGAGAATACCCAGTTTTTTTGCCGCAGTATGCGCTTTGACCTCAAGGCTTAAAATTGTGCTGATGTACACGTAATAATGTTAGTGCCACGATAAAAATTGCACCATATTAACTGTCAAATTCCGGAACTGCCGGAAATTTAAAAAAAATTATATCTCCGAAAGTCCACCATATTTGCAATTGATTTTTTTTTGTGGTTGTAGTCCATAAGTGTGGCTTTATTTTGAGGCAATAATAAATTGCTAATACAGTAGACATTAGTCGCAAAAAAAATAATACGATTTTCACATATTCACGATTATCTTGGAATTCAGAAGCCCTATTCTGCCCACTATTAGTTCTTAATTTAGCATTAAAAAGCAGTACAATATCAAGAATTATAGTCGTAGTTTTTTTTTATCAGTTTAAGCTTATCTTAAGTTTCCGGACATAAAACTTTAAATTTCATTTTTTCAAAAACTATAGTAGCGAGCCTTGCGGGAGTTTTTGTCCAGTATTTGTGACATGCTTCTCCATGTGATCAGCACAAAAAAAATAAGCAGTCACAAAATGAGGTCTAAAAATACACTGTGCACCATCTAGCCCTTAACTAAACAGCTTGTAGTAAGTATGAATTCTAAACATTAGATAAACACTGCCTCGTTGGTCTCGCGGCATAATGTGCGCGTGGGATTGGGAGGTCTCGGGTTCGATTCCCGGGTTGGGCAGAGTGTTATTGGGTTTTTCCCTTGGGAAATTCTCAGTAGCAGCACGGAGTCTGGTAATGTGCCCGGTACGGCAATAGGTTCGCCCCCCATTACGTGGGACCTAAAAATTTATAGCGAAATGTGGGTGTAATATTAAACATCTGCCTATCCCTTCGGGGATACAGGCGTGAGTTTATATGAAAAAAACATACATACAAACTTATTTTTGTAAATACTCACATACATAGAAACACCCAGCCCAAGCCAAACATCCATGTTTACGCACACACACAAACGCATGTTTCGAACCCGTGACCTTAGCCGCAGCAGTTGTTTATACTCCCGCTGCGCCACCAGGTCGTAGTAGATGAGGCAGCGGCCTGACAGAGGCAACTCATTCTTGTATATGTTGGTGTATTCATTCACTGCCTTCGGTGATGCAGAAGTAGGATAAGGTACGTTCGAAACAGTATAAGTATGTCGATATTGGCTAAAAACAAGCATCGCTTGGACACTTTCATCGTAGGACTACCAATGTGTACCTACAGACCTACTAGTCTCTAATCATTTATCTTTTTGATACAGCAAGGCTTGAAATATTTAAGGCGCACAAACCTGCATTTTTATGAACGATACATGTTATTGAAATAGATTACAGTTGGGATGCCAGGAAAATTTGGCCGTAATAACGTGTTTTCTGTTTTTCATGCTTCGTTGTAAACTAAAAAGCAGTCTAATTCTTTCATGCTTCATTGTAAACTAAAAAGCAGGTTTTCTATTCTTTCGCAATTTCCGCCCATCCATCTGCGGTTGCATTCGAAGACTGTACTAAAGAGCTAAAATGCATTTTACATTTCATCCACGCTTACAAAGAACTGAAATAAAGTTTGAAAAAGATGTTGTTATGGTAATCTCATATATAATTATGAAAATGCAAACGTCTCTTACAAAATAATACACTTAAGTATTTTTTGTGTAAGTATTAAAACTTTATTTAACTTACTATTAATATTCAAGAGCATGCATGAGGAATCTGATGGGAGTGAATGAAGCAAGAGAGATATGTCAGGATCGTTGCAAATGGCGTTCCGTAGTATCTGCCTACCCCTCCGGGAAACAGGCGTGAGTCTATGTATGTATGTATTAAAACTTTAACTATCTAACTCCTATCCTTAAGTCTTTTAAAATAACTGGCATCTTCTTCAACACATTTTCAATTGAGATTCAATTATCTTACCCAACCGACTAACCAAACCATGGTATATTTTAAATTAAAACGCATCAAAGTATACAAGGACTGAGCCAAGGTTTTACAAGTAAATTGACTTACTTAAACTAATTTTTATAGCAACCAAAGCTCAACCACGAAATCCTTTACTGCGCACGAACCGTCACGGATTTCACCGATTTTATTCATGTTTTGTCACAACTTCAGTCTAGTCAGCATAATAAAAGCAAGATCATACTTTATCGCGCGGTAAATCTGATCCAAACCAGTGATATTTATTACTTATTTCTATAGATTTCTCAGTGGCAACATTTAAGAGATATTCTCGAGCAGATTCAATATGTAGATTCGATTCAAAGCCGCATTCTGTTTATTCAGATATGTACCTACCTACATTCACGGGAACTTACCTAGCCAATAAGGTAACTATCACACTAGCGGCTTTGCAATGTCTTGCTATGATGACTTTTTTAGCTATGTCACCCTATTCTCAATCACTGTCTATAGTAAATATTTTCTGAAACTATCAAAATATTACGGTACTAATCTTTTTGGCGAAAGGCAAGCAGTTGACAAAACAAAGTCCATGACGCCGCCACTCTAGAATTAAAATTAAAATTGTACGGTATTATGGGTCAGGATCTATCATGGATATCAACCGTCTTCATGAATGAATGTTGATCAGCTCCCTGTGAGTTTGTTTGTGACAAAACGAAAAATGTTTCCATTTTTATAGGTACTGCGTGCGTGTCGATGAATTCGTTTAATTAATTAATTAATCCACTTATGAAAAAATTATCTCGTTTCAATTGATTCGTTGATCTTGATATTGCGAACCTCGTAAATGAACCTTTTTTCAGTGGCAACATTTTATTTGAACAAGTTACGTGTGTGCCTGCAACAGAATGACACAAACTTTTGTTTGTCCTGAGAAATAAACCACGTCGAGGTCTGTTTAAGAGCTTTGCCACCCTCATTATTCATGCAAAATATACTTCTATAGTAACATCTGTAAACAAAACAATACCCGTCAAAGCGGATTATGTTTGATTCAAATACAATAGCCATCCCATCAGTCAGACTCATTTCCGTATTTGCGTAAAAGGGCCGCGGCAAATTGTAGGTAGCGGCGTATTGTATCTATTAATGCGTGTGGAAATTTAGTTTGTACTGGAAACTCGTTTATAATGTGTGATAAATAGAAATTAATCCTTTCTTTATGAAATGGATTTGTGTAGGGGTAGAATGAGTCTGATAAATATAGCACTTTGCTGATAAAATAATAGGCTATGACCGGACGTGCCAACTTTTATGAATGTGGGCGAGGTATAATTACTTATAATAGTGTTAAAATACTTATAAGTTATAGAGTTATAATAGTAGCAATATCCTTATTTTGTATTAGCAGTCAAAATTTCGGCGCATTTCGGTATTCATTGTACTACAAGTCGGGTCACATATTGCCTGGGTCTAGCATTGGAACCGGGAAGGTTGTAGGTAAATCGGTAAACCAAAGTAGCCACTGACAATTACATGACTTTAATACAACTAAATATTGGTATAAATATAACTTAAACAGAACGTCCAAAGGTAAATAGTAAAGTAATATATTTTATGCAAATCAGCTTATTCATTCATTTTAAAACCCAGAACTATTACCGAAAACCCCCTCGTAACCACGTCCATTAACAGACAAAAATAACTAACTATATTTCAGTAAAAGACAAGAAAACATACATTCGTCATAAAACCGTCTGCAAGTGAACCGTCTGCATAGATTTTATTCCACGACATTTACGTAAGTATGTATGGAATGGGATTGTGTAGCAATTGTAAGCGAATCTGAAACGGAGCTAGCAAATGAGCACGCATTTGTCTCGCCATGAATGGCACGCCAGGCGGTTGCACGCCGCTTTGTTTGCACCGTACGCCCGTGAATGGCCGGCCGCTATTCTTCGCGAAAAAATGATTATCCCCGCAGACATGCAGTGATATATGAATACGTTAGCTATGACATCTGTGATTTTCACGGAATAATTCAGTAGTCCAACGGCCATAAGCGCCTAAATTTGATCTAGAAATCAAAATATTAATTATTATTTCTTGCTCTTCGTCACCGAAAAATGTCTGACAAAAAACCAGAAGCTGAATACACCTTCTGGTTTTTTGCCAGGAAGCAAACTTTCTAGTTTTTTGGCAAGAAATTAAAACATTATGATAGGGTGAATAGAAAGCATGGCAATGGAGGAAATTGACTCTGCCTACTCCGACGAGAAAGAGGCGTAGGTGTATGTATGTATGTAATTCAATTCAAAATAAACTGGGACACGAATGGGAGTGAAAACAGAAAAGCGCTACAAGAGATCAAATGAAAAATAATCATTAAAAGCAAAAGTGTTGCTTCATTTGGAGTTATCGAGCTGATAATGCAATTGTTACCGTATTCCATCAAAAAGAATACTTTCATATCTTTCGTATAACATTGCCAACTATTTTATAACATTCCCTTTTTCATAAATCAGCCTGTACAGCATTTATTATAAGTACGAATATTACAAGGTATGTGGCACAAAATAGTTTTTCGTTCCTTTCTTACATTTAAAGTGCCAGAACATGTCAATCACTTTGTATAAAATACGGCACAATTTTTAATGGTATATTCGCATTCGGAAAGCTCGACGGACGAGCACGTAACGCCTGGCAACAAGAATTTTAAACCTCATCTCGTACTATGGTTTCATAATGAAAGTAATTGCATTAAAATGATGAAATTTTATGCATGGTAATGCATGCTGTATCAGTACGACGGCAAAATTTCGTAACCCACGATACATGTATTAAAAGTGCTAAATAGATTTTGGTATAAGCTCTGCAAATATAATTATAATATTTTGTATTAAGTATTATGAAAATTCGGAAATTATATGTGTTATACTTATAACAATTAAAAGAATATGCCTATGCGTGTACATCGTTACACATGTAAAAGAATCAAAATTTTATCAGTAAAGGCGAATTAAATATTAAATAACAAAAAAGGCAAATACATATTTCACTGCAACATTTCAGGTGTAATGTTACACCTCTGCCTACCCCTTCGGGGATACAGGCGTTGGTCTATAAAAAAAATTCACTGCAGCAGTACTGTTTGATAAGTGGTTATTTCTGAAAAACGATGCATGGTCCAACAAACTTGTTTACGATATTTATTATCAGAATGAAATGATTAATTATCCGTAACTACCGTACCTATGCAAAATGTAGATATAGTTACGAACCCAAAGTAAATAATTCACTCAATTTAATACGTTCTGCTTAAACAACCACAGACTTCGTACTCGGTATAATTAGGATTTTTTTCACTTTCGACTACCATCCCTTGAGGTAAATGTTAAGTACCTAAGTCAGTAGCCAGGCATTTGCTCAAAGTAGATACCTCTAGTATCAATAAGACATCAGAGCATTTACCAAGTCCGGCACTCACACTAATTACGTACGTGACGTTCTCTTTTATACAGATAGCATAGGTATATGGACGCGCAGCCACGTGTTATGTAGCTGCGTAGGTTCTACAAAAATAAATGTTTAATATTGGTAGGTACTTCGGTAGGTAATTATCCTGGTGCCAGCTGACGATAAACAAAAACGGCAACCATAATATACCTATACACCGTGTTTTTAAGTCAGTTTTATTCCCAAAAAGTATGTACGTACTCAGCCCATAATATACAAGCTACACATAGGTAATATTTATTTTACAAACTTTGTGAATTTCTTTTTCCGAATTTTTTTCGCCTCAATTAAATTTTTCATAGCATAACAATGTGACGGTCGATGCATAAGGTCAATGCACTTTATTTATAACCTTAAAAGTTGATTACCCTTCGTTCACGACACATTTTAGTCATATGAAATGCTGATTTTAGACAACATTTTAATAGAAAAGAAATTTGTAAGTATATTTTGTAAAATAAATATTATAGGTAGCTTCTATATCATGGGCTGAGGACATCATTTTCGGGAAAACACTGATTTAAAAAACACAGTGTATAGCTGTGTTTCCTTATTGCAGTGGCATTGTATATTTTCTAGGTATACCCTGGTTCATCTAGGTTGTTAGTTAATATAAAGTATGTTTACCAACGAACATATGTATATCTTTCATTAGTTGTTTTACGCCTATATTAAACTTACTCCTTTCAGCGGCTGTTTTCGACATAGGTACTTAATTTCATTTTATAAGAGTAATAATACGCCGTGATGGCTTTTTACTTGCAATTTGTAATTCGCAGGTGAATTTACATTGTGCCGCATTTTAGTTGCATCGAGTTTTGAACCACAACGCAACGATTCTAAAGATGTTTCTTTGACTTCAAAAGCTACACAAAAATTTTTGTTTCCATAAATCTTTCGCATGATACAAACATTATGTTTTTCTTTATCAAGCATATGCTACTCTTCTACGTAAGGTAGTAAGCGTATCTGTCACTAATAATTATCATATCATCACAGGATTCACAGGTTATACAGTATAAGAAATGAGGATGGGCAATCAATGAATTCTCTTTTTAATTATTCCAGAACTCAGGCATTTGGCAAGGCAGGCTTGTGAAAAGGGACAAAATTCCTAAGGACGACCTTGGCAACTACTGGCACTGGAAAGATCTCGACGTTGGCAAGGACATCTGCATATACGGAAAAGTGTTCCACACCGTATCCTGCGATCTTTATACAAAGGTAAGTTTATAGATAAGTCGTATTTATTATAAAACATATCAACAGAAGTGCGACCATTTGCTGAAAATTGTTTACTTTCTTTTTAAAGTCGAAGGACGTTTCATTATGTTATATCTTTATTGGTTGAAATTGTCACGAGATGGCGCTGTAATAATTTTACACAACAAAATGTCATCAACGGGCCGAGCTCAGGGCACAGAGTATAAAGTAGCTTATGGCCATAACTTTGTAGTAATGTGTACCTACACATGTCATGACCTCGTATAACATAAAGTGCCTGATCGGTTTTTATAAGGTGAAAGCATTGAGTGATAAGGCCCACTTATAGGTATAAATATATTTTGAGGTCTTGTAAAGTACCTACATGTACCTACACAAATTATACCTACTTACGTAAGTGGAATATACCGCACATATGTTTTATTTATGTGTTCTGTGTCGTGTACTTGTTTATGACACGATTAGATAAACTTATAAATAAAGCTCACGCGATAATGGCGTCTGGCGACTCTGCCTTACCTATTCACAAATGTATTCAGTATTTGGGAACAAAAGACCCGAAGAATAAATATATAACCATGCTTTTAGATACGAGGATGATAAAATAAAAATATTGCGTAATCAGAATTTGGTATACTATTATATTCCTTATATTTGTGGAATGGAGAAATTAATTCAGTTTTAAAATACATTTATCTGCTTTGTTAATCTTTTTACTTAATGTAGATCATAACACTCTATATGAAATAATATAAATAACATTATTAAATCAATGTATAGTACGTGATACACCACTCAGTCAGTGAGTATCAGAAAGTAAACAAACATTACGAATTCTAACCTCAAAATTACATGTTTAATCAATGACACCGGCGTCTTCCAAATACAAAATGGTGGGATTATGATACAAAATGGTAGCTTACCTTTTAAAACGGTCAATGATCTGTGACGTAACACGTTATTTTTTCGTCTGGAACACAAGTGATCGATTGATAGTGACTACACGACGAACTGTTTTTAGGTTATGTATCTGTCGCTTGTTTGGAGGTCATGGCTATCTCTATTGGCGCCGCGCGTAAAGAGCGGGAGATTTGAATGCGAATAATGCCTGTGTTTATCAATTAACTACCGTAATACAGTTTATTTTGAAGCATGTTTATTTATAAGTGTAGTTTGTGTTAGTATATAATTTTATAAAATCGTATGTTTTTGAGCGCGTTTTCCTCATTTTGTATTCCTACATAGTGTAAATGTTTTAATGAATATGATCAAAATTAGCATTTATAATGAAGTCATTAATGTACTTGACCATATTGTTATAGTGATATAAGTAAAGTAAGTATGATTCTAGAGTTTGATTCGCAGTTTTATTGAGAACTTTATCTATACATATAGGTACCTACTCAGATGACTTATTGTACAGAAAAAGTGAGGCCACTTTTTATGTGTGTACGAGCGCCTAAATATAAGTGTTACACTATAGTTACACACTCTTGATTGTTTTTTCAAGACCTAAATACTCCTTCTATTCAAATCTATCATTTTTTTTTGTTGCGCGGTGGAAACTCCTTACGAGCCATCTCAACTCCGCCACTTGATCGTATAGTATGATCGATCGAGTTGGGCGCTGGCAAGAGAGATGTGTAAGGCTCTACGGTCCCATATTGGGGCCGGGTCACGCGAATCGCGGATAGCATACTTTACCGCGACCCAGCCAGGGATTCGACGCGCCCACCTAGCGAGCCCCGTCAACACAAATCTAACTGAACTCACAGAGATTATTCTGTCGTAAAAAGTATGGGCTGTTGCCAGTCACCCAGCTTTGTACTTCGACCGGAATTTTTCCTTCACTTTCTGCACTAGAAACCTGTATTAATTTATGTACTCGAAGTATTTTTTGGCTTCACTCGATAAGAGCCGCGATATAGCTACCTTTTCCTTGATCTGGACGCTAAGGCACCTTTAGCTAAACTGCTATGCTTGTGTTGTGATAGATGGGGGTTCATTTGAGTCGGTTTTGCAATGAATGAATGGGTTTACCCTTAGGGAAAAGGTTTATAGCCGTTCCCATTCTATCCCTTTAAACTGGGATAACCCTACCGATGACACAGAGATTTGGTTATTTTTCGTGGCATTATTTGAAGAACAGTAATCTCTTTTGTCATCAATTTAAACCCCAGCTTAGCTGCCCTCTAATAATTAAAATTTGAGATAAGCAGATAAAGCCTACGATGCTTACAATAACATAACATCTGACTCAGCTGTTGTAAATAATTTTAACCAAGGGAGTGTTCTATATCGCCTTATCAACCGTATCGATGATACTGCGTCTCCGAGATTGGGCCCGATGTAAGAAAAACAATTTAAAATTGTTTTTTATTTCAGTTTTGGAAGTGTTTCGTACAATTAATGCTCATTTAGTGATAACATGCTATAAGCACTTAAGCAGCGATAGCCTTGTGGAGATACCAACACACTGCCATGCAGTTAATATTAGCTTCGCATCCGCGGCGCGCACAACTGACTTTTCGAAGTTATTTGCGTATTAAATTGTTTATTTAATAAAACAACGAAAATTGATAGGCGAATAACTCAATGTTACCAACAAGTTAAATAAAATAGTATATAAACCAATAATGATAATTTAAGAACAGTCAAACTTGAAAACTATCTTAATAAACCTTGCCAAAGAAAAATATACACAGACCAAATCTTTGATTTAGTAAGATGTTTATTTGAATTACATGTAAAAATACATATTCTGTTTATTATAAATATAAATTATATCACTATCAGTCTCGAAAAATCACAAAGCTTTAAAAGTAATATTGGATCACTTTCACACCCATGTATGCTGTGATGGCAAAGGGCCCAAAGAAGGCGAGTGCCCGGGCGGGCTGCGGCAGCGGTTTGACAGCATACACGAAAGTGTGAAGTACTCTACCAGCAGTGTACAGTCTGAACAAGGTGGTAGCCCACCACGCCCCTGGGCCCGTAGTCACGTACAAAGCGCCAAGCACCCAGAACGCAGGAATGTTCTCCAAGTCATTCAGATGCGCCCGACGCACTCGCTCCACGTCTGGATCATCGAATCTCACTTTTCCCTTCGTCGCTTTTGCATCTTCCTCATTCGCGAACACTTTCTTGACATATCTTTGTTTAGATGTCATTAATGTCACTGCCATCATTTTGAGAGCCAACACAGCCGAGTAGAAAATGTAAGACCGCACCGCTGGATCGGTTAAAGAAATAGATGCCATGTTGATCCAATTTTTGTACAGCACTGTTTATTTACACAACGTTGGTGAAGGAATGCCGTCGAAATAGTTTACAAAATAACTTTAAACAGTACCGTTACGCGCTAACGCTCGTTCTGAATGAATGCGCCGGCGCCGCGCCGCTAACTTGTGTTGCCGTGGGGCAAGGCGTATGACCAGCGAGAACACTTAGAAAACAATATCTAATCTATATTAAATCCAGCGAATTGTGATAATTTATCTTCGTGGTAGGTACTTACTTTAATTTCTGCCTAATAATAATTTAGAACTTAAAACATACTTATGAGTTTATCTTCCTATATACCATTATGATTGGCCGCCCACTTGTCGCCTTGCCTGAGTACCCCTATATTGATACGAGACCTAATCGTCTTTCGCGTTTTGAATTGGTACGCCAGATTACTCGAGCTTTTGGAAACGCTGGAAGTTGGAATATTTACACATACACCAGCAACGCGTTAAGTGGACCGACAAAACCGATCCACCCAAGTTTGGAGACCTCGTTTTGATCTCTAGCTCACCTTCCGCCACTCAGATGGCGCAGGGGGCGCATTCTTCGTTTCGTAACTGCGACTGATGGAGTGCCCCGATTTGCCGAGGTCTTGGTAGACGGTGCGATTCTGATGAGGGCGGTTGCAACGTTGTCACGTGAAGTCACGTCTACCAACTGATTAGCGTATCGGTAGGCCGGCCCTGGGCAGATGGATGTATGTAAATTAGCTTCCACTGCACTTTGAAACAATTCCCAATCTGTCTAGGACAAACTCTAAACATATTTTTGGTAAATATATTTTATATGTAGTGTATGCGCGTTTGCCGTTGCTAAATAGATATGCACTCTGCTTTAACATCCAGTTTAAATAAGGCCAAAAAGCAGTCAAATAACAAATAGACATAATGAAAATAATGATATAATATTTATCTTATCTACTGTAAATTACTGATATAGTTTTTTTGATAAATATATCTGGCTAGATTTATCAGTACAAGATACAAGTGGCGTACTATCAGAAAAATATGAGACGAATATTTTAAGGAATACCTATTACTGAAACACTGCAAAATATAAATAGTTCGGAGTGGATCCTTATTTACATATGTTTTAGTTATGGGTAATGGACACCTGGTATGTCATTCCAGCAATCTTCAATTTTAAAATAAATATATTAGTACTTATTTGCCTTTTAAGTTCAAGCTGGTAAAGACCCGCAGCAGTACAGCTATTAGTTTAGTAGTTTTGGGCTTTAGTTCTATATTTTTTTCTCCACTCAACCTTCGGCCAGATGCGCACTAGTTTCTTATAAATAAAGCTATAAGTAACAACCTATTTCACCGGACTCTGTTGTGTGATTGTTCTAGCATTCACACCTGCAAATTCCTAAGCGAGCCTTTTTGTTTCCTCCCTGTTAAATGCATGTACGCAAACCCCCCGCAAGATGAAAAGCGGGTATGTGGGACTTACGGCTAAAGTGCAAAGCCGTAATACGCACTAAAACCACAGCGCCTACTTCCACGTCATTTTGGGGACGCCAGGACGCGTTAGCATTCTACCCTGGCACCCCAGCGGATAGCCCGAAGGCTACAACCTCCTTGGCGGTGGATGAAGGTGTTGGGCTCCGCGGCCAAAACACCCAGCGGCCGCAGAGGATAGGGAGAACGACAACCTGATAACACCGCATCTCCTCTTCCTCTGTGGCCCCACCGCAACGCAACAAATGGTGCGCCCCAATTTGGTCACGATAGACAGGGCGCGCGGCAACGCAACACCGACACGCCTCTCCTCCCGCGATCGCGCCCGACAGCGAGGGGCAGACAGAACTACACCCTACACACACGCATCCTGCGCAGGCCTCACCCAACCCACGTGGAGCGTCCACTCCCGGGATTCCATTTAGCTTTGACAGCACCACGACAAGGTGAACATCCCACAGGCGGGTTCCTAAGGGAGCCTGTATTTCTTCAGAGATCTAGCTAGAAAGCTATACCAGTTCATAGATAAAGGGTATGTAGGTGGGTATATTTGAGAAAGTTTTGTTACAGTAATGCTCTTGATGGCTCACTGTTCTGTCCAAAACTTATGATTCTGGTGTGTAGTATATCATTTTGCGTAAAAATGTTGACTGCAAGAGTGTTAGTCCTATTTTTGAATTAACAAGCACATTTTTAAATATTGATATATAAATATAATAATATTACTGGTTGAAAAAGTACTTACGTCAGAATGATGCAGATATGATTAAAATTACTGCTTAAGTCATTTTGGGTCCAATACAGAACTAGTCCAGCCGGTCTTTTGAATAACCTTTATCGCTGAAAACTGCATGGGATTGAGTGGCAATTAGCTAGAGACAACCACTAAATTTCATAGGCGTCGATGATGTATGATCCTTGGGAGTGCATGGGGGCGGAAATTAGCATAGAGAATACACAACAACCGGTCAGGAACAGGCTGTCCCTAGATCGGCTGTTATGCTTAGGAAAGACCGATACTACATACAGAACATATAGGCATACAGACAACTAGAATATGTTTACCCCCAGCGGGATAGTAGATATAGAAGTAGAAGGCAGAATAATACCTGGTTGTAGTGGCAGGGTAGCGACGTCTAGGGAAAGTGACCGATTTAGATCGCGCACCCATCTTATATAGGCATACACCTATGACTCATAGACTGCCTGTGGCCGGTCTATTACCTTGTATGGTAATAATTCCTAGCGAAGCGCTCTTCGGATTAGGCTGGCTTCACCCACTGCGTTAAGCGCCTGAAGGTATTATAACGCAATACGGAGTATTACGTTACAAGATTTAAAATTACATAGCGCTTAGATAATGTAGAAGTACTCTCAGCCCCATGAACCCATTGATGAAGAAGAGAATAGCAAAGGAGAGGGCTCGTGCGGGTAGTGGCAGGGGGTGACGGCGTAAACGATGGTGTGTAGCACTCTGCCGACAGCTAATAGCCTAAACAATGTGGTGGCCAACCACAACGCAGGTCCGGTAGTCACGCAAAGAGCTCCTAGTATCCACAACGCCGGGATATTTTCCAAGTCATTGAGATGCGCTCGACGCACTCTCTCCACATCAGGATCGTCAAACACATCGCTAACACATTTTGCGCGATCCTGTCTGGCTGGTCGGAATCGCTACTGACATCATTTTAAGGGCTAATAGAGCTGCGTAAAACAGGTAAGTCTGAAAGACCGAAACGACTAAAGAAATCGAAGCCATTTTGAATTTTTTGGGCTACTGAACAAAGAATGACAACGTGTAATAAAGGAATGACAACAATATTGTTTGTAAACGAATTTTATATAGGAACCATTGCACGTCAGTGCTTGATCAGAATGACTGTGCATCATAGCTCTGCTGAGATAGGCGCATCGGGGACACCCATAATGACTAGAAAAATATATTTTTATATGCCTAACAATAACATATTGAATCTATTGATGAACTCATCATCATCATTGACCACCTTTAATTAAGATTAGTAAATTTCTTTCCTGTTATGGGACACTTTATTGTATATAGGAACACAACGTTTAACCGACTTTAAGCAAACATTTTTATACAAATAAACTCGTGAATGTTTCTCATCAATGACGGCAATATATTTACCTACTTATTAGTAACTAGAGGACGCCAGCAGCTACGCCTGCAATTTTTTTTAAATTTACCCGTTTTGGCCGATCCCGTGGGCATTTCCGGAAATCCCTTCTTAGTGCACCCCTACGGTCCCCAAGGAACATACATGCCACATTTCAGCTTCCTGCGCCCAATAGTTTCGGCTGTAGCGTGTCTGTCAGTCAGTCAGTAACGCAAGGATTTTATATATTAAGATATTGCATCACTCATCTTAGTCATTGTGAATAGTGTTTCTTAGTGAACAATGTTGAACATGCGAAATCGTGAGCCAGGTGTTCCATGCCTAACCATAAGGGGCGGAACATATCTGACCGAAGATGCGTCGAACGTATCTTCGGTCGCGTCTATTCCGTCAAGTGAATCGGTACACATCTGACGGAAAATGCGTACTGTACTCAGGGTAGCTCAATATTTTACTGTCATATTCTTTTACCTATACTATGTGCGCTGTAACATGGTGCGGGTGGCAGTTTCAGTATCGTTTCATTTCTCGTTTCATTTCACTTATGAAAGTTGCCGCGATTTACAAATTATGACTTTGTATTTCAGTTGAACCACATTCGTAATATTTTTAATCATTAATTACTGTTGTACATTAAGTTATACCCAACCAGAATATTCTAGTCTCCAAATAAAATCTAATGTACTGTTACGATGGATATTCGATGTTTTTATAATAAAAAAACAACGTATGTTGGGCGTGCTTCAAATCATATGGTAAAAGTTAAAAAGTTCGTCTAAACTCATATCAGAGTCAGCAACATCTGAATTGTCACTAAATTCATCATCTGTATCTGTGACGGATATTATCAATGATGACTCCATTATATTGTCAATGTGGATGTCACGATCCCAATCAGACATAATGTCCCTCTTTGTTTTATTCACAACCTTCGACCAGTCTTCAGGTTGAACATTGTTTATGGCCGTTTGCAATAGGACCAACATAATTATAAATTATAAAAAAATTAAAAACATTTTATTTGGCGTAAATGGCGGCGAAGTATTATTTCTTGCGGCGTGACCTTTTATTTGGGCCCAAATCATCTCAATAGCGTTATACTGGCAATGGTAGGGTGGTAGTCGAAGGACCTGGTGTCCTTTTTCTTTTGCCATTTCGTCCAGAGCATAGGTAGGAGTTGGTGGCTTATAGGCATATAGGCAACTATCATCCGCACCATGCTACAGCGCACAGGGTATAATCATTTTTCGTGTTCCCTGATGTTATGTAGTCACTGAAGATCTGTAGTTATTTATATTGCAATTCGAGTTTGACTATTAACAATATGTCGGACTTCGAAGATTTTTTATAGTAGCCAACAAGCGTTATTTGAATATATATCCTATTTAGGTATGGAGGTTCAAAAATAAAAGACGATAATACGATTTGGTTACGGTTTTTCACAAAACTTATACAAATGATATAGAAGGGGTTACAGACTACAGTTGCAGAGCAAGACACAAAATGTTTTCTCTATAGGTATGTATGGAAATTGTTCCCGTGGACCTTTAGCACCTCATACCCAAAAATTGGCCCTCGATCCAAGCTAGCAAATATGCGTACACTCATGCACATACTAACACTACATTATTCTACACATTTGGTTTTTGAAAAAATAAGTAAAGTCTGGCGGCCCTGGAATCTTACGATCTTAAAATCACCGATCTGGGAATGACATGGATATGGTATGTCCAATACCTACGAATTTAGCGTGCACACCTACGAAATTAGCGTGCACACCTACGAAACGTTGGGCAAATAAAATGGCTGCCATTTGGGTTGTTCTCCAGAATGTAATCTATATCGATATGGAGCCGGTTAGAGGAGAATAATACATTTTTGTAGTAAGTTACCTTTGTTAGTTTAAATCTTTCGCCAGATTAGTTTATTCCATAATGCAAATGTGGGCGAACATGGCAAAGCGAAAGACGACCCTTGTATGAAACATGTAACAAAATATTCTCTGAGAGCCAATATCGGATTTTTAGACATATTTATGCACAAAACCAAATTATTATGTTCGATAGACGACGATTTCACAGCAGATGTACTACAAACCTTGGCGAAAAATATAGCGATAGTGGCACGAATGACATTTCTAATAAAATATCGTCATGATTAATTTATTCAGTAAACTATGGCTATCTCTTTTTTCTGACAGAGATATCCCTAAGACAAAACGAGACAACACTATGTTTGGTGGCTTTATGTCGGTTTCGTATATATGTGTATAAAAAAAATCATGGCGAAATGTGGGTGTAATATTACACCTCTGCCTACCCCTCCGGGGATACAGCCGTGAGTCTATAAAAATATAAAATAAAATAATATATGTGAATAATGTAATTTTTCTATATGTACCTACTATTTGCCCTCTCCATTTATATTCCTTACTCAAAGGTCAAAATTCACGTGGCGCGTGGTGCGCGCGACGTCGACGGATAATCCGTTAGTACGCTCGACGTACTAACGGATTATCCGTCAGGTGTGAATGGTTGAACGTTTTTCTATACATTTGTATGTATTGGCGTTACGCGACCGATAAAACGCGACGGATGTTCCGTCAGATATGTTCCGGCCCTAAATCATCCACAAAGTAGAAAAGGGTATAAAAATAATTATAAACGTAGGTAATTATCATTTTGGGTTCTACGGTTCAAAAGTAACATTAAATAAGATTGCGTAAGAATCAGTATAACGTAGCTTAACATCTAAATCAGCTAATCAGTGATACAATTTGCACGCTTTTCCATTGCTCTAATTATTATTAAAAGTGTGCTCGCCAGTTATATTAAAGCCAAATAGCAGCTACATTATATGCAGGATAGTTGCCCGCAAGTCATGGCAAATTAAACATCCCGTTAGTTCAGCCGATGGCTTACAATGTTATCGGCGATGGACAAGCCACTCAACACAGACACACCCAGATACACCCAACTCTTAAGAGTCATCTGTGGTTCATCAAATCACAGGTAGTGGTTGGGTCCTTGTTCCACATGTTCACACACAGCAGACTTAGTTGAGCGTTTATGTTTTATGTTAAACGTGAACAAGGACCCAACCACTACCTGCGATTTGATGAACCACAGATACTCGCAAAAGAACACCGTTTTCTTCCAAGGATGATACGTGAGGCTATTGAAATTAAAAAACACCCCAATTTCAATAGGGAAGACGGTTGGAATGTTCCTCCAGCTTGGGACCCTATCATAAGGCTAATGAAACCCAAGAAGGACAAAGTCACCAGAAGACCTAATGACACTGTGAGCTCATTTTGCGTAAATAGTAACACCAATAGTTGAAAAATGTTCGGGTACTTTGAGATAACTTATACATTCAAGAAATTAAGACAAATATCACCTCAGTCTGCCGTGAAAATGAATCCTGTAAAGAATTCGAAACGTCAGCTAGTAATAAAAATGTAGTTTCTAGATCATTCGGTTTAAATGTAATAACAGTGAAACCAATATAACGCGATAAAATCCGAAAACTGTAGTTTAATTTCAATTTGTAACATTCGCGTAAATCCAAGAAAATACTAAGATAAGAAATAATTAAAATCATACATTGTTGTTAAAATCACTGTTAGTCATTAAAGTTTCACTTCCGTGTAAAACCTGTATCCACTATAGATAATTATGATCGAGGCCGCAATTAGTGCCTTTATTACCTATTATAAACAGTCGCCATCCTGCGAGTGCGGAGCCCCTGACCAAACTCTAGCCCACGTCGTGAATGATTGTCTGCTCCACCGCTTCCCTAGCGGTATGTCCGAGTTGCACCAGCTCTCTGCAGCGGCCAAAGACTGGCTAATAAACCTAAAAATAGACGTATAGGATCGAGCGCAAAGACCAGTACCATACGAAATGATGATGATAAACAGTCGTTCTATTTTTTAGTCCCATGCGGCTATGGCCTAAACTTTCAACCCAGATTGAGATTTAATAAAAAAGGTATTCAAAATCGTTCCTTAGTTAATTTATTATAATCATTCCTTAGCTTATGTTCATTTAACTCAAGTTATTTCGTTTTTCTAGCTTCCGTAGTTTAATCACTGCGATGATAATAATATGTCATTAACATGATATTCAATCATTATGAAATTGCAAAGAATATAGTTTGTAAAGTTCGCATTGCATGCAATTATTGATGTGATATTTGAGTAGCAGTAACCAATGGTCGCAAGATAAATATGGAGGTTTTCCGAAGGATTGCCACGTGCAACAAAAACAGTTCGAGAAACCGAAGTCAACAGCCGGATGGCCGATAAGGATAACCTACTGACTCTGTTGATAACTACCTAGATATTGAAAACACAAAAGATAATACATGAACATGCTGTTGTTTGATGACTTGCGGTTTAAAATTCTTAAATCATGCCGATAAAGAAAATTGGGCCGAAATAGATTTCAGCAAAGTCATCGTTATTGATATGTATCGATAACTTTTCAACGCTAAATTATGGAAGGATATTATTTTTTCCTACAGCATGATGGCAACGACGGATAAGAAGAATTTCTTTTACTTTTAGTCCTTCTAAAATTAACTCGTTCTATTAAGAAAGATGCCACTAATGGTACCTACATTTCTCACATTTTCACAGGTTCCATATGCCGTTTTTACGAACTAATTCAAAATACTCTTATTAATAAATAAATAGAATAATCTGGGCTTCATCCGAATTCTCAGTAGCAGCGCGGAGTCTGGTGATGTGCCCGGTAATGGCAATAGGCTCGCCCCCTATTACGTGGCACCTAAAAATTCATGGCGAAATGTGGGTGCAATATTACGCATCTGCCTACACCTTCGGGGATACAGGCATGAGTCTATAAAAAATAGAATAATCTCTTGTGTATAATAGTTAATAGAAGATTATAATTATACTTATCGCAGTTCTGTATTTATTATTCAAATGGGTACAAGTTTTACACGGAAGCGTTACTTCATTAATTACGAGTACTTACGAGTTAGACGATTATAAAGACAGCAAGCAGCAACTCACATCTACGCAATACTTATTAATAAAATAATGGGTAGCTATAGCTTCCGGCTGGAGAGTCGCAACCTCTTCGATGGTTATGTGGTATGAAGATATAAGAGACTTGTGCAACTCTTCTCACTTTCTGCACATAGTGGAGTATGAGGTTAAGATTTAACATATCTTGCAAAAAAAAAAACAAATTTACGAGGCTACTTGCTGCAAGAACTGTTCATGTACCCATTGTTTGTTGTTGAAAGTTTTTCATGCTGGACGATAGCTATAAATTATGAAAAATAAAAATACTCATTTGAGACATGGAGGTAGCTGCAGTAATGGGCAGCCCATACCATTTTTCCAATTTCTTTAGAAGTTAATTTGCTAAAAAAAGTGCAGATAACAGCATTAAATTCAACTTAAACATTTTCATGTGTAATGATATATTATTAGTACGTTGATAAGGATGTAATCAGATAAAAATATACGCTAGGTAGGAACTGTTGACCTAGATTGAGTTGTTATCGCTAGAGGTAATAAAAGTATGTATAATTTTGAAAAGCATGACAAGAAAAAAATTCTAGACTTGCGTTAGCGTTTATTGAAAATGTTCAAGGCAGCGTTAAAAACACAAAACAATTATTTACCATGAATTATTATTATTGCTATTGTAGGTATACCGTAAGGTGTTGACAATCTAATCCATAGTGGGAAAGGCAAACTTCTTCATTCATAACTTTACTTCAAATTCCATTTTAACTGATAAAGATGTTCAGTTAACCATCATTCAATCCCTATACATTGTCTGGTAAAGCGAGCACTCCACTGTCCACCGTTCCAATGTAGTGAAGCAGATGGCAGTCTGCCAAAGGTTCTTAAGATGTGCACCCCTAAGTTAACCCCTGATCAAAATCGCTCATATCTTCCTTCCTAGCAACGATCCTTATACCTACATGAATTGCTACTGCAGCAGCTTAATATCAATGATATGCTGTATGGATATATGGATGACGCGCGTTTCATCAGCTACGAGAAATCTCAGCTACCAAAAATGCTTTCATAATTTGTGACTGCATAGAAGAATCTGCCTGGGGCAGGTCTCCGAAAGGGGCAAAAGTAACATGATTATTTTAATCCTACTTCAAACAGTCAAATTGTGTTCCTCTTTACACCTGGAAGTATTCTTTCACCATATCGCTACTGGTTGGCACTTAACCCAGTCACGGAAAAAATAATTTCAGAAATGCTGTTCGAAATTGAAAATAAGATCTCAAAATTATGGCTTACGTTTATGCGAAGGTTATAGGCATAGTGACCTACAAAAGCGTTCATAAATGAAATCGGTTAAAAGTGCAGTTCGGTATTTTGAATGTAAAGTGATTTAGGTGCATCCATCATACGGATCCATCAGACGCGTGACTGATGGGGATTGATTTATTTATTACCAGCTTTTGCCAATGGCTTCGCACTGCGTGTTATGATGATAAAAAGTATATGTACCTACTATTTGTAAAAAAGATGCAAAAGGTGTGTGACAAATTTCAAATGAACTTCCATCTCCTTAAAATCGGTTAAAGCCGTGTAAGATACTAATAATACTACTAGTACGGATAGAAAAAAATTACTAAAGTCGACGCTAATTTACTAATGTGCACCAAATTCGTAATTCAGACGTAATTCTTTAGGTGTTCTTGTAATAATTACTAGTATTTCACACTTATCTATCAAAACTTATTATTTTATACACACAAAATATGCTGATAATGACCAAATAGAATGAACTATTTTAGCTGTGTCATGGTAATAACTAAAATGCGTTGTTGAATTTTTTGGTTGTTGTGTAGGGTCATAATATCGGTACGTGTTTGGTAAGAACTTTATTCGTTTTCGATACAAAAGTATTATTTGATTACACTTAATTACACAAAATTAATTATTTTATTTGTAGCGCATCTGGCCATTGCATGTGCAGCTTTCGTCTCAATGCAATAATTATTGCAATGTAGTTTAATTATTATTTAAAAAATAAGAATATTAATCAAGGCGTTTTAATTCACAAAAGACTCGGCTAAGATTTTGAGGTGTGTAGTAGTGACTTATGTAATTGACTGTACCTGTTTATCAGTTCACTTATGTTTTGCTATTGCAATAGGAAACTGTTTGTATTATAATGTTGGGTTTACTTAATAAGTTGGGTAAGAATATATATATACTAGAGGACGCCAGCAGCTACGCCTGCATTTTTTTTTTAATTTACCTGTTTTGGCCGATCCCGTGGGAATTTCGGGAAAGCCCTTCTTAGTGCACCCCTACGGTCCCCAAGGAACATGCATGTCAAATTTCAGCTTCCTGCGCCTAATAGTTTCGGCTGTAGCGTGTCTGTCAGTCAGTTAGTAACACAAGTGTTTTATATATTAAGATACGGGAATTAAAAAGTTTAAAAGTTGGGTAAGTTTAGAGATTTGACATGTTACGGATGCTAGAATATGAACCCCAATACCGCAACAGTGCACTAGTTTCGAGCGATGGCTACATCGATGTGTTACCTGCGAACAGGGGCCGATCCATGATACTGTTTTGAAGGGGCAGCTTGTTTTGGTTGGAGAAGGGGAGCTTTAACCTGGAGAAGAACGAATTTATCCAGGGAAACCTTCGATACCTAATTTGTTTGTCCTTGGCAAGAAAATGCTGCTTTTGCAGGGGGCTTGCGCTCCTAGCGTGAGAGGCTCAGTAACCGTGGTTAGGTCACCCACGGTGAAGCTAAGCGAGATCCCGGGAGTGGACGCTCCGCGTTGGCTCCAAAGGTGCGGGTGCGAGGGACAGTTCTTCTGTCCCTCGCAGTCGGGCGCGGTCGCGGGAGGAGAGGCGTGTCGGTGTGGCGTTGCCGCGTGCCCTATCTCCCGCGACCGAATGGGGGTGCACCATTTGTTGCGTCGCGGTGGGGCCGCAGATGAAGAGGAGATGCGGTGTTGTCAGGTTGTCGTTCTCCCTATCCTCTGCGGCCGTTTTAGTGCCTGCGGACGGCGAGTGCTGGGGCTGCTCCCCGTCCGCCAAAAGGCAAGGAGGCGGCGTAGTGTCCGCGCCGCCTCCCAAGTCATAACGAGACGGGGCCCGTCGTCGAATCCCGGGCGGGGTCACGGAAAAGTATGCTATCCGCAAATCGTGTGACCTCGCCACTACACGGAACCCGTTGGGACATCGCGGTGGTTTTAGTGGGTATGCCCCGCCTTTAAGGGAGAGCCTCCACACACCTCCTCCGCCAGTCCCAAGCCCGGTCGATCACACCCTGGCCGGGTTGGCGTCGAGTTGAGATGGCCCATAAGGAGAGTTTCCACCGTAGTGAAGAAAAAGCGTAAGTGAGACTGGATTCTTGACTATTTTTACATGTCTTTGATATCTTGAAGGAGAAAGATGTGGTAGATTTGGCTAGTAAATCGCATGTCATAAGGTTTTTCGAAAACATTACGCGAACTTTTTGAATTAAGAAATAAAGTCGCCATTTCGATCTACGTTTGAAATTCTTTTCTTTATTGGGTTTAACTTTTCTTTACGTACCTATTTTTTTGCGATAGAACTGTAAACTAGGTGAGAATTTGTGGAAGCACGCAGGCAATATCATTATCTAAATAATAAACACAAATCAGACCCATTTATTGGATAAGTTCTAAGTTAGGTACAAAAAATTCGGGCAAGTGCGAGTCTGACTCGCGCACCGAGGGTTCCGTGCGCATTTTACCTTATTTGAGATTGAATTACGCTAGTCCTCTAAATCTGTATGAGCGCCCATACAACTTAGAGGACTATCTTAAATGGAGTCTACTATGTATGTATGGGGACACCCTTAAATTTTCCACTTTTTTATTTTTTGTAATTTTTCCTTTATTTGTGCTGTAAGACCCTGCTTTTGGCCAAATTTCGTGATTCTAGTTCAACGGGAACTACCATATAGGTTTTCGACCCAAAACCTATAGGGTACTTACGGTTGACCTAGAGTTGTCAATTTTGGTCAAAATCAAGGTCTTACAGCACAAGTAAAGGAAAAATTCCGAAAATTAAAAAATGTTGAAAATTATGGTTAATTTTGGTACTTACAAGTTTTCGCAAAAATCTAATTTTGACCATATCTTTTTATTGGGTTGACCCAAGACCCTGATTTTCATACACCTAATAGCAACTATAGACCTCAGTATCTGGTATAAATTTCAATTTGCTAGGTCCACCCGTTCCTGAGAAAATCGGTGGTGACACACGGACAGACAGACAGACAGACAGACAGACAGACAGAAGGACAAGAAAGTGATCTTATAAGGGTTCCTTTTTTTACCTTGAGGTACGGAACCCTAAAAATGTGTCCAAACTGTAATAAAACAGTACATTTTACGACCATCAAGTTACACCTTATAAATTTAAACATCACGACTGCTATTCAATGTTTTACGTACACAGAAGTATATGTATAAAACAAAATTAAATGATATGAAGTAAACGCAAGCATATAAACTATAACATACAAAATAATTTAGCGGGTCTTAATCGCGTTACCTTATTTAAGGTATAAATACCTATTTGTTTCCGACGTTTCGCTCGTCTTGTACCGAGCTTGGTCGCGGAGAGACTGATGAGAGCTCAGCGCCGTCTTGTGGAAGTGCGGGTTTCGGCACCTACCCTCACTTGGTCTTTATTTAAGTTCGCAATGTCGGTACTCCGACACACTACACTAATGACGTCTACACACTGTTGAGATTGGTCACTGCGGCGGTGTTTACATTTGCTGATGACTGGATTCCAACTATTCCAAGTAGCCGATAATCTATATCCATCCTCCCGGTTGAAATTGTTATATTTCTTGATTTCTACCCCTTCACGTACTATCCTGGAGTAATAGTGACGATCGGTGGATAAGACTTGTGGTTGATGCAGTTCTATCCAGTGGTTTGCTCCAGATTGGAAATGCTCAGCTATCGCCGACTTATTAATATGTCGGTTTTTAGGGTTCCGTACCTCAAGGTAATAAAAGGAACCCTTATAAGATCACTTTCTTGTCCGTCTGTCTGTCTGTCCGTCTGTCTGTCTGTCTGTCTGTCCGTGTGTCACCACCGATTTTCTCAGGAACGGGTGGACCTAGCAAATTGAAATTTATACCAGATACTGAGGTCTATGGTTGCTATTAGGTGTATGAAAATCAGGGTCCTGGGTCATTCCAATAAAAAGATTTGGTCAAAATTAGATTTCTGCGAAAACTTGTAAGTACCAAAATTAACCTTAATTTTCAACTCTTTTTAATTTTCGGAATTTTTCCTTTACTTGTGCTGCAAGACCTTGGTTCTGACCAAAATTGACAATTCTAGGTCAACCGTAAGTACCCTATAGGTTTTGGGTCGAAAACCTATATGGCAGTTCCCGTTGAACTAGAATCACGAAATTTGGCCAAAAGCAGGGTCTTACAGCACAAATAAAGGAAAAATTACAAAAAATAAAAAAGTGGAAAATTTAAGGGTGTCCCCATAATACATAGTAGACTCCATTTAAGATAGTCCTCTAAGTTGTATGGGCGCTCATACAGATTTAGAGGACTAGCGTAATTCAACCTCAAATAAGGTATTTATTTACGGTATATATTTATTTACGGTATTTATCCTGATAAGTTGAAAGTCTCAATAATAAAACCTCTTTACAAAAATGGAAATCATTCACAAATTACTAATTACAGGCCGATTGCGCTTATACCAGTCTTCTCTAAAATTTTTGAAAAGGTAATCTATTCATGTGTTAATACATTCTTTGAAGAAATGAACTTATTCACACCATGTCAATATGGGTTCAGAAAAAATAAGTCTATAAATATTGCTGTATATAATTTCTTACAAGAGGTAATAACAAATATGGATAACCGATCGCCAGCAGTAGCGCTATATATGGATATGACGAAAGCGTTCGACCATGTAAATCACGAAATTCTTTTAAATAAAATGTATAGGTATGGAATCAGAGGTAACGTACATAAACTAATAAAATCATATCTCAACAATAGGAGACAGGTCACGGTTGTTAAAAAGGTATCTATAAATACTAAAATGGAAGAAATCTATAGTTCTAAAATAAGAGATGTTAACACTGGGATACCGCAAGGTAGTATCCTTGGTCCTCTTTTGTTTCTTATTTATATTAATGACATGCCAAAAACAATTAATTATAATATGACCCTATTTGCTGACGACAGTACTGTACTATTCACAGGAAAAAACTTGACTACTATAGAATATGACATTAATACATCTTTGACATCAATTATTAAATGGTTAAACGAAAATGACTTAAAAATTAACTTAAATAAGACTAAAATAATGAATTTTAAGCAACAAATCAAATCAGAGAATAAGCTGAACATTTACCAAGCGGATATAAACATTCAAGAGATAGATGTCACAAAATTCTTAGGAGTCTACATAGACAATAAATTGAATTGGAAAGCACAGATCGAACATGTATGTAATAAGCTCAATCAGTTTTCGTACGCATTATATAGGTTGAGTAAACTAGTAAATCAAACAGCTCTGATGACAGCCTATCATGGGTATGTTGCCTCTACGCTCCGTTATGGCATAATTTTTTGGGGCAACTCAACTGATCACGACCGTGCATTCCGTGCTCAAAAGCGATGTATAAGGAGTATGTGCAATCTACAACAAACAGATTCCTGCAAACCACACCTTGTAAAATTAAATGTAATGTCACTGCCATCTCTGTATATTTTTGAAACTGCACTTTTTGTGAAAGCTAATCTTAATTTATTTGAATTCCGCACCAGAGCACGTAATAATGACAAATTATGTATAGTAACTAGTAAAACTCATTTGTTACATGAAAGTATATTCTGCACTGCTCCACGAATATTTAATAAAATACCGCCAGAAATAAGAAACATAATTGATAACAATTCCTTTAAAAATAAGTTGTCAAAACTGCTAATTAGCAAATGCTACTATTCTGTTAAAGAATTTCTAGATGATAAGACATTGTAATAAGGAGAATTGATTTATATGAATTAGATTGGAATAGTAATTGTTATAATAATTATTATTGTAATTGGTTTTATTATACTGACATTATTTGACTTATAAATTTGCATGACATTGTTAATTGTATTTTAAATGGAATATTTTATCATCACTTGATTGTATTAAATTATTTTTTATGACCATAATATTGTATGCCTTGCAGGCGGAACATAGCTGAACACAAATATTTATTGTCAAACATCCTCTAGACCTATGATTCACAATAAAATGATTATTATTATTATTATTATTATTGTATTATGCGTACGGAACCCTCGGTGCGCGGGTCAGACTCGCACTTGCCCGAATTTTTTTTACAGCTGCGATATGTTCTTTTACTCTTTCAGCGATTGTACGCTTAGTCTGCCCGATATATGAACTACCACAGCTGCAATCGACTTTGTAGACGCCAGGTGTTTGGAGAGGAATGACATCCTTTGGGGTACGCAGATTGTGTGCTATCTTAGAGAGCGGACTGTATACAGTCTTGATGGAGTATTTCTTGAGTACATTGTTGGCATGTAAGCAGGCACTCTGCTTACTTCAGGTTTACGCTCGTTCCTCTTCCGACGGAGTATGTTTTTCTGGTATCCGTTGCGCCTAAGTACCTCCCGAACATGTGACAGCTCACTATTTAATTGTTCAGGGTCACATAAGTCATACGCTCTGTTCACTAACGAGGACACAACGGAATCCAAGTGCCGCGGATGGTGGTGCGAGTTCGCGTTGAGATACCTGTCGGTGTGTGTCGGTTTCCTATACACAGTGTGTCCAAGGGTACCATTATCTCTCACTGTCACTTTAACGTCGAGAAAGGGTAACGATCCGTCTACCTCCATTTCGAAAGTGAATCGGATGTTCGGATGAATGGAGTTCAATTTGTCTGCGAATTGTTCTACGTCCTGCTTGTTGCCCTTCATGATGCAGAAGATATCGTCGACATACCTTTTCCATAGTTTCACATTTGACGCTTGCATGTCTATGGATTCCTTAAAGTGCTCCATCCAGATGTTGGCCATTACCGGTGCTATAGGGCTACCATAGCCACTCCATCGATCTGGAGGTAATGTTGTCCACGATATAGGAAGTAGTTTCCATCCAAGCAATTCCTAAGTAGAACGATGTATTCGTTAGAAAGACCGTTTTCCCTTAATTTTCTCTCTACGACGTCAAGGCAATCTTGAATTGAAGGAACATTGGTGAATAGTGACTCGACATCAAAACTCACCATCACCTCGTCCGGTTCCCTTTTCATGCTCTTGATGATTTCAATAAAGTGGCGAGAGTCCTTTACGAAAGAGTGCGTCTTGCCTACTAACGGTTGTAGTACCTTGCTTATGTGTTTCGCCAAACCATATGTAGGTGAATTTATTTGACTCACAATCGGTCGCAAAGGTACGTTAGTCTTATGTACTTAAGGTAATCCGTACATCTTGCTCATGCAAGACGAACGAAACGTCGGAAGGAAATAGGTATTTATACCTTAAGTTAAGTTAACGCGATTAAGACCCGCTAAATTATTTTGTATGATGTATACAAATCGCGAAAGTTTAAATTCGATTATATAAACTATAAATACGATTTTTACTGATATTTACTATTTATGTTAACCTTTTAGTTCTTAGTGGTTTTTGATGAAGTGAAATATGTTTTACTTACATTTACAGTAGCCAGTAGTAATAAATAATGGCTGTTGCTATGAAAAATCGATTCTGAAGTTACATTTTATTCTATAGTAGGTATGGCACTATTTCGCATCATTCTGGGGATTGAACCATCAGTTATATGGCGTCATAGGATTTCATTATTTTACCGCAACATACATGTTTCTAAACTGCGTAAACTATTAATTAAAATAGCAGTAGTTAGTAACCGACAAAAAAAGATGATGAAAACAGCAAGTTTTCTAGAAAAGGCGCTGAATTTAAATTAAAATACTTGTCATAACCAGTTAACTCGTTATGCGGTCGAACGTTAAATACATGTAATTAAGATAATGTTATTGTTCTAAAACAATAACTAATTAATGTATTATATGATTTAATCATCTCTCTGTAAAGATTATACGTTTGTACAGTTTATATAATACATATTTACAATGCTGGTTTAGTGCGGGCAGATTTTTTTGGTTATTATTAAAATATTATTGCGAGTAAAGCTGTCAGAAATTGTCCATAGCTCAGAAGATTGCCACGAAAATGGCTTCGGGCTTAAAAACCCAAGACCATCGAAGTTATGAGCGTATTCAATTGTTTAATTGTCCGTATTTATGCAAAAAGGAACCACACGACAAATTTCGATTTTTGCTTTTTTTGAAGAATACTAATTTAAAAGGGGTTTATTTTCTTATTCAAAAAAGATCCACATGATTTTTCCCTTGGAAACAAGTTATACAAAAAGCAGAAAGGAACCAACAGCAAAAGCACACATTATACATATTGCAAAACGGAACCATAACACCATGGGACTCGTTTCATCAAACAAATAAACGATATAAATTCCATGTCATTTTATACAAAACAGATCCACAGATACTTGGTACCATTATACATTAAAAGTATTTCTATTATTAAAAATTATTATAATACACCAAAATAAATGGAACCAAGTTTCTGTGGTACCATTATGCGTAAAATAAATTCTTATTTTAATGACAATTTTGTTTTTGCAAAATAGAACCACAAGCATTCGGTTCTACCATGTATAAATAAATATTGTAAACAGCAGAACCACAAGTTCGTCATTTTATAGCACTGCGGAAGGCGTAAACATAAAGGTCAAAATTCTAGCTGAAATTGAGAGTTTCTACAAAGATCATATACGGAGAACACCCCTGGATGTCAACCAAGGCAAGGTACGAGAAGGTCTCGAGCAACTTAAGAACAACAAGTCTCCATAAGATGACGAAATCACCACAGAGCTCTTAAAAGCAGAAGGGACTACAAGTCCTGAAAGACTACAAGTCCTGAAAGAACTAGCGAGCCTCTTTAATTTCATTATCCATCAGGGCCTTACAGCTCAGGCGTGGAGCGGCAGTGCGGTTGTCCTGTTCTTCAAAAAAAGGTGATAAAATCTCGCTTAAAACATATAGACCCATTTCATTCTTCAGCCACCTCTACAAGTTGTTCTCGAGAGTGCTAACAAACAGCCTCGCCAAAAAACTTGACGATTTCCAGCCACAGGAACTAGACCTCATCCACACTGTTTGGCAGAATATACAGAAGACCAATGAGTACAATAAGCCGCTGTGTATGGCTTTCGTGGACTACGAGAAAGCCTTCGACTCCATCAAAACCTGGGTGGTTCTGGTTGCTCTGCAGCGGTCTCGTACCGATTGGCGATACATCGAAGCGTTGATATTTTCGTATGATATCGCCACTAAAACCATCCAACTCCAGCCCCGTCACGTGATTGCGACGAAGTGTGAGGCAGGAAGACTAAATATTTTAATCAGCTCTTCACCAGCGCACTCAAAGACATCTTTAAGATGCTGGACTGGCTTGAACTGGGCATAAACATTAACTGCGAATACATCTCACACCTTCGGATTGCTGACGATATCGTCATCGTTGCGGAGTCCCTGGAAGACTTGAGCGGGATGCTCCACAGCCTAAACGGAGCCTCTCGACGTGAACTTGTCTCGGCATGAACTGAACAAAACCAAGATTATGTTAGATGAACTCATCATGTTGGGATCGGTTATGTCCATGGATGGATGCTTGAATGTGTTCAAAAGTATGTCTACCATGAGCAACAGCTTGTTGTCCAGATTGGTAGCAATAACTTCGAGAAAGGAATCGACCGTAGTGTCCAGTTGGGTTGGGCAATGTTTGGCGAACTACGTCAAGATTTCTCTTCGCCCCTACCACAATGCCGAAAGACCAAAGTCTACAACCAATGCTTCCTACCTGTAATGGCGTACGGTGCCGAGACGTGGACACTCACAGTGGGACTAGTCCCCAAACTTAAAGTCACGCAGCGAGTGAGAGAACCAGAATTACCGACATATCTCACAGAATAAGTACGCATATGAGGCAGAGGACTGGTCATTTCTGCAAAAGTACTGATGGCCGATAGACCAAGCTTGTCCTAGAATGGAGACCACGACTCGGTAAGCGTAAGGTAGGGTGGCACCCGGTTAGGTAGACTGACGACCTGAAATCGAGGCTGGGACGAAATGGATGCAAAAGGCTAAGAACCATGAACTGTGGCGCATGTTGGGAGAGGCCTATGTCCAGCAGTGGATTGCTACAGCCTGCATATTAAAGGTTTATTACGATAATACTTAGTTTCATGTACATATATTGGTAAATCCGTGGCTTTACCAATATACATGAAACCCATGGGTTGTGGTTCCTTTTTGCATACGAGGAAAGCTATAAGTAAGTAAATATTAAAAGGAACCACATGTAACTTTCTTAATTATCTACAAAGTTTAGGAATTACCAGAGCAAATTTATATACACATACTTAGATGAGTAATTTATCAATATATTTATATAAAATAAATGTAATATTTTACTTAATCTAACAGAGCTGCACATGTTTTTGTAAATCCATTGATATCTCAGAAGTGGGTTTTTGCTGGGTGGTTCCTTTTTGCATAAATACGGACAATTACACTTGCACTATAAGAAGAACTCATTGAACCAGTTTGTGTCAAGTTAGCCTTAAGGCTAACTTTTATAGGTAGTAGAGCCTTGCCGATTTCAGCATGAATGGGCCGGCTCGACCGGGGAAATACTACCCTCTCACAGAAAATCGACGTAAAGTAACGGTACCTAAACTGTTGCGTTTCGTTCGGTGAGTGAGAGTGCTGGAGGCCCTATCCCCTATTCCTTCTCCCTCATTCCACTCCTCATCCTATCCCCATTCCTAACCCAAGGGGCGGCAACACACTTGTGACTCCTGTGGTGTTGCTTGTGTCCATGGGCGGCGGTAATTGCTTACCATCAGGCAATCCGTCTGCTCGTTTGCCGCCTATTAACATAAAAAAGCTAAAAAAACTACGATCCGGCCATTTTCCATCAGCAAAGTTTGCATTTCTAATAAAAAAACCAAATTCAAGCAAACTGCAGCTGGTGTAATGTCATTGAAGATGTGCAAAATTTGCTGATGGAATGTGTTAGGAACCGTAACGAGTGGGTAATTTTCATAAAATAATTCCAGTTGAATTTATTAGAGGTAAGGTTAGTGCAGAATTTATTAGAGGAGGGTTAGTGCAGACAATTTTGCACAACCAAAATCAAACGTAGCAAAAAGATTGTGTCAGCTGATTAACTACACACATCAAAAAAGTCTAAGCAACACATACTATTTCAAATTATTAAGCAATTATTATATCATTTCTTACCAAGTAGGTAATACCTATGTAAACTTTTTTGATCTAGAGGACAAACTGGCTGGTTGTAAAAAAAAATCGAGTAGAATATTTGTTTTTTTTTTCACAAATTCAAAAGTGAATGCATTTGTTCGAATTTAATAGCGTTTTCTTTGCTTATTAAAGAGCTATGGCAGATTTTTAGTTCAGAGCAATAAAAGCATCTTAAAAACTCATTACAACCAAAATTCATGAAATATTTTAATACAACTTTCTATATTTTAGTCTAATTTAGATAAGGCTAGGTAAAAAAGTATAAAATTAAAAATAGCTATTATGTTAATTAATTGCCGGCTTTTCGTAATGGCCATTTCTTTGGTTTGCCAGAAAGCCACAAGGTTGCCAGAGTAAATAATTATTTTTCTAAGATGTTATTTTATAGATTAAGAGAATGTTTTTTTATAGATTTAGGCCCACTTGCGTAACGTTTGATTTAAGTCACTCCTTTATTTAAATTTGTTGAACAGAATTAACAGCATAAAATAATTTAACTTAAAAGTATTTAGCATCCTCTTGCACAACGACAACAACGCTTAGATTTAGTTAAACATTTTATGAGGTCGGTAAAGTAGTTTCTACGTTTTGTTTCATGGCATGAAGCCTTTTTGTTACGATTTTTACAATGTTATGCGTATGGTTTCGCATAAAACCTTAGACTATTATATACTTTGAGCATAAAACAAAACGCATTGTCGTCGCCTAGCAACGAAATGACAATTGACAAATAATAACTAGAAACTTTTGAGCATTAACCCTATAACCCTACTTGGGGTGCAGGTGCACCCCACACGGATTTGTTTTCTAAATATCTCAATTTCTTTAATATCCACGAATTCACGTGTCGGAGTATTTTAATTTGGTGTCAACCACTCGCGTTATGTCAATACCGTGACGAGGGACCGCGTTGTGTGGTCGCCTGTATAAGTGCTGTGGGGTACGCCAGTACCCCAGTGTAGTAAAATCGTAAGATTATTTATTTATTACGATTGATACATTTATATGTAATAAGTTATTAAATTTGATTATTTATTAAAACAATAGTCTTATATGAATTAAATACAGATATTTTTAGATATTATGAAGGTAAAATTCAATGAAGTTTATTTATTTTGTTTCGGATGGCTGTCAGAGGTTTGAATTACGAAAAAATAAGCTCTATTCTAGACCACAAATCTGGCGAGGAAGAAATAGAAGTTGGGACCAGTTGTAATTCCTGGGTTCTTTACAAGTGTTAAAGATCAAATAATAAGCCAAATATAAAGTTTCAGCAGACAGTTTTGAAATTAGGTTTGGAACTGATACATGAACATTTGGAGGACCGTTACCGGATGCCAACTTAGTCCATTGCAGTGATCCTCAAAAAAGGACCAAATCCTACAAGCGCTGTTGCTCAAACTACATTTAACTTTGTGTAATAAGGCTGATTTGTGATCTAAGTAACCGATTATGTTTAATAAAGCGTATTTTCATGAATTGTTTTATTTTATTTTAAGGATTACAGTCATTTTAGTATGGGGTGTTCCAGCACCCCAGTGTAGGAATAACATGTGCGCCAAATAGTGTAGGATTCTAGGGTTAACAATACACAAGGGTACACAAGTAGGTACATTGTTATCAGTGATATCATCATCATCATCATGTCAGCCTAGGGACGTCCACTGCTGGACATAGGCCTCCCCCTGCTGCGTCGTCCGGTCCAGTTATATAATTATATTATAATTTTCGTCGCTAATGACAAGTTGCCAACGTCAATGTGACAGTTCATAAACGAAATTAGCCACTAAACAGCCGATTTTCGGTAATTAATTTTGACAGTTCTTAAATCATATCAGTAGACAAATTTTTCGTTGTGCAAGACGCTAGTGGTGTTTAATACTTTTTTTCTCGTTAAACACATCTTAATTCAATTTAAGAATCGTTGTGCAAGTGGGCCTAAGAGATTTAAATAGTTAATTAATATTAATAATACAATTTTTTTGCTTGTTACGTTTATTTCTATGCGGATTTTAAATAAAGTACAGTATTAATAACTTCTTTCAACATTTTAAGTAAAACTGGGCGCTGGCTAAAAGATGGCCATTCAGAGCTATAAAAGAAATACAACATGACATTTGATTTGACATTTCGATTTTTTCACATCATCTCGCTGACAGCTTGTTTGTTTGTGTTCTGAGTGTTTTCCCTGCTTTTCCCCTGTTTTCAGTATTCTTTTTGACCCGGATTGCCCAAGGACTCTGTTTTCGCTTCTTGTTATATGACTCAAACTGTTTATGGACTCTGATATTGCCTCTTTGTAACTTGTGCGTGCTTAAGGATTCCGATACTGCCCTGTTTCTTGGATATTGTTTTGTAGGTACCCGGTTTCTACAGCCAAAATGAGTGTTCGTGGTCGTGGCCACGGCAGTTGAAGTCCGTAGGTCCGTACATAATATAGAAACAACTGAGTATAATCTCAGAGGCAGTGATGACGCTATTTTAATAAGAGGTAGAATAAAATCAAGACACATAAGTCGGAAACAATATTATGTTTATATTTTGATTGAAAATATATACCTGGACGAATAGGAATCACTGAATATTGCTGTAGTTGCCTCGTTGGTCGGCGTACGCTAGGATGTTGCGCTCATGTAATGATCATCGTTTGGTATTTGGGATGGGCTAGACATCAACAAAATATCTTTGCACTAGCTGCCTTTTTAGATGATGTGCTAGTTATAGAGGTGATGAATAATAAAATATTGTAAAATGAAATCTTGTGTTTTTACTATTCACCAAACCTTTTTCATACATTAGGGAACCTGAAACATCTTTTTATCCTCGGTAATCCTATGTAAGTAACACGTTAAGAAACCGTCGTCGGCTCACTATTTTACACGACTGCCCAAAAAACTTGTGTATTGTTTTTTTTTATAATCATAAATTATATTTCATTTATTTATGCACCATGAAATAAAAATATACATACGGTTATCCGCAATAGGCTTCGTCAAAATGTCACAAAGAATTGCAATATGAAATGTATGTGAGTTTCTTTATTCCGCCATAACTTCTAAATGGCTGAACCAATTTCGGTGAGTGGGCTATTGTTGGAATCCTCACGTGACATAGGCTATATATTTTTTGGGAAATCAGTCGTGTTTTATTTTTCTTTGAAAAAACGTTCAGTATGTAAATAAATAGTCAATATTGATAGCATATGTTTAAAACTGCATAAGAGCATCTGATTTTAACGACTGATATCTATGTATGTCATGATAACAGACTGGTCTCTCTATGCACAGATGAGCTTAAGACAAATCCAAGTGGTGCCCACACCTGGGGTTGCTTAACTTGCGTAATCGTTAGTAATGTTTACTAGTGGGCATAAATAGTATTATGCTATCGAGCTTCTTCAGTTTTATCAGAGACGAGTATTCTTACTCGTCTCTGGTTTTATATACCAATAAATTATTATTTGATGCAGTAATATACTAAATAGATGGTTATTAATGACATAACCTATAAAATTTCTAAGCATAATAACTCAAAAACCTGGCATCCTACAGTTACGATTTTTTTACCTTTAGAATCAGCAATATATATTCTATCAAACAAGGTATATTTCATTTATAGATGCTAAATTTGGTGATTAACTAAAATGATGTATGGGAAGCTGCCATAGCTCAAATAGTATTTGGTATCAATTTTATGATTTAAACAATAATATGAAAAAGTTTTGAACAAATTTGGATTTTGACATTTTTTACGTCATGGAGCGACGTCATTTGAACGCAGATGAAATGCAAAGAGCTGTAGGGATGTTGCAAGCGGGAAGAAGTCAATCTCAGGTATCTCGGTATTTTGGTATCAACAGAAGCGTTATTTGCCATCTTCATCAGCGTTACACTAACACGGGAGATCCTGCTAAGCAGCATCCAGGTCGAGGTAGGTGTACAACCACACGGCAAGATCGACACATACAACTGACTGCAAGACGCCAGCCGATGTTAACCGCCCGAGAGATAGGTTTAAGGCTACAAAATTCAAGTGGTGTTGTTGTTAGCTGCCAAACTGTGCGAAATCGACTGCATGAGTATGGCCTACGAGCGCGACGGCCAGTTAGGTGCCCACCGATACGTAACAGGAATCGCGCTCGTCGAAATGAACGGCGTAGGGAACACTTTACATTTACCCGGGAACAATGGGATAAAATTTTATTTCGCGGTGAGTCTCGATTTGGGTTCAAGCCTGATACTAGAAGGGTAAGAGTGTACCGTCATCCTGGAAATACTGAAAGATTGAGGTGTGTTCAGGAACTGCAGCTATACAACGGCTCAACAGTTATGGTATGGACGGGTATTATGAAGAACAGACGAACTGAACTCGTTTTTGTAAATGGTAACATGAACGCTGTAAATTACGTTGAGGATGTTCTAAGGCCTTATGTCCGTCCATTCGCACAAACGCTTGGCTCCATTTCATGTTGATACATGACAATGTGCGTTCGCATACAGCTTTACACACACGGGAGTACTTGGCAGAGGCATCCTGATATTGCCTTGGCCTTCATAATCGCCAGACCTCAACCCCATCGAGCATGCATGGGACATGCTCCAGAGACGTGTTTTAAAGGACTTGGATGGAGTGAAAACAACCCAACAACTGATGGACTTACTAAAATTCCATTGGAAGCGGTTGCCGCAGGATAATATTAACAATCTCATCGATTCTATGAATAATCGATGCCAGCAAATTCTCAATAACAGAGGAGGTCACACTTTGTATTAAATTATGAAATTTTTGTACAACCATAAACAAACTAATTGTTGTTTAATATCAAATCAACCGGTCAAGTGCGAGTCAAACTCACGCACCGAGGGTTCCGTACAAACCTGTCGTTATATATACACTCGCGGACACGCAAATCGACTCAACTCCTAATTGCACACATAAACTTAAAGTATACAAGATATTAATAAATATTATATGTTATTTTAAAGCTTGGAATACCAGCTTTTAATTAATATCATAATTAGTAAAAAGTAATTTGGGAAAAGGTTAGGTTAGGTTTTCCAGAAATAAAACAAAATGTAAAAAAACGTAATAAAATTCATTTAATCAATACTTGGTATTACCTCCTCTAGCTCTAATTAGCGCCTCCAATCGGTTTCTCATCCATCTTATTAAGTTCGAAACCGTGTCTTGAGGAATGCCATCCCACTCGTCTGATAACGCTGCCCGTAGTTCTGCAACGTTCAAAGGGGTGATTTCTGGCCCGAACCCTTCGTTTGAGCTCATCCCATTAGTGCTCAATGGGATTCATGTCTGGGCCGAGCGGAGAACAGTCCATAGTGCGTATTTGCACTTCATGCAGAAACTGCTGAGTGATGCGAGCCGTGTGGCATCGGGCATTGTCGTGCATTAAGATGAAATCCGCACCGACAAAGCCTGCGTAGGGAACAACGTGATCCTGGAGAATATCTCTGATGTAGCGATCAGCCGTCAAACCACCTCCTCGGCCTCCTCCAGGAACGAAAACAAGTTCCGTTTTTCCCTCCAACGATATACCAGCCCATATCATAGTAGAACTTCCTCCAAATGGGACCGTTTCGGCGAAACAACATTGGGCAAACCGCTCACCCGGATGCTTGTAAACCCTGGACCTTCTGTCACTGCCATGCAGACACATTCTGCACTCGTCGGTGAATAAAACTGACTGCCATTGCGCATCGTTCCAATCGAGATGCTCTCGAGCAAATTGAACGCGCGCTCGGCGGTGGTTTGCAGTCAATTTAGGTCCCGTGGCCGGTCTTTTTGGAGTCAAGTTGCTTGCCCTCAAGCGTCTTCTAACTGTCCGCTCACTGACAGCTACCCCCCAAACAAGTCTCAGCTGTTGTTGCAGATCAACGGCCGTAAGGTGCTGATTTCACAGTGATGACAAGACAGTGAAACGATCGTCTCTCTCAGTGGTACTCCTCGGGTGGTTCAATCTTGGTCTCCAAATGAAGGCTCCGGTTTCTTGAAACCTTCTGTGTATCCGGGATACAGGAGACTGGTTCAGATGAAGCTGGGCAGCGACTGCTCGCTGACTAAGCCCTTGTTGTAGCAGGGCGATGACTTGAGCGGCTACTTCAGGTGTGGTATCCATAATTTCTTGATAACAATTAGTCCTGTTTGCAGAGATGTGTACCGGTCAACTTCTGATAAGCGACTGATAAGAAAATAGGGGTGGCACCGGTTTTAATAGGGGTGGTAAGTCCCGCAAGACACAGGTAGCGTAACGAGCAAATTGACACATATGCGTATTCATGCTAAAATTGATTAGTGCGAATGCGACACATTTTATGATGTTGATATTAATTAAAAGCTGGTATTCCAAACTTTAAAACATATAATTTTTATTATTATCTTTTATACTTTTGTCAAAAAATAAGTTTGTGTGCAAGTATGGGTTGAGTCGATTTGCGTGTCCGCGAGTGTAGATAATTATTAAAAAAAAATGTGATGTAAAAAAATTTAAGGTTTTCGATTTTTTTTCTATGTGCTATAAAACGTTGCTTTATGCCAAACTTCAAGATTCTAGATCACCTGGAAGTACCCTTTAGTTTTGATTTGAGCATTGATATGAATTTCAATTTTATATCTCTACGGGTTCATGAGGAACGGGGTGGTACCTTTAAAATTATTAAAAATATTTTAATTCTATGATGTAACTAAAATGTACGGTTTTCGCAATTTTTTCTTTATCTGTGCCATAAGACATTGCTCCGTACCAAATTTCAAAATTCTGGGTTCACGTGAAGTACCCTTTAGGTTTTTCAGAAGATTCCCTTGCGATTAGTTGCGAATTTTGAAAATATGCTTAAATTGCTGTTTCTGTTGATTGCGTTGACATAAAAGTTTGGTTTTATTACAGCAGTATTTGATATGAATTTCAATTTAATATCTTTACGCGTTCATGAGGCAAGAGGTAGTAACTTTAAAATTCTTAAAAATGTTTTTATTATAGGTATGATGTGTGGTAAGATGTCCGTGTGGTGACGGATTAAGAATACGGATTGTCACCACCCCATATCATCCCATGGGTGTCGTAAAAGCCGACAGAGGGAGCATATTATGCAGAGAACAGCACTGTAAGAGAAGGAAAACTTGATACAAACCCTATACCAACCCGTTTGGCCAGTGTGGTATTGTAGGCCAATTCCTCCTTTCAAAGGAGAGGCTTAGTCCAGCAGTGGACAGGTAAAGGCTGATGATGATGTAACTAAAAATTTAAATTTTTGGAAATTTTTCCTTAATCTGTCCTGTAAGAAGTTGCCTCGTACGAAATTTCAAGATTCTAAGTTCACGGGAAGTATCTTGTAGGTTTTGATTCCCTTGTGAGTTTCAAAAATTAGCGAGAATTTGCGGCATAAACAGCTGTATCTTTTGATTGCGTTGGCTTAGAAGTTTGATTTTGTTACAGCTTAAAGATATGATAAACCCGAGTATTTGATATGAATTTCAATTTAATACCTTTACGCGATCATTAGGAAAGGGCTAGTTACTTTAAAATTATTATAATTATTTTTATTATAATTATGATAAAACAAAAAAATTACGGTTTACGCAATTTTTCCTTTATCTGTGCTATAAGAGGTTGGTTCGTACCAAATTTCAAGAATCTGAGTTTACGGGATGTAAAAAAAAAGGTTTTGATTCCCTTTCCAGTGGTTGCGAGTTTGAAAATATGCTAAAATTGCTGTTTCTTTTGATTGCGTTGAGATAGAAATTTGATTCTGTTACAGCTTAAAGGTATTAGGGACCTGAGTATTTGATATGAATTCCAATGTAATAACTTTACGCGTTCATGAGGAAAGGGGTAGTAACTTTAAAATTAATAAAAAAAAATTTATATGATGTAACAAAAAATTTACGGTTATCGCAATTTTTCTTTTATCTGTGCTAGAAGACATTGCTTCCAACCGAATTTCAAGATTCTGAGTTTACGGGAAGTACCCTGTAGGTTTTGATCCCCATGAGAGTAGTTGCGAGTAAATATGCGGCTTAAATTGCTGTTTCTTTTCATTGCGTTGACGTAGAAGTTTGATTTCGTTACAGCCTAAAGGTATTATACACCTGAGTATTTGATATGAATTTCAATTTAATACCTTTACGCGTTCATGAAAAAATGGTAATAACTTTAAAATTACTAAAAATATTTTTAAGATATGATGTAACTAAAAATGTACGGTTTTCGCAATTTTTCCTTAATCTGTGCTATTAGAAATTGCTTCGTACCAAATTTCAAGATTCTGAGTTCACGGGAAGTACCCTGTAGGTTTTGATTACCTTGCGAGTTTCGAAAATTGCGGCAATTTGCAACATAAACGGCTGTATCTTTTGATTGCGTTGGTTTGGAAGTTTGATTTTTTCACAGCTTCATAGGACAGTAGACTTGACTAGTTGATATTAATTTCAGTTTGATACCTTCACGCGTTTCTGAAAAATGGGTCTTGACAGACGGACGGACAACAAAGTGATCCTATGAGGGTTCCGTTTTTTCATTTCGAGGTACGGAACCCTAAAAAGCATTAAAAAAAATCGAGCAAGTGCGAATCTGACTCGCGCACCGAGGGTTCCGTACGCATTTTACCTTATTTGAGGTTGAATTACGCTAGTCCTCTAAATCTGTATGAGCGCCCACACAACTTAGAGGACTATCTTAAATGGGGACTATGTATGTATGGGGACACCCTTAAATTTTCCACTTTTTTTATTTTTTGTAATTTTTCGTTTATTTGTACTGTAAGACCCTGCTTTTGGCCAAATTTCGTGATTCTAGTTCAACGGGAACTACCATATAGGTTTTCGACCCAAAACCTATAGGGTACTTACGGCTGACCTAGAATTGTCAATTTTGGTCAAAACCAAGGTCTTACAGCACAAGTAAAGGAAAAATTCCGAAAATTTAAAAAAGTTGAAAATTAAGGTTAATTTTGGTACTTACAAGTTTTCACAAAAATCTAATTTTGACCATATCTTTTTATTGGGTTGACCCAGGACCCTGATTTTCATACACCTAATAGCAACCATAGATTTCAATATCTGGTATAAATTTCAATTTGCTAGGTCCACCCGTTCCTGAGAAAATCGGTGGTGACACACGGACAGACAGACAGACAGACAGACAGACAGACAGACAGACGGACAAGAAAGTGATCTTATAAGGGTTCCTTTTTTTACCTTGAGGTACGGAACCCTAAAAATAATATTATGAAAATTCTGATTTAATGCGAAAACACATTGTAAAATAAAAATCTGTATGTGTTGCTTAGACTTTTTTGATGCATGTATATTTAATTTTAAGTATTTATTAATATTTTAGTTGTAAGTCCTAATGTTGGTTTTGGCATGATGGGGTTGGCGTATCTACGTGGATAAAAATCCCAATTCAAATAAACTTTCATGTCATGTCACGACTGTCATGATGATCTTTGACAGTCGTTACGGGGAATATTAGAATAGTTTGCTAACATCAAATTGTTAGGTTGAAAAGCAAACCTTGGATTCCAAAGTAAAACTTCGATATAGGTACTGCTAGGCAGATGATGATGACTTAAATAATTAATTTTATGATTAAGTACTTGAAGAATTTGAAATTTGAAACTTATTCCTGTATATTATTTGTAAATGTGAAATTTATGTATTTGACACAATTATACAATTTGGACGAAACGGGCAATACTTGGGCAATACGAATATTTTATCTTTCGATCAAAAATGCTTACCTTACATTCAGTTGCAAAGTGATATAAATACACTGATATTGATATCTAATCTGACGTTATGTAAGTTAAGTGTAACCTACTTGATATCGTATTAAACAAATAAAGATAATATTTCTAGACTTGCTTAGATTAGGTTTTTGCAAGTTGTACGTATTGTGTTACGAGGCAGTGAATGTAAATGTAGATTTATTAGATTAATTAAGTAATTAACTTTAAAAAATGACGTTCATAAGATTCACGTTGTAACCTAGATGAATAAATTATATAGAGTTTTGACTTTTATAATTGTTATTATATACAGCAACGTTTGTGTCATACATACTCTTTAATTTAAATGATAAAAAGCAACCGGTGTTATATTACATCATTATTGGGAATAAAATTCAATCAAAATAATATATCAACGAAAATGTTTTAAGCATTTTGACATCTTTCTCTTTACCACACTAAACAAACACATATCTAGTTATCTACCCCAGGACTTTTGATCTAGATTCTCAGATGAAAAAAAACACCGAACCGCGCAGTGAGGCGAGCTATAAATAGGCTTATCTATTCTATATCGCTTATTATAAGAAAGATTATAAACACACTGTCATGCAACGTCTTGTACAATTTGTACTGTCGTAAAACCGCTGTATCATTGTGTGTAATCGAAAATAATTGGCCATTTTATATGACGTGGCTCCCGTAGTCATGCAGCCAGTCGGTATATATGTAAGTCGTTCTTAGTTTAGTGAGCTTAATAATGATTTAATACTATATCGCTATGTGTCAAATATTTGACTGGTGGACCTTTATATCAAAATTCTCCTTGTTCAAGAGGCGTTTTAGCATAGTAAGATAACATTACCAATTTACTATTGACAAATATAAATGTTTTTTCTAAAGTTTCAGCTGCATCGTGATGATTTAATATGATAGATATAAATCAGGAGTACGGTATACCCCATCCAACTACTTACTGTACAGATTTCTGTAGATCATCACATCATATCAGTCGAAAGACGTCCACTGCTCTCCACATGGACCGATCTTAAGCCACCTGCATCCATCCTCAGCTCGCGACCCCAACAAGGTCGTCAGTCCACCTTGCGGGAGGCCTACCTCTGCTAAGACGTCCGGTGCGTGGCGGCCACTCCAGAACCTTTCTACTCCAACGACCATGGGCTTTTCTGGTGTGTGATTTCTGTCACTTAAAATATTATGGTCGCCCTGATGATATTTTTTCGGTATTTACCACGTACCTACATGTTTTAGGTTGCCAATGTGTATTTAAAACAGCAAATAAATGGTCCACCAGCTTTCTTACTGCTTTACTACTACATTCACCGCTGCCACTATTAGATATCTGTACCTATTTGTAGCCTTTCCGTAATCTAAGTTGTCAGGAAATGCGTATCGGTTATATGTTTACAAAAAAGCTTTTAGCAAAAGCACTATCAAGTAAGCTCGTAGCTTTTAACGTTGATTGTACACTTCTATAAGTAAGCTATTTTATTAGAGAAGACGTCGTGATCTCAATAACCGTTAGTCCTCAACAATATCAAGTAGCCCTCTTCTTGCATACAAATGCACAATGTTAACGAGATTCTCAATTTCCTTCAGAAATAACGTCAAACTCAACCCATCAGATCTGAAATTTACGATGTTTTTATTGTACATAATTATATACACGTTTAAAAATTCATAATGCGGTCTTCTTGCAATAACAGAACAATAATAGGAAACGAATGGCGGCCGTAAGCCCGTCGAATGGCTTTCCGAATAAAGCCGAAAGGGAGGTCGGGAGGCTTAGAGAAATGTGTTTATTGCGGCGAGCGGGCCGCTTGGCCTTGGTAATGGCGCTCACTGACGCACTATGAACCAATACCCTGCTCTTAATTTTCTACATATAATTAGAGGACCATCACTAACTTTTTTAAAAATATGACGTTTGTTTCACACGACTCAAGAAAAGCAAAACTCACACTTGACCGGCCTGGTCAAGTGTGAGTTTGACTCGAACATCGAAGGTTTCGTCGTATATTTTATGTTGATATTTCGTTAACTCAAAATATTCTTATATTTACTTACCTTGCTATTGATTCACCCGTATTTTTGCAAGGATATGTATGGTTTAATCGAATTATTTTAGCTGTATGACATCACCTAGCTGGCAGGAATATGACATCACCTGGCTGGCAATTCTTCCAAGCTAAAATCGGGATACCAAAATGTCAACTGTTTTAACCCGGGTAATATCATTAGTCCAAATACTAAATTTATATAGAACGAAATATAACGGAAAACAAATACGATTAATCAGATATTAATTACTGATTACCAAGTCATTGCTATAGGCAATGCAAATGAATTATGCTGGGTAATGCATCAAATTATCAAATTTAATTAACAAATAAAACCTATATCATGCGTCAGTTAACGTAACGAGTTTAGAAAATTTTCGTTTATGGAAGATGTTATTGTGACCTTCGCCAGTGCCATTGATCTGGCGTTTAATTTGCACATAGACAATCAATATGGTCGATCACTCACAATTTAATAGTTGATTCTGAGTTCTGAGATCTTGTTTTCGCTCAGGCGCATGATCAGCGGAGCTATGAACTACGCTATGACGAATATACATATGTATGCGTAAAGGGCCTTATCATGTTTCTAATAAAAAACAGTAAAATACCTTGGTGGTCAAGGTCAAGATGTCAATGTAAAATCATTATCATCATATAAGCCGATAGACGTTCACTGCTGCCCTTAAGCCCCCAAGGCTCTCCACATAGACCAGTTTAGAGGTACCCTCATCCATTCGTTGCCAGCGAACCTAACAAGATCGTTGTTCAATCTTGCTGGAGATCTACCTCTGCTACGACGTGTGGTGCGTGGCCGCTACTCCAGAACCTTTCTACCACTGCCGCACTGCCATTTAATCTTGACTATTCAGCGACTAATACAAATAGGTAAATTTCACATTTAATTAATAAAATTATTCACAATCAATAATTCCCAATTCAAAGTTATTCATTCGTTTAAAATCGGTAAAGTTTAAATGAATAAATTAAACACATTGATGATAAATTTGCTTTTTTGCACAACGACAAGTACATTTAAGGGGATGTCTTCCACTGGCTGTTAGCAAATTATATAACTCGCAGAACAAATAAATTGCTTTACGACACCTGTAAAGTGCAACATATTTCAAGTTATAGTATAGGTACGCTTTAAAATTTTCATTGCCTTCGATAGTATAGTATAAGCCAAACTGACTCTCTCGCTCGTTTTTTAGGTACTTGTTTATCTGGATATTTTTATATTGCAGTAGTTCAAATTAATCTTCGAGCACAAAATATACGATGCGATAACAAACGATACGCCGAACTCGTTGTTTTAGGAACATGAGAACATCTTCGTGCAGTACGTTCCACACTAATAGTAGAGGTGCCCATGAAGGGATTACGAGATTTACTCGAGCGCGTCAGATATTGATAGCATCCATATCCTACGTATTTTTAATAAAGTAGGAATGTTGTTAATCTGATCATTTGTATAGTGGAGGTAAGATTTCAAAATGTAAAAAAAATAAAATTAATCTAGCTTGTCAGATTTTAGAAAGTAGCGCAGAATAGAACTTTAGTACATGTATGTATAGTAAGTTCACAAATCCTATATTTGTACCTACTTACGGCAACAGTACTAAAAATCGTATGGCCATAATATATGTAGGTAATGCCCTAAGTTATTTATGAAAATTGGTATGTTAATGAAAAAGTAATATTTTATAGACGCTGCTTTTATAAAAACACTCATGAATCATAGGCCAAAACCCAGTAGAACAAAAAGTTTGGTAGTTTACAGTTTACACGAATGTTGCATGCGAAATGTATATAAATGTCAAGAATATTTCTTGCAAATCTAGATAACATTAGCATTGTCTTGTTATGTTTTAATAATTTATACAACAATGTGCAAAAGTTATTGAAACTAAAGATAGTTTAAATACGAGGGCGGCACTGGAAAGGAGAATGACCATTTTTGTATGGAAGTTGGTAGCCCAACTTCCATACAAAAATGGTCATTCTTAAAAATGGTCAAAAATGGTCAAGTTTGCTTCTTGGTGGTTTGGCCAGTAATATGTAGAAAATATAGTCGTAATTAAATCAGGAAAAAATAAACAAGAAATTCGGCGGCAGTTCTTAGATATCGGACATTTAAGATCCCAAATATTTTGAGGTTAAGTTTTGTAAAAGTCATATTTATTAGTAGTAAATTAGTTAATTAACGCCCGTGCTTTGGAGAGTAGGTACGTTAAGCCGTCGGTTCCGGCTGGCATGAAGATCTTTGACAGTCGTTACGGGGAGTCAGTACCCTCAAATAAACTGATACTGGTCTAAAATCGCTATCCTTTTGAGTAACGGAGGTCAGACGGCAGTGGCTATGTCAAAAAGCTGATATTCTGTCATATCAGGTTAGTCTTATAAGTGGGCTCCTAGGCGTTTAAATATTGGATGCAACTGAGATAACGCTAGGACAATGACTATCGTCATTGATGTGATTAGTGATTTAATCATATTATTATCGGCATTTATTTTAATTATGCCTCGACGGGAAAAAGGCGTGAGTATATGTATGTATGTTATTTTAAGTCTCTAATATATACTTGATTCATATAGAATATAGTTGTAACAAGAAGTGGAGCTACGAAACAAAGCTACATACACATGAACACCTACCTGTACATTATATAAGTTTGAGGTATTTTCAGGCTGATATATTTCTTACTGAGAATTCTCAATACCATGTGGTACCACAATTAATGAGAATTCAATGACGCTAGTTGGCAAAAGATAATCTCATTCCTTTGGACTTTATATTATAAAGTTGGCATTAAAACTAAACTTTTTAATGCTTATTACGCAAATGAAACACAGTTATTGTATGTTATTTTTCATTTTATTTGTTATATTAATCTTCTTCAAATGAATCATATACCAATGAAGCAGGAGCTTGTATATCATATACCATAATGTGGTGCAGGTATGGCCTCAGAAGTTGCAACAGCTTCAATTAAAGTGTAGCATTCTAAACGTAAGACTCCATTCAATTCCTGAAACAAAGAAGTTAAAGTCCGTCTGAGTATTCGGTTAAGAGAAATAATTGTAAGAATTGTGAAGAGAAGAAAACAACACTTACATAGACTGGTGCTATCCATGATGTCAAAATATTGAGCGCCGAATGAGATAGCTCGTCCAAATGGACGTGCCGTGTTGCAGTGGTACCGCAAAGGAACAGTTAATAAGACAGCGATCCTCACCACGGTTAGTTGTTCTACGTCTAGACGACATAGGTACTTATGTTACCAATAGAGTCCTGTGTCAAAATCTAGTAAACACACTAGTCACGCAGTAAACGTGTTTAGCGTACAAAGGATTGCTCAACTCAATGTAAATCACAGTAGGTAAATTACTTATTTTCCACAATATCTTAAGCCGTATACACACCTTGCGAGGCATGCGCTGTGCGCCGTTCGTAGCGCATGCCTCGCAAAGTCTGTATCCACCTATAGAAACACAAACGCAACCTTCATACGAGAAATAGCAAATTGACGTTGGTTATAATATATTAGTCTATGAAGTTGACTGTTTCCATGTCAAAATAACTGACGTTAGACATTATGGATGCCAGTGTCATAAAAATATGTTCCCATATTTTAGATAAATACAAAATATTACTTCGTAGATAATATGTTGCATAAAGGATATAAATATTATTTAAGTATAGAAAATATTTCACCACCTGTTTCAAAATATCAAAAGGTTTTGGTCTTATTTTGGTTATTAGAACTTTCATGCAGCTACACTGTTTGCACTATACATGTAATTTTTCCCTATTGAAAGAAGTTTGCAAGAAACTGTAAACATTTGCCGCAATATGCAAAATTAGTTTTAAATACCATTATTATGGCAAATGGCGATGTAACTTATTTCCGAATAATGCAAATACTTATATTTTAGAACTAAAAATAACCATTTTGCTTTAACATCAAATTAATATATATAAAATTATAAAATAAAAGAAGATTTTCCACTTATGAATGGTTTAGCGCCCTGCACACGTACAGTTCGGACCGCGCATCTTGGACTGCGTTCCAAACAGCAGTTAGATATGTACGGTTTGGACTGCGGATCAAACTGTTGTGTTAATTACGAATAAAAATGCATTCATGGTTTGAATTGCCGACGAAACTTACATAATCTAGACAAACGTTCCGAACTGTGCGTGTAAATTGATTTTCAAGAGTTTGGACTGCAGTTTGGACTGGCGCGTGGAATGTGATCAGTTTCAAAAGTTTTAACCTCTACTAGTTCTGAAGCAATGGAAATGGATACTAGTTTGGTGATCGCGTTAGCTGGATCTGTGGTTGGTTTTAACAATCAAAACAGAAAACGAAGAACTCTTAAGTTTTGTATTTTTTTTTGTTATAAACTCGCGGTTTGCTGTTGCGAATCCTGTTTTCTTGCAAAATTCAACAAGCTCATCATATGCTTTATTTCGTAAATTGCGGTTAGTGTACAGCGATTTATTTTTGATTTTCCATAGACATGGGTGTTCTCGATAAAGCCTAATAAATTTCGTTACAGCTTCTGCACTCCAAACCGCCATGTTTGTTGTTGTAAATTGCATCCATACGTAGCGCACGCATAGAACTGTAGCAGAGTGCGTACGCATCGACACGCCGCATCGAACTGTCGGGCCTCGCGCGGGGGACGCATCTACGCATTCGGTTCGGAACGAGGGATGGCACGGCGCGTGGTGTTTCCCGCGGTTCAAACTGTACGTGTGAGGGCCGCTTTTAGAAGCAAACGTGCCACAAAATAGCCCAGTTTTGGTCATTCTCCTTTCGGGAATCAAGGATGTGACACAACATTACTATTTAAAAATGTATTTATTGCTTTTCGAAGTATTCTCCGCGATATTTGACACATTTTGCCATACGATAGAACCAATCATTGAAGCAACCATTCCATTCGGAAGTTGGGGTCTCCAAAATGGATTACTTTAATCCGTCACCACACGGACTTACATAAACACTTGCTTTAGTTCAATAAAATACAGTATTTTATCGTGCCTATTAAGCCCGGGTAAACATAAACCGCCATCGTCGAACTAAGTGCTATAAAAGACCTACACGTTAAACTATATTTTACCATAAAGTGTTCATCAATATATCGTCAACGGCCTACGCGTTTAATATTATACTTTTAAAGTTCGCAACTTGTGATACACATAAATATTTATGAAACGATTCTATATAAAAACATACACGATTGTTTTTTTTTAAATAATGGTGAAACGGGATGACATTCCGCGACTACGGCTGGTGTAGCCTATGCAAAAATATCTGGGCAAATAGTTCACCTTTGTTTTCAAGCCCTGAAAGCGTCAGCTTCGCAAATTAAGATATCGGTAACCTAAGTCATAGACATAGCTTTCCGAATAGTCAGGCTGATGTGGCAGTGGGCAGGGCACATAGCCAGAAAACCCGATGGCCGTTGGAGCAGAAAGGTTCTGGAGTGGCGGCCACGGACGTCGTAGCAGAGGTAGGCCTCCAGCAAGGTGGACTGAAGATTTTGTTGGGATCGCGGGCAGCGGATGGATGCGGGTGGCTCAGGATCAGCCAATGGAGAGAGAGTGCTGGAGAGCCTTGGGGGAGACCTATGTCTAGCAGTGGACGTCTTTCGGCTATGGTATGGTACAGCCCTATAATGAATGATATTGTATGCGACTGTATTAACATGTATTCTATTAATGTAATAATTGTGTAGTTGAGTAATAAACGGGGTTTTGAGATGGACGTGTTTTAGTTTACTCCTTTATAAGAACCTCATATGGCGACCCTGCCAGTACTTAGCATATTGCATTACGTAACTCGAGTCGATGCAGGTGCACTATTCGCAGTGTCAGCAATTTCGTGCGAACTGTACTGATAATTCGTGTCTCCGTGCATCGTTTTATGTCGCTTATAATAATGCGTTATAAAACTTGTCGTCGTTCGTGGTTGCAACAACGCGCATGTTTCTTAGTCATTTCAATCGAAAATCGGCTTGGATCAAGATGGGCAACAATCAAGCAGTAGAAAAAGAAGAAGTTATCTTGGCACAAACGGTATCCGGTGCTGAAACCAATTCTGCGACCGTCGACCAGCTCTGAGAGCACGCGGCTACCACAAACTACATCCTTGCTGCCATTTGTACCTTGTTGAGTGCAGGGGTACTGATCATTCTGTACAAATTATACCGAAAATGTCATCGCGATTGGATGGACCAACAGCTACGTGAGTTCGCATTGAAGCGAACTGCGAGCTACTTCAAGAAGCTGCAGCACACACCACCAACCGAAGGAACTGTTTAAGGATGTGTACGCCGTCGGTATTGCCTCGTAAAAAGTGTACAAGTGTTGAAAGTCTATATAGTGCGTTGTGAGCCGGTTAAAAAATTTCGGGTGTGCGTGTATTGTAAAAATGCAAATATGAAGAAAACATGAAAACTTGACCTTGGACTGAAAATGGTATCGACATAATCATTTTATTTTTTAACCGACTTCAAACGAAAAAAAAAAGGAGGAGGTTCTCAATTCGGCCGGTATAATATTTTTTTTCGATGTATGTACACCAATTTCGCCGAGGTTTCTGAACCGATTTACGTAATTCTTTTTTTGTTTGATGCGCAATAGTTTCGAATTGGTCCCATAAAAATTTGATTCATGTAGAACCAGTAGTTTTTATTTTATGAGCATTTTATTATTTATTTTCACCATGATTTTCACCTATCCTTAAGGCTGAAATTCCTATGAATAATAATTGTGACGGCTGGTGTCATGTCAAATTGTCATCACTATGCTAGGACCAAGAATCAAAATGGACTCGACATTTGCGTACACCTGTAAAGGACGGACATAGAGTACATCCTGAGTTGGTGTTACCAGATGTTCTAAATGTTTACCCTACAATTCTACGAAGTACATATTAACTTTTAAGTAACATTGTATCAACCCTGAATTGAATACCTTACCAGACATCTGAGACCGCCTTCTCCTATAATTTTTAATCAATTTGGTATTTCGATGAATTTATGAGCTAACTCGAGAAGTTCCATCAATATCCGTTTAGGTATTTTTGCAACAAATAGTAACAAACATCTTTATTCGATTTTAAACTTTCGCGATTTGTATACATCATACAATATTATTTACGGGTCTTAGACGCGATAATTTATTTACTTCAAGGCATAAATACCTGTTATTACACAATCGAATTCAACAATTCTCCTACGTTTCTACCGGCTTGCAACGGTTGTGGTCGCGGAGGGACTGACTGATGACATCAGTCAGTCCCTCCGCGACCATTTATGCCTTGAAGTAAATAAATTATCGCGTCTAAGACCCGCTAAATAATATTGTATGATGTATACAAATCGCGAAAGTTTAAAACGTAGGAAAATAACAGAGGTATTTATGCCTTGAAATAAATAAATTATCGCTACTAAGACCCGCTAAATAATATTGTATGAAATATCTATATAATATAATTTACAGCCCAATAAAAAAATAAAAATATAGCTAAACTTACAAGAAGGTTTAAATCCATCCATAACGTGTGCGATAAGTATTTTTTATTATTATTATGTATAACAAAAGTGTCGAATAGGTGGGACTGGCTTCACTCGCCAAATAAACACGAGGCTCAGAGTTATATATCTTTTATTATATTATTTGACACTCAACTTTACTGTCCTTTGAACAAAATTAATTTTGTATACAAATTTCTTATTTTCTCTTCTTTATCATTCGAGAATAATTCCAACAAAAGCGGCGGTAGCCCAGTGGTGTACGTAACGGACTGCCGAGACGATGGTCTCGGGTTCGATCCCCAGGTACCTCGGGCACACACCTCTGACATTTCGAAGTTATGTGTGTATTAAAAATGTTAATTATCGCTCTCTTAATAATGTGCCCGGTAGATGGCAATAGGCTCGCCCCCTATTACATTGGGATCGAAACATATCTGGCGAAGTGTGGGTGTGTATTACACCTCTGCCTACCCCTTCGGGGATAAAAGGCGTGAAGATATGTTATGTTATGTAATAATTCCAAATAAGTACCTATTGCGGGGAGTTTTCCTAAAACACTTTTGTTCAAAGTGTTTTGAGCATACTCTTGCATATTTATTCGGATCCCAGTTTTCTCCTCCTGTTGCACGTATCCACAATTATTGTCGGATCGTGCAATCCTTTGGGAATCTATAAACAAATAATTTCATTACTACAAAGAATCGGAAAACAAATTAAATTATTTATCTTGGGTTCATATGAAACTAAGTAACGGCAAATTACCCAAAATTTGGGTAATTTCCCAAACGCTTCTGTGGTATCCCTAAAAAACATTTAACGCTGTAAAATTAAAAAGTATCGATGACTTTTGGCTAGCTCAATATTCAACGACCTATTGAATTCGATTGTGTAATACTAAAATCGCGGTGTTACTAAAATAGCATTTTTTGGTTTATTGATGTCATTTAGAAATTATTTCCTTATGTAATAATACGCTATTTGTATCATTCTATCAATATTTTCATGTATAAATAGATATTATAACTTAAATATCGTACTTACGAATAAATGGTTATGTTCTCACATTTCCGCTCACTATGGCTTTTACAGCCTAAAATGTAACAAATCACCATAATAGATCTGAACCAATGATATTTTCACTAAGCATTCACAATTCTTTCTCTTAGCGTTATCCCAGTTTCAATCTGGGGTCCGCTTTCTAGTCTAACCGGATTTGACTGAATATTAGCTTTTCCACGGAGCGACTGCCTGTCTGACCTCCGTAACCCGAAGGGATAGCGATATTCCATGGTTTAGACTAGTGTCAGTTTTATTTAGAAGGTACTGACGCCCTGTAACGATTGTCAAAGATCTTCATGACAACCGGGACCGACGGCTTAACGTGCTCTCCGAGGCACGGGACAAGCGATAATTAACAATTCAATACGCACATAACTCCGAAAAGTCATTGGTGCGCGCCGTGGATTCGAACCCGATACCCTCTGCTGGTAAGTCTTTTGGTATATTTACTCGGCTAAGTCTAAGTCTGTTGGTATATCTACTCGGCTATCGCCGCCTTTAAGCATTCACAATTAATAACAATAATAACACAATTTTTCGCGGAAATTATCGAGAGCTCAACTGTTTGTTGGTCACAATATTCAGTTGTGACATATGTAGTAAAATAAGAATAGAAGGATAGCTTCATACAAATCGGCCGCCCGCGCCGCCGCGCTGGTTTGAATGTACGCGTGAGTCGCCGGCGCCGTGTACGCACGCACTTTTCACGCACACAATCTCACGAGCGCGGCAAGCTCGGCGCGGATTCAGTACGGGATGCGCCGCGCGTCTGATCGAGCGCATTCATGCAGGTACTACACTGCTCGCCCGCTTGAATTGTTTATATACATTCAGTTTTGTAATAAACGTTATTAATAATATACAATGTGTTAAACGTCAGTAAATTTAACTTGTTACTTTTTCTCATTAAAAAAGGCATTTAGATAGTTATATAACGCTTAGGTAGTCAGTAGGCATTTGAAAAAAAATTAATTCAAGCTTAAATTGTGAAGTATTCAGCGCGATCACTTAAAAAAGCGGCGAAAAAGCGCGAGCGCCGACAAACCGGCGTCGCGGTGTAAACAAGTGACAACCCGTGCGTCAACGCAAGAGTAGGCAATTAACTCGCCGAGCGGCCTTAGCTAGCCTACTATTCTGTTTTTACTATGGTTCTGACCAACAAAAAAAAACGAAAACTCTGACAAAGACAAAAAATGCTATCTTTGTCTCTTTTACTCTTATGTATTTCTGTATGTCATTATCTTGGTCTGTCACGGTATTATTATTTGCTTGTCAAATCCATAGAGATACATCATCCTATCACTACGGATATATAGTCTAAGACGGTCACTAAGGACTACTGAAGTCTACACTTTATGCGTCTACACGACAAACTGGCCGGTCGTCAAACATAATAATTAGCAAAAATGTTTTAAGACTATTTAATTATTTGGAAATTACAGTTTTAAGTTAGATGACGTAAGCACTCTGTCAAGTGTTCGCTAAATTCGCCACTAATTGATAACAAGGCGATGGCCGTGCTGATAATACATCCGCTTTACGTTCTGAAGGCGTGGGTTCAAATCCCAATCAAAACAGTCGATTTTGGTTATGAAATTTGGATAATGTTTATGAATATTTGGCAATTTTTTTTTATCTAAGGTAGACTTTAAGTAAACTAAAGTATAATTGGTCTATAAGTAGGATTAACATTATAATGTACAATAAAAAGAAACTGATTATATAACTAAACTATCCTAAACTATCAAAAAGCAAAAGTATGAAAAGAAAAGTAAATAAAATATAATAAAAAATTAAATTCCTCCGCAACGCTGTCGAGCGGTAGCGTGCCTAGAAGGCTGGCAGCATTGCCACGTTGAATGGCAATGCTTATTCTCTCAGCGAGATATAAACCAGGTCACGGGAAGCATCGATCAGCCTTCTGGCAATTTCTTTGTATAATGCGCGTGCACTAGGACCCCATGGTCCCAGCGTTTCGACCCCAAACGGCTCAAAACCGTAATTACCAGCCATGTTTCCGTATTTGCGCCGTTTGAGGGTTTCTGTCGATGCAGCAGCAGCGCCAGCATCATCAAAATATTATTTAAATATTTGGAATAAAAGTAAGAAAATTCTAGAAACTTCAAAAAGGAATGGACAGACTGCCTCGTTAATCTCGCGGCATATATGTGCGCGTGGGATTGGGAGGTCTTGGGTTCGATTCCCGGGTCGGGCAAAGTGTTATTGGGTTTTTCCGTTAGGAAATTTTCATTAGCAGCACGGAGTCTGGTAATGTGCCCGGTACGGCAATAGGCTCGCCCCCTATTACGTGGGACCTAAAAATTCATGGGAAATGTGGGTGTAATATTACACCTCTGACTACCCCTTTGGGGATACAGGAATGACTCTATAAAAAAAAATATGTCAGACATCGGGTGTTGGGTTTTGTATACGTATTTAAATTGGATGACAATGAAAAGTTATTATGACATAGAGCTGCTCTGATGATGGAATCGAAAGGTGGCCATAGGAATAATATAGGAACTCAGTAATTAATTGACAAAATTTTGTAGAGTTTGGGCTCGTTCTCGTCCGACGAAGGGGTCGGAAGGTGGCGATACGAACTCAGTAATTACAAAAATCTATTTGAATTGCACAATGGTGATAATGGTGACTTCAAAGACGTAAACCTGGTGGTAATGCCATGATTTGTTGATTATTAATGAGACCAAGTCTATTAGCTCTCTGATCAAAAGACTCATTCGCTAGACGCTCTTGGATCTTACCGAGTCTAGAATTATACTGTTTAAGAGTTTCTTGACGTTAACGTGCTTTCATATATGCTTTCCTGGCCAACAAACGTTTTTCAGGATCTTTAATAGTCTCACAAGGACGTAAAACTGTGTCCCGAAGAGCATTTTTACAGAGACGACTACTTTTATCCGTTCCCGGTTCTTGAGATCTATATTTTAAGGCGCGCAGCACCTTTTGTAGGTTTACTTATAACTAGTTAACAATACAACAATAGGTTCACTAGAAAGTATTAAATAAAAATAACTACGTTAAATACTACCTATTATTTATATGTGCTATTTACTAATTGGTTTGAAGTCGGTGCCAAATCAAATTTCAAAAGCCTTTAAATTAAAGAAGGCATTTCATAATTCACATGAATTCACATTCTGTTCAATACATTTTCGTATTAATTTTTTTCATTATTCTTCGTATTAACTGAAGCTGATTATAATATTAAGATCAAATTGCTCTTTATTAGGTTTATTTATGCATCTTTATCTTTATAGTAGTCATTTCTTTGTATTAATTTGCTCGTATTCATTTAAGTGATTAAAATATTATCATTTGTTTAAGGCTTGGCACCGACTTCAAACCTATTAGTAAATAGCACATATAAATAATAGGTAGTATTTAATTAATGTTAAATCTTTATTATTTTTCACTTTTTCGTTTTTGAAGTCGGTTGTTTTTAACGTAGTTATTTTTATCTAGGATATTATCGCAAACCCCTTAGTAGATATTTAGATTTACTGTAAGGTTATTACTAGCTCTGAACGATGGGTATTTTTTAAATTTTTTATTAGTTAGTATGTGCTTTGTCAGATCCCGCAGGAGCAGGCTGGGTTCGTCAGGGGTAGAGGCACTCGAGAGCAAATCCTCAATATAAAACAAATAATTGAAAAGTCCTACGAATTTAACACCTCATTTGTAATGTGCTTCGTCGACTACAGCAAGGCATTTGATTGCGTTGACTGGCAAAGCCTATGGAAGGTACTCTCCGAACTAGGGGTACCGGGACATCTGACTGCCCTGCTTCAGACTTTATACTCTGACAACAAAGGCATGGTCAGGATAGACTCCACACTCTCTAAACCATTTTCATTTAAAAAAGGAGTCAGACAAGGTTGTATACTATCCCCCATTTTATTCAATATCTATGGGGAGTATATCATGCGACGAGTGTGTGAGGACTGGGAGGGTGGCGTTTCCATTGGCGGGACAAAGATCACAAACCTGCGGTATGCCAACGACACCACACTTTTCGCGTCTAATGAAGAGGAAATGTGCATCTTGCTGGAGAGGTTGGAACGTACTAGCAGAGAAATGGGACTTCTCATAAACAGAGCCAAGACAAAAGTCATGATAGTCGATCGCAGTATGTCTCTCACTATGACCGGCAGTTTAAACCTAGAACTCGTAGAGGATTTTACTTATCTAGGCTCCGTCATAACAAATAATGGGTCCTGCGAGAAGGATATCAGAAGACGGATTGGTATGGCGAAAAGTGCTATGACCCAGCTGGACCGTATATGGAACGACAGGAACATCTCGAGGAAGACGAAGAAGCAGCTCGTTACCACCCTTGTTTTTTCGATCTTTCTTTACGGCGCGGAGACTTGGACCCTCAAAAAAGCTGACCGACAACGCGTTGATGCATTCGAAATGTGGTGCTGGAGAAAAATGCTTGGAATTCATTGGACAGAACACCGTACCAATGAATCTATTCTAGCCGAGCTTAAGCTACCGATGAGACTCAGCACAACATGCTTACGCAGGAGTTTTGAGTTCTTTGGCCACATTGCCAGAAATAGAGGTGATAACTTGGAAAAGCTGCTGATGACGGGCAAGGTAGACGGGAAGAGACCCAGAGGCAGAACCCCCTTGCGCTGGTCTGACCAGATCCGCTCTGCTTTGAACACCTAGGTCTACGATGCCATCCATGCTGCCAAAGATAGAGTGAGCTGGCGCAAAATAGTCCAGGAAAAAGTTATCCTAAAAAGCCACGACCCTCAGCATTGAGGATAAACGACGCAAGGAGGAGGAGGAGGATGTGCTTTGTGTATTGAATTGAGTAAATAAATGGCAGATGAGCTTATACAATTACTTGAAAAGTTCAAGTATATTAAAGATTATTTGACTAAATTAGGTCCAAGTAGAAGAACTGCTAAGGTAAAGAAAGAAAAATACATTGAGTTAGAAAAGTTAAAAAAGGAATTTGATTTCATATCAGAAACTATTACAGTTTTGTAAAAAAATAGATAAGTTAGAAGTAGAAAAGATAGAAAGTTTATGTGATAAGATAAGTGGATATTATATTAAAATAAGAAATTTGTGTACTGCTACAGATTCTGTTTCTGAGGGGACTGTTTCAAATAAATTAATAAAAATGGAGAAATTTCACCTTAAAACTGCTATTAGTCTCTTACCAGTTATGGATAACACCGAATCGGTTACGAAACAATTAATTTCTAATATAGAGATGTATAATATTATTATTTCTAATATAGAGTTCCGATATAATAGAGGTCGAGGAGCAAAAAAAACTAATAACTTTTGTTTTAAGGTCAAGGTTATCTGAAAGTGCAAAACTACGCTTGTTCGAGACTTATGCTACAGTTTCAGATCTAGTGAAGGACATGAAAAATCGGCTGCTCACTAAAAAGTCAGACACGTCGTTGCAATGTGCTAAGCAGAGTGATAAAAGCGTAGAAGATTTCGGTAAGCAAATTGAACAGTTATTCGTTGATCTAACTATTTCTCAGGCGGATGGAGATTCGAAAAAGTATGAGATTTTAAAATCTGTAAACGAAAGAAACGCCATTAAACGTTTTGCCGAAAGTCTGAGAAATAGTCGAATCAGCACCATTATAGCAGCAAGAAACTACAGTTTGTTAAATGATGCGATTCCTGCTGCGTTGGATGAAGAATTATCGTCATCATCCGAAACAGGAGCCCGAGCAATGAATTTTCACCAATACAGAGGTAGGTACGTCAAATAATTTTACCCCTCGTAATTATTGTCGTGGTCGTTTTAACTCAAACAGAGGTCAGCGCATTTATTATAATTCCCAAAATTATCGATGTAGTAGCGGCAGACAACAAAATAATAATTTTAGGTTCAGGGGACAACAGTAAGTCAGTCAGAGTAGCCATCGCGTAAATATAACACAATTGCCGAGAGTAGACGATAGTCAAAATCGTGTTCATTTAACGCAAACAAACAGTGATGTGAATGAAACGCAATTGCCTAATTGTTTTTTTCGATCCCAATAATTTAATTTGTTATTATGCCAATATAAATTCAGTCACATTCAACATTCATGATGTTAGTTATTCGTGGCTACTCGTCACAGGCGCCTCGCTTTCTCTGGTTAGATACGAAGCTATGGTCAGGGACCAGATCCCTTACCATACTGAGAAAATTAAAATCAAAGGCATAGGAGGTGATATATTATCAGAAGGGTTTGTATTTTTAGATCTTTGTTATAAAGGAAAAATATTAAGCCATAAGTTTTACGTATTTAAAAATTTGTCGTTCAGATGGAATTTTAGGTCAAGACTTTATTAGTAAATTTAATTGTATATTAAACTTTGAGAAGAATATTATAACAATAAACCATGATGAACAATTTTCATTGCCATTGCAAATGGGACAAATAGGTCATAATAATTATATTACTTTACAGCCTAGGTGTGAATCAATTCATTTCATAGATTTAACTATTAATCAGGAGTGTATAATCGCTCCTAGTGAATTATGCGAAGGCGTGTTTCTTGCCAGTGTACTAGTAAGCCTACGTCAAGGAAAAATACCAATTAAAATTTTAAACACTAGAGATGAAGAAGTTCGACTTAGTTATTTCATTCCAGAATTATTAAATTTAAGTGATTACTCGATATGCAGTTTTGAAAAAGGATTTGGTAACTCGGATAGGGTTAAGAAACTGTTTCAATGCTAAATTTAGGTCATTTCAATGCCGAGGAACAGATATCTATAGATAATATTTGGGCAAAATATTCAGATGTATTTTTATTACCTAACGATAAATTAGGTGTTACAAATTTATATCAACAAAAAATTAATTTAAAAGCAAATGTTACCCCCTCTTATGTTAAACCATATAGATTACCAAAATCGCAAAAACAAGAAATAGAAAGACAAATACAACAAATGTTGAAAGATGATATCATAGAAGAAAGTCAGAGTGAATGGTGTAGTCCTATTTTGCTTGTACCAAAGAAAAGCGAAGATTCTCATAAGAAGTGGCGTTTAGTAATAGACGACCGAAAATTAAATGAAAGAATTATGGATGATAAATTCCCTCTTCCGATCATAACCGAAATTTTAGATTCACTCTCTGGTGCAATCTATTTTAGTCATTTAGATTTATCACAATCATATTATCAGGTATTGTTAGAGCCAGAAAGTAGAAAGTACACAGCTTTTATAACTGACAAACAATATCAACTTAAAAGGTTACCTATGGGTCTAAAAATTAGTCCGAGTGCTTTTAGCCGTCTAATGACAGTAGCTATGGTGGGTTTAAATTATGAAAAAGCTTTAATTTATTTGGATGATTTAATCTGTTTTGGAAGAAACCTCGAAATTCATAACAAAAACCTAATAGATATTTTTGAAAGATTAAGAAAAGTTAATTTAAAAGTTAATCCCAGTAAATGCCAATTTAAAAAAAAAGAATTATTATATTTAGGACATTTAGGCCCACTTGCGTAACGTTTGATTTACGTCACTCCTTAATTTAAATTTGTTGAACAGAATTAAAAGCATAAAATAATGTAACTTAAAAGTATTTAGCGTCCTCTTGCACAACGACAACAACGCTTAGATTTAGTTAAACTTTTTATGAGGTCGGTAAAGTAGTTTCTACGTTTTGTTTGATGATATGATGACTTTTTGTTACAATTTTAACGATGTTATGCGTATGCTTTTGCATAAAACCTTAGACTATATATATTCATAAAACAATCCGCACTGTCGTCACCTAGCAACGAAATGATAATTGATAAATAATAACTAGAAAACTTTGAGCATTAACCCTAGAACCCTACAAGGGGTGCAGGTGCACCCCACACCGATTTGTTTTCTAAATATCTCAATTTATTTAATATCCACGCATTCGCCCGTCAGAGTACTTTAGTTTAGTGTCAACCTCTTGCGTTACGCCAATAACGTGACAAGAGCCGTGTCATGTGGTTGCCTGTATAATTGCTGTGGGGCACGCCAATACCCCAGTGTAGTAAAAACGTAAGTTACTTTATTTTTTACGATTGATGGATTTGTATGTAATATGATATTGAATTTGATTGTTTATTAAAACAATACTCTTATATGCCGTGTGGTTGACGGCATAGAATACAAGTGTCACCACCCTCTATCTTCCCGTGGGTGTCGTAAGAGGCGACTAAGGGATAACACGATGCAAATACCATCTTTGCGTAGAGACGGAAAACTCGACATCAAACCCTATACGACTGCCTCGTTGGTCTGATGCGTCGCCCGGTCCAGTTATATAATTATAGTTAATTCTCGTCGCTAATGACAAGTTGCCAACGTCAGTGTGACAGTTCTTAAATGAAATTAGCCACTAAACAGCCGATTATCGGTAATTAATTTTGACAGTTCTTAAATCATATTAGTCGACAAATTTTTTGTCGTGCAAGGCGCTAGTGGTGTTTAATTTTTATTTTTTTTCTCGTTAAATACATCTTAATTCAATTTAAGAATCGTCGCCGAAAGGTGTTCAACCAGATCCAGAGAAGACTAAAGTCATTAAAAGCTACCCAAAGCCTCAGTCTAGCGATGAAGTTAAGCGTTTTGTCGCTTTTGCCAATTATTACAGAAAATTTGTACCTAATTTTGCTGAAACATTCTTTACCTACGAAACAGCCAATGGAAATTTCAACCACTGCGCAGTTAGCTTTAGATAAGATTTACTTATGCCCGGTTTCTGAGGTACTTTTATCGGTGGTTTATCTATCCGTTAGCGTTATTGGTTCGATAACTCAAGAAAGTGCGTTTCTGAACAACGCGTCACAACATAAACTCCAGTTATCCTTAGTTTAACTTAACCGACCAATGTTCGCCGTTTATCGGTTCCATAACTTTATTTGAAGTTTAACTTATGTCAAACGTGTTACCTTTTTTAAAATTTTAAGGTTTTGATCATAGACTAATATATATTAACTGGAAAGTTTTCATATGATAGGTTTGTGTTTACAACTTTTACATAACCGATACAAAATTTCGTATTCGAGCAGTTCTGCAGTGAGCAGAGAGTTTGATTTTGAAGTGCTGGAGTTTATTGCTAATAAATCAGTTCCTAGAAACCTAAGATCTAGGAGAAATCCTTTTGAAATGTTTACGGATGAAGAATTTAAAATGAGATATCATTTTGATAAGGACACCGTGTTACACATAAGTGATATGATCAGCATTAGTTTAGCTCCAGCTCCAGTTATGTATCGCAAATATACATTGTCTATGTTGGAACAAATTTTCATCATATTACGATTTTACGCCACAGGCACATTTCAAGTAGTGATTGGTGATGATATTAATGTTCATAAAACCACTGTGTCAAGAGTGGTTTATAAAGTAAGTAGAGATAGCAAAACTAGCTAGAAGATATATACGAATGCCAAATTCTGAAGATCTGGGAGAAGTTAAAGCGCAATTTTTTAATATAGCTGGTTTTCCAAATGTTAACGGTTGTGTAGATGGATCTCATATTCCAATTCAATCTCCTGGAAGAGAGCAACCAGAACTTTTTAGGAACAGAAAAGATTTCTCTTCTGTCAATGTACAAGTTGTATGTGATGCAAAATTATACATCAGAGATTTAGATGCTCGTTGGCATGGATCTACTCATGACAGTACAGTGTACCATTATTCGTTTCTACGAGCTCGCCTGCATCACAATGAGATACCTAGATGGTCACATCCTAGGAGACAGTGCCTATCCTTGTGGCAAGTACATAAAGACACCATTTTTGAATCCTAATACAACTGCAGAAAAGCTCTACAATGAAGCACAAATCATCATCATCATAAAATGTTAAATCTTCTGACAGTGAGGCCTGATTTGACATTTTATTTTTTTAAAGTATATAAGTTAGCAGGCGTACAGCCATTACGAATGAGGCATTATCATATTTTTTTAGTAAAATAACGAGCAACTAGTGGTTTACTCCTTAAAAAAACAATATATGATTAAACAACTAGTTAAACAGACAAATTAAAATATTTAAATAAGTGTTCAACTCGTTTTTTTAAAACAGAGTCATCTAGTGGCAGAAAAAAGAACTACGTATTGGTTCAATCACAGATAATATAATACTTTACAGTGTTCAATAGTTATTGAACGCTCCAGTGCGCATTCAGAAACGCAGTGTCAGTTATCCAAAGTTTATCCTTTCCATAACTTTAATGAATCAATAACTGTTGAGAGTATATCTGGTAACTTCAGAAACCGGGCATTAGATATAGTTGGGCCCTTAATTAAGGATTATTATAATTATTCATACATCCTCATCATCCAGTGTGAGCTAAGTAAGTATATAGAAGCTTACCCTTTAGAAAATAAGGATAGTGTTAGGTAGCAAAGGCTTTTGTCGATAATTTCATTTTAAGGTATGGTATACCCCGAAAAATAGCATCAGATCGTGGAACCAAGTTTATCTCAACAACTATGAAAGAGGTATGTAAATTATTAAATATAACTCAAATTTCGTCCACAGCGTACCACCACCAATCAATTGGCGCTTTAGAAAATTCACATAAGTCATTAAATGCGTATTTAAGAAATCAAACTGATAATAATCCTAGATATTGGAGTACATGGTTACAATATTTTTGCTTTTCCTATAATACTACTGTCCACTCTGAAACAAAGTACACACCGTTGAACTTGTATTTGGTAAAAAATGTAATATACCTAGTAATTTAAGATTAGGCATTGTAGAACCTTTATATAATCACGATGATTATGTGAAGCAGTTGAAATATAGATTGCAGGTTTTTCAAAATGATGCAAAATGTAATTTAATTAAAAATAAAATAAAACGGAAGTCTGTTTATGATATGTATACAAAACCAGTAAGATATGAAATTGGCGATATGTTGTTAATAAAAAGTGAAAAAGATAACAAATTTGAACCATTGTATTTAGGACCTTTCAAAGTTATAGAAGATTTGAATAGTAATGTAAAGATAGAACGGAATGGAAAAACTGAAGTTATCCACAAAAATCGTACAAAGCCGTTTCATAGTTGAATAAAAAAAATAAAAACTATTGTATTTTTTTTTCTTTTGCGAAGGGCGTATGGTATGGTACAGCCCTATAATGAATGATATTGTATGTGACTGTATTAACATGTATTCTATTAATGTAATAATTGTGTAGTTGAGTAATAAACGGGGTTTTGCTTGAGATGGACGTGTTTTAGTTTACTCCTTTATAAAAACCTCATAGGCGGATATCATAATGAACCGAAGAAAGGAAGCGCACGTGCGTTTGTGAGCTATATTACTGTAAAGTTTCATCAAAGTCAGTTTAATAATTTTTACGTGACAAATATCCATCCATCAATCTTCAGAAATATGCGCGTCTATAGAAATATAATAAGATAATTACGTAATATAGATTCGTTACATAAATATAAGTAAGCCTACGTGTTTGTTCCATAACTACGAGTGTAAGCATACTAACGACTTACTTTAGATTTATCAAACTAGGTGTCGATGAAGCCTTTCTTTGCCATGTTACAGCTAATTCGATTGTACGAGCATTCTAGCGTTCTACTATCAACTTATTGTGTTTCTTGCAGTTCAAACAGTTTGTTTTACCTCGTTAATAGAGTTGCTCGTTCTCAATAAAGATACCAATGTTTAATAACCGACGCTTAGTAGTCTGTTCGTTCAGTCTATTTTATGAGAATAAAGCACTGCTTCGCCAGCCCCTGGAACGATGCCAAACGCATTTGGAAATTCGAATTGCTACAAGCAAAATTGCATATTAATACAATTTTAACATACCACTACTGTTACTTATATTGTTAAATGTTAAAATGTGTTGCGGCTGTGTATCAAAGACTAATTAAACAATTTTGAATTAAATTTTTCTGTTGTCACACCAAATTTGATTTTAATCCAGGCAAATGCAACGCTGTGGTTGCTTTGATAATTCTCTCTTGGGGTTTCTGTCACGGCTGCTGTGTTTTGAAACTAATTAGTATATTAATAATTAAAACAACGAGTTAGTTTAAATGACTAGATACACATTGAAATAAGTAATGTTTAATTAGATTTTAATATTTTAGTGGGTTGAATATTCCGTGTGGAGACGGATTAAGAATACGGATTGTCACCACCCCATATCATCCCATGGGTGTCGCAAGAGCCGACAGAGGGAGAATATTAGGCAGAGAACAGCACTGTAAGAGAAGGAAAACTTGATACAAATCCTATACCAACCCGTTTGGCCAGCGTGGTATAGTAGGCTTCTTCCTTTCAAAGGAGTGGCCTAGTCCAGCAGTGGACTGTTAAAAGCTGATGATGATGAATGGGTTGAATATTAAAAATCCCTCCTCAGAGTGTGCCTTCATTAAATATTTATTTATTTATTTATTTATTTAAAGACGCACGCCTATATCCCCGAAGGGGTAGGCAGAGGTGTAATATTATACCCACACTTCGCTATGAATTTTTAGGTCCAACGTAATAGAGGGCGAGCCTATTGCCGTTACTGGGCACATCACCAGACTCCGTACTGCTACCACTGCTACTCAGAATTCGGAAAAACTCAGTAACACTTTGCCCGACCCGGGAATCGAATCCGAGACCTCCGATCAGCAGTCGCATACGCTATCCACTGGAATGCGGAGGCAGTCCTTCATTAAAAGAAATCAGTTTTCCAAATATCATATTTCTAGCTTCAGTAGTGCCTCTGGGATGATGTGTCAGTTAGGTATCTATGACTTTTTATACACATAGAAAAAGAAGCTACTCGATTATCAATCGGTTTTATTAGTCAAATCATGAATTTGTGTAAGTACCTCCTAGACAGTACAAAAAGCTAAATCGTTTTGTAATGTGCCAATTGCAGAGGGAGATAGATAAATGATCTACAGCTTATCGAAGTTTTTTGACCCATAAAAGGGGAACTTATCATCATTTATCAAATGAAAATGCCATATCACATGTTGGTCGCGGTCGACGAGGCCGGGCATTCGGGACCCTGGCGCTAACGATCTGAAACACTGCCTGTTACCGCCACGTTACGAGTAATTACAATGTATTTAGGTTTATATCCACCATGCGTGAAATAAGGGTGCCTGAACATTTACGACGTTATTTAATCGACTTCTAAATGGATGTCTTTTATTTGGTTGTTTATTTTTTATGTTATGTCGGTGTATTTTTAAGAATACTATGTACTTTGTTTTACCCAATCACACTATGACATTAGAAATATATGTCACAATTTTCTGGCGCTACAATCCACTACTTGTTTTAATTTTCTCATACTCTTCATATTAATTTTGACATAACAATTATTTCTGTCAAGTCTAGTAAGGGTAGAAAGCTAATCCTTGGCAATGAATACTGATTTTAAATAGAAGCGCAGTTCTCTTGCCGATTCCAAGTGGAGTCTGTCTCCAGTTTAGTTCGTAGTTGGCGCCGTTGGAGGCGCTGGCGTCGTTCCCCGTCTCTCTTGCTCTCGTAGTTAAGATACACAGGAGGAACGTTCGTCTCTCTTGCTCTCGTAGAGACAGCTGTCACAGCTCGACTGCCACGCCGCCAAGCGGCAATTTGGGTCACAGAAAGTTTGTCTTCAGAGCGCCCATAAGAAATGCGCCTCTATGTAAATATCTGTGTTCTTTGGTACAATCCACTACTAAAATTATTTTAATTTTGTCATACTTGTCATTTTAATTTTGACATTTCAATTATATCCGTCAAGTCTAGTTAGGGTAGAAAGCTAACCCTTGGCTCCAAGATGAAAGACTTGGATGCAACCGGGTTAACTCTGGAATAATCATGATACGTTACAAATGAGTCCAAGAACTGTATACAACGTGTAACGGAAATAACGCACATCCTCAGACACCCCAATTAGAAAACCTTGTTATAATCATAATGCATGCATTCAAATTTTTTTTATTAGCCTAAACATTGTTTTTTTATCGAAAGTATAAACCTGATTATAAGTAAAATGCGTGGTCACTACAAACCTGCGCACGCACACAATCACACGAAACGTTTGCTGTGGTAAACAAACGACAGCGGAATACGATACGGTCTATCATCTTTAACATCGTTATTGGCTATTGTGACTATCTTAATTTAATCATAATAATCATACCTAGTTAGCATTGATACATTAGAAATTAAAGTAAAAGGGTTTCAATGAGAGAATTAAAGAAGAACGGCGTGTTTAAAGTTGTGAATCATATTTTTTTTTACAATAATAGAATAACCAAATGACTCACAGGCTTATTGTCACTTGTTCGGCGTCCTCTTTTTAAAATGCTGACACCAGGTGTCCATCACCTGGCTTAAATATTCCTTTAGTTCACTTTACACTTCAGTGTTTCTTTTAACTGTTTCAAAAGCAGCTGATATCTTATTTTAACTCCCCGGCACTTGTTGTCTCGTCACAATCAACTGGTGGTTTAATAGGTATGTCCCCATAAAGCAAAAGTCAAGCGACCTAGGAGGCTATTGGACAGGACCGCCGCGATCGATCCAGCGCTCCTTGTATTCGACGTCACGATAATTTCGAACGTTCTACGTAAAATGCGCTGGGGCACCGTCATGTTGATAATACACATTTTGTAAATAAACAAGTAAACTTGTTAAAATATTTTTTCACTACACTCACAGAGAGTCCAGGTAGATGACTAATTTTCTTTATCTAAGCGCAACAATGGCCGCCCGGCCGGCGCTGTACCTACCATCGCGGGCGACCGACCGACGCGACGGTGACAAGTGAGACACATTACGTCTCGCTCTTTCCCGCTGTTAATACGTAAGCGAAAGAAAGGTGATAGATATTTTGGTGGCCTCTTGTGTGTTATTGTCTTGTACCTACTGTTATGTTGTATTAATGTGTGCGTTCCTATACGTGGAACCATTAAATAAATGCATTTAAAAAGAAGCCATTCTACATTGACTTAAGGTTTATTTTCGTATATTTCGACTTTTCAAAGCAATGAGTGACTATAATTTACGTAATTTTAATTATTTTAGTATTAAAAGAAAATGATATTAAAAATGTCAGAAATGGATTCAGTAGCCGATTCTGAACAAAGTACTTTCAGGATGTGCATTAAACTTGTTACATGTTGTATAAAGCTGTGTCACAATGTTGACCTAAATCGACTGAACTAAAAAGGCACCATTAACAGGTTAAACGATATTACTAGCACAAAAATAATAACACAATGGTCAAGTTATAAATGATCACTTGTCCCTGACCCACAGATAATTACAATCTTGTAATTTCACATGCAATCCACACATAAAACATGCATTTGATTCCAATTTACCATTCAGACCAGCAATGTACTTTACATTATACTATACTTATCAAATCATTTTGACTTTTAATCGTTTATTTAATTTTTGTATGTATATAACGATGTACAATATATGAATTGAAATTTCGTGCTTATAAACACTTACTAAGCTAATATTCAGTAGATAAAATTCGGTTACACAGTAAGCGACCCCGATTTGCAACTCATATGACGCTAGGAACGTGATATGGGTGCAATCAGTGCATAGAGTAGGTATAGAAAGGCTACATCCTTTTGAAGGATTACCAAGGGGCAAATTACGGTTCCTGACTACCGCAGAGATACCTCTCGTAATCTGGACAAAGCAACTTATTGTCCTACAGAACACAGTAAGTCACTCCCACATGCACCAAAGGATTATTATACATCACTAGATGCATCCATGGCTCATAGTGTGATGTTATATAGCCTTCTTCGATAAACGAGCTATCCAACGCAAAAATAATTATGCAAATCAGTCTGGTACTCCTTGAGACTAGCGCGTTCAACCAAACAATCTCTCGAGCTTTACTATGTTAAGTATAGATGGACATCCTATTTCATAAACAAATAGTATATGCATATGGTAATATATATGGGCCCTTCCCACGGCAGAGGGAATTAACCTCCTAGCGTTAACGATGTACGTAACTACGTAACAAGCAAATTCAATTGCCGCTGCCCTGGAACTTTTGGCTCACATGTACACTGAACAAACTTATGCGGTAGTTTAGGCAGTTTTATGTTTGATTGACTGTTTGGAGATATCGTTTGTAAAACACAACAATACGACTACAATTTGGGCAGTATTGACCAGAAGTACCAATACGCTAGAAACACGTATTGATAGTACATGAAATCAATATGATTTCATGTACAATCAATACGTGTTTCTAGCGAATATATATATTAAAACTATACACTGCCGTTTTCAAAGGCCAATAAGACAAAGTGTTTTTGACATAGAAAATCACTTATATTTTTGTTTTTATTTATAGAACTACAATGCAAGCACAATTCAAACTAAAAACTTAGTTGTGAACTTATATAAATAACAGCGCAGAGCGCAGTGAGACCAGTAATTTCTGTGCCTCCGGTGAAAACTGATATAACTGGAGTTATATCAAAATTTACTTTTTAAATGCACTTGTATCAGAAAAAAATTCTCTACCTTTCTGTCTAATCGACATTTTGATACGACTCATATTTCCAGAGATAGTATGATACATGTAGGCCAAAAAAAATATGTTTTAAGAGTTAATGTCGTGTAAAATAATTTAACTCCACATAAATCGTTACATATATTAGAATAATTAGATCGTGTTCTGTGTAAAAAAATATATCTTAAGTTATATTTCAATACATTTCTAAACTTAACCTTCAATAAATGTGATTAATGATATAAATTCAGTTATATTTTTTTACACGAAGATATTGTGCGTAATTTACTGGTATAAGTTCAGATATATCAGTTAACACAAAGACAAAAGTAAAGAATTGTTTGTTTCAAATGATACAAATGAAGTTATATTATTACACACGTAAATTAGTTCTCAAAATACGGAATATAAAATGTGTATAGTGATACTTCTTCTAACGCGGAAGGGTTGCGCGGGCACAGGGAGCGGCATTACGAGGAATATGCGAGCCGCGCGGGGTCAGTGGCAAGAAAGCATTTGGAGGGAGAGAACGCAAGCGCCTGCGCAGCGGATCGCTATGACTCACAACGTACGCATTACATGTATCATTTTACACAAATGATAAGTTGTTAATGTAAATAGTTTTTAGTAAGTTATTAAATCATCAAACACTAAACTACCGTTCTAGTTATATCATTTTACACAATGTATTATAATAACTTTTAGGAGTGTATCTATTATAAATAAAATTTTATTAACATATTAGAATACTCTGGATCGGAATATGATATTTTACCGTACACAATAAGATCTATTGGAATAATTAGAACCATGGAACAACCACTGGGAAGTGATTTTAGCGCAAACCTGTTATAAAATGCAAAAACAAACATCGACATTGAAAATTGTGTATCTCCAGTTCAGTCAGAAAAATCCTTTGACAATGTGCGGTACACCGTGACACGCGTAACTTACCGGCTAGCGGTGAGTTAAGACGCTATATAAGTCCCGCCAAAGTGATACCGCCGGCGAGTGTTGCCATATTTTTGGCCAATGTAAAATTTAAGGGTCATTTGTATTTACTAAAATGCATTTTGAAATTTAATAACTTTTTTATTTCTACGAATATACGTATTTGTATTTATGGCTTTGAATGTTTTCAGAATCCATATATTATTATGCCCCTTTTGGATCGGACCGAGTTTATTTTAGCACATAGTTTAGTTTGACCATTACCACTTTATAGAACATAGGTATTTTTATTGTTTCAGCAATTTTCAGAACGTACAAAACGCATGCTAAGTATGTTAAATAAGGATGTCGAACACCTTAGCTCTCAATCACCATTTCATGCTGATAATAAACTCCTGAGAATGATATAATATTGAACCAAGTAATTGACGATCAGCAATTTTTAAATGATGGTGATTTTGGTTCGTCAAGTTGAGAGTCGTTCGTCTCCAAAATATAAGACCAACATGAAAAAAGATAATTTCAAAGTCATGTCATTTGCTAAGAGGGGTAGAATCTATACATCGGAAGTACTGGAGAACATTTATTTCAATGCAGTGGCCCATCGTTTATTTCAATTGAAAAGAAGAATGATCTGTTGTCAATATTACCATAATTATGTTGATACTAGATGTCATGAGTTTTATCAGAACTTGAAAACAAAGCCTGATGTAAGAAATATTGATCCTGATTTATATTCCTTTGAGGAAGACTGAAAATTATTTTTATTTTATTTTTTTATAACTTTTATTATAATTATTATACTTACTTCTTGTTGTCATATCCTGAAACATGTCACTTTTATTAGTAAGTATGTAACATTATATAAAATAACTTACTCAACATCAATTAGTTTTAATAACATATAATAATAACGTATGGGTAGGTAAAATTTTGAAAAAACGTGTAGGTCTTTGAAATATTTTCTAGTGCTTGTTGATTTTAAATTAAGACTGATATTGTGATATTGAAACGTGATCTCATTTAGTTTGTAAGACTGTTAAAAATACAAATTTATATAAGTAGTGGTATTTTTTAAAAAAACCGTCGACTGTAACTGACTCTTACTTGAATGCTATTTCAATATTATTTAAAAGTTATACTTTACAAACGTATAACATTGTAGGTCACTGATTGAATACCTACTGTTGTGCTAATTAAGGAAAGAAGCATATTAGTTGTTTTTTAGAAACTTAAGTTGTATTTCCTTTTGTTTGATTCAGATATATTTTTTATTTTAAATATGCGTGTTTTATTTAAAAAATACTAAGAGCTTAAAATAAAATTAGTTACAAATATCACTTTACACAAAAATTCTGAATATATAAGTTAACTTATAGCATTATAAACAAAAAATAGTGTCGTGATAAGTGATATATCTCAATAACTATTAAATTAGAAAAAATTTAAGCTTCTAGACTGATTTTTAAGAAAAAATTATATTAGTTTTGTTCTACAATTTTTTTTTGAATCAATTAATATCAGTGTATATACTAAAACATATATTATGATATCAGTGTTCATGAAAATTGCATGTGTGGTGTAAGTTGATATAACTTAACATACATTAGTTTACACAGACATCATGTTGGTGCACTTTGATATAGTTGACAGTTTTTCCGTAATATTTTCCTGATTTTGTAATAAAATGTTACAGAATCCTGTAATATTAACGAATAACGATGCAAATTTTATTTCACATTAAGTTTTTTATAAAATTACTTATTGATAACAATATTTTTATACGAAACAGAAAATAAATAAAACTTTAAATTGCTCTACTGAAAAGTTGACATTTTGAAGTTGTATCAGTTTTCACCGGAGGCACAGATTTATCTATTGTTGTTAGATCCTTCTTCTGTACTATATTAACCCACGTTAACAATTGAAAACCCTACTAATACATTGTTGTGGAAATAGTTTAAATGCCGTAAAGAAAATGATATGCTATCTATTTACGATGAAGTACTAGAGTTAGTTACAAGCGACGAAGGTAGTACAGGATAGGAGGTATTGTTAATTTAAATATTGCTTAGGCAGTGCTAAGTTTGAGTTCGAAAACTTCAATGTAGCATTCTATTGATATTTCCAGTAAACTTTCGTTGTTATTAGGCTTACGCTGTATGTGATGTTTATTTTTGTTGTTATTAGATTCAAATACGTATACGTATATGTACCATCATCTGTGTGTCTCATGGAGCTAAAATATATAGAGATGGTAGGAAATTGCTTTTGATTTTATTTGATTTTAAAAAGACAATTTCCGCACTTGGACTAAATCCCGTGTTGCGGGGGACTTTACAAACATACAACCAACGGATACAATGAACACCCAGACTTGAAACAACAATTTATGAATCACACAAAGTGTTCTGCAGTGCAGTGTCAACCGGTGAAGCGGCCGTTTAAACCACTCCGCCAACCATTTTGGTGCATGGCGTCGATCCCAAGACCCTCTGCGTAGCAGTCCGCCGCTATCACCACTAGGCTATCGCTGACTGCAATGTTATATCAGTGTAGTAAAACTAGATGTAACTAGCTATACTGACTGACAGACAAGCCACAGCCAAAACTATTGGGCGCATGAAGGTGAAATTTGGCATGTAGGTATGTTCCTTGGGCAACATAGGGCTGCAACTAAGAAGGAATTTACCGAAATTGTTACGGGATAGTCAAGAAACGATTAAACTAAAAATAATGCGCAGGCGTAGCTACGGGCATTCTCTAGCACAGGGCTGGCCAAACCCAGGCCCGGGGAGTGGCTCGCCAAGGCATTAAAATTTGCCTCCCAACGCCGTAGATTTAAAGGCTGGCCAAATAAGTACCGCACATCTCTCACTGCTAAACACATTTCAAATTCGATTGTATTATCAACATCAGATTTAAAACCAAGTACCTATTGATAAATTAGTATCAGAAAAACCTCTTCATAAATCACATTAAACATGATGGGTTTCAAATTTGATTTTTAATAGATTATAGAATATGTTATAGATAATCTACAATAAATAGGATAATCTTATTGTTGTGTAATCTTTTATTAGTAGTTCGTTACTTCTAAAAAGTAGTGGCCCGGCGCCGCCTCGACATCAAAAAATTGGCCCGCTTAGTAAATCTATTGGCTCTTAGATTACTTGCTCTTAGTACATTGTAAAATTAACGACGTACGCAATGATAGTTTAAATCAGAAATCCGCAACTATGCCAGCCACAATGGCTCAGCCAAATAGAATTTATATTTCTTTTCATAAAAAGATGTTCAGATGGTCACATCGGCCATATAAGACGTACATTTTCCCCGGCTATTCGATGTAAAACAATTGCAAAATGTCCCCAAGGCAAAAAATGCCGCCAAACAGGCTTTAGGAAGCAGATAAATACGTCTTTCACAACATTGCCGAATAGACTTACATAAAGCGAGTGCTTCTTTTCTCTTTGTAACATAGTTTTTGTGTGTGTAGATATTTTTTCTGTAAGCCAAGCATTTCTGAATATCGTTGACGTGAGTTATCATCATGTGTTATAAGGTCTTTCAGTGATCTGTGTGAGTGTTTTTAAAATTTGTTGACGTCTCTCTAAATTATTAGTAGTGTTTTTTTAATCTTTATTTGAATTGGGGTTTTTATCCATGTGGATACGCCAAACCCATTATGCCTTGTACAAAAACAACATTAGGACTTACAACTAAAATATTATAAATACTTGAAATTAAATATAGTTAATGAGCTGACACAATCTTTTTGCTAGGGTTGATTTTGGTTGTGCTAAAATTGTTTGCACTAACCCTACCTTATTAGTAGTTAAGTAAGTATCGGCCGGTTTCTGAATTGAGAATTTCGCGTTGAGAACAATTTAAACACTAATTATATACTACTTAATTAATTTTCTGTTTCACAAAAAATAGTTGACCACATTTTTTTCAATTTTCAATTTCAATGCTTTATTGCTCTCCATATTTGTGCTTGTAAAATTAAAATTTGTAACAACATATGATCAACTCATGATCAACTCCATATCAACTCTATATTCGCGTTTCTGAAAACATTTGACATTTGTCAAACCTCACTTAGCACTGATAAATTGATAAAAATTTAATTATACAACTTTGGCCTTTTAACCCGTGATCACGAGTAATATGACAGCCAGTATGTTAAACTGTCCACACTACGGTTGCCAAGCAGCGGTTATGTCATACTGACGTCTACACAACAAGAAGGTCGTCAAACAGAATTTATAGAAAAAAGGTTCAAAAACTATTCAATATTTGGAACAAATAGATTAAAACATTATTAGGAACAAATAGAAGGGATAGAAAATATAAATAAGAGATTGCCGTGTTAAATCAATCCAAATAATTTCGCTGTGGTCTCCATGGAGGTATAATTCTATATACCTCCATGGTGCCCCCCACCATGGAGGTATAATTCTATATACCTCCATGGTGGCCACCATGGAGGTATATAGAATTATACCATATATTTATAGAATTATATAATTTTAATTTTACAAGCACAACCAACATGCGATTTTATTTGTGCCCATATTAATTCAATTAGGTTTAGTTCACAATGATAAGGCGGAAGGCGAACAACAATAATATTTTTCTTGGCCGTCATTTCATCAACCACTTTTATATTGAAATCTTATCTGAATTCAAGGCAAAATGCGTTTATAACTTAATACTGGTAAGTGAATGTAAACACTATTTGTCATTATAATGACTTCAACAATTAGCGTTAGCGGCAGCTATCGCCCGCCCCCATATATCATGTAATCGTGGTTACGATTTCTGACTGCAATCAGAGAATGGATACTTTTTCGATTACTTTCGGTAAATGATTTCTTGATTGATGGTTACAAATTACATTTTGCCCGTCTCTGACTAGAAAAAGGAGAGGACTTTGCCTGGCAAAGGGGGCGCACAAAATACATATTTTTAAAAAACTCTGTCAGTCAATTCTATCGGAGTAATTCTATTTTTAAATTTCACTGTTTTGTATGGAGATTTTTTAACCCATATTTTACTTTTCCATCCATTTTTCAATGTTTTCATTCATACAAACAACAAAAATGAATTAGCTAAATCGGTGCAGCAGTTATGTCTATCTGAGTTTGAGTTTTATTTATTAAGATTAATTGTCCTGATATAAAAACTACATTTACTTTTATCTCTCGGTTAGTTACAAGCGTCCAATCAGTTGCAATCTCAAAGTCCTTTGTACGTAGCCTGGTTGTCGATTAAGAGAAATAATAGTCGTAATGAAAAGCTAATACAAATCCACAAGCAAGTCAGGTCGGTCGTAAGCAACTTCAAAATCGTTCTAGATAGAATACCCGAAATGTTTGACGCCAAACTCTTTTCATTATTGTTGCTCTCAGTGTTGCTAATTAATAAGGATTTTACAACAATAATGCCAAAAAATACATTTATTGACTTATCAGTTTTTATCCATATTGTCTGCAGGGAAAAGCTTTTAATTTAGGCCCTTATGAAAATTGACCTCAGTTTAGTTAATGAAATCATTTTATACGGATCTGAATGTTATTTACGTTTACCATAAACGGATTACAATATATTAATACTTTTTCTATAATCATTCAATTTTATCATTCACTTCATCCCATCTCTACAGTCAAATGTCATATTTACAAGACATCGTAATAATCTGTGGTTTGAAGTGTCATCACAATTACGATTTTCTTTAAATAAATATGTTTTAAAAGGAAAATATGAAGCTATTTTAGGTGGAAAATAATGTGTTGGTATTTGAACTACATTCTAAATATTTTCTAGTAGCATATATTACGTGATGCGGCCACAATCTTGTGATTTGTGATGAAGGTATGTTTGTTTACTAGTTGTGCCATGTAAAGATGAACGCACTTTAAACATGATGGGTTTCAAATTTGATTTTTAATAGATTATAGAATATGTTATAGATAATCTACAATAAATAGGATAATCTTATTGTTGTGTAATTGTAGCGGTAGCTACATACAACTGAGGCCATCTAGCGAGCGTCGACGAAGTCTCAACCACAAACGATACGGCGACATCTATCGGACACAATGCGACGGAAAAACAAGGTGCTGAATCGCACAAGCAGAGTTCACGCGCCGTGTTGTATATATACAACATCTCAAATACGTCCGTTGGACTGACAGTCCACCAGGCAATATCACCCACCGGCAACGCAGCAGCCAGCCACTACGCAGCAGAGTCAGCGATATACATCGAGACGCGAGACTGTACTGATTCGCTCCGCGCTTGTACGCAACTACCTCCGCTATATCTAAAAATAATTGTTATTTAATAATAATAATAATAATAAATAATAATAAGTATTTATTCACGTTTTGTTTTACAATAATTAACAAGTGTTATACTCCTGCCAAACTGTATAACAGTTTATTGGCAGATGTAGCTCCCATTTTATAATAGTTCAACAATCCTTATTCTAATACTTATTACTAAAACTTAAATATGATCAAACCCGCCACCCACTATATACGATACATATAAATAATACTGTTTGTTTTATTTATTATAATTATAGGTATACTCATTTCTGTATATTATCTACAATTTTTTGTAAAAGATAGGTTTTTAATTGTTTTTTAAACAGCCCTTTCGTATTTTGTGTTTCTAAATTTGTACAAGACGTCATTATTTCATTATAAATAGTTGGTACTAAATATTTTCTACTTCTTTCGCCAAAGTAATTGTTACAAGTAGGCACTTCCAGACGCACATCCCTTCTCCTTACCCTATTGCTTTTCTTGTATGTTTTAAATTCATCACTGTTATAATGTTCTAAAGCTATACACATCACTACTTTCTCATGGATGGCAAGCATTTTACATTCCATAAAGAGTTCTTCGTAGCTACTACTTTTACACTGCTTTTTCGTCTTTTTATCGCCTAATAGTTTCATGAGACGTATTTGTAGTGATTTTAATTTATCCAAGTAAGATTCTCCCGTAGCTTATAAGCCCGTAAGAAAGTAGCGAGTCCGCCAGCGCAAAGTACACGGTATACAATGTAGCTCTGTCTAGTACGAAACTGAGATGGTGGAATTTTGCAAGTACTGACCGAAGTTTATGACATAAATGCGATATATGTATTTTCCATGAAAACTTGTCGTCTATAGTGAGTCCCAAGTACTTGTAATCTCCCACCACCTCAATCCTTGCGCAGTTACATGTTTTATTAGCGCTGTGTAGACAGTCGAAACTATGCCCCACTATGCGTGGTGTGTCTGTTATATATTTAAGGTACGGAGATTTTATGTGCATACATTTAGTTTTACTTATATTAATTATTATACCATTATCGTGTGCCCATTTGATAATATTTGTGAAATCTTCTTGGATTTTACTTTCAATGACCCTTATATCTTTATCTGCGTATAATAGACAAGTGTCATCAGCATACATATATAACTTACAATGATGAACAACATTGCACATGCTGTTAACATGCATGATGTATCCGACGGGACCGAAGACGGAGCCGGTCGGCACACCGCAGGTCACGTGCGCCGGCTCGCTACTCACGCCATCAATTACAGTTTGCAGCGTACGGTCCGTGAGGTAAACACGTAACCACCTATTCAATGGGCCCTCAATCCCGCACTCGGCCATAGCTTGGAGCAGCTGGTGGTGTTCCAGGGTATCAAAGGCTTTTTTGAAGTCAATGTAGACGACCACCACCTGCTCCCTGCGATTTAAGGCTTCATTGACATCGTCAGTGAACTGAGCTAAAATCGTCCCCGTGCTTCGACCCCGTCGGAAACCATGTTGCGTGTCAGACAATATATTATTGCTTTCTAAAAACATACACATTTGATTTACAATAAATTTTTCTATTATTTTATTAATAACTGATAATATTGCTATAGGCCTATAATTAGTGTAATCTGTATGTGCCCCTTGTTTATAAAAAGGTCTTATTAACGCCGACTTTAATTTTTTGGGATAAATACCTTTTTCGACACACAAATTTATAAATAAAGCTATTACTGGGCTAAGCTGGTCTTTTAAAAATTTTACATCTTTTACTCTTATGCCGTCGATACCCGGCGATTTATTACAACTTAAATTGTTTATAATTTTGGTTACGTCCTTCGGACAGGCTTTTTGGAATCTTAACGACACATCACTACAATTTACATATTTACTTCTATCTAAGAATTTTTCACTACATACATGTTTTATTTTTATTACTTCCTCTGTAAATGTATTTGAAAATTGATTACATATATTGACAATACTGTCTATCTTTCCTAAATATTTTAATATCATTTTATCAACGTTATTTTTTTCCTGACCGGTCCAAGCGTTTATTGTGGCCCAAATCTTTCTAACATTTTTCTTACATTTCAGTATCTCTTCTCGTTTGTATTTATTTTTTGCTCTAATGATATATTTGTTAACCCTATTTCTATAAATATTATATTGTTTTCGTAAGTTCATGTCAGTAGGTGTATTTTTCCACGTTCTAAAAAGCCTATCTCGAGTATTTAACATGTGTTTAATATGTTTTGTAATCCATGGTTTACACTGTCTTTTTTTCTGTGAAGATATGATAATTTTTGACTCATTATATATATTGGTAAAAATCGCACATAACCTATCATACATTTCTAATGGGCACTTACAGGTTAGTAGGTTCGTCCATGACACTGCTTCTAATTTCTCAAACACTTTCTTATCACTCATTATTACCACTTTGGAATACTTATTGCCTTCGTACTCTTCTAACTCCCTACCAATACTTACACCGATAAGGTAATGGTCTGATATATTACTCATTAACACATAAGAATTTACTGTGAACTGGGTTCGAACCCACGCATGATCAATGCACGAACGCGTCACTACACCACCGTATATTTCCTCTCGCGTGAAGTCACTAATAGCGCATTCCATGCCTATTTCGCTCATGTTGTTTGTATAGTGAGTGTTGATCGCCGCGCTGCTCGAACCGGTTTCACACAAAAGATCTATGTTCGTGTCGCCAATCATTACAATCTCGCACCCATTAGGTATCTTTGATAATAGCTTCTGCACTTCCTCCACAAAAAGCCGTTTATTTGTTTTAGGCGGTCTATATACAATAAAAACGTGTATTATTCTACTATTTTCTTGTAATGTAATCTTTCCTTTTATTATTGCCACGCAATTTGTTTGTATTATTTCTGCAGTACATTTGAGCTCATTTTTAACAAATAATGATATCCCACCTCCTCTGCTTGTCTCTCTTGTGTATGCGAATGAGTCATATCCCGCTAACCCGTACAACGGCAATTCTTCTTTTCTAATATTAGTTTCCGTAAGTGCTATAATATCCAGCCGCTCCTTGCAGTCATGAATTATTGTTTGGAATTGATCGAAGTTTTTGCGAAGTGATCGTATATTTAAGTGCACGATGTTTAGCTTGGTACTATATTGGCGTAATGCTTGTTGCCATTCCTCGATATTTGTGTATTTATTATAAGTAACATTAGGTTGTATAATATAGTAATCTGGGTAGATAAACCACTGCAGTTAACACAAACAAGTCATTTATTGTTTATGTAACTGTTAATGTCGTATAACGTACGAACCACCCTTATTCTTTTATCATTAGGGTCATCTTTTCTAAGCAAAACTTTGCCATTTTGAGCCCAAATATATTTAAATTCATTTCTTAATTCATTCTTAGCCGTCCAGAGAAGGTTGCGCATGTATTTGGTAAGATCCTCATTGATGTAAATTCTCGCTTTATTTCCATTAGGGTATATATCATCATTATTCAGATGCTTTTGTTTTCGTGTGGCTATCCACTGATCACGGGCTGCACGCGAGGTCAGCGTGATAACCACCGGCCGCGCCTTCTTTTCTCACTTTTTTTCGGCGTTTTCGTTACCTACCCTCTTTATCTCACAAATATCTTTTGAATTTATGCCTAATTTAGTGGCAATTATTTCACTTGTTATTTCTAGGTTTTCGTTCTCATGCTCTTCCAGTCCTATTATTTCCACGTTCTTTTCTTTCTGGCTGATTTCCAGGTGCATGATCCTTTCTTCCAGCGCTTTATTACATGTTTCCAAATGTAAGTTTTTGTGTTCCAACGCCTTTATTTTCTTTTCAGTTTTCTCCTTCTCTTCGATTAACTCCTGGTACTTTTCTGCATAGAAACTTATATCGTCAGACATAGTTTCTAGTGTTTTCTTCATATTGAAAACAATGGCCAGTTTTTCATTCACTTCTGCTGAAAGTCTCTCTGGTGTGATTTTTGTGATGTCTACTGCAATCACTGGACTTGTGTTTAGTGTTATTTGACACTCGTCACACATCCCTGTGTCTTGGAAGGACTTAATTTTTGCTGCGCATTTTTTGTGGAATATTGCATGTATTGTATGTATTTGTAAATCTTAGTGCTTGTGCTTTTTGCTTATTACTCCTTCTGACTGTGACTTTCTTCTGTGCTCTTCTGTGTGTTTAAACAATATAGACTTTGATTCCCGCAAGACTGCTTTTCCTTTCTCTGCATACCATCCAGACCGGCAAACCGTAAGTCAAGACTTAGTGCACTACAGCTAAATTTTATTAGTAGTTCGTTACTTCTAAAAAGTAGTGGCCCGGCGCCGCCTCGACATCAAAAAAATTGGCCCGCTTAGTAAATCTATTGGCTCTTACATTACTTGCTCTAGTACATTGTAAAATTAACGACGTACGCATGATAGTTTAAATCAGAAATCCGCAACTATGCCAGCCAGAATGGCTCAGCCAAATAGAATTTATATTTCTTTTCATAAAAAGATGTTCAGATGGTCACATCGGCCATATAAGACGTACATTTTCCCCGGCTATTCGATGTAAAACAATTGCAAAATGTCCCCAAGGCAAAAAAATGCCGCCAAACAGGCTTTAGGAAGCAGATAAATACGTCTTTCACAACATTGCCGAATAGACTTACATAAAGCGAGTGCTTCTTTTCTCTTTGTAACATAGTTTTTGTGTGTGTAGATATTTTTTCTGTAAGCCAAGCATTTCTGAATATCGTTGACGTGAGTTATCATCATGTGTTATAAGCTCTTTCAGTGATCTGTGTGAGTGTTTTTAAAATTTGTTGACGTCTCTCTAAATTATAAGTAGTGTTTTTTTAATCTTTATTTGAATTGGGGTTTTTATCCATGTGGATACGCCAACCCCATTATGCCTTGTACAAAAACAACATTAGGACTTACAACTAAAATATTATAAATACTTGAAATTAAATATAGTTAATGAGCTGACACAATCTTTTTGCTAGGGTTGATTTTGGTTGTGCTAAAATTGTTTGCACTAACCCTACCTTATTAGCAGTTAAGTAAGTATCGGCCGGTTTCTGAATTGAGAATTTCGCGTTGAGAACAATTTAAACACTAATTATATACTACTTAATTAATTTTCTGTTTCACAAAAAATAGTTGAACACATTTTTTTCAATTTTCAATTTCAATGCTTTATTGCTCTCCATATTTGTGCTTGTAAAATGAAAATTATATAATTCTATAAATATATGGTATAATTCTATATACCTCCATGGTGGCCACCATGGAGGTACATAGAATTATACCTCCATGGAGGCCACAGCGAAATTATTTGGATTGATTTAACACGGCAATCTCTTATTTATATTTTCTATTCCTTCTATTTGTTCCTAATAATGTTTTAATCTATTTGTTCCAAATATTGAATAGTTTTTGAAACTTTTTTCTATAAATTCTGTTTGACGACCTTCTTGTTGTGTAGACGTCAGTATGACATAACCGCTGCTTGGCAACCGTAGTGTGGACAGTATGACATACTGGCTGTCATATTACTCGTGATCACGGGTTAAAAGGCCAAACATGTATAATTAAATTTTTATCAATTTATCAGTGCTAAGTGAGGTTTGACAAATGTCAAATGTTTTCAGAAACGCGAATATAGAGTTGATATGGAGTTGATCATGAGTTGATCATATGTTGTTACAAATTTTAATTTTACAAGCACAAATATGGAGAGCAATAAAGCATTGAAATTGAAAATTGAAAAAAATGTGGTCAACTATTTTTTGTAAAACAGAATTTTTTTTATTTATTTATTTATTACACTCACAAGTACATCTACCATTACAGGTCACCCCAATTCGATAGTGTAGTCAACTTTATCGCATGCACTAATTACATTTCCAATAAAGCTTTATATTTATAATTAATTAAGTAGTATATAATTAGTGTTTAAATTGTTCTCAACGCGAAATTCTCAATTCAGAAACCGGCCGATACTTACTTAACTACTAATAAGGTAGGGTTAGTGCAAACAATTTTAGCACAACCAAAATCAACCCTAGCAAAAAGATTGTGTCAGCTCATTAACTATATTTAATTTCAAGTATTTATAATATTTTAGTTGTAAGTCCTAATGTTGTTTTTGTACAAGGCATAATGGGGTTGGCGTATCCACATGGATAAAAACCCCAATTCAAATAAAGATTAAAAAACCACTACTAATAATTTAGAGAGACGTCAACAAATTTTAAAAACACTCACACAGATCACTGAAAGAGCTTATAACACATGATGATAACTCACGTCAACGATATTCAGAAATGCTTGGCTTACAGAAAAAATATCTACACACACAAAAACTATGTTACAAAGAGAAAAGAAGCACTCGCTTTATGTAAGTCTATTCGGCAATGTTGTGAAAGACGTATTTATCTGCTTCCTAAAGCCTGTTTGGCGGCATTTTTTGCCTTGGGGACATTTTGCAATTGTTTTACATCGAATAGCCGGGGAAAATGTACGTCTTATATGGCCGATGTGACCATCTGAACATCTTTTTATGAAAAGAAATATAAATTCTATTTGGCTGAGCCATTGTGGCTGGCATAGTTGCGGATTTCTGATTTAAACTATCATTGCGTACGTCGTTAATTTTACAATGTACTAAGAGCAAGTAATCTAAGAGCCAATAGATTTACTAAGCGGGCCAATTTTTTGATGTCGAGGCGGCGCCGGGCCACTACTTTTTAGAAGTAACGAACTACTAATAAAAGATTACACAACAATAAGATTATCCTATTTATTGTAGATTATCTATAACATATTCTATAATCTATTAAAAATCAAATTTGAAACCCATCATGTTTAATGTGATTTATGAAGAGGTTTTTCTGATACTAATTTATCAATAGGTACTTGGTTTTAAATCTGATGTTGATAATACAATCGAATTTGAAATGTGTTTAGCAGTGAGAGATGTGCGGTACTTATTTGGCCAGCCTTTAAATCTACGGCGTTGGGAGGCAAATTTTAATGCCTTGGCGAGCCACTCCCCGGGCCTGGGTTTGGCCAGCCCTGTGCTAGAGAATGCCCGTAGCTACGCCTGCGCATTATTTTTAGTTTAATCGTTTCTTGACTATCCCGTAACAATTTCGGTAAATTCCTTCTTAGTTGCAGCCCTATGTTGCCCAAGGAACATACCTACATGCCAAATTTCACCTTCATGCGCCCAATAGTTTTGGCTGTGGCTTGTCTGTCAGTCAGTATAGCTAGTTACATCTAGTTTTACTACACTGATATAACATTGCAGTCAGCGATAGCCTAGTGGTGATAGCGGCGGACTGCTACGCAGAGGGTCTTGGGATCGACGCCATGCACCAAAATGGTTGGCGGAGTGGTTTAAACGGCCGCTTCACCGGTTGACACTGCACTGCAGAACACTTTGTGTGATTCATAAATTGTTGTTTCAAGTATGGGTGTTCATTGTGTCCGTTGGTTGTATGTTTGTAAAGTCCCCCGCAACACGGGATTTAGTCCAAGTGCGGAAATTGTCTTTTTAAAATCAAATAAAATCAAAAGCAATTTCCTACCATCTCTATATATTTTAGCTCCATGAGACATACAGATGATGATACATATACATATACGTATTTGAATCTAAAAACAACAAAAATAAACATCACATACAGCGTAAGCCTAATAACAACGAAAGTTTACTGGAAATATCAATAGAATGCTACATTTAAGTTTTCGGACTCAAAGTTAGCACTGCCTAAGCAATATTTAAATTAACAATACCTCCTATCCTGTACTACCTTCGTCGCTTGTAACTAACTCTAGTACTTCATCGTAAATAGATAGCATATCATTGTCTTTACGGCATTTAAACTATTTCCACAACAATGTATTAGTAGGATTTTCAATTGTTAACGTGGGTTAATATACCTAGTACAGAAGAAGGATCTAACAACAATAGATAAATTATTGGTCTCACTGCGCTCTGCGCTGTTATTTATATAAGTTCACAACTTAGTTTTCAGTTTGAATTGTGCTTGCATTGTAGTTCTATAAATAAAAACAAAAATATAAGTGATTTTCTATGTCAAAAGACTTTGTCTTATTGGCCTTTGAAAACGGCAGTGTATAGTACATGAAATCATATTGATTTCATGTACTATCAATACGTGTTTCTAGCGTATTGGTACTTCTGGTCAATACTGCCCAAATTATGATATTATTAGTATTGTTGTGTTTTACAAACGATTTCTCCAAACAGTCAATCAAACATAAAACTGCCTAAACTACCGCATAAGTTTGTTCAGTGTACATGTGAGCCAAAAGTTCCAGGGCAGCGGCAATTGAATTTGCTTGTTACGTAGTTACGTACATCGTTAACGCTAGGAGGTTAATTCCCTCTGCCGTGGGAAGGGCCCATATATATTATCATATGCATATACTCGTTGCTTACAAAATAGGATGTCCATCTATACTTAATATAATAAAGCTAGAGAGATTGTTTGGTTGAACGCGCTAGTCTCAAGAAGTACTAGACCGACTTGCATAATTATTTTTGCGTTGGATAGCTCGTTTATCGAAGAAGGCTATATAACATCACACTATGAGCCATGGATGCGCTAAGCGCAAAATAACGTTAACAGCCGGCTCATCTAGTGATGTATAATAATCCTTTGGTGCATGTGGGAGTGACTGACTGTGTTCTGTAGGACAATAAGTTGCTTTGTCCAGATTACGAGAGGTATCTGCGGTATTCAGTAACCGTAATTTGCCCCTTGGTAATCCTTCAAAAGGATGTAGCCTTTCTATACACTCTGTGCACTGTTTGCACCCACATTGCTTTGAATCGACTAATCGAAAACCCTCTTTCGACGACGCTGCCGTGGCAGTACTAATCGTCGAAAATATTTTCTTTTCAAGGTTCAGATAATTAAATACATTAAATATTTTCTTAGGTCCATATTGATTGATAGTTAACTTTGTTTGACAACATTTTTAAAATACATATTTTGTCACAATAAATAATATTTAGTAATATAAGACTAGTATTTACATATACACCGTATTGAATTATTTTAATTGTTTTCTTATTACCTTATATGATTAGCAAGAATGATAACAAATCGTATAATTATTATTTCTTCTTCCCCTTTCTGAGAGGACTGTTTTTGTCGCTTAAAATCGTCGATCTGTTTCTTATTAATTTTACCAAATTTAATGTCTCTTTAAATACCCATACCTAAGTATGAAAACCTTAAGTTATGATCGTTTTTCGGGATATATTCCATTCTGGTTTGAGTAGTCGATATAATAATAATATTTTCACCACAGCAGCTCAAACATGCCGCTTTTGCTGCGAGACAACAGTGAACAAAACGCGATTTTCATTCGAGCGTGAGGCAAAGTAGCTTTTTAATTTTTCAATCTTCACTGCCACGAATTGATATTGTTCAGCCACAAATTTGAAGCATTCGAATTTTACTGTGCTCTGTCTCTTTCACATGCATATAAAAAGTGAGTGAAAAAACAAACCCCTTCGAATTCGAAATTCGATTTTGGAATTCGACCTCAAAGAAAACACCTACGGCAACGCAAAAAAAAAAAGATATTTGTAAAAAAGAAATTAGGTACTTTTTTATATGTTATTGTTTACATGTTTAATTTATTATTGGATTTTAATAAAAATAAGTCTAATTAATAGTATAAAATTAGTATTTAACCAATACATTTTTATTTAGAATAACAACAATGATACATTTAAAAACTAAACATCAGGGACGCGGTATTAAAACGCGATTTAAATAATTTAAAGAAAAACAAAATACCCGACTGCATAAAAACTAAAAAGAAAGAAACAAGCCCAGTAGTTTAGAATTCTGTTAAGTAATATGCAGAACAGAATGACCCACAGTCGGGGCCCCTTGGAAGGATTTGAATGTATATTTTATACTTTTTAGTTGCGATTCATTGACTTCGTTATAAGATGGTAAATTTCGCAATCAAGTGTTTGTATATCGTTTATACTTGAAATAAAAACTTAAATCAATAAGTAAGAAAATTAGCGAGATTTTTTTGTTGAACAACTTTACATCGTTATATCTCCTAAACTATTATTTTAAATGAAAAATGGTAAAAGAAACCTAAATATGATTTTAAAATACCTATTCAACGACACCCCACATGACATAGTTCATCGACATATTTTTTTTTCATTTTGACAATATGGCGTCTGGTTGACGCTGTGGTAAATTTTGATAACTGTCATGTCTTTAGTTAAGACGCAAAGTTAAGACGAATCGATTGACGTAAGAATCATCAAAATCGGCTTACGCATTTGGTCTCTAGAACGCCACATAGAAACAAACATACATACATAGACTGATACATTACCCTCCTTTGAGTCGCGCAGTCGGGTAAAAAGTAGCGGGAATAAAAATTTCGCTTATGCTGATACAGTAGGTATAGCGTAACGTGTTAAATTATATATATAAATTAATCTAAAAAGATGAGTGAAACTAGCGATGGTGACTGTACTTTAACACCAGAAGAGTTAAATCAACAAGTGATTAGATAAATTGATAAAAATTTAATTATACAACTTTGGCCTTTTAACCCGTGATCACGAGTAATATGACAGCCAGTATGTCAAACTGTCCACACTACGGTTGCCAAGCAGCGGTTACGTCATACTGACGTCCACACAACAAGAAGGTCGTCAAACAGAATTTATAGAAAAAAGGTTCAAAAACTATTCAATATTTGGAACAAATAGATTAAAACATTATTAGGAACAAATAGAATGGTTAGAAAATATAAATAAGAGATTGCCGTGTTAAATCAATCCAAATAATTTCGCTGTGGCCTCCATGGAGGTATAATTCTATAGTCCGTGCCACGAGAACATAGACTTTTGTAAACAAAGAATTTCTACTAAGTGACTTAGCGATAGTTCTGTCAAAAACAAATAATGTCAAATCCAATGAGCGCAACAGTACATAGATACGTGTTATTGGCAACTAATATGTCAATGGATCGGGTTTTTATCGATATTATGCGCTGTCAACAGGATCTTTTGATGTTTTGAGGTACTGACGCCTAGAATGTAAACATTTGGCGTTAGTTCATTGAAATTTTTCTTTCTTGGGCTTAACATGCATTTATCAGAGGACAAAATTATTATTTTTTGTTATCAAGAAGGGGTAAATTTAAAGTTAAATACAACTTTATAGGATCGCAACGCTCTTTTTGCTGCAGCGCTGTCGGCATGTCAAAAAGCGGGTGCAGAATAGCAGATGGCAAACTATTAGGTAGTCGGGCAGAAAATTATTAATACCTAAAAAAGAAATTGCGTTCTCAGACTACCGTTACTTTTAATGGATTTTGTTTAAGTTAATTCTGACGATATCATTCACAGACAACGTAAAATCTCCATGCCTAGAATTTTTTATGCAATGCACTAGCTACTTATCTGTAATACTCGTATTATTCATTGTGGTCTATAATTTAATATTTTAGGGTAGGTAAGCTACTTTGCAAATGATTTATTGTCTATGATTTGAAAAAAAATCATGTCAATAACGTAGCGTAACGAGTATGTATCTATCATTTACATACATGGTACTCTATTTTTCCTTAATTTACATAATAAATTACGTGTGAAACGACAAAAAAATATCGGCAAACTTATGAACATTCGACCATTCAAACACAAAATCAAATTTATTTATTTCAGTAAAATTTAACAACATAAAGGGTCATGGTCAAAATGGGCGTAAAACCAACAGCTTTAAAATATATTTTATGTGAAAGCTAATGACCATTACTTAATTTTATACTATGACGGCAATCACCCAAACAACCGGTGAGCAGAGATATTCAGTGATGTTCAAACGTATTTTTTATAGAATCCAAAACATTCGCTAATACAACGGAGATAACACGACACGATGTTGGAAACCAATCTATTGGTTGGTAACCTAACGGAATTACTACATTCCATCCCTTTCTAACTTCTCTCCTACTCAGGCACCGACCAAAAAACAAGCGTGCGGGCAGGCCGGGCTATGCGCGTCAGTCGTTTTTCATATTTGATTGAATAGAGAAGAGTCATTAGATGATTTAAACAGATGTAATATTTTGCAAACTAATGTGTGGTTGCTTCGAATTAAAATACAGTCGCGGCATGTCAGATCGCGCACATATAATTCTTACATTTTGATCGATAGAGACCAAATCGGTAGAAATGCGATAGTTGAGCATTACTGTACTTCCCCCCCGTGGGATCTCCACCTTGTCGTGGTGGGATACTCAGTAACCGTCGATTGGTCACCCTCGGTGAAGCTAAGAGGGATCCAGGAGGGGACGCTCCGCGTGGGCTTGGAGGGGCCTGCGCAGGATGCGTCCAACGGTGCGGGTGCGGGGGACAGTTCTGTCTGTCCCTCGCAGTCGGGTGCAGTCGCGGGAGGAGAGGCGTGTCGGTGTTGCGTTGCCGCGCGCCCTATCTCCCGCGACCAAATGGGGGCGCACCATTCGATGCGTCGCGGTGGGGCTGCAGAGGAAGAGGAGATGCGGTGTTGCGTTGCCGTCCTCCCTATCTTCTGCGGCCGCTGGGTGTTTTGGCGGCGGAGCCCAACACCTTAATCCGCTGCCAAGGGGGTTTTGTTTGGGGCTCGCCTGACCATCTGGCGGGCCAATACCCGTCGGGGGTAGCAACGAATGCTTCGGCGATGCCCTACCCTCCGACACACGGGTACATGAGAAAGTCGAGGTGGTTTTTAGTGGAAACACTACTACTCCGGCTCTCATTTCCCCCAAGAGTCGGAGCTCCGAAGGGATTTTCCACCTCGTAAAACAAACAAAAAAAAAAGCAATACTGTACTTGCTTAACAGGCAGAAGAACAGTAGGAAGTTGTGCCCACATAGTTTCAGTTTGATGGTTTTTAGGGTTAGGACAGCACAAGCCTTTCATTGCACCCACAGAACATTTATTAGATGTTAGTTGATGATAACCATTGATATTTAAGTAAAAGGTATCAATATATAGTAGTTTTTAACAAATATGTGTGTTTTATTTAACCAATCTTTGGGATTTTTTTGCAGTGATACCCGGTCGATATTGGGGTTAATAAGTATATAGGGGGTATTTAGAAGTACAATAAAGTAAATTACAACACATTTTATTTCTGTTGGTTTTACGCCCAGCTCTCATACAAAAATGCCCATGATCCTTTAAAAACATAGTGGCATGATTAGGCATTGAAAAAAAGACTAGCCAAAAAGTATAAAATCTAAAACACAAGTGTTTGAAAAAAGGTTGTGAAGCCCTGAATGTTTGTTTACAAAAAGTCTATCTTCTCGTGGCACCAACTATATATACCTCCATGGTGGCCACCATGGAGGTATATAGAATTATACCTAAAATATACCTGGCCACAAATATTTTGTATTAAAAATAAAATAAACTGACTTTGATATAACATACACGTTCCGTTTTCACTTTACCGAATTGAACAAATTCAACAAACAGTTCAATAAAATTAAATAAATAATCGTTGAAGTAATTTTAAATACAACTTTATTTCGACTTTTTATTTGTTACCGCATAAAAATAATTAACTGACAAGTGGGCTTCTTTGTAAAATGTTAATTAATACGAATTTATGGTTAGTACCGGTTTTTTTACTTGTATCGGAACGTACTAGTGTTGTTCGGTTTGAGTTATTAATGATTTGAAGAATACTCAGTTGAAAGTGATTTGAAAAAATCTCTCTCTGACCTGTGAAACAGAAAAAACTTAAGTTGACTTTAACTAGTTCAGAAATTTTCAACTGATGAAAGCTGAAATTCTCAATTCAGAAACCGGCCGTATGTCGAGTACTATAAGACTGATTTTAGTCTCACGCTCACCGTCGACGCTCATAGCTCAGCGCGTAGTTTGTCAGCGCTGAGGCTCAGTGTGGCTCGTTTTAGTATCGTACTGACCGCCTTTCTGTACAGTCGACGATCAAAATGCGGAGTGTATTAATTATTGCGGCTTTGTACTATCTATCCCAAAAAAATAAAAATCGGCGACGACGAAGACTCCATGTTCACCCATTGATTGAGCAGAGAGCCGTTGCAGGAGAATTTGTCGTGTTATATGGCACTTTGAGGGCTGACAAAAGTAAATTCTTTAATTACTTTCGAATGTCAAATAGAACTTTTGACGAATTACTGGCAAAGATACAGGATAAACTGGTCCATTGCAGCCTACGAATCGTGCCTATACCACCGATTGCACGACTCATCGATAAATCGACCTGTATCCACTTCACGAATCGCCATGACTGTACGCGCTGATGACATCCGCTCCGCTCGACAATAAAACGCTCACTGAAAGCAGAGGCGCTCGAGCGATCGTCAGCGCTGACAGCTACGCGGGGCCGACGCGCGATGCGTACGTCTGCGTAGCTATCAGCGCTGACCATCGTGCGCGCTGATAGCTACGCGTCATTCAAAAACGCTTCCTAGAAGTTCATATATCTCGGCAATCAGCGCTGACGGTGCGCGTGCCGTCAGCGTAAAGGTGGACGCACACCTATCCGAGCCGAACGCGTCGAACGTATCGAAGTCAAGGAGGCCTCGCACATTAGCAAGAATCGACCGCGCCGAAAGAATCGACCGCGCCGAAGGAATCGAGCGCATCGAACAAATGGTTTCCATTTCCTTTACGCCTGTCGCACTGTTATTACATGTGAATTGTGATGGATCTTGATGAGGTTTTTATTTGTCAGTGCTTTATTAATGGAAGATGAAGAAACAATGTGGAAATAGTACTCGCGCGTTGCTCTGTCATACCCCACTGATAAAATGCGAGCGTATCGGACGAATCGACCGCACTAACCGCGCCGAATCTGATGACGTCATTCGAATTCTTCTAGGATTTCTGAGGTTCTTCCAGATTCGGACGATTCGACGCGGACAAGTGTGCGAGGTTTAGATTTCATATAAAGAATTCTAAAATTCGTTTCATTCGACGCGTTCGACGCGTTCGGCTCGGATAAGTGTGCGTTCACCATAAGACTAAAACCAGCCTTAAATTATACGTAAGCAGTTTTGAACCGAGCTGAGTTTTTTGGGTTCGATCCCTGCACGAGAGAACTTAAACGAACTTTTTATGATCCATTTTCATATCTGGTTATACTTTGCATCTGTTTCATCTTTTGTCGCTCACGACACATAATTTATTCCTAGTCCGAGAGAAGACTTTCATAAAAAGGCAGACGAGTAACCGCTCAACTTAAATCCTAGTTATTTCATCAGTCCTTTATACAGATAAGCCCATAGTTCGCCACGCTGGCCATGTGCGGATTTCGAAATTACAAATGATTTTCCTTTCAACACTACAAAGCGCTGTCTTGCTAGCTCAAAGGACATAGACTAACGTGTCCTGACGTCACACCACTGCTAACCCTTTGAACGTTGTTTGCCACCGGTGGACAGAAAACAACAGATTTACTATTGTGCTGCTCTCTATGTGAATTGCTCTCAATGTGTTCGTGTTTATGCCATATTGTTCAAATTTAAATCAATTGTATGCCAGTTCAGGCGAACGTAAATGTACTCATGGAGCAGTTCAAACAAGAGTTACATTTAAGAGCCACTTCACATCACGACTGAGAACGTTGCAGTTTAATACAAAATTTGCATTTTTGAAGTCAACTTTATACATAAGATCCTTAGTACTTTTGAGAACACATTTTCCTATGAGTTGTAGAGGAGCTGCCAGTATTTTTTTAAGTTTTAGCATACGCTTTCTATACTGGACTTTCTTTGCTGCCGGACGTCGATGGACCCCGTGGTGGTTATATTTAGTAGGACCCGGATACCTGTAGGGTAGAGTCACACAAAATCCCTTCTGTTTCCTCGTACCCTGAAGAAAATCATAGCTGTGGTGTCCATCGTAAAGGAAAACCTAACAAAAAATACATAGACTATCTATACTGGTACGAATCCCGGAAAGCTATAAATACTGACGTAACGTGTAGAATCGGATTGGTATTGAATACACTGCAATATTAATGTGAAGCAAACCGTGTACGTGGACAGGAAGCGGCAATAGAAGACGTATTCCTGCTGAGTAATCCAGACAGTCAAAGTGCCGGCGAATATTTAGTAACAATCTGCACAGCGATAGCTGAGAATATTTGTTTAAGTTGTGTTGAAAACTGGGCGTAAATTCGACTTTCACAATATGTACTTTGATTAATCATAAACATTATCGCTTGTCCCGTGCCTCGGAAAGCACGTGAAGCCGTCGGTCCCGGTTGTCATGTAGCTCTTTGACAGTCGTTACAGAGCTTCAGTACCTTACCTTTAATCAACTGACACTAGTCTAAACCATGCAATATCGCTATCCCTTCGGGTTGCGGAGGTCAGAGAAGTCGCTACGTGGAAAAGCTAATATTCAGCCAAATCCGGTTAGACTAGTAGCGGTCCCCAGATTGAAACTGGGATAACGCTAAGAGGATGATGATGACTAATATTCTGTAAAATCTAGATAGAACGCCAAACTGAAAGTCTTGGTTGCAAACGGGATAACGCTAGGAATATGATGTTTTAAATATAAGACTCATACGCCTATCATGTAAACAATTACATGATAATGAGTAATAGAGAATCTTGTTTATAACATTTATTTAATAACAGTAACAACATAATTCGATTTGTGTGATCCATGAATTGTTGTTTCGAGTCTGGGTGTTCATTGTGTCCGTTGGTTGTAAGTTTGTAAAGTCTCCGACACAGGATTTATTCCTACTAAGGAAATTGTCATTTCTAAATAAAAAAAATAAATACTATATTATTCAGCTTTTAATAAAATACTGAAAGAACAACTTCGAAATACCGAAATAATGAACTCTCCCTATAATTTATGAAGATGTAATACCTTATATTTAGGTCGGTCTAATGAGAGGTACACCCCGTCATCCATCATCACCCCCACCGTTATCCGATGGTGACACCCATTTAATCAATTTTTAGACGGCCCCATACAATTTTCACCGTGATAGATGCGGTAGGAGACAGCCATTGAGGCCACGTCTTCGCCGTTACCGGGCACATTAACAGACTTCGTGCTGCTACTGAGAATTCGGCAAAACTCAGTAACACTTTTGACCGACCCGGGAATCGAACCCGGGACCTCCGATCAGTGGACGCATACGCTATCCACTGGACCACGGAGACAGTCAGAATTTTCTTACATTTATGAAACCCGAAAAGTAGCAAGACAAAACAAAGTTATCAAATATAGTTTACAATAAGCAGACGATGCGCTTACACAGTATAACTAGATCCAATACAAAGAACTCTTAGAAATGTGTGGGTGAAGTTGAAATGGTATGTTTGCTCGGATATAACTAAAGTGAAGTTTATGCTTACCTAGTGCTATACGTTACCAATGTGGGCTTGTACACACCTCTTTTCAAACTCCTATCTAATCTGTGATCTCTTTGCTTAAATTCAGAACACGTTTCAAGGCATTAAAACGAATGTAGGCGCTGCTTAATCTTTATAAAGTAGTTAACTCAATTTGAAGGGATGAGAGCCCTGAATGTTGTTTAACGTACCTGTGCTTTTATATCAAAGAATTTGATAAATATAAAGGTACTCTTATTCTTTATAAAACCACTTCAACTTTATAGGTGGGCAACGAAATAAAGTAATAAAATATTTCAACAAAAGCATGCCATAAGATTGTTATCCTGAACGCTCCGGATGGAAAAGCGGTTTTTTAAAGAAGAAACGTTTTACTATGGAATTAAAAGATACAGTACTTATTTTACTTTTATTTTGTGTGAAACAATAATTTCTTTAAGTTATGAATGCTACCCGGATTTAAAAGGAGGTGTTTATTTGAATGAAGTTTAATGAATATCGTTCTGAATGAATTGAGGAGGCCTAATTATTATTGATGGGCTTAGGTTAAGGCTGTACGGGTTAGGTAGTTATCAGACTGCAGCTCGTCTTGTTAGGCAAATGTACTGTGTCGTATTACTTCTAATATTGCAAGATAAAAGTTCAATTACACTCAGCTCATAGCTTATAATACATATGTATTAGAATATCATTATCGATTGTATCACCCAACGTCAGATATGAAACATTTAAATGTCATTCATCATATTCTCATTTTAACGGCGCGCGGCGCGCCGTTTTAAAACGTTTTCATGGCCCATTTATATTCCCTTAAATATAAAACGATAAACAAACCACGCAATATTATCATGAAAATTTTTCATATTTCAATTTAATTTAATAGAAATATGTAAAGTCTGTGTTTTTAAATAGAATTATGTGAAATACTTTTCGTTAAAAATATGTTTGCAGGCAATTTCGTTCATAATCTGCAGCAACAACAACAAGCTCTGCTTAGTTTGGGACTAGATGGTGTTGTGTGAATGTGGTTGAATATTATTATATTATTATAATAACAAAGAGGGGTGAAATAAAAATAAAATATTTCTTAAAATTAATAAGTTAATTCTGGCATGTTTGTTTTATTGATGTAGATAATGCATTTCTATTGCAAAAAAAATCTAATGCTACAAATCTATTGCAACAAAAGGTAGCTCATGCATCTCAGTATCATAGTTTTACACATTTCTATGTATCCTTAATCCTCCTATCCTATTCTCTTATATGGATTTATAGAAGTTTAGGAAACATGTTTGATTTTTCGAACTAACCCACTATGTCTCTGTCTACAAAAGACATTCATGCTGCGAAACAAACAGAAGAATGGTACAAAATAATTCAAAAAAAGAAAATACAAATACCTTTCAATTTGGACCTCATTCTATTGAATGGTTGCTTGCTTTTTAAATTTCTTTCAGGTCGTCCGTTCAGTGTTCAAAAACTTGAAGAGCAATGTTATGTCGCTTTCAACGCCGGATGCAGCCATTACTGTTGTACTATAAATAAACTATAAATATTTAACTACCTTGTTTTACTTGTGATTTGATTTTTCGCAGCTTTTTTAGTATTTGCATGTCATTATCATGGTCCATTGCGTTTTTGATTCTGAGTGTCTTTCTGCGGAGGTTCGATTATCTGTCGTTTAACAGTGGTGACTGATTTTTGAAATGGCCATATCTCTGTAAAATTATGTTGTCAAAGAATGATCAAAGTCAAAATGCATAATATGTGTGTTACTTATTTTAGTTTAGTTAGTTGTGAGCACTAGCAACTAAAATATACATACACAAAGGTACGCACATTCACGAGAAAGAGATCTTTCTGGGGTTTAAACTTTGGACAACAATTACACATTTGAGTCGGTTAAACATGCTACAACACACTTGTGCAGTAAACCGGTGGTTATGAAACAAACGTACCCAACAAAAGTGAGATCAAAGTTAAAGTGGGTGAGAAACAAAGCGTTCATACATTCGAGTATACGAGTTTATTTGCTAGTATATACTGACCTCTGGTTGTTTAAGCCTGCTGCAGAATGATAGATTACTTTATACTGGTGTGTTGTACTCGTGCGTGGAAATATACAAGTGCGCGATCACGCGATCCCGTGCCTGTTAGAGTTGCGATACTCGCGAATAATTTCACATCGTATTTTCGGTATCAAATCAGACAGCCAACATACGATGGTCGAAGTGACAGAATAAAAATATTGGCGCTTTGTATCGTGGTGTTCCAATGAGTATTGTCTAAATCGGAGCGCCGCGCATCGGTGTTGTGGCAAGCAAACTTTCGACAGACTGCAAATATGTGGGTCGAGAATATCTGCGCTTTGAAACTAAGAATTGCGTTACTGTTGCCATTCTCTAACTACATACGTTTAATTTTAACACATGAGTTCGTCACATGATTGCAATAATTATAATGTGTTATACCTGGATTTTATCGTCAAGAAAAGCTACTGCAATACCTAAGTAACTTAAAAGTTTAATTCTATATCTTCTAATGTAATCCTTAATTCTTACGATTTCTAATGTTTTCTATAGCAGCATTTTTTATTATTTAATAAAACAAATATTGTCTTATGTATTGATCTTCTCGGGAATTGCAACTGGAAAATGATTCAGACGATTATTTTATTTTGTTCAGCGAGTTTTATAGAATACTACTGGATAAAATGTTATTGAGATATTAAACTATAGATACGACTAGAAGAGAAAGATATTATGAATTTATTCTGTACTTTGTATACCTACCTCTCTCAAATATTATTACGTTCGTTCTTAAAAAGTGCAGAGCAGGTTAATAACATATGCCATTGGACAAAATATATTTGAATTTTTTTGTCAGGCCGATCTCTAGAGATTAATTTTGATATGAATTTTCGCGTAGCTAAACCCATACCGACCGTCGCGCGTTTAAAACCGAACTGTGTGTGGTGAAAGCATGCGTTATACCGACTATGACAATCTTAAGAATCTAATGGAAAACGATGTCGTATAATTTACTGCTAAGTAGTATTTTTATTATCTAACTTCACATTGTTATAACTCTTTCGATGTTTCAAATGTGGAGGCCGTTGGCAAAAGCTACACATTTTTATTTATTTTTATTTATTTATAGACTCACGCCTGTAATCCCCGAAGGGGTAGGCAGAGGTGTTTTATTACACCCACATTTCGCCATGAATTTTTTAGGTCCCACGTAATAGGGGGCGAGCCTATTGCCGTTACCGGGCACATCACCAGACTCCGTGCTGCTACTGAGAATTTGGAAAACCCAGTAACACTTTTGCCCGACCCGGGAATTGAACCCGGGACCTCCAATCAGCAGTCGCATACGCTATCCACTTTTGTCTTTGACAAAAAATATCGCATCCAATTACAGGAGGAAAAGACAGCTCTGGTATACACGAAGTCAGAGTATACACAGACGGCTCAAAAACGAAGCATGGGACAGGTGCTGGCGTATTCTCCCATGACTTAAATATCAATATCTCGACATCCCTTGGTACTTTTAACACCATATTCCAAGCCGAGTGTGTTGGGATCACAAGAGCCGCAACAGCAATCGCGTCTAGGAACGTAAGTGACCTGTCTATACGCATCATAACAGACAGTGCCTCAGTACTACAAGATCTCGGCAGCAACTGCTTTAACAGCGGCCTCATCATGGAATGCCACCTAGAGCTGCAAAAGATTGCAGAGAAGAATCGGGTTACGCTTCAATGGATTAAAGGCCACAGAAACTCCGCAGGCAATGACGCCGCAGACCAACTGGCACGGCAAGGATCGGACACAATGATAATGGGACCCGAGCCGATTGTACGAGTGCGAGAGAACCGCACAAGAACACGCAAAATATGCTATCCCCTGCTTGAACAAGCGACTCTCGCACAAGCTACTGCATTCAAATAGAAAAACACTTAAGCATCTGACAGGCATAATAACCAGCCACTGTCCACTCAACAAGCACCTATTCAACATAGGCGTTACGGACAGCCCACTGTGCAGGGGCTGCATGGAAACTGAAGAAACACCCGCTCATGTCATTCTGCACTGCACAAGTGTGAGTGATCAACGGGCAAAGCTGCTGAAGAACCCCAGAACCATGTGTGAGGCTTTGAACGACACCAGCCAACTAATGGCTTTCTGGAAGGAGCTAAGGTGGTATGAGTAGTCGGCGTCAATCAAGTCGCCACTTACGCATAATGGCCCAAATAAGTGACTAAGTGCGGCAAACTCACGACCAACTAACTAACTAACTAACGCTATCCACTGGACCACCACGGAGGCAGTCATTTTTTATTATGACTAAAATAAACACATATCGAAATACACAAAAGCTTCGCATCCCTATAATATTCCGATATCACTTTGACTGCACGTTGACAGGCAAAAAAAACTCACAGCCTTTACAAGCTTTAGTCGGCTGATCGTTCATAATTGCCACTACCGATTCTTTGAATGGGTTACATTTCTGCCTCTGTTTGTGTTCATTGAATGGATAACAAGCGCTTTCCAGTTAAGTCTATGTAGTTTTGCCGTGCAATTAGAACGGATATGCTGAATAATGTATGAAGCTATTTCGGTGATGCGATTCAGGTAGGTATGCGGCTTAATGCAGCGTTGCTATTCGCCTCTTTAGTGTGGTCAGTTGTAGGTGATTATAGATCCTTTCTATATAGTGTAATCAGATAAGGCTCTGACAATTATAGGTAAGGCTGAGTTACAAATTATTTAATTCGATATTGATTTTAGCATACATGCCAAGCAATTTCGTAGCCTTCTAAATGTCCGATGCATTGTTCGGATGATTCTCGCCGTTCACTTTTTTCGATTCGATATTTTCGATTCCATTTGACAACAGCATGCGGCCAGATAAATAAAAAAAAACTGTTGAACAGTACCGATGCTGTACGCGTTGGCGATAACCTACAACTGACCAATTATACAGTCCATTTCAATAGCCAGTATGTAGCCGCTGCAAGGCAAATGCTAGTCGAATTCTACTGCCGCGTTTGCGAGTTTATTTGCGTGCGACTGCAGTGAAAACCGACGGTCGATTTATATCGTTAATAGGATCCTCGCTGCGTCGCAGATAACTAAAATTGCAACATTGCTCTGGTTTGCATTGTTGTTATTAAAATGTACCTATAACAGAAAAATATATCATTATCTTAAGTATTTTCCAAAAATGCCGTTAATTTAGCATCCGTATTTTTATTTAATGTAAACAGAAAATGATTGAACCAAAGTGTTATTTTTATCATGTTTAGGACCATCACCTGAACAGTGAACTCTCTATCCCATAAACTAAATAGCAGGCAACAAAAAAACAAAACCATTTGTACACGGGTGCAGTGTAAAGCCTTTTAAATAGATATTGATGAGACATAATGGAACACGTAATCCATGAGCTAGAGTATCGTGGACGCATGACGCGGGTCGTGCCAACTGACGCGCAGATCACTGGACTGAACTCTGCGACCCCGCTGCCAACATTGAATTATTCAGCGAAACACAATATCACTTTTAACTAGCGTCGACTACGGTACGCGCATACCAAACTATTTATTGATGGGGAGTTCATTATCTCGCTTGTGACAAAGGGCAAGTAAAGCTTCATCAATTTAGTGTTCATTTTTTAGGGTTGACGAAAATATGTGTTCTAAAGCTTCTGTCATGCTATCGAATAAGCTGATGCTTTCAGAGAGCAGTAGAAATTTTACTAGTAGTGTTATAACTACACTATTTCTTCGACACCGAGAACTACATAACATAGTGATGGACTGGTGTGGACTGGAGTGCCACATCGTTTATTCTTCTTAGACAGCTCTACTGAATAGCATATCTTTAAACTCTATATTAATCCCCATCAACCACATGCCTATAAAGGCACTTTAGGTCATAATATCTAAGCTTCTAATTAAAACATTCAGAAATAGCGCGCCTAGGAACTATTTCATTATTGCGAAACTTATCTGTTCTCTTTCCACGGTTGCCATTGTCAGGACATGTACGAGTAGTACGATTAACCCTTGAGGTGCGATCAAACTAAAGGCAAAGTGCCACAAGTGCGAAAGGTCACGTTGCTGCAAATTTTCATTGGCGTAGGTTACCGGAAAAAAATTAATTATGACACCTTTATATAATCATATAACATAAATTGCATATCATTGTGTTGGTTATAAAATCAACTATCATAATATTAACATGCATTACTACTAAATACTCACTTTTCCGGCAAAACAAGCTAACAAACTTAGAGGTTTCTTTTTTTTCCACTCGTTCACACAAACATTTCATCACAAATTAATGAATTTCATTACTTGTTTGGTTCATAAACACAAAAACATTATCACATATACCTTTAGGTTTTCACACAATACAATATTAATTTGTAACAAACGAATCTAACGCCACAAAAAAATTATAATCCAAACGCGTAACAAAAAGTTCGCCGTGCCAGGCAGCCATGTTACTGTTACGAACACTGTGGCTGTGAATTATTTACCATTTGAAACACGATAACAGTGAAAATGTACAACAATGCTAGTATTTAGTTGCTAAAATATGTTTTCAGATAAATAATCTGGGTACTTTTATGTCTTCCATAACTATTAAAAGAATATTTATCATAAAACACTAACGAACATAGCGAGTTTCAAGAGTAGAAATAGCCCTTCTAAAAAGTTTTTGCCTTTTATCACTGTATTTCTTGTCTTTGTCACGAATAATTTCACTTCACAATTCATATTTATTTATTTCTGAGTAAATCTATATAAGTATCTTTATAAAATAATCACCGGTTTCTTTCACAAGACAACTTTTATCATAAAGATCGCGGAACAAAACACAACAATGGCGGACGCTTTCGCAACTGAAACACAGAGATAGAGACAGATTTTTTGGCACGTTTCGTTTCCCTCACCCTTCTAAAACGATTTAAATGCATAGAATATGAATTATTCTAATAGTTACTACTTTCGTTTATTGGTTTAAGTAAAACAAAACGTGAAAAAACCGCGACCAATAGAACGATTTTTAATTGAGCACGACCGTGCGTGCCTCAAACACTTCGGACCACCAAAATTAGAGCACGACCGTGCGTACTGTAATCACGTGGGGGGTTAATTTATTTTTAGTTTGTCACAACAGAGTTGGCACCGACATGTGTTTGGTGCACAATAGTTTATTTTTGTGTTGTGATAACAATATCTTTAGGAGAGGTTATGTTTGGGGGGATATATCGGCTGTTCAGCGTAGTTCGATAGGATAAAATCTCAGTAGAACACATTTTTATCTGCCTTGTTTGAGAAAACAAACGATCTAAAGTTTGTAAGATGCATGGAAGTCTGAAAGTATAGGATAAAGAAATGGTTCGAGAGCTTGGCATAGATGAATTTTATCATTCCAATTTTTAAGCTGAGCAGTTGTGGTGCATAGTTACTTGCCCCGTTTCGTTTCGGAAGCGTCAACGGTTTGACTGCCTCTGTTCGATTTATGTGTAGATTTAACTTTTATATTGAGATAGTATTTTGCATAGGGTTCCCACCAAGAACTTAGGGTCCCAAGCCAACCTCACCTGCAAGTGGTGCACCTGCCGATCAACGGACGAGGCTCTGGCAAACAAAATGTCCCAATAAGCGGCAATAGGCTCGCCACCTATTACGTGGGATCAAAACACTGGCGAAAAGTGGGCGTTTAATATGCCTCTGCCTACCCCTTCGGGGAAACAGGCGTGAGTCTATGTATGTATGTATGTAGTATTTTTAAAAGCATGAAAGTAGAATTATCGCTGTTGACATGCGATCACTGCGTAGTATGTGTGGGGTGAGACTGATTGATAGAATTCCAAATGTGATAATACGAGAGAACAGTGGTCTGAAAGAAGATGTCGTGACTAGGATTGAAAAAGGAATGCTGAAGTGGTTTGGACATGTGGAGCGAATGAGTGAAGAAAGAAAGACGAATCAGATCTATAAGGCAAATGTGTGTGGGCAAGTCGGTCGCGGCAGACCTCGTCGGACATTCCCCGACCAAATTGGGGACGTCCTAAAAAACGGTAAGGTCCGAAGTACCCGAAACCGGCGAGCGTGTATGAAAAGAGTAATGAGTGTAGAGGAATCGCGTGAGGTTTGTAAGGATAGAAGCAAGTGGCGTTCTGTTGTCTCTGCCTTCCCCGACGGGAAAAAGGCGTGAGTATATGTATGCATGTGTATGTATGGTATTTTTCTATTGATTCTAGTTGTATTATTGGTTAAGTTTATGTAATCTCAAATTTCTAGCATTATAATACATAGTTATAATTTAGCCTACAATGGAGCAGAATACAATTGTAAACCAAAACACGAAAACACTGTAGGTTTTTAAAATATTAGTTAATGTTTTGCTTAATATCACATACAGCTGTTACCAGCTTCGCAAGGGTACCAAAAATACAAATTCACCTACAATACAAAATAGAAAGCAAATATATCTGGTTATAAAATTCTCTTAGAAAGTAGGTATCAAATAAAATTTATACACCAGCGATGAAAACGCCGACGGCGGCGTAGTAACTTCGAAGAAGCTTGCTTAGAAGTGCGCCGAGAGCAGTTGCTTTGATCTCCACTGGCAACAATACTTCACTTTATAACTCTGGGTGATGCAAAAATGGTTCTTATGAACAATATTGAATCAACGGACACAAAGAGCAACAATATTGAGTCAAGTGTGCAAATATTCTAGCGCCTCAGGATTTATATCTAGCACTTCAGGAGTCTTATAGTAATATAATAAAGCTGAAGAGTTTGTTTGCTTGAACGCGCTAATAACAGGAACTACTTGTCCGATTTGAAAAATTATTTCAGTGTTATATAGCCCATTTATCGAGGAAGAAATCTATAAGCTATTTAACATTACGTTATGAGCCACGGGAGCGGAGGAGTATCCCCAAATAATGCGGGAGTAACCGCGGGCTCATTTAGTCAGGCTTATAAAAAGAAACGATCTTAGGTATCAATACGCCTTTGATAACAGTTTTGAACGCTACGGAGACACCGTTGGGTTGATGACGGTGAAGTCTCGGAGGGCATTTTAATATCTAGCTCGAATGAAATCGTAGTATTTGGTATTAATGTTATTTGTAGGCGCGAACTATGAAATGCTCTATTCAGTTAAAATAGTTTTATTCGTAAAATATTGTGTGTTGGCAAAATACTGTGTCCACAAGTATAGGTAAACAAATGTATGTCTCAAAATACATAACATTGTCAGATTTGTACATGTGATTACACTTGAAGCTTGAATTAAAACTGCGATTCTCGAAACAGTGTATAAATACTAAATAGGTACTCATATTTTTTTAATCTAGACTTCAACCTTATCTAAATTGAAAGAAGCGACTTTATTTGTCTAAAACAAAAACAATCATAAATCAAAATGAATCGTAATGAAAACTTTACTGTATAATAAATTGTATTAAAGTTTCTTATCGCAAAACAAAAATAAATATTGGCATTGGCTTGCTCAAGTACAGACATCGGCATTGATGAGACAACCATTTTAACCACTGAACATACATATTACATACACGTTTACGTTAATATATTTAGATACTACATACAAACTCGTTAAAATCGTATCAGATCTATTATTGCATTTTCTCAGTGCAATAAAGGAAATAGCCAAAGAAATTCCAGCTAAATGTAATTTTGGAAATAGAAAATCCTTATTCGCCATTGCACATCAATCTATCTCCTGAATGTTTGGCGTACAGTAATAACTTATGCAGTTGAACACACACATCTATTACGAGTCCAAATACATAGTTCAGACAAATGGAAGATAGTTTTATCGAGATTGATTAAAACAGACACATTCCAATATGTTTCGGAGAAAATAGTTGTTTTTACCTCGATAGAGATTGATATTGTTTTGAAAATAATAGATTTTGTTAGTTTGTGTGCAGTCTGTGTTTTGTGTTGGTCCGTTATAAGAAAAGGCGACCGTAGGTACTTTTCCATACCAAGGTTTATTACACTTATATATTTGCCTAATTTATACCCAAGGCGAAATTATTATTTATAGTACGTGTTTTTAGGCCAACGTAATAGTTTAACCTAAATTGTTTGTTTTGCATAAACAATTTTTAAGAATATTTTTGGTAAATAAACTCACATACCCCTAGAGAATTTTGTTGTATGCGTGATTTATGTTTCCTTACTTTGGCACACATTTATAGCTAAATTTATGCGCATTCTTTGTACCTTGCCTGAAATACATTTGCATTCCTTGAGATCACTTTGTATAAATAGTGTTTTTCGTAATAATGAACTAACGGGACGGAGGTGCGGCATTAATTAACATTTCGCAGCGAAAATTTGGATGATGTACGTCGTATCCTGCTCACGCGAAATGTTTCCAATCAATACGGAAATTGCGAAAACAGGGCGAATACGTAGCGAGCCGAGAGCGATTGTCGCGCGTCGTCGCCTCCCGCCGCGCGTCGCACCGCGGGAACATAGGCATTCACCCAACACCAAATAGAAACTGGCAGTTAGTACCTAAGCCAAATGTCATTATATCTGCTCTTAAATCTTAAAGTAAGGAGCTTAAAATATCATGTCTACAGCAAATATTAATTCACTGTTAATACCTCCAATAAATATAGTGTAGGTGGCAAGTTCAAATTACAGTGATACAAGAGTGTTGTCGATTCGAGAGGTCGCTTTTCTTTGCTTAGGTATAGCTTATTTTTCTCGTAGTTTGTTGTCGATCCAATTTTCTGCTAGTATCCGGCGCTTCAGTTGAATGGCGGGCTAATAGCAGCGAGTCCGCTGAAAAGGAAAGCGTCGACCCTGTTAGCGGTGCTCGTTACAGCCAAGAGCGCTCTGCAGACAAGCTGCCCTGAACATATTAGCTCAAACGTGACCAGAATTCTTTCCTTCATATTCTACTCTCTCAACTATCATGTGCTTCAATAATTGATCGTGTTACTAAATACCGCTTAACTTACCGAACGTGTACCTAACAAACTAATGAAATAGAAAGAACAATTTTATTACTGTAAAACTGAGCGCAATAAAGTTACGGTGCTTATTTTTGTTGCTTGCTTCGACGTTATTGTACGTAAACAATGACTTTGTTAGTGAGAACAGTAGATATATTTTAGTGAAGATTCTTTGATTTAGCGGTAACTGCTCTATGATGTAGTTGGATTATAGTTCGTAATAAAGGGTATTGTTACTTTTTGCTCGATTAGATGTGCTATTATCTGTGACGGACGAAGGCGTCGGCGCGAAATGTCAAGCGGTCTTAGGGCTATTATGTCTGTAATGTCGGCGTGATATTTTTAGTATAGCATCTGTCCCGCCCCCGTGGCTACAGTCGGGGCTACCGGCGAACATTCCACGAAGGCCGAACAGGTCACCATACGGCACCTTAGCTATTGCCGTAGAGGTGACCCTTGGTCGACAATGCAAAGCGATTGGACTCAGCCATTGTAGAATGTTCTAAATTAAATTCTATATAACAATTGTTTATAACTTGTAAGTTTAATAAACATTCTACAACTATGCATTGTATTTGTAGTGTATTATTAACTAAGATGGAATTTTAAATTAACTGTTAGTAATTAATTGGATTAATTTGCATTTGAAATTGGACTGAATGGATTTTTACAGTTGATAAACTATTATTACAGAAACAAAGAGCTATGATTTTACTTTTAACTTTGTTATTAATTAATAATAAAATCTATAAAATAATAATATAAATACAACTAATATTTGTGGAAAATGTGAATATTTACTTTGTCAGAAGAGCCTTAGTAAGAAGTTACATAAAGAAGAATTGAATTAAGGCATCTGATGTGTGTCGAGAACACAAACTATATTGGATAAGTTTTAAATATTAGCATAGAGATTAGTTTCAGTCGGGCCTACAGCTAGACGGGCAACTAGGGGCTTTTTGATACTCGGCCTTTGAATTGCAGATTTATTATACATACATACATACATAGACTCACGCCTGTTTCCCGGAGGGGTAGGCAGAGACTACGGAGCGCCATTTGCAACGATCTTGACATATCTCTCTTGTTTCATTCACTCCCATCAGATTCCTCATGCATGCTCTTCTGTTCAGGGTGCTTCTAACCTGTCCTGTTTTAGGATGTCTCCAATCTGGTCAGAGAACGTCCGCCTAGGTCTTCCCCTTCGTCCTGTCCCTTCCACACTTGCCTTATATATCTGCTTGGTCAGTCTTTCGTCATCCATCCTCTCCACGTGTCCAAACCATCTTAGCATACCTTTTTCGATGCTTGTCACTACATCTTCTTTTACCCCACAACACTCTCTTATCACACAATTCTTTACTCTGTCAGTCAAAGAAACACCACACATACTTCGCAGTGCTCTCATTTCTACAGCATTTATTCTACTTTCATGACTCTTCTGCCATACCCAACTATAACTACCATACATAAGAGTAGGTACTAACTCCCCTCTATGGACAGCCAAACGTGCCTTTTTGGACACGTTTTGGCTATTCATAAACGCCTTCAGAGCTCCATTCACTCTATTACCTGCATTAACTCTTCTTTCAATATCTTCTACATTCTTACCATCTCTTGTAAACAGCGTACCTAAATATACAAACTCATTCACTTGCTCCACTCGCTGTCCATCGATCATAACATTACAAGCCGTAACGCATTCCTCCTTTTCAAAAAACCATAACTTTCGTTTTACTTACATTTACTTTCATTCCCTTCCTCTCTAACGCACCATGCATGATTGTTACCATCTCCTGCAACTCCTCCGCTGAAGACGCAAGTATAACCTGATCATCAGCATAAAGGAGGCATTTGACAAGTAACTCATTCATCCTTAATCCACAGTCACTATTTTTCAAATCTTGCAAACAACTGTCCATGAAGAGGTTGAACAGCCACGGCGACGCTACACATCCCTGTCTAACACCTGTTTCGATGGTAAACCAATCCGTGTACGACCCATTTATCCTCACACAAGCTCTAGAATCTTCATAAAGAGATTTCAGAGCTCGTATGAGTACTATATATGTCTTACAGCAAATTTTATTCTGCATCGTGTTGACAAAAAAGATTTGGATATCATCATACAATCTATCGCAGTCTACTGCTGGAGTCGACCTCTCCTTATTTCATTCACAATAACAATGTGGGTTTATAATAGAATTTGGCCAGCAATACCACGGTGGCCAGAGGGGTTGTATAGGATTTGATGCGGAGTTTTTCGTCTCTTCAGAAAGATATTATTTGCTCTAGACACGACCCCACGGAATGAAAGTAGGGTAGTGACACTTTATATTCTTAGGTCTGATGGATTGGACAGTATAATGGGTTTACAATCTATAAAAAGGTTACTTTTTATAATTAGGGTTTTACGTTGCTACATCAATTAAGAATGCTTTGCCTGGGGTTAGTTTATGCCGGTTGTGCAAGGGGTGGGTTGCAACTGTGTTACATTCTATTTAAACAGCCTCGCTTTGCATGATATTTGATTTTCCATGCTCGTAGCGTGCTTTTGGAGCACCCGTATTGATAAAATGTGTCTTTCTCTTCGACATGATTTATTAGTATGCTTGTGGTAGATCGGTATTTCTTTTGCAGTTTGTTACGACTAATATTATAACAAGAGCAAGGAAAGGTGGATTGAGATAGTTCATTAGAAGAAAATTAAAAAAGAAGATACTCCAAGAGATGTAAAATATCATGTACTTAGCTATAAACAATATAAAAGAACTTAGAACTCACATGTTATAAAGAGTTTTGGAATGAACAGGTTACTTGTTTAGAGATACATGCAGCTAAATGATCTTGCTGATGCTATAAAATATGAATATCAGCAGTCACTTAATTGACTTTATAGAACCGAAATTTATATAGCAAGTGGACAGATTACAAGTGAACGATGGCATAAACTATAGGGCTACATAATAACAAGTTGCAACATGTTCCTGACAATACGACAAGTTGTGCCGGTCCAGTAACAATACGTCTTGATATATAGCTACTGACAATACACCACTACATTGTCGCCTATCCTATTCATTGATGCACCTTATTTATTTACGAAGGCAGCTTTTGTACGGTGTTTTATTCAAATGTTATGCTAGTCGTTACTTACATTGCTAGCGACTTTTTGTATAACAAAAAGTCAATACGAATAAGTTGAAGAGAAATGTTACTCTTTTACTTCTTGAGTTCTCTTCTATTATTATAACACAGTGTATAATTATGTTGACACTGAAGGGAAGATTATTTAGTAACTAATATGATTTAATTTATTTTGTAAATAAAGCAGCTGAGATTGTTATATGATTATCGCAAACACATCACAGTCTAGATAGTGTTTTTTTACGAAATAAATGGAACAACGTATTGTAAAAAAATAAGATAGGTACTCTATGTTTGTAATGGATTCGTAACTAAGAATTTGTTTACAAAATGGGTAGATCTATTGCTGCTTTACGTTTCAGCACATCAAGTTTTTCTTTCAGAGAAATATTTGAAAAGTACTCTGAAGTACGAGTTTGACTCGCAAATGATTTGCTTTTTGTTATTATACCCGAATAACATTATAATAACTACAATAGAAATCGAGATATGTTGCTTTTTACAGTACAACATTCCTTGCAACATTTCATTCTAGCAATTAACATCAGTATCACCACAGTATCACACATTAACAGACCTCTAGTCTGAATAGTTTCAAATGCTATTTTATCGTCCATTCAAACTTCATCCACAAGAGCCCGATTGCCTTCAAATCAACCATCAAGGTAAATTATGAGTCGACAATTTAATAATTGTCAAACCGTGAGCGTCTCCGTCTCGATGGGATTAATAAACCCATGTGACTTATCGTTATTTTGACAGCTCCTTCAATCACTTCACGTACTTACTGGCGCGGAGACATTTCACCTACGAAGTTATTGGAGGATTGTTGTTGACGTAATATAAAGTAACACCTTTTTGAAAGACTTAAGTTTGGAAAAGTACGTGTAATGCATTGATGTCAGCTTTGTCTTGAAAAGTAAGTTAGGTATACGTAATACCTACAACTAAACCGGTGTTTAATTTGAGGTAGGTTACATAGTATTTTATGATAATACCGAATTTTACCCGCGGCTTTGCTCGCGTGGGTATTGACTGAACGTTGTCCACTGTAGGTACAGGGACGTGAAAAATTGCAAGCAAGCAAACAATTTTTGATCAAACATGAAATGAGCAACATTTTTACGCAGTTTATTTACCTATAATAATGCTAAGAATGTTTTTATTTATAAGACTTGTGTGTTGTTCCAGACCCCGCACCGGCGTGGTAGGCGCACTGCTGAGGGTCGCGCGCCCTCTCCTGTGACTAGCCAGAGTTCTCGCGCACGGCACGGGCGGCGGATTGTAAGTATTCCTCCTACTTATTATGTATATACTACACCATAGGCACAATGTTTTAAATTCATACAAACGGAATTGGAACGGGACTTATACCTACACGCTTTGGGCTCGGTACGCTCTCAGTACTGAGTGTGTAGCAAAGCGCCTCGAGCTAGGTATAGAGCCCGAGGCGTGTAGGTATAAGTCGCCGTTCCTCCCGTTTATATAAAGTTAAAATACAGTATAGATATCATCATTGATCCGAGTGGTGACGGATTAACAATACGGAATGTCACCACCCCATATCATCCCATGGGTGACGTAAGAGCCGACAGAGGGAGCATATTACGCAGAGAACAGCACTGTAAGGGAAGGAAAACTTGATACAAACCCTATACCAACCCGTTTGGCCAGCGTGGTATAGTGGCCAATCCCTCCTTTTAAAGGAGAGGCCTAGTCCAGTAGTGGACTGTTAAAGGCTGATGATGAAATAGATATCATTTGCCATAGGTAGAGATATTACCTACGCTTATATCTACTAGTGATCTTAATAAGGGTTTCTATTGTCTGAAGGTTCAACTTCTACTTTCCTAATACAAGCATCGAGGGCTTCGGTACCTCAAGTAGAGGACAATAATATTTTTAAATAGAAAATGGCGTTTGAAAATTGTACTGGTTGCTTTAGTTTCACTAAATACTTGAGTGATCATATTATAGCTTGGATCTCTATTTAAATCTCAGAAAACACAAGTGTCCGCAAATACAATATGGCAGTCCTGTTGAGTGAATAAGGCTCTATGTCTGTATGCTTAGAAAAATATCGTATTTGAGAAGCATAAACGAAACGTCATGGAATGAACATCGTCCATATCGGACGTATCGGAGTGGACGTTATCGAATAATTTAGAGATAATTTATTTTTTATTAGTTTATGAGGAATAAGTAAAATAAATAGAGACAAGACAGATTTCAAAAATTGTGTTAACATTAAAATGCAAATCTTTCTTTATTATTCTTTTCTGACATCGAAATATATAGTATAGTAATAGTAATTGTTTTCTGAGTAATGTAGACCATATTAAAATTTAATATCCACCCGTGTGTGAAGCCGAGAAGGACACTAGATTTAATTCAAACAGCACAAAGTATAATATTCTATCACGTTTAAAGCGTTCTTTCTATTTAGACAGCATTAGGTAGTTTGCTTTGCGTCGCGTGGACCACTCGCGCGACGTTCTCTTCTCTCTATTTGCACATTAGGTCTTACGTACGACGACGCTGCACACTACAAACATACTACCACTTTCCTACTCGTTGCTACTCCCTTTCATGTTAGTTTAGTATTTTATTTGCTTTATTTACACTCAGTGTCATGATAGTATGAAAGTAGTATTTTCATTTTTTTTGTAAATACAGCTCTTGTTCTAATATATCTTGTGTCGCAGGGGACTTTAAAAACATTTAAATAACGTACTAAAACTACAAATTGTTGTCCCGTGTTAATCAAACTTACAACGTTAAGGGGCTTCCTAAACCACCACACAAAATGAGTAGTGAGACAGAGTCGGTGAGAGTATTCAATCATTTTGTGAGAGTGAAACGTTTTCATTACTTCGAAAAGTAGATTTGAGCCCGATACTCTCATCGTAGCAGCTTGTTGGTCCCCACTAGGCTATCGTTACCTCAGTCATTTGATGAGAGCAAACGTTTTATATACCTGTAATGTTCCGCATAACATCCTTTTAAATTTATAACCGAGCACAAAGCGTGAAGGGGGTGATGCTTATCATTAATCGACGAGATACACATACGTCACGGCGCCCCATGAGCCGTGTAAACGAACATTACCGTACATTAAAACAAAAGCTGCATTGTGCGGTTTCAATGGCTGTTGATTTTGCCCGATAGCCAGCTTTTCAATGTTATGTTTGTACCGCAACAAATACCGTTTTGATCTATAGAGTTACATGAATGCCTACTGGACAAGTGCGGGTTTTATCATAAGAATGTAAGTTCATAGCTAGTAAAGTATAATAGCACGATATCACCAATCTCCTGGACAAACCTTCTTATATGAGGCATTTTACAGAAGTAATTTTTATATGTGAACACCTGTTTTCCTGTTTTATCGAACATTTCACAAAATCGCACTCTCTTCCTAACTTCAGTCATCCCAAGACAATTCCCTGAGACCGAAGTTAGACGTAGCTCGAGTGTACGAAAACTTGCTCCAATATTTTATCTAATTGAATTTTTGAACTCCACACATTTTATAGATGTTCGTTTGTGTTAGAATTTACTTAAAATTTCGCTTTGAAAGAATCTTTACAAGAAAGTTAGACAGTTTCTTTAACAGTCCGTTTAGTCCTAAAGGTCATAGAGATTCAAATGTTATGTAATAACTGAACCGTTGTTAATGCCCGTATATTTTTCGTACAGTTAATATTTTTATATAAGTAATATTGCATAGTAAATATGGTGTTGAATTTACTTTAAATTTATTTGTTGCACGTAAAAGGTATAATGTTTTTCTGCATCACCTAACGGCGCTTTACTCAGCCGCGGCCGCGCGCCGCGACCGATGTCGAGTCAGATTAAACGCGCCATGTATATCGAAAACGCCCGCCGCTGACGCCACCGCGCTGTAGGCAGTGACCGGGCCGTAAAGGTGGTCCGGTAGAAAAGACCTGTAGCATTAAGTCCGGCTCTGTTAACTTGTTTGTGTATAACGTAGTACATAACGTGTAACGTGTGTGTTGTGTTGCGTGTTGCAGAGGCGTGGGGCGCGGCGCGTGGCGGCGGCGCGGGCGCGGGCGGCGCCATGACGCGGCGCCCGCCACCATGACGCTGCCGCCGCCCGCGCGCCCCGCGCACCCCGCCGCGCACCGCGCCATGCGCTACTACCGCATCTGGATCTACGCGTGCAACGGCGCGCTCTTGCTGGGGGCGCTGGCGTTCTGCGCGGCAGCGGGCCGCGCGCTCTCCGACTACCGGCGCGCGCTCGTGCCCGGCCTCGGCGCGGCGCAGCCCGGCTTCCTGTACGGGTACGCGGCGCTGCCCGCGCAGGCCGGCCTGCTGCAGCTGCTCGGCTGCCTCGCCGCGCTCCGCCTCTCCGAGCGCATGCTCAACGCTTACTGGCTAGCCCTACTAGCCCTGCTTGTCGGGGACGCCGCCATCGGAGTCTACTGGGCCTTCCGCTTCGAGCGCGTCTGCCGGGAGCTTCGGCCCCAGTTACGGCTCAGACTAGCCAAGGATTACGACACTGACGTAGAATTCTCGCAGGCCTGGGACCGCCTTCAGAGGGAGCAGCGTTGCTGCGGCGTCACCGGGCCCGCCGATTTTGCCGCTTTTAACCGAACAACGCTCCCGGCCAGCTGCTGCCGCGTCCCCACGCACACGGCCTCGGTGACGCCGACGCTGCTGGCCGTCACGGCGGCCACGTCTCCCGCGCCCTTCACTCCAGTTCACTGTGCGCCGCACACGGCGGCTTGTGCGGAGAGACTACTCGTGTGGCTCAGACGAACTGCAGACGCGTTGTTCGTGTTAGGGTATTGCGTCATAGCATTTCTAAAATTGTGCTTCCTCGGAATCCTCCGGTACGAAATAAAGGAGATGATTCAAAAAATTAGAATACTTCAGAGCGAGCTGGGCGCGGGTGAACTGATGGAGGGCAGTCCGATGCACGGCGGGCCGCTGTCGCAGACGGTGATAGTGAACGCGGTGAACGCGAACGGCGGCGTGCGCGCGCACGGCGGCAGCCCCGAGCGCGCGGGCGAGCGCGACGCGCTGCTGGGCCGCGCGGCCGAGCCGTGCGCGCGCCGCAACACCACCGCGCACGAGGACCTGCTGCCCAAGACCATCAACGGCAACAACAACTGCGAGATGCGCGAGCTGGCGCGCGGCGACTACCGCCCGCTGGCGGCGGACAGCGCGGCGACTCGGATCTGACTAAGATGTTACCTGGAGCGGCTGTTCGGGCGTCGCTGGCGCTCCTTCCCGGCCGGGGGGTGCGAGCTGGAGCCGGCGGTGCGGCCCGCGCCCGTGTGCGTGCGCCGCGCCGCCGCCGCCGCGCGCGTGCGACTCGACACCCGCCGACATACCCGCTCCGAATTCGAGTTGTAAGCCTCTGTCGCGCCCGCGCCCTCACTCACGCAGCGCCGAGCGAAGCGACACCATACATCGCCGCTGTCAATTGCGAGTACCGACGTGGTCGGTAGGACTAACTGTATGTTACGTTTATAGTGGTAGCTCCGTCAAACTGTATCGATGCGGATCAGTGCTAGAATGTGGCGGTTGAGAACGTTGTGGACCATAGGTTACGAATATTACGGAAGTGCATCGAACGATATAATTGTGTAATTTAGACAAAGTGATCGATTTATCGAGCAAAGCTTGTGTTTAGTTCCTAAATTGTGCGGTTTAAATATTGGTTTGGTAGTGCATAGGACACATAAACATGTTTTAGTTTCCGGCCCCTGGGGATCCGACGAGTGCGAGCACCGTACAGCGCTCATGTGAGGAAACGCCGTCTCCGCCCGATACACGCGAACAGGCGCAGCGGCACACACACACACACACACTTAGCGTATGTATGTAATGGCTACTAGGAGAGCAGTAAATCCATCCTACATATATTGTATCTGTATACTCGATTACGATTTTAATATTTATAGCACTAAATAACGGGAATCAACAAATATTAAGATTAATTACGATGATTGATTAGCAGTAAGACCTAACAGTTTTTGATTGTATACCAATAGATTTACGACAATTATTATTGTAATATGTATTTTACAAATTTTCATGTCATTTTATTCATTGTCTTCAATTAATATCGAATCTTATGTGTTTATTAAATAATAATGTTTCCGCTGTTGTTCGACAGAGGCCGCCTTGTGTCCGGTGCTTGTCGCCGAGGTGCTCGATGTACTTACGGGCATACATAATATGAACATTTAGATATAAATATATGTAATTTAAAATATAGACTTGTCTCGTTTGTTTTTGATAGTTGAATATAGTTGAGGCGACAATCACTCGGCGACAATGCGGGTCTAATGTAAATCTGGTATAAATTGGATAGAATTGAATTTATAAAATTAAACAATTCGCTTCCATTGAACCTAGCTGCCGTTCGGTTATTTCCCCTAGGACACCATTGATGTCATCGAGTTATTAGTTTATTATAAGTATTGTTACCTGCTTCGATGTTACACCGACTCCAGAGCAGACTATGACGTATACTGCACACATGTACACTTGTATATGTGTGCATTTACCGCTTGTGTGAAGCACTAACACACAGGCAAGTTTGTTTTGACAGCTTTCCTTACATGAATCGGGCAAGAGCGAGAGCAGTGACAGTCGCTCCTTGTCTATTTATCTAGTTCTCATTATCATACCTTATGTTGTCAGTAAATGTAAATAATAAACATAATTTGTACATGTGTAGTATGCGAGTAATTGTGCATGGACAGATTGACAAAAATAGTACTGATATGAGCTTAAACGACGTAGTGCCTACAATTATATGCTTGTAAACAGTATAAAGCGAACGACTACACTATTAATAACATTTTCTTTTATGGCAGAAGAATTTAAAATGTTTCGTACTACAATTTATCATTATCTCGACAGAGAGCAGACGTTACGCTAATGTTTAAAGAGATCGCGCTAACAATCTAGACTGCGCATATAAAATATTACAATAATCTCATGGTGTAAGGAATTAGGTAAAATGTATTAATGGCTGTGTCAATATAGGTGAGACCTATCCACGCAGGACAAGTGGCACGATCTCGGACCGGCCACGACAGCTACGCGCCGCTACGAGACGCCCGCGTGCTCGTAGAGCGTAGCGCGATGCGTAGGCCGGCGCTACGAGCCGCGATACGCGAGTGCCCGACTCAAAAGTCGCTTCACCCGACGAACGACGTTCGACTACCTGTAATACCTACATTCATACATATTTGTACTTTTACGAACTAACTTTATAGATATATTGTAATGACGAGTACGAAATTATGTTCGCTTAGAGTAGGTATAATATTTTGTGAATTTATGCAGAAAAATAGTTTTTTAATATTGTTGTCACATGAATGTACCAATCTTATAAAAATTTGTACCTATATTCGGAAAGTTGAATAATTTGTAGCTAGGATCCAATCTAAATCCTGCATTTCTTCCAAAAAAAAAAACGGTAAAATAACATGTGCCTTGGCTTATAAATTGTATAACTGATGTTATGTTTATTATAAATTAATGGATATAAAATATATGGAACATAAACTCGTCTCAGATGTGCTGCCTACACCTTCCGACGTGTGTACGGAGGCGCGCGGCCGCATGGTCGCGTGTGGTCGTACTGCGACTATTCACTCGTTTACCTGTACTTCGAGCCGCGTCCGGGTCGTTACGATTCGACCACTCGATAACAACGTGTATACTATTTTAATTTGAGCACCACACTGATTTTATTACAGTTATTTTATACTCGTATTTGAATGTTTACTGTGTTTATTTTTATTGTATGACTCCTAAAATCGTACGAAGTGATGTGAGTGACCGGTGGCTCGATATATTCTGTGCACACTATTACGGACGGTTCGCTGTACGTAATCTTTTGAATTCTCTACTGTCACAATACTTTGAATGTTTTCCTTGTTATGTGTGTTTCATTATTAAAGTAGAGTTGTTACAACTTTCCGAAGGTACGCACTAGGCGACTGAGAGCTAATATTATCATAATAAATGCATTAAATAAAGAGTTTGTTAAAATGTTGTGGCTTTTTATTTGTTGTTTACCTATCACCTGTAAATGAAAGTGCGTAAAGAAGAAAGCTAATCTGCATTCCAACATAGGAATAGTCCCGCATTCCCACTACGTAAGCAGCGACCATGAACGGTAATGAATATGGATACTTGTGAAGCCCTAGGGAGAGTTAAACTATCTTAGAATCCGCAACGAATTTAATCACAAATATATTGGCATTGGAAAATAAAGAATTCACTTCTCTTCTTAGTAAACAGGGAGAAAAACAACGAACATATATGACGGTAAGAAGAGATAAGCACTACGAAAATAAACATTAAGGGTGCCTATATTGTGAACTGTACCTACATATGGTAGCAACTACATTCCAACAGCTGAAAATAGCCTTATCTCTATGAAATAGGGCTAAATATAATAATATATAGGGCAATACGTAACTTTAAGCATCAATAAACGACAATACGGAATTTAATATTCGATCTATATATAGATCTGTAGATTTTAGATTCGTTTTTGACATAAGCTTCATACAAAGTATGTCAAACACGAATCTCGAATCTCAAAATCCATGAATGAATCGAATATTGAAAATGGCCGTTAGGCTACTGGAACAATTAATCTCGCTTTCAACAGCAGTCGAAAGCAAACGTAAGGTAAATACGTGTATACTCCGTTTTCAAGTATGAAACAAACAAGCTTATGTCACCAGTCTCTTTTATTACCAATAACTACACATTTTCTATACAAAATATCATGCTGACACACTTACCTGGACACGTTCCTCTTTGACTCGATACGTTCTATCGACGTTCGCTCCACCGATCACGAGCACGTCGCCGTCGCATTCTGAGCGCCGCTCGAACAAAGGCATGTCATCACACGACGCTCCAAAAGTAATACCCGAACTATGGAAGCGTCGCGATGAATCAGGCGAGAACATGCCTCGAGTAACACAAGAACTGTGATATCTTCTCACAGAGGCTGATGGACCTCCAAAGCCAATATTTAACGAAGTCTTTCTCCTCAATCTCCCAAACTCCACTGCAATATCAGCCCCAACCTTCGCGTTGTTCTTTATAAGCGCAATATCTGACACCAGTTAAAGAAAGAAATTGCGATAATTAACTCCACTACTATTCAAGGACCGTTGGCGTGACTGTACGTTTTATTTACGACAGAATTACGTACCAGCTTAAGTCTTATTAAGTATTTTAACGATCTCGTAATTATTCTGCGAAGAGGGCAGCTAAGAATGGATTTCTTTCGATTCACTGAACAATGGCGAGTTCAGCTTTTATTCGGTACGTTTTTACTTTTTCAATTTTATAAGCACAATTACATTTACGGGGAAAGCATTCTATATTGTGAACGTTGCTACTAGTATTTCCAAGTACTCTGTTTTTTATTTCCTAGTACTCTGTTTTGACTTATATCAGGAAACTGGAAGTCGTTTCATAACTAAAATCTCTCTTTCATTTAATTACAAAATACTGTCTCCTATTTTGTTATTTTAGTTATATATTTTAAGAAGTTATTTTAGTTTCTTTAATATATTATGTACATTATGGCCATGGTGGTAGGAAATAAAAGCAATATTGAATTTTAGTACAATAAATAGACGTATTATGTGTTAGCCTTATTTATGCAATAAGATTTCCTTGTTTGTTTACGTGACTGAATATGGAATATGACTAATGAAATAATAATTATTATCATTATACCTACGTCAACATTCATAAACGCTGAGAAAATATGAAACATAATTAATTCCACAAAGGAACGCTAGAAACTTTGTGCACTTAAACATGCTGCAAAGTAAGATTTATTTTCTGAACTGTGTTATTTAATAACCTAGTTTTCAGTGAAATGCATTTGAGAACTCATTTCAAGTAGAAAAGGATACTGGCTTTGAGCGAAGCTCCTCCCGTTGCTTTCGCGACCGCAGCCAAAATGAACGGTGTCACTTCTTTGCCACGGATGCCGGTGTCTTCTGCTTCTTGTAAGGCATGGCGAATGCTCTCTTCTATGACTTTTGCTATTAAACAGACAAGCAGTTTTAAATGCAGAGTATCGGCTTTTTTGTCTTCAAGATATATACTCATATAACAGGCTCAAGCAGAGGGGTACGAGCGCCTATTCTAACCTAAAGGCGATCGGGTCTTACACGCTAAAATCACAGCTAGAGCTCCCGCAGTAGAGTTCGTAGTCGCGTAGCTAAATGCACTGACTGATCAACATAAACAAGTTAATTGTATGTTCAAATTTCAAAATAAAGTATTATTGTTATTTGTTTTTCTGTCACGTGTATTTTCCTAACAGTATAAATCGAAAAAACCACGACCCTTTGGCAGCTGTACCGGCCGACATAGGTGCATAGCAGAGAGGCCTTTTAAAAGTTTTAATCTAGCATGGGAAGTGGGACATTAACTGAGGAGCCTCTATAATTGCGCTATAAATACAATCACAGATTGCAGTAGGTGTAGAGCTATTACTACTTGTGTGGTGCAGGTCTATTGAGATGGGTGTTATACGAGTCGATGTCGGTAGAACTATCTAGCGAATTTTCAAATACAATTACCATTTTGAATTACTTCACAAATGCCAGTGGACTAAGCAGACACTTAAACAGAAAACTCCTACACTCGAAATAACTGCCTGCAGATCACATAAATCTTGCCTTCTCTAAGGTTGACATACAACGCTCGGTGCAGTAAAAGTGACGAGGCGGTTATATGTGTTTCAAACTAACTGTAGACAAACTTTGACACTCACAACTTGTACGACAATGAAACTTTGACGACACACTTAAGAACAAGTTTTAAGGAAAGTTTGATTAAAGGACAAGTCCATGCGCTTTCTACCGATTGTCGATTGAATACATACAGTAAAGCTAAGTAAAAATCACTAAAGAGCGTGATGGGCCAAGCACTATGATGAGTTCCATGGTTTCTCTCAATAATATTCGCCCGCGCTTAATTTTAATAAGATACGTTAAGTCTCATTAGCTGTTGTAATTTGCCATTTAACTTCTTTGTAATTCATTTTTTCGCGGCCTTAATATGTTTTTAATTTTTTTTAAAGATAACTCACGCCTTAGGACTAAATCCTGTGTCGCGGGGGGGACTTTACAAACATATAACTATCGAGGACAATAAACACCCAGACTCGACACAACAATTTATGGATCACAAAAAGTTTTGTCTCGCGTGGGAATCGAACCCACAACACTCAACGCAGTGTCAAGCGGCGAGGCGGCCGCTTAAACCACTACGCCAATCGTGCAGTTAAATGACTTATTACTATCATTCTAGTGTTATCCGAGTCCTAGTGGAATCTAAAACATTAGCCTAGAAATATGGCGTCCACTTTTTTGAGATATAACCGACATATTATTCCATGAAGCAACTGTTGCCTAAGTTCTGTATTCCAAAGTATTCTATGGTAAGACTAGTGTTACACTTGAGGTTGCTGGCTCCCCGTCATTACCTGCTATGTTCATCAGTAGTTAAATCACTGGGTGTTTCAATGGTACTCCACAGTAGAGAACAGAAATGACAATGACTAAGCTAATGTTTCAGCATTACAATTAACCAGAATTACATAGATCAAGCAACCATGTACAAAACAAAATTCCGAACTTACCATCCATTGCGTATTCCTTAGGTATCGGCACAGCGACTACAATACCGGACGAGAGATGTAAATTGTACGCTGCTTGAAGTACTTTCGCTGCGTGCTGCGCATCGGTCAAATTGTGAGGGGCTCGGTGACCCGACTTTGGAGTGTAAAACGCTGGAAAGTCAGTGGAGTCGCCGAATGCGCACACACATACTCCTTGGGTTTCCTGAAAGGATAGAACTGTTAAAGTGTCAGTTTTATTAAACAAGACTATTGGTCCCGTAGGCGATATGGCCGTTAAGCGACAAAATCCTAAATTTATAAAAATGAAAAGTGGTCCCGTATAGAACGAAGAGTTATTAATTCATAGCAGATATCATTTTTTCTCCTGTGTTGATCTTAAAAGCCAAAATTAGGCTTCTTTATTCCTTTTTTTTGGTGTCGGGTTGGAAAATTCTCATGGAGTCCCTCCGCCCTGGGGGAAGGCCGAAGGGGACTGTCAGACTCTTACTGACTAAAAACCAACCCGTGTTCCTCATGTACCCATGTGTCGGAGGGTCGGGTATTACCAAAACATTCCTCGCAACCCCCGACGGGTATTGGCCCTCCAGATAGCCATGCAGGCCCCGAATAAAACCCCCTTGGCGGCGGATGAAGGTGTTGGGCTCCGCCGCCAAAACACCCAGTGGCCGCAGAGGATAGGGAGGACGGCAACGCAACACCGCATCTCCTTTTCCTCTGCGGCCCCACCGCGATGCAACGATGGTGCGCCCCCATTTGGTCGCGGTAGATAGGGCGCACGGCAACGCAACACCGACACGCCTCTCCTCCCGCGACCGCACCCGACTGCGAGGGACAGACAGAACTGTCCCCTGCACCCGCACCTTGCGACGCATCCTACGCAGGCCTCACCCAAGCCCACGTGGAGTGTCCCGGTATCCCGCTTAGCTTCACCGGGCGTTTACCTGAATCCGACGGTTACTGAGCCCACCACGACAAGGTGGAGATCCCACTCTTTATTCCCGGCATGGATCATATTTTCTCCCATTAAGCAGGTTATCAGTGATGGACAGTCACTTAAAAGCGTAAAGTAATAACAGTTTATTTTATCAATTTTAACGTATTTTAATGCATTGATTATCATATTAATATATTTGCTTTCTGCATTTCTCCTCTGCATGAGGTGTGCCATATTTCACCGTCTTGATAGACGGGTTTACGTACAAAGTGATGCAAAGTTTTTGCTTCACATAAATTCCTAGATTAAATGAGAGTAAAAAGAGAGAATAAAAAGTAATATACTGATAGTTTTATGTGGTTTAATGCTTACTACGTAATAAAATACATCTTTTGAAGACCTACTGAAGTACACTATCTGATTTAGTAGCTGAAACATGTGTGGGAGCCGAACCTACGCTCATATCCGCCCACATGTAGGAACGAGAATGACATCGTACACTGCAATGATATTATTGTGACGAGATTATTAAACAGCTCTCAACTTTTATAAAGCATAATGATAGAAGGAATTATGGCCTGTATTTTTTGGTTTTGTGGCAGCAATTCTTTTGTGCGCCTGCCGCCTAATCCGCCATTCTATAGTTCGAGTTTATTGTTGGCGGAGGCAGTGTGTGACTATCCCTTGGTCCTCGTTCGCTTTGGCTTAGCGAAACTTCATCTAAACCCTACAGTAAAAGTGGTGTGGTGTCCTCTAGTTCCGTAGCGGCAGGGTCAGGCAAATAGGAATCAGTATCCATGACCGGTAGGAAATGACAACTCCTATTTAAATTGTTCAAAGAAACATGGGCGTGAGCATGGTTCTCTTGCATGAAGGCATGATATTCACTAGTCATGGAGTAGGAAATAACAACCAAGTACTAGTAAGAATAGATTTGGCAGACAAAGGTCACTGCTGGCAATTCAATTAGATCTCAAAAAGGGTGTCGTTCAACTGTAGCCAGTTCGATATTTGGCAAACTGCAAAGTATTTTTCTAATTATGCGCTGGATAATAAAATTATTTTTAATACTTACTCGGCTTTGACGTCCAGGTTGGAACTTTATATTTATTTTATTGGAGGCATGTTGTATTCAGACGTGAGCTAAAATATGTATGTTTAGTAGACTGTAGATCGCTTGCTTTCTGTTACATGAACTTTTGGCTGTCCGAACAGCATCATGACTTCGTCTCAGAATTCACTTGCGATTAAATATAGAAATAATGGTCTTTTTAATTGCTTTATCTTTTTCATCATTGATGTCAATCAATTTAAGTATTTCGTATCCAACCGCATTATACACACTATGCTTGGTTTAGTAGCATACCAATCAAGTAGAAATAGTAGAATATAAAAACCTTACGACAATGTAAATGAAAGCTGACAGAACAAAATATCAGGCATTATTATAGCCTATAAATATCCTATAACGAATTAACTATATACATCTACTGCGTATAGCATAATATGTAATGTCAATGAGTGTGTCCGCCTACCAATATATTGTTATGATACAGTGAAGTCTATGGAGAGAGTACCTAATGAGGGGCCAATATTTGTTTACAAAAAGTGCATTCTCATGTCAGTATATTCACTGATTGCACCAATCACTGAAATCACGAAAGAACCAATATGTAAAAATACGGGTTGTTTAACCCGTATTTTTACATATTGGTTCTTTCGTAATTTCTTAATATTCAGAAAAATTGTTCAGTCAATCAGCGTTGGGATCTGTTTTGCGCCTCAGAAGAAGTCAAGAGCAGAACTGAATAAAGAGGTTAGAAATTATTAGTGAGCCGGACTCGCGAGCCATTCATATGAAATATGAGATCATACTTCAGTTGCATCCAAGACTTTCGCCATGCAGTCCGAGGTTTTATAGTCTACCCAGATTCGACAGCATATTAGCAGTTCTACAGAGCGACTCAGCGATAATCCTTGGCTAAATCTAATGTGACTATATTCAAGAGTTCTGACTCCTCATAACGACTGTCAAAGATCTTCATGACACCCGGCAGAAACGATACTTAACAATTTAATACGCACATAACTTTGAAAACTCAGTCATGCTTGCCGTGGGTATTAACCCGATACCTTTTGTATGACTGTCTGTTTGTATATCCACTAAGCTATCGCTGTCCCTTCTTATCTTAATATATAAAATCCTTGCGTTACTGACTGACTGACAGACACGCTGCAGCCGAAACTATTGGGCGCAGGAAGCTGAAATTTGGCATGTATGTTCCTTGGGGACCGTAGGGGTGCACTAAGAAGGGATTTCCCGAAATTCCCACGGGATCGGCCAAAACGGGTAAATTAAAAAAAAATGCAGGCGTAGCTGCTGGTGTCCTCTAGTTAATCATAAGAGCATAAAATGTATTGGTATTGTTACGAATTGTAAATAACGCCATCTATCAGTGAATGGGAGAACTACATGAGATTAGATGTATCGCTTGTTTAAGGCTGTTTCATCTATCCTCTAATAGATGGCGTTGGTGTAAATAGAACATTTACGCGACATCTAGAAACACGTTACACGTTTCCAGAAATTTCGTGAGTCGTCTCGAAAAGTCTAGTGATGTTATCCGGCCAGTATAAATAGAGGGCGAGCGAACGGAACGGACACAGTTCAATTGAATACGGAAAGCGATCAACATCAAGCGAAGAAAGTAATTCGGAAGTGTTTAGTGTTGTACTAGTGGTGTGAATAGTGTGTTTTATTAGTGTTGGAAAATTAAGTGTGTGTATCTAGTGTATTGTGTTAGTGAATAAAGTTCAGTTTAAGTGGCATAGTGAGCTATAATTTATCGTCGAACCCCAGCTCGTAACAAATTGGTGTCAGAAGTGGGATAAATTATGCCGGTTATGCCGAAGGAAGAAACTGAAGGTGTGCGTACCAGGAACCAGCGCCAGCAAGACCTGGACCAGAGACGCTTCGGAGACGTTCCTTCTCCATCGTCTGGTGGATCAGGCGACTCCGCGGCTGCAGTGGAGCCTGCAAGCGCTCACTCCATGGCGGTGCCCGACATCGCGGCTCTGATGGCGTTCATGCAGGAGCAGGCCCGCCGTCAGGAGGAGCACGCGCGCCGCATGGAAGAACAGCGACAGCGCGACAAGGAGGAGCAGGCCCGCCGTCAGGAGGAGCAGGCTCGCCGTCAAGAAGAGCACGCGCGCCGCATGGAGGAACAGCTACAGCGCGACAAGGAGGAGCAGGCTCGCCGTTAAGAGGAGCAGGCTCGCCGTCAAGAGGAGCACGCGCGCCGCCTAGAGGAACAGCTGCAGCGCGACAAGGAGGAGCAGGCCCGCCGTTTGGAGGAACAGCTGGTGGTGATGAAAGACCTCAGCGCCGCTGTAGGGAAGGACCTGAAGGTGGTAAAGGAGGAGCTCCAGCAACACGAGGCTCGTATCAGCGACGTGGAGAAGCTCGTACACGGCCAGCTTGAGACTCGCGTCGCCTCTATAGAGAAGCGTGTACACGACCATCACGACACCTGTGTCGCTGAAGTGGAGAGGAGATTGCGTGGGCTCGGATCCAACGAAGTGACATCTGCGACTGTAGTGCCCTCACCTCGTGGGTTTAAGGTTCCACCATTTGATGGCTCGTCATCATGGTCTGCATACAAGATCCAGTTTGAGGCTGTGATGCGATCGAATGGGTGGACCAAAGAACAGGCCTTAACCGCCCTAACCTTGGGCCTTCGCGACCGGGCCTTGACAGTGTTGGAGGCACTCGGACAAGACGTCACCTACGAGAAGCTTCTTGAGGCGATGGAGGCGAGGTACGGAGACGCGCACCTCGAACATGTGTATCGTGCTCAGCTGAAGGACAGGACGCAACGCACCGGAGAAACTCTGCAGCAATGGGCTCTAGAGGTGGAAAAGCTGGTCAGGAAGGCATACCAGTCGTCTCCTGCGCTTATTGATGGGAACCTCGTACAGGCGTTTTCGGATGGGATCCGGGACCTGGAGGTAAGAGCAGCAGTGAGGCTTGGGCACTTCAAGGACCTCAAGGATGCCTTAGCCCACGCTCTGGAGGTGGAAGCAGTGCGACGCGACGACCGAGGTCACCGCATCAGGGAAGTTGTGTCGTCACCTCGGTGCTACAACTGCGGAGAAAGAGGCCATATCCGCTTGAGCTGCCCAAAGCGTAGGCAGCCTGGTGACACCCTGTCTCCACCAACGGGGTCGCCTGATGTGCCTTCCAGGCAGCGAGAGCAGGGAAACGAGTAGAGGCCAGGACTGCGGGGCGGGTGCTGGCTGGTAATGGAAGAGCCCCAAGTATATCGATCTCGCAATCATGTGACGGGAACAGCCTGATCATCGAAGGCGAAATTAACAGAACACCATGCAAGCTGACATTAGACACGGGTGCTTCTCGGACAGTCGTCGGTTTCCATCTGGCAAGACGGGTTCTTCGGGGCTGCTTCAGGAACAATGAATGTGTGAATCTGAGAACAGCTACCGGTCAGCACATAACCGTCCGAGGTGAAATGGAGGTGGATCTGAAGCTAGGCAACAAAGTTTACCGTCACAAAGTCATCGTGGCCGATATAGTGGACGACTGCATCCTGGGCCTAGACTTCATGCGGGAGTATCACTGCGAGATCGATGTTAACCAGGGAGTGTTGAAATGTGGCTCGGAAGAAGTCTTCATGGAAGGTGCAACTTCAGGAAAAGTGTACTGCCTGAAGAATGTCACGCTTCAACCGCGGTCGGAAACAGTTGTACCGGTTTGTTTACCCGAGAGTTCTGGTCGAGGGAACCGCTGCGTACTTATCGAATGCCTAGAGAAAGAGGCATCGTGGAAGATTGCACGAACCTTGGTAAGGGGTACCAAAGTTTCATCAGTACGCGCACTGAATGCAAGTGACAAGGAAGTGTCGCTCAAGAAAGGGACGGAATTGGGCACCTATGAAGGAGCGGCCTGGATGCGTAGATGTCAAGAGCAACCTACCAGCGCCAAGGTTCAGGGTGCACGATTCGACGTGTCTACTCTTTTAGAGGACTGCGAAAGTACCCTGTCGGAGGAAGAGAAGACCGAGGCTCAGAAAATGTTGAACCGGTTCGCGGATATTTTCTCGACCAGTGATGCCGACATAGGGAAGACAGCACTAGTCCAGCACAAAATAAACACGGGAAGTGAAGCACCGATTCGCCAGCGACCAAGACGTGTGCCAGTAGCACGGGAACGTGAAGTGGAAGCTATGATCGACGGTATGGTGAACGAAGGCGTAATCGAGCCTTCGTCCAGCCCGTGGTGCTCTCCGGTTGTCCTAGTTAAGAAGAAGGATGGCAGCATGCGCTTCTGTGTAGACTACCGCCGATTGAATGACATCACGAAGAAGGACAGCTACCCGCTGCCAAGGATCGATGACACACTGGATACGCTGACGGGGATGAAGTGGTTTTCTACCTTAGACCTAAAAAGTGGCTACTGGCAGGTGGAAATAGATCCTCGAGACAAAGAGAAGACGGCATTCTCCACAGGCAAAGGACTGTGGCAATTTAACGTCATGCCCTTTGGATTGTGCAACGCTCCGGCTACTTTTGAGAGACTGATGGAGCGAGTGCTTATGGGACTGATTGGAGACGCCTGCTTGGTCTACCTGGATGACATCATCATCGTGGGGCGCACCTTCCAGGATCACCTTCGAAACTTGGAGCAAGTGCTGTCAAAGATACGAGGAGCTAATTTGAAGCTGAGTCCGAAGAAATGCGCGTTATTCAGGCGGCAAGTGAACTTTCTAGGACATGTGGTCTCGGAGAACGGTATTCAAACTGACCCGGATAAGATCATTGCCGTGAAGGAATGGCCAGTTCCAGAGAACAAAACGCAGGTCAGAGCATTCCTCGGATTATGCTCCTACTATCGACGGTTTGTGAAGAACTTTGCTGACATTGCTCGACCTCTTCATAAGCTCACCGAAGACAGAGTGCAGTTCTGTTGGAATGAGAGCTGTGACGTTGCATTCCAGAAGCTTAAGGAACATCTGTGTACTGCACCTATTCTAGGCTACCCTGACAATGAGCATGAATTCATAGTTGACACAGATGCCAGTAACACCGGAATTGGCGGCGTGCTGTCACAGAAGAAGGGTGATCAAGAAGTTGTTATAGCATACTTCAGCAAGGCCTTATCCAAACCCGAAAGAAACTACTGCGTCACCAGGCGGGAACTCTTGGCTGTAGTAAAGACATTGCAGCATTTCAACAAATACTTGTTGGGCCGTAAATTCCACCTGCGAACCGACCATGCAGCGCTGAAATGGCTACTTCAATTTAAGGACCCAGAAGGACAAGTAGCTAGATGGATTGAACTACTGCAAGAGTTTGATTTTGTAATACAACATCGCAGTGGCAAGTCCCATGGTAACGCAGATGCCCTATCGCGTAGGCCGTGTCCCGACCAGTGCAAGCACTGTAGCCGACAGGAAGCAAAGCAGGCAGCGCTAGTGAGGATGTTAAAGACGGATCTAAGCGACGAATGGAGAGAAGCTTTGCAGAGTGCTCAGCGAGATGACAAGGATGTACAGCCGATTCTTGAATGGAAGAAATCAGATGCGCCTAGGCCCAAATGGAGTGATATCGCAGCAATGAGCCCCATCACCAAGAGTTATTGGGCACAGTGGGAAAGCTTGGTCGTCCAGGATGGAGTTCTGTGCCGCAAATGGGAAAACGCTCGCGGTAACCAGTGCCATTTGCAAATGGTAGTGCCCAAAACTAAGGTGCCGGAAGTCTTGCAGCTCTATCACAATGGTGCTTCGGGAGGTCACATGGGAGTTAAGAAGACCCTTACAAAGATCCGGGACCGGTTTTATTGGCTCCACTGTCGAGATGACGTCGAGGATTGGTGCCGCAAATGCACAAGTTGTGCGGCTGTCAAGGGGCCACATACTCGAAGCAGAGGTGCATTAAAGGTGTACAATGTGGGAGCTCCATGGGAGCGCATAGCTTTGGATGTCGCTGGGCCATTTCCTGAGAGCCAGGATGGAAACAAATACTTCTTGGTTGTGATGGATTACTTCACGAAGTGGCCTGAAGTGTTTGCAATCCCAAATCAAGAAGCTACCACAGTGGCTGATAAGCTGGTGCATGAAGTCTTTTGTCGGTTTGGGGTGCCCTTGGAAATCCACAGCGATCAAGGCCGGAACTTCGAATCTGAGGTATTCAAGGAGACTTGTCGCGTAATGGGTGCACATAAAACCAGGACCACGGCTTATCATCCGCAATCAGATGGCATGGTTGAACGGTTTAACCAATCACTGGAAAGGTACCTGGCGAAGGTCGTGGAGAGCAAACAAAGAGATTGGGACAAGCACATCCAACCATTTCTCCTGTCATATCGCAGTGCGGTCCACGAAACTACAGGAGTAACACCAGCTTTTGCCAATTTCGGTAGAGAGCTCCGTTTACCTGCAGACCTTATCACCGGTATTCCACCAGAATCTCCACGCAATATAACGGATTACGCAACCGAGCTACGCAACAGGATGAACGACGTATACGAGCACATCAGGGAATCTGGACAACAGATGTCTGAGAAGATGAAGACTCGCTACGACCGGAAGGCAAACAACAAAGGCTTCGATGAGGGATCATTGGTGTGGCTTCATAACCCAGTACGAAGCAAAGGAAAATCGCCTAAGTTACAAGCCAGATGGGACGGGCCATATCGCATAATTACCAGGATGAACGACGTTACCTATCGAATCCAGAAGGGGTCGCGAGGTGCACCGAAGATAGTTCATGTGGACCGGTTGGCTCGTTACTATGGGTCCAACGATGTTCGAGACGAACACGTTTAAGAGGGAGGCCGTGTTACGAATTGAAAATAACGCCATCTATCAGTGAATGGGAGAACTACATGAGATTAGATGTATCGCTTGTTTAAGGCTGTTTCATCTATCCTCTAATAGATGGCGTTGGTGTAAATAGAACATTTACGCGACATCTAGAAACACGTTACACGTTTCCAGAAATTTCGTGAGTCGTCTCGAAAAGTCTAGTGATGTTATCCGGCCAGTATAAATAGAGGGCGAGCGAACGGAACGGACACAGTTCAATTGAATACGGAAAGCGATCAACATCAAGCGAAGAAAGTAATTCGGAAGTGTTTAGTGTTGTACTAGTGGTGTGAATAGTGTGTTTTATTAGTGTTGGAAAATTAAGTGTGTGTATCTAGTGTATTGTGTTAGTGAATAAAGTTCAGTTTAAGTGGCATAGTGAGCTATAATTTATCGTCGAACCCCAGCTCGTAACAGTATTTATACCTACTCAAGTACACATAGTACTCTGAGCTAAGAGTGCTTCGATTGGCGGAGTAAATATTATAGCTCCGTATTTTATGTGCTTTATATAATTATTTACATAGTATTGTTCGTCGCAAAACGTTATATGGGATTCTTTGAAGAAATAGAAGGTTGCCAACCTAGCTGTATTTTATTTAATGCTACTTTGGACATAACTCTGGGAGATCTGAATCGATTTGGACCATACTTTACTTTGAATAGTTCTTACAAATTAACAGTTTTAAATTGGTTCAGGGTGTTATAAAACTAGCAAGGACTATCACTTGGAAGTACATTTTTCATTATCAGATAGCTCCCAGGCAGAATATCGAAGGGTATAAGTAGTTACCTAGTTTCTGCAAAGAGCATACGCGCATCTTTTTCACCGATAATTTATCTGACGATATTATTATGCTTCCTACAATAATCGCGTAAGTTTGTCAGGATGATTTTCTGCACAAACTACTGAACGGATTTTGATGTGTGTGTAGTTTTCTGTTACAATGAGGGCAAAATAGCTGCTTACCAGGTACTCAAGAGTTCTGCCTATGTCCAGAATAGACTTAACGCCGCTGCACACGACGAGGGTCTTGCTACGTCCTAGCTCGTTCAGATCCGCTGATATATCCAACGTGCTCTCACCCTGACGGTGGACGCCACCTGCCAACCAAAACACAGGCTTAATCATTATAATAGTAGACTAGCTGTTAATAACGCGAGTTCGGCAAACGTCGTACGTAGGCCGACTAGGTGAGAAAAACCATTATCCTCGCCCCCTTAGCCATCGGGAACAACACGACGTGGACGCACTCGATTTGTTATGGTGGTATGGGGCTGATTGAACAGTTTATAAAGGGGCTGGTTGACCACATAGTCAACCTGCCCCATACAATTTTGCATAATAATATGCGAGGTGTAATATGGAATTAGTGCGATATTTTTTTAACCCAAAGAGCTCGTTTTAGGACGATACCAACTTATAAAAGGAAAAAATATCGCTGAGCATATACCATACCTAAAGATGTATTGGATAGAGCATGTCAACAAGTTCTTTTTGATAATCCCACAGCAAAAGAATTTGCTATTCCGTATAAAACACTCCAACGCCATGTAGTAAATAATATGAGAAAGAAATTAACAAGCAATCCGGGACTGCCGAGATCACAAATGCCTTTGGAGTACGTTGGCTACGGAAAAAATTACAAATATTCAGTAACGAGGAACATTTTGCATTGGATAATTACCTAAAGCGAGCTGCTAATATTTGTTAAGGATTAACACGTTATGAGTCACGACAATTTGCATAAGGGTTTGCGAAAAAAATATTTTCTTGTATGGGAGAGAAAAGGGATTACTATTGAAGAATTGCAGAGGAATTTCCTTAAACGTCATCCAGCTCTCTCTATAGGTACCATCTCCTCAAGCTATTTGTGTTCAAAACTTATTTACGTTCCATTATAATGTTACATTTTCAATTGTTTATTTTATTTTGCATTATTTTGTTGCTTACATAAGTTGTTGAGAGGTTGACAGTTTATTTTCCTAAATAAAAACAATAATTGCACACATTTGGTAGCTCTAATCCTATTTTTGTTATAAATTACTTCTTAGGTCAACCTACCCCTAGTGATAAGTCAACTTACCCAGTTACGGGGTAGGTTGACTCGTTTTTCCCAGTCTATAAAATCGAGCGTTTACACTATATTGTAATTGGTAGCAAGTTAATTGTAACTTTTTCCAAAGCTTAATAATGTCACTATCAACGCAATTGCGTCTTATACAAATAACCACCAAAACAATAAAAATAAAAACGTTTAAACAAAAAATTGGTCAACCATCCTCGTTCTCCCCTAGTTAAATTTCAAAGTAACAAAATATCATAAATGAGTAAATCAATAAAATATCATATAGGTACGATTTTTTTTGGCTCTGCCTACCGACGGAAAAAAGGCGTGAGTATATGTATGTATGTAGGTATGATCATCATCATTGTCTTAGCGTTATCCTGGTAGAATCCAATTCTTTGGGTTTGGGTTGTTACACAGATTTAAGAGAGCTTTTTCATAAAGTGACTCCTGACTAACCTCAGCAACCCGCGGGTCATCATCATAATGTGTGTTGAATTACTTCTTCTGACTGACTGATCGTACAGCCTCAGCACTGAAGCTATAATATGAATTTTGACAGTCTGTTCCTTTTATGACGTAGTTCAGGTAGGCACTGACTAAGCAAATATTTTTTATATTCCACTCCTAAAGGGTAAAATTATGGATTCAAGTACAAAAATAAAGATACGTAATCAATTGTTGTGCTCATGAAATATAGATTTATCGTAGATAGGAATCGAACCTATGGCCTCTGCCGTACTGATCAATTTCACAGACGACATCAAGATACGACACAATTACAATTATAAAGCGGATTCAACGTAAAGTCAAATTCAGTGCAACAATTTCTAGATCATATACAATTTTATACTATGTGGAGATTGGAATGGCGACCACTTCTACGTCATTCGTGTCGTAAAATATATTCGTCGATACTATCGTCACTATCCACGCATAACAGCGAATAGGTTCAAAAAGTGAAAATCACGTTCCCTTCTCGTCCTGTGTGAGTAGCTGCCACTAAAGTGATAACAGGAGATGTTTGCAAAATCCGTCGTGTGGTTTACACCGCAGGTAAATCACAGGTAAGCCTCCCTCCTTTCCCCGCAGCCGTCCTTCCTCTTCACGTGTTTCCCGTATCTCGTCGCTTTTTCATACAAACTTCCTTCCTGCTTCACCGAACAATCCCAGCAACTAAAACGATACCTCGTAAAACTAAGTTTTACTTCAAATGCGTTAAAGAACTTGGAAAATATATATCTTGAATTGTTTGAGCATGTTTGAGATGCTCCGAGAACGCTGAAAACTTAATAAAATAAAACTTTCCAGTATCATGCCAGTCGATAATGAAGAAAACGCTGCAAAGTAAAAATTACGTACGTCTACAATTGTGTGTAATAAAATGTTGGGAAAGTATTTTGGCTGGGGTCACAGGAAGCGGGATTATTACATCACTGATGCCGAACTACCGCGCAGTCCACGAACCGACATACTTTACTGAAGTTCTGCGTATGCATAATGCTGTAAAGTGTGCTTAGTGGCATATCTAATATCAAGGTGTAGGTATATCCCAATATAAGCTGATCTATTTAAGTACAGCAAGCCAATTTAAACACAGACCAGCTTAAAATAAAAAATATCAAGCCACACGTATGTTTCTTACTACGCACACTACCACATTTACTTCCAGATGATGAAATAATAAGCTATCGATCGTGTCGATATATTTCGCGGCTTACTGCGCTATCGTTTTATTGCGGCTCATAAAACTAAGCACCAGTACTTAAAGGGTTTTCCTCCGTAATGTGGTTCATCCAAGTAATGATTAAAACTCTGCCTTCAGTCACACAGCTAAGTTACGCATCAATCTTTGCTCCTCTGAGGAAACTTACCTGGCTTTAAGATAGTAAAACTAAAAGTAAATATAAGAGAAAGAGACGAGAACAGTCTACGTTAACTATGTTTTGTTCTGATTAAATTCATGGTCAATAAAATTGCAGAGATATCTTTACTATTTGAGTACCAGTCTGCGCCTGTGTGAAAAGTATTGTACCTTTTTATATTGCTTGTATGTAGTCCTACACTCATACAAACATTCTTGAAGTAATCATAGATGAAGCGATAGTACAATCTTTATTCGTTTAATTAGAAAATGTTTAAATTTTAGAACTAATCTTCATGAGGATGTATAAAAGAAGGTTTGAACCACTAAGCACTTAAGCACTCACTATGTCTCGCGGAAAAAGTAAAGTTATCTACAGTGCTTTACGGACTGTCCATTCCGCAAAAGAAAGGCGGGCTTTAAGGCCCTAGTTTAGCAGTGCCTTTATAATAAATCGTTGACGACACGATAACGACGCGACGGCTCTCGAAATTCGCCATTTTCGCCTCACCCAACCCTCCCATGTCGTTGTGAAGTGCCGATATAACGTAATCCGTTTGTATCTATCCTATCGTGCACTAACCATTCCGTTTCTTGCTGCCAAACTTTATCCAGACTGACGTTCATTTAAATAGTTGGAAATGGAATACGACTTGCGCCGTTGGTGATAATCTGCAAGCCTAGTACTACAAACGCTTATCTATGTGATAAATCGAGTCTTGTTTCACGGAATTCCTTGTTAATTACATCGCAAGTTCGGCACGCCAGGCGATGCGAGTGGCAGTAATGAATGCGCCAACAAAACGCTGAATCCATCTGTGATATCGTTGAAATTCATTCGTACAAATACAAGCACAGCTAATTGAAGTGCTCGCGGTGTTTACGATGATTGCCACACCGCGTACCGTGACTTAGCACCTCCTTGTACGAGACTGGCGTGATCATAATCTTGTTTACAATCATTTAGCCGCTCGTAAATTTCACCATCCATACAATTTAATCAAATAAAAATACAATTAAATGTAATTTTGCGTTTCATATGATTTCGGACGGTTTAATTAACATTGTCGCTTCATTTAAATCATAGCCGTAAATAGGTTCGTTAGCGTTCATAATGCCATTTGAATACCGTTCGCATTACAATAAAGATGTTCAGATATCTGCGGCAGATTAAAGCCACTGGAACGAGCTTAGCGCAGTAACAGAATGGTGACAACAAATAATAGCACACATTAACGCCTATAGACGCTGTTTAAGACACTCGTACCATCTTCGAAATGTCTAAGGAAACAGGCGACAATTTTCTATCTATTCTACAACACTCCGAACCTATAAAAATTCAATGATCTGCATTGCTCGTAAAGTTGTAAATATTTACACGCTTATTCCTTGGTGAAATAGGAATTACCACCATCATAAATTATTTATATAAATATATAATTTCATAACTTAAAGCTACGACCATCGTAGACAGTTATATGCTATATAAAATGTTATAGTTGTCTAATGTTTCCTGCGGACATCCCACTTTGGAGTAAAATAGTCTAAAGGCTTCGTCATCAAATAACAGACCTACACAAAGAGCAGAGCAACTAAAGACATTTCTTTGAAAGACGAAAGACCCATTAAATGCCAGCACTATACAAGGATACTTTTCTATTGGACATAAAATAATTCCTAGTTAGAGTGACGGTTTTTAGGATGCCACAACATATTCTATTATATACGTTCCCCTTGTCAAATCCTCGTTAGCAATTCCAACTTATACGTTGAACACAAAACAGAGAGCTTTAAAAGGTACTAGAGGACCCGTGCTGCTCCACAGCATATTTTAATATTATAAAAAAGCTCTTACATATAGGTATGATGAGTACATTGCAGCCTTATCTAATAAGTAAAAATATGATATTCTTACCAAAAATATAATATCACAAAATTCTTTTCTCACAACATTGGCTTTGCGTTGCACCTTAGGTATCGTGAAATTTCCACCTTGGCATTACTGAATGGTTTGCCGCGCAATAGGGATATGTACCAAAACTACTATTCGTACTAACACTATCATATTTACCATTTTTTCAAAACTACCATTTCTACCAAAACCGCCGGTGCTGTCAAAAGTACCTTTTTTCTCAAAACTATTATTCTTACTAAAGCTACAATTTCTACCATAACTACCACTTGTAATATATTATATGACTATAGTACTATGTTCCACATAAAAAATAAATAAGATGCCTGAAGAAAGTCCGTAATTTAATTACAAAAACACGACAAAAACAACAAAAACAAATAACAACAAAAATTTTCATAACATAAAACGTAACTTGCCCGTCTGTAGGGTTGATTTTGCCAACATTAGGCGGCAATTTCACTACATTTGGGGAAAATTCCTCGGGTCGCGGGTATACTGACGTCGTTACCGCGATCCCGTCATGAGGGTCGATAGAGGAACACCGAGGTGTCTTAGTGGGTATGCTCCCCCGAACATCTAGAGGGAAGAGCCGAGCCACACACCCCTCCTCCATCTGCCCCAAACTCGGTACAGAGTTGGCGGAGAGGTCCCTTTGAGGGACAGTCCGTAACTGGATTTCATCGCGATACAAAAAAAGGGGGAAAATTCCTCAACATCAGAGATCAGTTCACCCAACATTAAGGGTTAACTGGTAACATTAGGGGAATATTACCTGTCATCAGCGATAATTCACTATAGTGATAATTTTACCAACATCGGGTATAATTTTATTTTACACACTACCACACTTACACCCGTATGAAAGTAAGGCAAGGTCACCTTAAGGAGGCATAACGGTTTTTCCTGACAGTTACCGCAAGGAACTTCTTAGATGCCATAAAAATATTTTTGAATTTAAAACCGTCCATGTAGAGTTCAGAAAGCAATGGAATCTTAAGAAATTTGTAGAAAAAAATTGAAAAATAAGTTCAATGTCCACACCTATCTTCCTTCAAACTTACCCAATTTAAATGAGCATACCATCAAATGAAAGAGCTCTTTTCAGCGCGTGTTATAGGCCTATAATGAAACGCCTACCTCAATGAGAACCAGATATATAGAAGCAGAAAGTCATTGACTACGGCTACGAAAACGTAAAAAATGTATGGGAGACAACTGTTTTTGCATATAACTTGACGAATGTCCAAGTTAGGTAATTTCCAATGCTTGATGACAAATCTTTTTTTTTTTTTTTTTTTACAGAAGTTTGTACAATAACACTTACACTAACATAACAATAACAAAAATTGATAACATAACAACAATAGTGTTAAGTTGAACTCCGATATCCACGATAAGAATAAACTTGTGTTGTGGATATCAGGGCTCTCTCATATTACTTTGATCCAATTGACTTTAGCTATCAATTATACAAAAAAAAAAAAAAAAAAATTTACCTATGTTATGTGTGTCACTAAGTGTTACGTGTTAATTGTGCTGTGTGGTGAATTATTGTACCTTTAGTGCTTATAGCCTAGAGATCTTAATAATATCCTCAGTGTCTGCGTAATTATGTGTCTGAAGCCATTTGGTTACTATTTTCCTGCAGTTTTGTCTAGGCACCGGATAGATGTTACAGGACTTATTTACCTTATTATATAGGTAGTTCCCTAATACTGGAAAATGACGCTGTGCTAGGCTTGTCCGGGCTTTCCGTGTTGGACACACCTGGTAATGCCGTCGGTTAGTAGCGATATTAGCGTCATACTTCAGTGTGGAATGCTTCCGAAGTACAGCGTGGAGCACAAAGAGCTGTCTTACCGTGAGAACTTGACTCTCCGAGTAGAGTGCTGCAGTGGGATATCTAAATGGCCTGAATGACATTACCTTCAAGATAGCTCTTTGTGCCCGCTCGACTTGTAGAAGGTGGGTCTTATTAGTACCTCCCCAAACAGAAATGCAATACGAGATGAGAGACTGGCATAATGCATTGTAAACCGTCTTCAAAATTTTACCATCTGCAGAATTTCGTAGCCTTTTCATTATTGCTATTACTTTACGTACTCTAGATGTGAGATGTTCAATATGAGGCTTCCAAGTCAGTAAGTTATCAATATGAACACCAAGGTATTTTGTATTGGTACATCTTGTAAGACATGGACATTCGCATCGAGAGGACATCAGATCACTACAAGTATGAGCTTTGAGTGCAGGAAGATCTGAGGGGGGCAAGGTTGAGGACTGCAATGAGAATGGTATGTATACCGTTTTAGCAAGATTTAAGGTCAACAAGTTATTGGAAAGCCAACGCAAAACAGTGGCGAGACCTTCTTCTGCATATTTGTACGTTTCAGCCCAATTAGTACCATGTATAAGAAGTGTCGTATCATCTGCGTAAGCAAATAGGGTACTATTTGGAAGGGATAATTTACACAGGTTGTTTACATAAATAAGGAACAGTGTTGGACCTAAGATTGAGCCCTGGGGAACGCCATAATTGATCGGTATACTATCACTAACAACATTATCTATTTTTAGGCATTGTGTGCGGTCGGTTAGATAATCTTTGAATATTTTATATGTGTGGCCACGAACACCTAGAGATTCCAATTTTGACAATAGATATGGGACAAACACAGTGTCAAAAGCTTTCGAGAGATCTAGGAAGATGCCTAGGCATTTAGACCTCTTATCCAGGTTTTCCACAACGTGATCTATTAGAGAAGCCACAGCATCCTCAGTAGATCTCCCTCTTCTAAACCCGTATTGATTGGCAGATAACAGTTTGTGGGATTCTAAATATTTAACCAATCGATTGTTGAGTATCTTTTCCAATATTTTAGAAATTACGGGTAAAACAGATATCGGTCTGTAATTGTTGACTCTGTGTTTGTCCCCACCCTTAAAAATAGGGTGTACCAAAGCTTTTTTTAGCACTCTGGGAAAGCAGCCTGTGGTAATAGATGCATTGCATATATGGGTGATGAGCGGCACCATAACGGAAAGACACGATTTTAGAAGCCTTGGTGAGATGCCATCCCAGCCCGCAGCAGCATCCGAGCGAAGATTAAGAATATATCCTTCCACCTCAGCTTCGTCTGTGGGCAGGAGTACTAAAGAGTTGGAAGGAAATGAATCGCGTGTTTCTGGAGGATTACTTAATGGTAATGGAAACTGTTCAGCCAGATTTTTGCCTACATTTGCAAAAAAGTTATTTAGGTGATTGATAGACGTGGGATCTTCGGGTCTACATAGCAATTCAGTTAAAGGTGTCAAAGTTTTACTGGTACAGGTGATATTTTTTATAACCTTCCAGGTAGCCTTCGGGTTGTTATTGGCTTTCAGAAATTCATTTCTTTCATATGCTATTTTAAGGTTTCTTAGAAGTTTGTTGCAAAAATTCCTGTATCTTTTGTAGGTTACTTTAAGTATATAGTTATTAGGCTCTTGCAATGATCTACGAGAAAGTTTGTCCCTGTTGCGAATACAACGAAGCAGACCTTGCGTAATCCATGGCTTAAGGATTCTACATTTGGAAGTTATATCAACTGATTTCGAGTGTTTTTTTATTATAGCACCAATACTGGAAACCAATAGTTCAGTGGCTGTGTTTGCATCGTGAGTGTTTGTTATGGCGCTAAAATCCGTAGAGAAGATGTCAGCGACGACTGACGGATAGTCAGTAACAGTTTTCGTAGGGTTAGATTTAGGGGAAATTACGCTGCAGTCTATGCTAATAAAAGTGGGCTTGTGGTCGGTTATATAAGTGTCAAAGACTAATGTGACATATTCGTGATCTGCTTTTACCATCACGTGGTCCAAACAAGACTTGTCGCGTGTGGGAAATAAATGTGAAACCAAAAGTCCATGTGAAGCAATTAAGTTTAGATACTCATTGGCTGAAGGACTTAGATTATGCGGTGTTATATCGATATTTATGTCACCCATAATGAGTAAACTTTTATATTTTGATAGAGATGTGAGAACGTTATTTAAGCCATCCATAAAGTTATTGTAATTTTGCACGGAGGGCGAACGATAAATCGAAACTACCGCAGCATCCTTTAAAAGACAAACCAAGCAACTAGCATCCGGCAACTCGGGCTCTACGATCGAGTGAGATAGTACAGTTTTCACGAATATTACAACACCATCATTTTGATTTTTATAATTATTAGTATTGTACGAGACGTAACCATCCATTATCGGTATTGTTACTGATCTATCCAACCAACACTCGGATAGAATAATTATATCACATGAGGTTGTTATGCTACACAGGAATGCCTGAAAGTTATCAAAGTTGCGGTTGATACTGCGTATGTTTAAGTGTATTATATTCATAGATCTAGCTGAGAGATTCAAATACTGTGCGTGTGACTCAGGTTCACATAAGTATGATTGACTGTTAGCAAATATATCAATTTCGTCAATTATTCCAGTATCGAACATTGTTATTATATAAAATCACACATTTGATTGGGCTGAGAGAGGTTATTGCAGATAAGGGATTTCGTATGTGTTTATGCACTTGTGGCAAGATAGCACAGTACAAACACAGCCCACTGAAGCCAATCCCTTTATTGGTGCTAGAATACAAGGCAAACATAATGATCAACCACTTATTAGATTTCGGAGTTAGTCGGTTAAGGAGCAGTAATGGAGCAAGTATTATAAGATATTTGAATAATAGATTTATAAGTATTTTATGTAGGCAAATGTAAAACTCTTTGTTATATGTGGTATATTGTAAGAACAAGGGACATATAAATCGCTGCTTTAGAAAGTTAGTTGTATTCATTTTATACAATAATTTGCACGAGGTACCAATTGGAAACGTATTTAAATAGAATATTTTGTAGCCGTTAGAGTGAACTGTAGCACGTAATATAAATTTTACATTAGTTACTCGGTTATGTGTTTTATTTAATAGTTCTCCGACGTAATTATATTTAATTACATCTATAGGATCTGAGCACAATCGCTGAGACCATTTGAATGTCTCTGTGTAGGGGTAAAGTAAATATTTACTGTTTAACGTCTCATTGATATACAACTTATTTTGATTATAAGGTATGAACATGCATAAACAATACATTAAAAGGTGCCGTACATAGGTGGGTACATATATCGAGGAGCCGTAAGAAATACAAATAGCATGCATGGAAAAAACAAAGACATCAACCAAGTTAACATAACACAACATAATATAATAGTAAAGAAAAAGTATGCCAGTATATCCAGTTAATACTAACGAAGGTAAGGGTCTAATCTTTAGCAAGTAGAGTTTTGAGACATTCTTTTGACTTAATGATAATAGCATCCATCCCTTCGCGTTCTCTAAGAAAAATCTTTCCATTTTGGGTCCAACAAAACTTATACTTATGAGTTTTACTGAAGTTACGTGTCTCATAAAATAATTGACGAATGCTGTTGGGTAAATGTTCGGCCACATATATGGGCATGATTTGCCCACTTGTACCGATGTGTCCTGTATTTAATTTTTCGGTAGGAGGCAGGCCTTTGTTGAAAGTACGTGTGGCATTGAGCACTTGCTGTTTCAGTGTAACGTTTATAAATTTCGCAACTATTGGTCTCGTGGAGCCTTTCTTGCCAGGGAGACGGTAAACATCACGCAAGTCAGCTGGTTTCACAGGGGTTGCCACGGCATCACAGGTTTTAATGACGATTGAGGTAAGATCATTCGTAGTCTCTTTCTCGTTTTGTGGTACGTTTCTTATTTCAATGCTGGAGGGGCGACTGCAGTGCTGAAGATCATTTACTTTGCGTTCTAGCTCCAATATATACTTGTGCTGTTCCAATTTCTCCTGTTCGAGTTTAAGAATTGTTTGTCTCATATCTTCGTACCCGCTGTTCATAAATTCTATTGCCTTTTCAATTTCTTTATTTGTGTTTTGTATGTTTACATTTTGCTGCTTGACTTCGGCAAGATCTTTCGACAGCTTATCAAAAAATAGATCCTGGTCCGACTTCCACATCGAAAGCATGTCAGTGATTTTGTCCTCAAATAATTTGAAATCATTTTCAGGCGAGAAATCGGGACACAGTCGCTTATTTCTAGTAGAAATATTGCTGTGTTCAGGCATATTGTGTAAATTTAAATCAGGTGTCTTGAAAGCATCAACCATTGACCCGCTGTCACCCGCAGTGGGCGGCGTGCGCACTGTTTTGGGCATCGTAATAATAGCGTAGATCAATATTAGAGAAAATCACTGCGCGTGATTCACACACAACGGATAGCAGGACGAATCGTAGCAAGTTACGGAGAATCCAGCGATGTCGTTAAAATTGTACCTCTGTTGTTTAAGGTCGTTAGTATTGCGGTGAGTCACAGCCGTAGCACACGTTTAGCGGCAGGTAAACCAAGCAAGCGGGCGATCGTAGGCGCTCGGGTATTGTCGTCATCCGTTGACGCGTCAGAGTCGGCGCGGCCGCGTTGGTGGGGGCCGCACTCGCAGGCGCAGCGAGCGGCGTATGTAGCGGACTTACGCTTTGGATCTATCAACTAATGTTTGCGTAGCTGAGTGGCGGGAGCAAACGATCGGCATGCAGTCGCTTCAAGTTCGATTCCGAGCTACGTGCACCAATCGCTAGTCGCTTTGAGGGAGCTTTTTTAAGTAGAAATGTGCACTTACTGCTATCCCTTTCGATGGGTGGAGCTTCTTCGTAATAGCACCGCAAGAGGAAGCAGGATTTGAAACTTTGCACGTTAACCAATCCGAATTTAATGTAAGGAAATAATTGTCGAAAGTTATAACTGCGTGACACACGTCCACTTCCAGTGACTGCCGGAGAGAGAGTCTATGCAGCGAGAGCTTTCATTTAAAAAAAAATCATTCAAATCGGTCTGATAGAACGGGCTGGCCGACTCGTATTATAAAACACAAATTCTTTTAATATATAGATAAAACATAATATGGCGGATGTTCTGCATGTTTTGTTGGTGTCTTGCAAGTTGTAAGGTGTAATGGGAACCGCTATTATGGCCGCTTTTTACCGACAAGGGCCTGTCCTATCCGGACGGAAACTGTATTTGGGATGTTTTATGTCGTTGTGCCCGTTGAGTGAATTCAGGCTTGTTCCAGAAGCTGCCTGAAAGCTTTAGTTCTAGATTCATTTACCTTAAACGAAGAATTGATTCTTAGTTACTAACTGGTTTTAGAAAAATGCTTTTTCAAACGATTTGACAAAGGTCGCCTACAACTTTATCATCATTGAAATGAAGCCCAACTAGATCAAAGCATCTAGCTGACCAAACGTTTATTACATAATAATATGTTTTGGACATTAGCAGAGGCGTGGTGACCACTTGAGCAATATTATTAAATCAAGATATGGGGGCTAATTGAGTTTGCGTTCATAGCGAATTAACGATGAAATGAAATTGTTCTGCCTCCCTGCCAGGACATTTTATGGCATATAATAATCATTCGGCGCCTAAAACATTTATTTGGAAGGGGAATCCAATTTTAAGTATACCTACATATCTATCTTGTAGACGAGATATTTGTTCATCCATCGACTCCAATTATTTAAAGAAAATGTAAACGTTAAGTGACTTATCATAATACTTTTGAATATTAGCTTAATAAAACGTTAACCTCGATGATTGACGGGTGTATTCCCAGTACCAATAAGATGGTCAAGTGTACAAGCGAACACGATTTTGCCGTAATTTTATAAAGTAAAAGCGGCGGTAGCCCAGTGGCAACAAAAGTACGTGTGTTCTAAACTAAGAGAATCTGCAAAGTAGTTCTTTTCGGCATAGTACATTTACCAAACTGCAACTGTCTGTAAAATAAGTATAGCAAGAGAGCCTCAATGAATTATTATAGTAGAGGAGACGTGGAACATCGACCTTCACCGATCTTATAACCAGATGAGACTTATTTTTATGTAATATAATTCATAAACAAATATGCCTATAATAAGTTGCCTATCAAAAAAGTGCTCATAGCTATTTTAAACTTAAGTAATTTTAATCAACCGCAAATATAACTTTGTCGTTTATACAAACACTATGGAAAACAAAGTTATTTTTGGTGATGAAAAAGTGATAGTGATATTTGGATAGGTGAAGATAAAGGGTATGTTAAGTGTTAAGGTTGATGCTAGTAATTAACAAACGAACAATCTTGGAGTGGAAGCAATATAGCAATAAAGATCAAATAATTAGATTAAGTGCGAGTCCCGTAAGGGTCCCGTAGTTCAGGTATCCACTTAACATACCCTTTCTCTTCACTTCGCCAAATATCACGATCACTTTTTTATCACCAAAAATAACTTTGTTTTCCATAGTGTTTGTATAAACGACAAAGTTATATTTGCGGTTGATTAAAATTACTTAAATTTAAAATAGCTATGAAAACTTTTTTGATAGGCAACTTATTATAGGCATATTTGTTTATGAATTATATTACATAAAAATAAGTCTCATCTGGTTATAAGATCGGTGAAGGTCGATGTTCCACGTCTCCTCTACTATAATAATTCATTGAGGCTCTCTTGCTATACTTATTTTACAGACAGTTGCAGTTTGGTAAATGTACTATGCCGAAAAGAACTACTTTGCAGATTCTCTTAGTTTAGAACACACGTACTTTTGTTGCCAGTCAATGTTAAACGGTAATTAATCACCAGATGAAGACGTCCTGATCTGCCGAGGCAAGATCTGAGAAATATGCCTAAATGGCATATTTTTTGTTCGTTTATGTGAAAAACGTGACAATGTTGCTCTGTCCAGGCAAGGAAAGTTCTAAAGAATATGCATATATGGCAATTATAGGTAGTAGAGCCTTGCTGATTTCAGCATGAATGGGCCGGCTCGACCAGGGAAGTACTACCCTCTCACAGAAATTCGACGTACCAGTACCTAAACTGTTGCGTTTCGTTCGGTGAGTGAGAGTGCCGGAGGCCCTATCCCCTATTCCTTCTCCCTCATCCCACTCCTCATCCTATCCCTTTTCCCAACCCTAAGGGGCGGCAACGCACTTGTGACTCCTGTGGTGTTGCTTGTGTCCATGGGCAGCGGTAATTGCTTACCATCAGGCGATCCGTCTACTCGTTTGCCGCCTATTAAAATAAAAAAATAAAAAACAAACAAGACGACTTAATGTATCACTAAATATTCCCGTCAAACTTTGTCGAGAAACAGTAGCCGAAGAAACATAATGTACATTGTCTATTTAAATGATAATGTAATGCCTAAATTTGATAAAACAAGCACGCAAAAAATAGACTCTAAGGCACCTTACCTATTCCACCGGTAACAAACACAGGTATGTCAGCCAGCTCAGCGGCAATGATCGTTCCCGCGACGGTGGTGGCGCCATCTAGTTTCGCTGCAGCTATTGGCGCCATGTCTCTGCGAGATGCCTTCACCACGCCTTTGGCTTGAGCCAAGTAACGGATCTGGTCTTCCGTAAGCCCGATTGTAAGTTGACCCTTGAGGATGGCTATCGTCGCAGGGATTGCGCCCTGGCAAAATAAAACAATACTTAATGACGAAGCTAGTAAAAGCCATGGTACATTCAGCAAGTAAGGGCACAGCTTCAACCCACCCTGGGTTGGAGCTGTGCCTATAACTTCTGATTTAAATTTGACCATTAAATCTATAATGCTGTATAATGCATTTCATATTGTCAGTATATTATTTTAGGCATTATTTTGTCAATCGCTTGTCAACACGTTTGGCGGTAACTAGTAACTCAAAACATAGCCGTACTACACAGCAGCTGTGTGCCGTTATTGCGCCGGTACAACTACAGTGTGACCTTTAATATAAAAACGTGCATTATCCAAAGACTACTTTAAACTTCAGTAGCTAAGCGTAGTTTTTTATCTCTCAGAAGTTCCTCGAACTTACCCGTTCTCTAATGATATTTTCAACTTGTATAGCCGTCTCTAAGTTTTGTGGATAAGGCATTCCATGTGTAATAATAGTCGATTCGAGAGCGACAATCGGTTTGTTTTCAGCCTTTGCATTTCGGATCTCTTCGGAAAAAACGAACGGGGGAGCTGTCGAACTATACGCCTTCTGACCAAAGGCAGCCAAGCGTGAACCTCTCCGCACGTACTTCAATATATACGCCATCTCGTGCCCTAAAAATAGAATTCAGTTCATTAGTGGATGCTAAAAATACTCCGAGTGGTATTTAACGGGAAATGGTCGAGATAAATCGAGTGAAGTAATATTCTTCGACGCCGGTACTTCGAGATTATGCTCTCTGTTACAGACACAAGCTTTAATGCGGTGTCAGTGGAGCTTAACGTCGGAACAATAATTTACGGAACTGGTTACTTTTAGATCCAAAAATAAAAGATTGAATTGAAATTAACACTAGGTAGGTTGTACAGCGCCGTTCACACACCGGACAACGCAGCGGGGGTAGGCCTCCCTCAAAGAGGACCGACAATCTTGCTGCGATAGCTGAAAACGGTTGGATGCGGCCGGCTCAAGATCAGTTATTTTGGAGACCTTTGGAGGAAGTATATATGTCCATCAGTGACGTCTATAGGTTGATATAAGTACTCGTCATAAAGAATCACAACAAGTAACATAAATAACATAAAATTTGTTGTACAACAGGACGGTCTCATCGCCAATGCGATTTCTTCTAGAAAATAGTACATAATTATGTAGTTGTATAATATCTGAAATGAATAAAAATTTACAATGCATACAGATCAAATTTTTGTACTTCTACACTTTTGACGAAGGCTATCTGTCGGGGCTCAGAGCATGCCAACATTAATCAACGTCCAACATCACGGCTCCCATTTATGCCTCTCAAATTTCACCTGTGCATTGCGGTGACACAAAACACCTTTGTTATACCTTACTCCTTTGAAAGCATTATATTCTTGCCTCTAAAATATAAGGCTACATTTTTACGATTGTATATAGCTGTGTGGAATGTCTAGACGGCTGTAATATCAAGCTGTATCGACTAGACCTAAGTATTATGGTATGACGTTAGACTTTGGCCACTTGATAAATAGTTTTCTATCTTGATTCCTCCGCTATAGACAGAAACTATGTAAACTAAATTCCACGCGGCGTGGGATCGTCGGATAAGTTATTGATTGCAAGCTTGTTGCAAGCGGACCGCATACTTCCCTATCAACGCGAAGGAGTTATAATGCCGTCATCGCGTAGCAACGCCTGTGTTTAGAACTCAACAGCTGTTTCCCCAACAACGGAACTGTCATGTTTGCTTATTGTAACAAGACGAGTTTTGTGTAATATTTTTCTCTTTAATACTGTTTTTACACAGCATCGTTATTTATTTACATCAGCTTATCGCCTCCTGTATTCTATTTTAGGTAAGAATTTATTATATTATACGTAATACCCTCCTCGGTCGATGTTTACCGTCTACCTACGTAGGTTTCAGAGGAAAAATGTTTCCATTACGATCTTTGTAACGTTGTTCAGTTTGTTTTACAAGTAAATGGCGTAGTTAGCCGTTATGAATAACATTCAATAAATTTAGATGTTACGTCTCTTTCAATTTATACAATGATGCAATTTTGTAAAGCGCTCGCCGCTTTTATGGAATATGAACCAAAAAATACATACATAATTTCAACGTGATTGAAGTAAATATAGCAGAGGCAGCGATAGCCCAGTGGAGAGACCGACAGACTGCTACGCAGAGGGTCTGGGTTCGAATCCACGGCACGCACCAATGACTTTTCGGAGTTATGTGCGTATTAAATTATTAATTATCGCTTGCTTAAGGTGAAGGAAAACATCGTGAGGAAACCTGCATGTCTGAGAGTTCTCCATAATGTTCTTGAAAGACATGTGAAGTCTGCCAACCCGCACTAGGCCAGCGTGGTCGACTATGGCCTTACCCTTCTCATAGTGAGAAGAGGCCCGTGCCCAGCAGTGGGACAGTATAAAGGGCTGTTGATGATGAAGTAAATATGTATCAAATTGCAGTATAAATGGGTGCGGTTTTCTTATTATCTAGTTCAAAATCTGATCATGTATGAAAATCCTAAGCTGTCTGTCAATATCTAAGGCTAGCGACAACGCGTTGGAGAACCGATATCTCTCAATTTACAGAACGTTGTTTAGGGATATCACGTAGACCGTTACGTGTAGCGCTTTTCCGATATATCCTTAGCACGAGAATATCCTTTATTCGAAATAGACTTAGAATATGTCACATACAAATCTAAACAGATCCATGCGCTAGGAATGTTAGATAACTTTATATTACTGTTAATATTGAACGTGCTAAATCTCTGCAGTGTAAGTAAAACATAGTAAAAATCTTTTGAGCCACCTAAGTAGTGTGTTAAATTAAAAACAAATGGGTTTTTTTAGTCTATTCTAAATGGGCGTTTGCTTATTTTACTGATGTTTTCGGATAAGACCAGCCTCTCAATTAATTAGTATGCAGAGTCTTCCTGTTTATTAGATTCTTTGCAAATTTTATTAATTGATTTGTACACTATATTGAATGCATATTTTAATGTCTCGCACTCTTGAAAGTTTTAGAATTTTCATGTAGGCAAGCTCTATGATAATATAAATAATAATATTTACAAAATCTGTAGTAACTCAGAAATATAGCCTCACATTTCATTTACACGTCATATATAAAAAATATATCCGTAAAAAGACGAAGACATACGGTTTCGCATTACATCGGTTACGGAGAGGTTATACAAAAAACGTCGGCTTACTTAATTTCCCTGATGCGTAAATCTTCCCGTATACGATACGAACTTGACGATGAAGAAAGATCACGTTTCACTCTTATCTCGTATAGGTGCTACCGTTTTTGTGAAGGTTATACTTCAAAAGGCTCCGTTTTGGTTTGAATGCATACGCCACAATGACTGTTGCGGTAATCTTCGTTGAACAAAAAGTGTGATTTGAATTTAGATGGGGAGAATCTGGGTGTTTTTGTGTCTCCGATAGGTATGTTTGTAAGGGTTAACATTAGCGTGCTGGTTTTTGGAGTATATGTAGGCCGTGTTACAAAGTATAGGACTTGTATATTACTTAGTTCGTTTTAAAACACAGCTTTGATTTTTTTGGCAATTATAACAATAGGCTTATACGTACTGACTGTTTTTGACTTGTAGAGGTTTATATATACTTAGTAGGCACGTATTCATGATTATGATACGTTACAAACGATAACAACTTTAAATACACCACAGTAAAGTAATATATTTCTAACATCAAACGCAAAAAAAAGATCACGAAGAAAATCGAGTTAAGCTTTTTCCTCTGCATAATATGTACAGATATGTGCATATATGTATACGCTGCTCAGTTGAAATATTATCATCCACTTGTGTTCATAAGATCCACGAGAGTAAGCATGTTTCATGCTGTTATAAATCACGTCAAATAAACACAACCGACGTTAGAATCAAGATGATAAACGTTATGCATTTTTTTAGTTTTTCTACGTAGGTAATTACTAAACATATTTAAATGCAAATAGTTATTAATAACACAAAGGACTCTTATTGACTCATAATAGCTTCTATCATTAAAAGTAACCATGCGAATTCACCCGTTAGCTTAAATGTAATTATAAGTCTTTCAGCAAAAGTGTAACTGTTAAGTATAATTCCAAAATAAATCGCGGTAAAATCCGTAAGTAAAAGTCTTGTAGACCTTTACCAGTGATTTAGACCAGAGGATATCTGTGGTTACAGGTACATCACACATCGTTTACCCTCACGAGTAACATAATACAAGTAATATTTATCTCTTCTTTACGATATTTCGGCGAACCTTTACTAAGAATTGCGCCAAGAATCTAGTCAAAAGTGTTTTGTAATATAGTACCTAGATGGACTAGGTGTTTAAATAATCTCTTAAAGATATAAAACAATGGTTCTGGACTCTGCATCAAGTTAAACAGCGACAGTGATATATCCAAGACTGAGTTTCCAACTCCATTTAGCAGTGCATTTATCCGGCGCAGTATCGTGGGTAAAGCTCTGGAAATGTTTACCAAATCTTGCTAAACGTTTACCGAGCCGTTCCTCGAATTGGGACAGCAGGAATGTTTATGTGCACTGCTTGAATTTATACACATTTTCTACCATACGTAAAGCTTGTTAGCCTTTTAAAAGAAGAGTATGCAACAGGCTTTAAAATTGTATTTGACTGTGCGCTATATTGTACCGTCCTTTTCTCGAAGCAGTTTAGGCCATTTTCGACCCCTTGTAACTTCATTGTGGATAAAACAAGAAGCCTGATTTTTAGTAACCAAGCAGGCATTGGATAAACATGGAATATTTCAAATTTAATTCAATTTAAAACAGTAGTTTAAGGCCCACTTGCGTAACGTTTGATTTGAGTCACTCCTTAATTTCAATTTGTTGAACAGAACTAACAGCATAAAATAATTTAAGTTAAAAGTATTTAGCGTCCTCTTGCACAACGACAACAACGCTTAGATTTAGTTAAACATTTTATGAGGTCGGTAAAGTAGTTTCTACGTTTTGTTTCATGGCATGAAGCCTTTTTGTTACTATTTTAACGATGTTATGCGTATGGTTTCGCATAAAACTTTAGACTATATATACTTTGAGCTTAGACAAATGATTGGTATCGCTTCGCTATACTAGACACCGCACTACCTACAAAAAATAGGTCCAAAAGTGAGGCAACTCATTATGACACTGTGTGTCAATCAAAAGCATCAAGACACATGCGTGAAGAATTGTGTTGTCAGCTTCTCAACAGTTACCCGAGTTAATAGGAAAATATTTTATACTGTGGTCTATTGGATAAGTAACTGGTTATAAATATAGGTACAAAATTTACAATTGTTTAAAAGCATCAATTTATTCGTGTATGGGTTAGGCGCAGGTTTCATCATCGAAAAAATGGTGGGTATATTATGCAATGATTTGGTTGTATCCAAGTAGGTTGTTACATATGATATTTACAAAGTATTGCGTATTCAAAATAATCTTGTAAGTTATAAGTTATTTAGAAAATAGTGCATTCTATATCCATTCTAGCCGTCAATTGTTAGTTACACATTATTTAGTACGTATACCAATTTGACCTTTTAAGTTTTACTAAGGTTTATTTACTGTTAATAGTCATGTAGACACCAAAACTCACAAGTAACAATAGACAATATTAACAGACTGCCATGTAGACGGTTTTGAGTTTGAATCTACGGCGTGCCCGCGTGCACCATTGTCTTTTCAAAGATATGTGCCTATTAAATTGCTAATGATCGCTTGCACCGTGCCTCGGAGAGCATGTTAAACCGTCAGTCCCGGCTTTCATTTAGATCTTTGAAATTCTTTACGGGGAGTCAGTCCCCTCAACCAAACTGATACTGGTCTAAACCCATGGAATATCGCTATCCCTTTGGATTACGGAGTCAGACGGCAGCTGCTCTGTGGAAAAGCAGATATTCTGTCATATCTGGTTGGACTAGTATGTAAGCGGACCCCGGGCTCCAAGTCGCACGGTCTTGGATGCAACTGGGATAACGCTAGGACGATGATGATGGTGAATGACTGCGATACGTATATACCTAATTATTCTAATAGCATCTACGTGTAATGAGTAGCTGAATGTGAGGCCCAAAAGATATTTATTCTGTAACCACGAGAAGATACTGCGTAAGCTGTTGAGTTTTTTTAGATTTTTTACTAATAATTAAAATAGATAAAATTGTTCTAGGTACCAAATTGTGTTGAAAGATTTTAAATTACTTTTTAAGGAATCTTATCTTATCTTTATTGCTTAAAATGAAGTCCAAACGCATGTGCGACCTATCACTACTGTTACTTTGTAAAACAATATGAGCTCACATTTGTTCAAGATGACTGCCTAATGTATTTACTTCAACACTTTATGTATATAAATTACTAATGTAAACATTAAACAATGCATAAATATGTAAAATAAATAATAAGGTTAGATAAATGCAATAGAATATATTATAAAATACAATAACAATACATTTATATTATAAAAATCTCAACTACGAGGAAATTGTTCTTCTACGCGCAGCAACACTGAATGAAATTTTTGGTTTAATGTAATTTTAGGGTCCAATTTCAAATTTATTGTTATGTTACAGATGGTATGTGATCCCAGAGTCCTTCGTATTGCTTGCTGACTTATTTTTACACGGGATAAAAGCGCAACTTGGCATGATACAGCGAATTATTTGCATAATTAATTTGGTGGATATATGAACCTGACACACGGCTGTCAGTGTGACAGCCTCAAACCATGCCAGCTGGCATGGTTTTTTCTGCCTCATTTTACAAGTATGAGGGCTCCGTCTAGTAGAGCAGAGCGAGACCAATCATTAGCCTATGACTTTGAGCATAAAACAAAACGCATTGTCGTCGCCTAGCAACGACATGACAATTGACAAATAATAACTAGAAACTTTTGAGCATTAACCCTAGAACCCTACATGGGGTGCAGGTGCACTCCACACCGATTTGTTTTCTAAATATCTCAATTTCTTTAATATCCACGAATTCGCGCGTCGGAGTAGGTATTTTAATTTGGTGTCAACCGCTCTCGTTACGTCAATACCGTGACGAGGGATCGCGTTCTGTGGTCGCCTGTATAAGTGTTGTGGGGTACGCCAGTACCCCAGTGTAGTAAAATCGTAAGATTATTTATTACGATTGATGTATTTATATGTAATACATACATATACATACATATCGTCACGCCTTTGGCAGAGGCATTGATATAAATACTAAAGATACGTACGACCGAACATTTGACAGACGCAGTCACCTAACAAAAAAAATAACGCCATCTATTCAAACTAGTATGAACTACGATGTAAATCGACATGGTCTGCTCCTAGACATAACTTTGTAAGAGCGGGGTGAGGTATATTTCGAGGTACAAAAAAAATATTTTTTTCCATTTTGGATTCGTACCTCATGTTTTTTGACATCGTTGTATCTTTAAATTTTAAGAATCAATTAAAAATAATTTTGTTAGAACATAATTTAATCTTATAGTAATAATAATAAATCTTTTCATTTCATCGGGTACAACGCCCGCCGCTTCAAAGTTACGTCGCACTTTTACGCGGCTTCGCGCCGTTTTTACCAATATGAAAGAAAATTGCTTTAAATAATATTAGAAGTTGATTTAATGACATATTTTTAAGTTACCGGTGACATGAAATGTTATCATATTTTTTATTATGTATTTTGTCGTAGTTCACGCAACCTTTCACGGCACAATTGGCATTTTTGTTTGCAAAATTTACGACCGCTGCCGATGACAGCTGATCGCGTTCTAGTTCATTTTAGGACCAACTTCGAGGCGTCATTGTAACATGTGGTCCGCCCAGTCCTTACGCAGTAATATATATGTCAATGGGCAGAGGTGTATTTCTACACCCACTTTTCGCCAGATATACTTTAGTCCCACGTAATAAGGGGCGAGCCTATTGCCGTACCGGGCACATTTCCAGACTCCGTGCTGCTACTGAGGATTTCGTGACAGAAAAACCCAATAACACTGCCCGACCCAGGAATCGAACCCGGGACCTCCCGATCCCACGAGCACATTTATGCCGCGAGACTAACGAGGCAGTCGTATAGGGTTTGATGTCGAGTTTTCCGTCTCTACGCAAAGATGGTATTTGCATCGTGTTATCCCTTAGTCGCCTCTTACGACACCCACGGGAAGATAGGGGGTGGTGACACTTGTATTCTATGCCGTCAACCACACGGCTATGTAATAAGTTATTAAATTTGATTATTTATTAAAACAATAGTCTTATATGAATTAAATACAGATATTTTTAGATATTATGAAGGTAACATTCAATGAAGTTTATTTATTTTATTTCGGATGGCTGTCAGAGGTTTGAATTACGAAGAAATAAGCTCTATTCTAGACCACAAATCTGGCGAGGAAGAAATAGAAGTTGGGACCAGTTGTAATTCCTGGGTTCTTTACAAGTGTTCAAGATCAAATAATAAGCCAAATATAAAGTTTCAGCAGACAGTTTTGAAATTAGGTTTGGAACTGATACATGAACATTTGGAGGACCGTCACCGGATGCCAACTTAGTCCATTGCAGTGATCCTCAATAAGGACTAAATCCTACAAGCGCTGTTGCTCAAACTACATTTAACTTTGTGTAATAAGGCTAATTTGTGATCTCAAGTTACCGATTATGTCTAATAAAACGTATTTTCATGAATTGTTTTTTATTTTTATTTTAAGGATTACAGTCATTTTAGTATGGGGTGTTCCAGCACCCCCGGGTAGGAATAACATGTGCGCCAAATAGTGTAGGATTCTAGGGTTAACAATAACACAAGTAGGTACATTGTTATCAGTTATATCATCATCATCATCATGTCAGCCTAGGCCTAGGGACGTCCACTGCTGGACATAGGCCTCCCCCTGCTGCGTCGTCCGGTCCAGTTATATAATTATTGACAATTTTCGTCTCTAATGACAAGATGCCAACATCAGTGTGACAGTTCTTAAATGAAATTAGCCACTTAACAGCCGATTTTCGGTAATTAATTTTGACAGTTCTTAAATCATATTACTCGACAAATTTTTCGTTGTGCAAGACGCTAGTGGTGTTTAATATTTTTTTCTCGTTAAATACATCTTAATTCAATTTAAGAATCGTTGTGCAAGTGGGCCTAATAATTATAACGAGTCAAAGTTTCTTAATATTGTCACTCACTGACCGATCATCAAAAGTCTAAGGCACTTCTAGCAGACATAGCAGCTTCAAATTTAGTATACAATTAGTGTTTAATATAATGAATCAAGGAAAAGCTAAAATGTTTTTTAATCGCACTAAACAATCTTATTTATATAATTATGTATTACTTATAAGATATATTGTGTTTTCATGCGATGGCCAAGTTAATCTATTTATATAAAACTTTAAAGATTTTTTATTAACCGACTTGGTATTAAATGGATCTCACAACTTTTTACGGTAGCGAGACTTGGATTTTTTGACAAGTAGTTTTTTATGAGATTTATATTACACGTTTGGTACCGAACGGTCAGTCAGTTTTGCTAGTCAGACTGCAACTTATGACAAACTGTCTTATTACATCTATTCATACGAGTACAAGAATGATTTATTCATCGGTCTGCAATATTATCTTTAAACTAAGAATTAGCACATACATGCAGGTATGAAAACCACCCTATCTTCTAACCGACTGGCGAGTATACAAACCTGCGTTAATGGTAAAACTTCACATACTATGAATAAATTGAGGTAGAATAACTAGTTCTACGCTCAACCAATATCTAAGTTGAAATGCGAGACAAACAAATAACATCTCATGAGCTAGTTCCTCATAAAAACTTTGTTCAAAGCCCGTCTCTTACGCATACAACTTTATATAGTTTGCAATACATAATCAATGTTTGTTAAAGTTCAAAATGGCCTGGGGACTTCCGAAACTACCGGGTCTGACGTTCTCAGACCCAACTAAGACGCAGTTTCACATGAAGAGTACGCTGCGTTACTATCAGGGTCATAGGTTTCCTGATACTGTGGTCAGAGGCCCTGGAGCAACGCCTTCGCGCTCATTGAGGATTCTGTCAAGTAAGTCTTTTTCTTGTTATATATTATACTATAACTAGTGTACCTACGCCCGCAGCTACGCTTGCACATTATACTCGTTTTACCCGATTTCCCCGATTCCGTGGGAATTTCGTGAAATCCCTTCTTAGTGCACCCTTACGGTCCCCAAGGAACATACATGCCATATTTCAGCTTCCTGCGTCTAATAGTTTAGGCTGTAGCTTGTCTGTCAGTCAGTCAGTAACGCAAGGATTTTATATATACAGATAACGATACTGTAAATTAAATCAAAAACCGAACTGGAATATATCCGTACTAGAATAGGTATGTTTAGCATGTAGATAAATAGTTACGCAACCCCGTACCTAGTGTAAACATATCATTTTTATCTCCATATCTCTAAAAATATGAAAACCGTGGCGCATTTAACCGTATAAAAGAATACATTTAAAGCTCTAGAACATTTTATTAAACGTTTCGTTGCTGTATCTCAAAGAAATAGTAATGCTATTAGAGCCATCGCAGACGAAGACAAAATAATCTGTGTATACATATGTATGTTGGTTCTTCAAGATAGGCTATAGACTTCATTGTAAAATTATGGTTAAAGTAATACCCTATAAAATTTTGTGACTGCAACTATAAATGCTTAATGCATCGTTTATATCGGCAGCATGCATTCTTACATTATAAATTAAATTGCAACTAACTCGATACTGGAAAGCAACAACCAAACGGTTTTTTGATGGCATGGCAAACAACGAGCTATGTAGTTGTTGAACTATTTTCATCGACTGTCTGTACGATGATTAATTATCATTTAAAATTTAAACAAAAAAAACAACTTATTTGATCCCTTAATATACTAAGGCGGGAGAAGCGGTAGGTACCTAAGTCATTCCAAACAAAAAAATATTTTTGGAAATTATTTGATAACAGAGTTCTGGGGAAACAAACAGTAAAAATATACAACCGATTTTATTTTTTATATGCAATCTAGTTGAGAACCTTCTCTTTTTTTAAGTCGGCCTAAACTTGTGTGTGACCGTTCGCACTTAAGATCGTGAGTTTACCTCTGCGAGCAAAAGTTTCTAGTCTGCTAAGGCCTTTACTTATTCGACCTACACAGAACAGGGCGTTGTTCTAGTTGCCAGTGAAGAAAAATCCTCAAAAGAGAATATAATAGTCCTTTGTCGAGTGCCAACAAACAGGCAAACATAACATAATTATTTGGCAATCGTCCATCAAGAATTCAAAGTCACGCAGGCGGGTCATCCTTCGTTGTCCGACGCTATAAGTCAGAAGTCAATGACCTACTAACTATTAATACCATGTAAGATGGGTACCTACGTGATCCACCTTTGTAAAGGTTCATTTTAATTCTCTTGAGTGTGATAAAGTATTTTAGTTGCCCCTTCGTTGATATAACGGTTTAGCATTACTGATTTAAGTGGAATATTTTATAGGCTGCTATGATGTAACTATACCAGACAAATTGCTCAGTATCACAGCGTATTTGAAATATTGTTTTTTGTTTAACTAACTATTCATGTTAACCCGTTAGCCCGTGTAGTGTTACCCATCACCATACGCAGGGGCAAATTGAAACGAATTCGACTTTATTTTTACATAATTAAGTGATTGCGACTTGTTAGATAAATATTGGTGTAATCTTGTACTTTAGCAATTAGCAAGTTTTTTTATTATTTTAAGCAAGGATTAACTCTTAATATTATTCTCGTTTTATTTGTCCAACTGTTACAAACTTGTGATAGTAGTCAGTCTGCCCTATCGGTACAAACTACATATATCACCAAGTTACCTCTTTACCAAGAGGATTATCATCATCCAATGGTATTGGTAATATCGTACACATAGCGTAGAAACGTCTACTAGGATGTATAAAAATAGGCTTCAGCGCGAATCACGCTTTTTGTGACTGGCATAATATATTACATAGTTCAATGCAATATATCTTCAATGTGATATATCTTCTAGTACTACATTTACTATTAGAATTTATCCAATAAGTACTCCCTAGCTATTCCTCCTACCTCCAAACTGACAAATACCATAGGTAGATGACATACCAAAAAGTCAAGTTCCGAAAGCGCCGGCCGACCACAAATATAATCAAGGAGATAGCACATATAAAACCACATTGCTGGTTATTGTGGTCGTTTATAAGCTCATTATGAAACCAGCTGGCGGCCCGGCAGATGAAATTAGTATAAAATCTGCATAAATGCTTCGTAGTTATGCCAATAAGGCTGTGAACAAGCATACGGCTCATCTGATGGTTAGCGGTTGTTGTGAGGTAAGAATGTATGCAACACAGGGGGCCAGTTAGTCCATTCTCTGCTAAGCTTCACTTATTTATCTACCAGACAACGTGACGCAACTTTAGTGATATCCAGTTTAGACTATAATTATCTCAGATTATAGAACAACTAATAATCTGAGATAATTATTTACATTTTTACGTACTTATATCAATTTCCGTGTAATGCGTGTTGATCACAACAGGTGCTTAGTTTCAGTGTGTTGTCTATTGCATTTTTCTATTGGAATAACTATAGCACTTCTAGATCTATTAAATGTTGGGTTGACGGCAATCATAGTTAGTAGTATAATCGAGCATGCAGTATAGACTGTGTTATTCGCTGGTATGTGTATTGCTAATATAAACAGGGATACGATCTAATTATCCATGACTTATTACGTATTGATAGCCCATTTCCAGTTAATCACTGTTCAGAAATTGCGCTTTCGTTGAACTATGTTATATATTACTTTTGTTTTTAACGCTTTTCACTGGGCTCTGTATAAATGTTATAAATTACGACGCAATTGTTACGGAACAAACGTTAAAGAGTAATTTACAGGGATTAATATAAATGCGTATTCCGCAGGGATCGGCGATTAACATTGTTTAATTATTAACCTTAATATTTGGAGTGACGTATATTAGAAATCCCGTCGCATTGTCAGGTTTGTTTGTATATCTTGCATGTTTACGGAAAGACGTTGAGAGTCGAAAATCTATTTCTACTTAACAAGAACTACCTAAACCATCCTAGCGTTTTGATGTCACATGACATACATACATACATATATAGATACATAGACTCACGCCTGTTTTCCGGAGGGGTAGGCAGAGACTACAGAACGCCATTTGCAACGATCCTGACATATCTCTCTTGCTTCATAAACTCCCATCAAATTTCTCATGCATGCGCTTCGGTTAAGGGTACTTCTAACATGACATTTACTAACATTTCCAACGCAAGAACAAAAATCGTTTACATAGCCAAACTTGCAATCCACTGCACGGTTGGCGCAGAGGTTTAAGCGGCCGCTTCGTCGCTTGTCACTGCGTCAAGTGTTATGGGTTCAATCCCCACACGGGACAACACTTTGTGTGATTCATAAATTATTGTTGGGTGTCTGGTTGTTTTTTGACTGTTAGTTGCATGTTTGTAAGGTCCCTCGCGCTCACGCAAAAACACGCTAAGACGTAGAGTTGCGGCAACGGCCCGTGCTATCAAGTATCAAGGTCCCTCGCGACTCAGGATTTAGTTCTTGTGAAGGAGTTGTCTTATAAATAAAATATAATTGTTTTTAATCTTGGGTGTTTTAGTCGTGAGGCGAGGATTTCCGAGCGCTCAAAGCTTATGAGACTCCCCGCTTCCCCAGTTCGCGAGTATAACTACGATCAATCGCGACGCGAGACGCGACGCCACTGCCGCCATGTAGGTATAACACTTTCGCGCCATAGCTTAGTATAGAAAATTGAAGCAGTATATCAATTGAAATATAAACTTACTTATCGAGTATAAATAATTTGCAACGTTTCTGTTTTGAATAAACCTTTATGAAATTCGAAAGTAGTTTTACAAAACTGCTTTTGTTTATAGTGACAATAATTATGTAATCAGTAACATTATGAACATTATCTTTGTTGTTAATTATAAAAAACTTATGATTGCTCGCAATGCGAAAGTATCGCTTGTTCGATATCAATCTTAGGGAAAAAGATTAGATTAATATTAATTAATTAATTCGTTGCTACTGTCAGCAAAACAACGGCATAGAACCAATAATAAGAACGGGTAAGATACTCATGGCTACTTTTAATCACCAATGATTACATTTTGTTATATTTATTTTAACAGTGATATCTCTAAGATGTAGTATCTTCAAAAAAACCGGTCAAGTGCGAGTCGGACTCGCGCACCGAGGGTTCCGTACAATCCTGTAGGTATATAAATAAAAGTTCACCAGTCATAGTTATGATATTTTTATTGCCAAATGAAATCCATAACATAACAGTATTGAAAGCTGGATTAGCATAAATGAAAGAAAAAGGGGTCTTTGTCGTTTGTAATCAGTCATCCTTTATTTTATATAAACATATATCGCTTATTTTATAATATAACTTAAATACCTATACCAGCCTTGCAGCAGCCTTGCAAAAGTCTGCTGATGAATGATGGTAAGATTTTTTATCAAAGTTTTTAGTGACTATTAGAAATCTGTTACAAAAATACTTATAAAGTACAGAATAATTAGCTAAAAGGTTTGAAGACTATGTAATTATTTGAAATCTCAATCAGCCTATCGCAGTCCACTGCTGGACATAGGCCTCTCCCAACACGCACCACAGCACACGGTCCTCAGCCTTCCGCATCCTTTATAAGTGATATAAGACGTTGCTTCGCATCAAATTTCAAGATTTTGAGTTGCGCGAGCTTGAAAATATTATTAAATTGCTCTTTCTTTTGATTGCGTAGATATAGAAGATTGATTTTGTTACAGCTTAACGGTGTTATATAGCTGAGTATTTGATATGAATTTCAATTTAATACCTTTACGCGTTCAAGAGTAAGGGGTAGTAACTTTAAATTTATTAAAAATATTTTTCTTATATGATGTAACTAAAAATTTACGGTTTTCGCACTTTTCCTTTATAAGTGATATAAGAAGTTGCTTCGTACCAAATTTTAAGATTTTGAGTTGACGGGAAGTACCCTGTAGGTTTTGATTCCCTTGCGAGTTGTCGCGAGTTTGAAAATATGCTCATATTTCTCTTTCTTTTGATTGCGTTGACATAGAATCTTGATTTTGTTGCAGCCTAACGGTGTTATATACTTGAGTATTTGATATGAATTTCAATTTAATACGTCCACGCGATCAAGAGAAAGGGGTAGTAACTTTAAATTTATTAATAATATTTTTCTTATATGATGTGCCTAAAAATTTATGGATTTCGCAATTTTTCCTTTATATGTGCTATAAGGCGTTGCTTCGTACCAAATTTCAAGATTCTGAACTCACGGAAAGTACCCTGTAGGTTTTGATTCACTTGCCAATAGGCGCGAGTTTGAAAATATGCTTATATTGCTCTTTCTTTTGATTGCGTAGACATAGAAGTTTGATTTTGTTACAACCTGACGGTGTTATATACCTGAGTATTTGATATGAATTTCAATTTAATACTTCTACGCGTTCAAGAGAAAGGGGTAGTAACTTTAAATTTATTAAAAATATTTTTTTATATGCTGTAACCAAAAATTACGGTTTTCGCATTTTTTCCTTTATAAGTGATATAAGACGTTACTTCGTACCAAATTTCAAGATTTTGAGTTCACGGAAAGAACCCTGTGCAGAACCCTGTAGGTTTTGATTCCCTTGCGAGTAGTCGCGAGTTTGAAAATATTATTAAATTGCTCTTTCTTTTGATTGCGTAGACATAGAAGTTTGATTTTGTTACAGCCTAACGGTGTTATATACTTTTTTTTTTTTTTCACTACGGTGGGAAACTCTCCTTATGAGTCATCTCAACTCCGCCAACCCAGCCATTAGAACGGCTGGGCTTGGGACTGGCGGAGGAGGTATGTGGAGGCTCTCCCCTTAAGGCGTTCGGGGCATACCCACTAAAACCCACCGCGGTGTCCCTACGGGTCCCGTGTGTTGGCGGGGTCACGCGATTTGCGATTAGCATACTTTCTCGCGACCCCGCCCGGGATTGGCCCGCCGTTGGTGTTGGCGGGCCCCGTCTCGTTATGATCTCGCAATCATCCATCAAACTTCTTGCATCCATCAAACTTCTGGCATCCATCACCTCACAAAGCGAGGCGGCGAGGACACGCGCCGCCTCCCGCCTTTTGGCGGACAGGGAGCAGCCCCAGCGCTCACCGTCCGCAGGCAATAAATTTACGGTGGTCGGAGGTCGTCTCTTGTTCGACGTCCCCGACGCCCGGACCTACGGTTGGGGAGAGGGCGATGTATTTCCCTCTCCCAACGGTGTTATATACCTTTTTTTTTTTTTTTTTTTTTTTGGTATCGGGTTGGAAAATCCTCATGGAGTCCCTCCGCCCCGGGGGAAGGACGAAGGGGACTGTCAGACTCTTACTGACTAAAAACCAACCCGTGTTCCTCATGTACCCGTGTGTCGGAGGGTAGGGATTCGCATAAGCATTCGTCACTACCCTCCGACGGGTATTGGCCTGCCAGATGGTCAGGCGGGCCCCGAACAAAACCCCCTTGGCGGCGGATGAAGGTGTTGGGCTCCGCCGCCAAAACACTCAGCGGCCGCAGAGGATAGGGAGGACGGCAACGCAACACCGCATCTCCTCTTCCTCTGCGGCCCCACCGCGACGCAACGATGGTGCGCCTCCATTTGGTCGCGGGAGATAGGGCGCGCGGCAACGCAACACCGACACGCCTCTCCTCCCGCGACCGCACCCGACTGCGAGGGACAGAAGAACTGTCCCTCGCACCCGCCCTTTGGACGCATCCTGCGCAGGCCTCCGTCAAGCCCACGCGGAGCGTCCCCTCCTGGATCCCTCTTAGCTTCACCGCGGGTCACCAATCCACGGTTACTAAGCCCCCCCACCACGACAAGGTGGAGATCCCACGGGGGGGAACGGTGTTATATACCTGAGTAATTGATATGAATTTCAATTTAATACCTCTATGCGTTCAAGAGAAAGGGGTAGTAACTTTAAATTTATTAAAATTATTTTTTTATATGCTGTAACTAAAAAAATACGGTTTTCGCATTTTTTCCTTTATAAGTGATATAAGACGTTGCTTCGTACCAAATTTCAAGATTTTGAGTTCACTGAAAGAACCCTGTAGGTTTTGATTGCCTTGCGAGTAGTCGCGGGTTTGAAAATATTATTAAATTGCTCTTTCTTTTGATTGCGTAGACATAGAAAATTGATTTTGTTACAGCTTAACGGTGTTATATATCACAGTATTTGCTATGAATTTCAATTTAATACCTCTACGCTTTCAAGAGTAAGGGGTAGTAACTTTAAATTTATTAAAAATATTTTTCTTATATGATATTACTAAAAATTTACGGTTTTCGCAATTTTTCCTTTATAAATGATATTAAGCGTTGCTTCGTATCAAATTTCAAGATTCTGAGCTTACGGAAAGTACCCTGTAGGTTTTGATTCACTTGCCAATAGGCGCGAGTTTGAAAATATGCTTATATTGCTCTTTCTTTTGATTGCGTTGACATAGAATCTTGATTTTCTTGCAGCCTAACGGTGTTAGATATTTGAGTATTTGATATGAATTTCAATTTAATACCTCCACGTGTTCAAGAGAAAGGGGTAGTAACTTTAAATTTATTAAAAATATTTTTTTATATGCTGTAACTAAAAAAATACGGTTTTCGCAATTTTTCCTTCATATGTGACATAAGACGGTACTTCGTACCAAATTTCAAGATTCTGAGTTCACGGGAAGTACCCTGTAGGTTTTGATTCACTTGCGAGTAGGCGCGAGTTTGAAAATATGCTTATATTGCTCTTTCTTTTGATTGCGTTGACATAGAAGCTTGATTTTATTGCAGCCTTACGGTGTTATATACCTGAGTATTTGATATGAATTTCAATTTAATACCACCACGCGTTCAAGAGAAAGGGGTAGTAACTTTAAATTTATTAAAAATATTTTTTTATATGCTGTTACTAAAAATTTACAGTATTCGCAATTTTTCCTTTATGAGTGATATAAGACGTTGCTTGGTACCAAATTTCAAGATTCTGAGTTCACGAGAAGTACCCTGTAGGTTTTGATTCCAATGCACGTTTGAAAATATGCTGCAATTTGCAGCATATACGGCTGTATCTTTTGATTGCGTTGGATTAGAAGTTTGATTTTTTTACAGCTCTATGAAACCTTAGATTCGAGTATTTAGTATAAATTTCAGTTTGATACCTTCACGCATTCCTGAGAAAAAGGGTCTTGACAGACGGACGGACAACAAAGTGATCCTATAAGGGTTCCGTTTTTTCCTTTCGAGGTACGGCACCCTAAAAAGTACCGGAAAAAGATCAATAACACACAAAATGTTTATTAAAGGGCAAGAGTTATAGCAATATACTCATGCAAACACACGTGCATGTATAATAAAGGAGATCACCCAGCTCCATACATATTTAGGCTAATTCTAAAAGTGCCGGCCATTGATATATATGTACTAAATATAGTTCAATGGTGCCAACTAAAATAAACTTAAAACTATTATAGAATATTACGAATTAAACACTTTTTATTACTACACTAAGGTTCTAAGTGGTGCAGTCTGTGAGATCATATTCGAGCTCAAAGAATCTATTCTGTTCTTGAAATAAATCCTAAGTAATTATTGTTATTTTTTGCCTAAAATAATGTGCAAGTTGCAATTTAAATGACATCAGGTAATGGCAGGTAGTAAGCCAAGAGCGAAATATCTGATTGATAAGCATTACTGCCTCACAGAAAGAGACGGTGACGTTCCAAGCCATCGCGTACCAGACCATGGGCAGGGCAGGTAGCGAGGGTATGACTGTAATAATTGCCGCGATCAGTTTACGGCCAATTCGAAACATGACCAGTGAAAACTCCTGCGGAATAACAATTTGCAGTAGGATGTACCCGATTAGAATTCTTCAATAAATAATATATTATACCTAGGGCAAGAAATAAAGATGGGCAAAGCAAACCAGGTAAACAGGATTGATATACGTATCCATTTGGTTTGGGCTGATTTCGATAAACTGGCATTTGCTTTTACGAAGCAACAAAAAGCAAGAATATTCAACCAGTGCGTCCTACCAGTGCTCACCTACGGAGCCGAAACTTGGGTTACTACAGAGGCAGCGCTACAGAAACTTGCAGTTGTTCAAAGGACAATGGAGAGAAAACTGGAAGAAGTGACACTCAGAGACAGAAAGACGAATAAATAGCTCCGAAAAGAAAGTCTAGTATCAGATGTTGCCAAAAGAGTAGCGGCCGGACATGTAGAAGTCCCGAAACATGGTGCAAGCAAATATTGAAATGGCAACCATGGGATTGTAAACGACTAGCTGGAAGACTGCAAATGAAATGGAAAGAAGACATCATAAATATAGCGGGCAGTAAATGGTTGAAGACTGCCCAAAACAGAACGGAAAGGAAGTTGTTGTAGAGGTCTACACCAAAATGGTCGGAAAAGGCTTAAGATGGAGATGTCCACTGCGCTGGGACGCATAAGCGGGGCATTTCGCCAACATTTGCAGCGCCGTTTCTTGGACAGGGTTGCTAAGTGATATCCAGGCGTTCCCTCCTGACCTCTTCTCTACAAGAACCGGCCGAAACAACGGAAAGTGAGAACGTCGCGACGCAACATCTCTTCAACCACATGTTGGGAAGAGGAATTAGCGCCACTATGGTGGCATGTATACAAGACCTCTGTACCTGGCCGGTCATAGACATTCCCTACTAAAGGTTTAGACGATATTTTTATATTTGGTCTGGAGTATTTCAAAAAATGTTTTTTACTTTTTTAATGAGTCCACCGCATTTTAAGGCTCACGTATTTCACGTTAGGCTGAAAACGTATAGTTGACCACATTTAAACCTCTTTGATTTATCACTTTTGTCAAAACAAAACTGCTCTACGGTACTTTGAGACATACATACAAACCTAAATATTGTCTCAGAGAATTGACTTATAAGTTTGGTGTAATAGTTAAAAATGTTTACAACAGTGTGTTCTATAACACAATTTTATTAATTGGCCTGCAAAATAAAAATTTGCCCAATTAAGGTGATCTTCTTTAGGCGCTGCCATCGGCAAGTAGTAGTGAAAAAAAATAAAGTTAAAATTATACATACATACATACGTACGAAATCATACTTCTACACCCACAACACTTATTTTTCGCCAACCAATAATAAATTCTAGTTTTCGTTATTATTTGTCAGTCAAATTGATGTACTTACCTACCGAACATTTCTAAGCTGTGACACCAGTGCATTCTTCCTCGGCGTGATAAATAATACGATAGGTGTCCATTGTTTCGTGTTTGGTAATAGTGTGGAAATCAATGATATTATTGGTGGAAATAGTCAATAGAATTATTGAATATACTTATACGGAAATTCATAAATCTACCTATCTATATCAAAACTGTTATTTTCTTGTTTCTGATCGCGCTAGTCTTAGGAACTAGCAGGCCAATTTCTAAGATTGTTTTGCCTCTCTAGCCTATTTGTTGAGGAAGGTTATACCAAATAACATCACGCTACTACCCACGAGGGTGGTGCAGTAACCATAAATACCACTATGCAGGTAACTGCGGATATTTGTATTTATTTAGGTAGGTACCTATAAAATTCGCTTGTATAGCTTTTAGGCACATCTCACATTTTTATTGCCGTATATAGGTACACAGGAATAAAAGTGTGTAATATTATATTAGTTAGGTACCCAATACAACAATAATGCTTTGAATCATCCACAATACACAACAAAGCAATAATTTTCTAAAGTACTGGTACCTAATTATGCTGTTGTTATCAAGTGCGTTATCTTGTCCAATAATCAAAACGATATTTTCAAAACTATACTAATTACCTAATACTCTGATTACTTACTAAAAAATTACAATACCTATTTACAAACTAAACCTAGATATAATATATTTATCAATAAGTGATGATGACATTCGTAACTGACGATAAAATAATTCGTAATCCTACGGTGCGCTCTGCAAACTAGCGATACGTCCTGTCTCCATTACATCCCGCTCGGGACTGAACGACGCCGGAGAGAGCGCGTTGGCAGTAGGAAATTACATATTTTCGGTATTATATTTTTGTATATCTTTTTAAAAATTCATAAAATTCATAATGTGATGCCCGAGAAACATCCGCTTTTACATGACTTTTCTTTTAGTATACTTTTGAAAATTCTAATCCCAATACAACTCAAATGAAACGTGAAAATTGTTTAAACAGACCTATATTCGCGATTATTTTCTATCGTATAAAATGTCAGTAATCGTGTTTCGAATGGCCGACAAATATAGATCTAATGCTGTAGTAATAACATATATTTTCTTCCGAATTTAAATCTCTGTTATCTTAATATATAAAATCCTTGCGTTACTGACTGACTGACAGACACGCTACAGCCGAGACTATTGGGCGCAGGAAGCTGAAATTTGGCATGTATTTTCCTTGCGGACTGTAGGGGTGCACTAAGAAGGGGTTTCCCGAAATTCCCACGGGATCGGCCAAAACGGGTAAATTAAAAAAATGCAGGCGTAGCTGCTGGCGTCCTCTAGTTTACAAATAAAACGCGTTTGAAAACGCTAGATAACACTGTATTTTGGGAAATCCTCGCCTTAATATCTGTCTCTCGTGATACAGGATTTATATGCTAGAGCGGATGTTGTGTTTTTAATAATATGATAATTAAATTGTCTTTTTAACGCACTTTAAAAAGGGTGAGGTTCGGCACCTATATTTTATTAAATCACCTTTCAACTAGAACCAATTAGTCCAACTGCCGCATCATTTATTTGATAATCTCTACCTACGCAATAAAATATGCATCGATCGATGCACGCTGTGGTTGTAAATAAAATTGAGGAAATAAATATTTGTGAATGTGGTATTAACAGTGGCAACATAATTATCATGGTTTAAATTTGAGAGCCGAAAATCAGTCTCAGTGGGGTGTCATTGGAGAGGTCAATATCTGGCAGTGGACTATGGTAGACTGATGACCATGATATTTGTGAGCAAATTGCATACGCCCAGTAAATAAATGAACACCATTGAATGAGCTTTCATTGGTTACTGTTTATTACAATGTGATTAAAATAATAAATATCTTAATATAGCGGAATATAAATAATTAATGTCAACTATCGTAAAATGATAAAGACACAGACGACGCCATCTAACGGACGCGACGAAAAGTACAAATACATACAAGATCCTGAATCGCGCTATTACAAGATTCAGACACGATTACGATATATATAAGAACTCGCAAATGTCTCTCGGGCCACGGTCCGCCAGAAACGAACACATAGCCTGGTCTGAAGATCATCCTTCTAATTGGAGGAACAACACACTCCATTCTTTCAGCAAAAATAGAAGCAGTCTCATAATATGTGTAGTTATCAGAAACTACCAACACATAATATGTGACTGGTTTTGAGGATCCATCATTATTTTTAACTTATAAAACTCATATCATTCTGTAGTACCATTATATTCCGAAGTAAATTTTAAGTTAATAATAAAAAGGTACGTATAAAAATGCACTTTCCTATTAGGTATAATATAATTATGTAATTAAACTTTTAAATTATTGATACATATAGGTTTATTACATTTTTGATTCAGTGATGTTATATTAGTTTTTGTTTTTGTTAAAATTATCATTTATTAATACGAGAGAACAATGGCCTGAAAGAAGATGTCGTGACTAGGATTGATAAATGAATGCTGAAGTGGTTTGGACACGTGGAGCGAATGAGTGAAGAAAGAATGACGAATCAGATCTATAAGGCAAATGTGTATGGGCAAGTCGGTAACGGCAGACCTCGTCGGACATTCCTCGACCAAATTGGGTCGTCCTAAAAACGACAAGGTCCGAAGTACCCGAAACCGGCGAGCATGTATGAAAAGAGTAATGAGTGTAGAGGAAGCGCATGAGGTTTGTAAGGATAGAAGCAAGTGGCGTTCTGTTGTCTCTGCCTACCCCGACGGGAAAAATGGCGTGAGTATATGTATTTAAAATTATTCTGTACAACGCAATAAATTATAAATTCTTTAGACAATAAGTACTGAGATCTGTTCTATGAGAGCCAAATCTTTAGTAACAGGAAACAGAGACAAAATTATTGTCGTTCTAAGAAATGGGATTGTTATAAATATTTGGCAAAGGCATGTGATGAGGAGGGATGAAAAGCATTTGACTAGAAAGGTGATGAATATAAGAGTTAAAGGATATAAGGCAAGAGGAAGATCAAAGAAAATATGGTTGGATTGTGTGAAGGATGACATGAATGAAAAGGGAGTGAATAATCAGATGACGTCTGATAGAAGAGAATGGAAGCGAAAAACATTCTGCGCCGACCCCAAGTAATATGGAAACAGGGCAGGCCAAAGAAGAAGATTGAAAAAGTATACAGTTTACAATATTCTCATTTTTTCATGCCAATTCTGTTTGATACCTATTGCACTAGCGATATGTTTTGGTATAGTTCTTTCGTAACTTTGAAACTCATAAAGTAAGTTGATATTATTCCAGTTACACCTACCTATTTCTTCTAAACTCAAAATCAGTGCAGTGTCAATCTTGATCTCTTCATTCAGTCATCTACGTCCGATGACAAACTGAAATTGCAAATTGTAACTTCACTAATTTTTTTTAGCTACGACCCATCCCTGACATACGGGCGAGTCAAACAGCCCGCGTTACCAGCGGTGGTGCCTCACTGGGTGCACTATGACAAGCGGTGCCTCAACTTCACAGCGTTCTTCAAGCAGCCTGTGTACGACAACCCAGACGAGAAGTGCCGAGTGCGGGTCGTGAACATCGCGTACTTTTTGGAAGATGACACGATAACTGTCATGGAGCCCAAAATCAGGGTAATTGTAACCTTAATATACTTATTAAATATTGTACTACATCTACACAACACCATCTAGCCCTTAACTAAACACAGCTTGTACTAAGTATGAATTCTACACATTAGATAAACACTGCCTTGTTGGTCTCGCGGCATAAATGTGCGCGTGGGATTGGGAGGTCTCGGGTTCGATTCCCGGGTTGGGCAGAGTGTTATTGGGTTTTTCCCTTGGGAAATTCTCAGTAGCAGCACGGAGTCTGGTAATGAGCCCGGTACGGCAATAGGCTCGCCCCCTATTACGTGGGACCTAAAAATTTATGACGAATTGTGGGTGTAATATTACACCTCTGCCTACCCCTTCGGTGATACAGGCGTGAGTCTATATTAAAAAACAGCATACATGCAAACATTTATGTAAATACTCACATACCAACATAGAAACCCAGCCCAAGCCAAACGTCCATGTTCACGCACTCACACAAACGCATGTTTCGAACCCGTGACCTTAGCCGCATCAGTTGTTTATACTCCCGCTGCGCCACCAAGTGGTCGTAGTAGATGAGGCAGCGGCTTGACAGAGGCAACTCAGTCTTGTATATGTTGGTGTATTCATTCACTGCCTTCGGTGATGCAGAAGTAGGATAAGGTTTGTTCGAAGCAGTAAAGCAGCAATATCGACATACTTAATGTCGATATTGGCTAAAAACAAGCAGCTCTTGGACACTTTCATCGTAGGACTTGGTAGTCCTACGATGAAAGTGTCCAAGAGCTGCTTGTTTTTTGTCTGTAGGTACACATTGGTATGTGTACCTACAGACCTACTAGTCTCTAATCATTTATCTTTTTGATACAGCAAGGCTTGAAATATTTAAGGCACACAAGTCTGCATTTTTATGAACGATACATGTTATTGAAACAGATTACAGTTGGGCTGCCAGGAAAATTTGGCCGTAATAACGTGTTTTCTGTTTTTCATGCTTCGTTGTAAACTAAAAAGCAGTCTAATTCTTTCATGCTTCGTTGTAAACTAAAAAGCAGGTTAATTCATTCGCAATTTCCGCCCATCCATCTGCTAAAATGCATTTTACATTTATTTTCATCCACGCTTACAAAGAACTGAAATAAAGTTTGAAAAAGATGCTGTTGTGGTAATCTATCTATGTATACTATAATAAAACTGTAGCGCTGAAAAAGTCTGTACATTAAAGATGTTTTGACGAAAATTAGCTAAAAAATCTAGGAAAATGCTAAAAAGCAATACTTGATATTTTTTTGAATTTATGTCTGTCTGTCTTTCCCTATGTTGCTAAAGATCTCTAAAATAGCGCAATTGATTTCAATAAAACTTACACTCATGTACAAAGGATACTCAAACCTATAAAATAGTATATGTTACATCACAATCGGTTGAGTGGTTTGCGTTGTACAGCTTGACCTCTCCTTTGTACGTAGTCCCAAACAAAACAGGAATCATCCAAAACTGGTTATTTATGTGGTGCCATATATGATCATTATAAGTTTGTTAGTAAAAGTATAGTTAATCTAAATAGGTACCTTCAAAGTGTTTTATGGCTATTTACCCCACTTTAAAAAAGGAGGCGATTCTTAATTTCGTCAGTATATTTTTATATATTTTCGATAAATAAATTACTGGAACCGAGCATAATTATAGTTATCCTTCCTACCATTAGATGTCACTATTTTCAAATAATTTTATAGCAAAATAAATGTTTCTTGCAAAAAAGACAATAATTGTGTGTATATAATAATATAATATATAATAATAATCTTTGGGTGCATAGGGTTCCCACCAAGAACTTAGGGTCCCAAGCCAACCTCACCTGCAAGTGGTGCACCTGCCGATCAACGGACGAGGCTCTGGCAAACAAAATGTCCCAATAAGCGGCAATAGGCTCGCCACCTATTACGTGGGATCAAAACACTGGCGAAAAGTGGGCGTTTAATATGCCTCTGCCTACCCCTTCGGGGAAACAGGCGTGAGTCTATGTATGTATGTATGTAATAATCTTTCTGTTATTAAAAAATTAATAGAGTATAATATTCGGCACTTTCATAAACAAAAAGTCTCTGCGTCAAAATTTATTACAATGTCCACTTAATTTAAACGGTCAATCTCATTTATTTCAAATTATTGTGTTTATGTAATAGTTTCGTAAATCATTTAATTTTATTTTAAATAATAAAAATAATGACTATAGATCCTTTTTTCAATAAATTGTCGATTTGTATATGTAAACATAGATGGCGGTGAGATGAGATTACTTGGATTGGTGTGTTTGTCGTTTCTTTTGAATATTTGATAGTTGCATGTGATTGTGTTTCTTTGATTTCTTGCGTTCGTTCGTGTTCTGTTCATATACCTACAGGTGTCTCATTATTCCCAATTTCCCACTCCTCACGTCACGTACGTGGGGATAATCATTGAGCGGGAGGCTGAGGCCTGAATTCAGCTACCTCTTGAGTTACTCAACGGGGCTATCTTATCTTCGGCAGGGCTGGATATTCGTAGTCCTGTGTGTATTTTCTAAATTAATCGCAATGACAGACACTTGAAACAGCTAAGATCGACCTCCGAACATGTTGTTTTTCACATGGTCAGTTATATTTGGTATGTTCACGAGTGAGCGGTAAAAATAATTTACATGTTCTATGTGAAGGTGGTAAAACAGTTAATGTTGTGTATAAATAAATTCTCTTAAGATATAAATTAGGTATATAATATACATATAAAAGTTATAAAAATTATATACTTTTGCATAAATGTCGTGCTAATTTAATTCCAACATTTACGCGAACGAAGTCGCGGGCACAGCTAGTCTCATATATAATTCTGAAAATGCGAACGCCTGTTACAAAATAATACACTTAAGTATTTTTTGTGTAAGTATTAAAACTTTATTTAACTTACTAATAATATTCAAGAGCATGCATGAGGAATCTGATGGGAGTGAATGAAGCAAGAGAGATATGTCAGGATCGTTGCAAATGGCGTTCCGTAGTCTCTGCCTACCCCTCCGGGAAACAGGCGTGAGCACGTGAGTCTATGTATGTACATATGTATGTATTAAAACTTTAACTATCTAACTCCTATCCTTAAGTCTTTTAAAATAACTGGCATTTTCTTCAACACATTTTCAATTGAGATTCAATGATCGTACCCAACCGACTAACCAAACCATGGTATATTTTTGGATTGGCGAAAATTATAACGCATCAGCGTATCCTCGGACTGAGCCAAGGTTTTACAAGTAAATCGACTTACTTAAACTAATTTTTATAGCAACCAAAGCTCAACCACGAAATCCTTTACTGCGCACGGACCGTCACGGATTTCACCGATTTTATTCATGTTTTGTCACAATTTCAGTCTAGTCAGCATAATAAAATTGCCACGGCACGTGTACCACAACCCCAATGCAACTCAACTGTATCTGCTTATATTTGCCGTAACGACAGTTATACGTATTGATTTTTTTATTTGCCATTCTATATGGCCAAAGCTGGCGCCACGTGTTTTGTAAAACAATATTATATTCAGCATGCCTAGCCTCTGTCGACACCAACCCTACTAAAGTATGTCGCTACCTTGATATTGCGAACCTCGTAAATGAACCTTTTTTCAGTGGCAACATTTTATTTGAACAAGTTACGTGTGTGCCTGCAACAGAATGACACAAATTTTTGTTTGTCCAGAGAAATAAACCACGTCGGGGTCTGTTTAAGAGCTTTGCCACCCTCATTATTCATGCAAAATATACTACTATAGTAACATCTGAAAACAAAACAATACCCTTCAAAGCGGATTATGTTTGATTCAAATACAATAGCCATCCCATCAGTCAGACTCATTTCCGTATTTGCGTAAAAGGGCCGCGGCAAATTGTAGGTAGCGGCGTATTGTATCTATTAATGCGTGTGGAAATTTAGTTTGTACTGGAAACTCGTTTATAATGTGTGATAAATAGAAATTAATCCTTTCTTTATGAAATGGATTTGTGTAGGGGTAGAATGAGTCTGATAAATATAGCACTTTGCTGATAAAATAATAGGCTATGACCGGACGTGCCAATTTTTATGAATGTGGGCGAGGTATAATTACTTATAATAGTGTTAAAATAGAGTTAATATTATAGAGTTATAATAGTAGCAATATCCTTATTTTGTATTAGCAGTCAAAATTTCGGCGCATTTCGGTATTCATTGTACTAAAAGTCGGGTCACATATTGCCTGGGTCTAGCATTGGAACCGGGAAGGTTGTAGGTAAATCGGTAAACCAAAGTAGCCACTGACAATTACATGACTTTAATACAACTAAATATTGGTATAAATATAACTTAAACAGAACGTCCAAAGGTAAATAGTAAAGTAATATATTCTATGCAAATCAGCTTATTCATTCATTTTAAAACCCAGAACTATTACCGAAAACCCCCTCGTAACCACGTCCATTAACAGACAAAAATAACCAATTAGATTTCAGTAAATGACAAGAAAACATACATTCGTCATAAAACCGTCTGCAAGTGAACCGTCTGCATAGATTTTATTCCACGACATTTACGTAAGTATGTATGGAATGGGATTGTGTAGCAATTGTAAGCGAATCTGAAACGGAGCTAGCAAATGAGCACGCATTTGTCTCGTCATGAATGGCACGCCAGGCGGTTGCACGCCGCTTTGTTTGCACCGTACGCCCGTGAATGGCCGGCCGCTATTCTTCGCGTAAAAATGATTATCCCCGCAGACATGCAGTGATATATGAATACGTTAGCTATGACATCTGTGATTTTCACGAAATAATTCAGTAGTCCAACGGCCATAAAAGCCTAAATTTGATCTAGAAATCAAAATATTAACTATTATTTCTTGCTCTTCGTCACCGAAAAATGTCTGACAAAAAACCAAAAGCTGAATACACCTTCTGGTTTTTTGCCAGGAAGCAAACTTTCTAGTTTTTGGCAGGAAATTAAAACATTATGATAGGGTGAATAGAAAGCATGGCAATGGAGGAAATTGACTCTGCCTACCCCGACGAGAAAGAGGCGTAGGTGTATGTATGTATGTAATTCAATTCAAAATAAACGGGGACACGAATGGAGTGAAAACAGAAAAGCGCTACAAGAGATCAAATGAAAAATAATCATTAAAAGCAAAAGTGTTGCTTCATTTGGTCGAGTTATCGAGCTGATTATGCAATTGTTGCCGTATTGCATCAAAAAGAATACTTTCATATATTTCGTATAACATTGCCAACTATTATATAACATTCCCTTTTTCATAAATCAGCATGTACAGCATTTATTATAAGTACGAATATTACAGGGCATGTGGCACAAAATAGTTTTTCGTTCCTTTCTTACATTTAAAGTGCCAGAACATGTCAATCACTTTGTATAAAATACGGCACAAATTTTTAATGGAATATTCGCATTCGGAAAGCTCGACGGACGAGAACGTAACGCCTGGCAACAGAATATTAAACCTCATCTCATACTATGGTTTCATAATGAAAGTAATTGCATTAAAATGATGAAATTTTATGCATGGTAAATGGTAATGCATCCTGTATCAGTACGATGGCAAAATTTCGTGACCCACGATACATGTACCTATTAAAAGTGCTAAATAGATTTTGGTATAAGCTCTGCAAATATAATTATTATGATAATTCGGAAATTATGTCATAACAATTAAAAGAATATGCCTATGCGTGTACATCGTTACACATGTAAAAGAATCAAAATTTTATCAATAAAGGCGAATTAAATATTAAATAACAAAAAAGGCAAATACATATTTCACTGCAACATTACAGGTGTAATGTTACACCTCTGCCTACCTCTTCGGGGATACAGGCGTTGGTCTATAAAAAAACATCACTGCAGCAGTACTGTTTGATAAGTAGTTATTTCTGAAAAACGATGCATGGTCCAACGAACTTGTTTACGTTATTTATTATCAGAATGAAATGATTAATTATTATTATCCGTAACTATGCAAAATGTATAGTTACGAACCTAAAGTAAATAATTCACTCAATTTAATATGTTCTGCTTAAACAACCACAGACTTCGTACTCGGTATAATTAGGTTTTTTTTCACTTTCGACTACCATCCCTTGAGGTAAATATTAAGTACCTAAGTCAGTAGCCAGGCATTTGCTCAAAGTAGATACCTCTAGTGTCAATAAGACATCAGAGCATTTACCAAGTCCGGCACTCACACTAATTACGTACGTGACGTTCTCTTTTATACAGATAGCATAGGTATATGGACGCGCAGCCACGTGTTATGTAGCTGTGTAGGTTTTACAAAAATAAATGTTTAATATGGGTAGGGTAGGTACTTCGGTAATTATGCTGGTACCAGCTGATGATAAACAAAAACGGCAACCATAATATATACACCGTGTTTTTTAAGTCAGTTTTCCCGAAAAGTATGTACCTACTCAGCCCATGATATACACACATCAACAAAGTCTAGGGATATCTTAATCCTAAATTATTTACGAGTTTATAGTTTAGAACCTTGTTAGTTTCCACAAAAAGTTTATATACAGATTAAAACCTCTTTTATTCTATTTTCAAAATTTGAACATGGAAAGAAAAAAAACAAAATAATAAACAAAATATGGCGGCAAATTTGCTAGTAATTCGTTACATTAAAGAAAGTTAAAACTGTTTTATTATAATTATTAATGAAAAGGGTTTTTAATTGTTTTTCTTTTTTAATTTAACGTGACGTACGAACTTTAAAAGTCATGTCACGTCGTCATTTGAGTCGAGATGAAATGTTACGAGCCGTGGACATGTTAGAAAATGGTGCAATTCAACGCGTCGTTGCTGAGGCCCTACATACCAGTCAAAATGTGATATCAAGGTTGTGGTCACGTTATCGCAGTACTGGAGATGTGGCCGAACAGCACACAGGTAGATATCGTGTTACTACGCAGAGACAGGATTGATTTCTCCAAATGACCGCCAGAAGACAACCCAATATCACAGCGCTGCAACTAGTGCAAAGGCTCCAGGAGGACCACCAGCTGCTGGTAAGCGACCAAACCGTGCGAAGAAGGTTACATGAAGTTGATCTTCATGCTCGAAGACCATTGCGTGTTCCAGCATTGCGACGTGGCAATCGCGGTCGGCGGCTTTCGTGGGCTCGGGAGCATTTACCATGGAGTGACGAACACTGGTCTTTGGTGCTGTTCACCGATGAGTCCCGGTTTGGGTTTCACCCGGATTCACGAAGAACACGCGTTTGGAGAGCTCCAGGGAGAGTTAGCCGTCTACGGCACCCTCAGGAGGTCCACCCATACCAAGGCGGGACAATCATAGTGTGGGCAGGAATTCGTCTTGGCGGACGAACCCAACTCGTTTGGATCCAAGGCAGCATGACTGCACAAAAATACCACGAGGAGGTAGTAGATCCCGTTATTGTCCCACACAGAACTCAAATAGGCCATGAATTTCTACTCATGCACGATAATGCTCCTTGCCATACGGCGCGGCTGGTATCGACCGCTCTCCGAGAGCACGATATTCAAGTTTTGGATTGGCCTGCACAGTCGCCCGACTTAAATCCTATCGAGCATGCCTGGGACATGTTACAACGAAAAGCTTTGAGAGATTTTCCACCAAATTTGACGACTGAACAACAACTTTACGAACACTTGCTAAGGACATGGGACCTCATACCGCAGCAAGACATTGACAATTTAATTTTAAGTATTAACAATCGATGTCGATGTGTAATCAATGTAAGAGGTGGCAACACTGATTATTAATGATTAGATTTTACAAGATTTTTTCCATTTTTATTAAAATTAATAGTTTTTTAAGAAGAAATGTTTGTTGTTATCATACTAATTTTCCATGATGATTAAAAAAAATATTTTTTTTATTTAAAACAAAAAAAAAACACATTACATGACATTACCTAATAAGTTAGTATAAAAAGGTAAACAATCCAAACTACACACATCCACACTCACAGAAGCTTCCTTGGCAAGCCTATCCACAGTAACGTTACCTATAATACCAATGTGGGCAGGCACCCATTGAATAATTATACATTTATTTGAGTTGTTCATGTGAAATAAATCATTTAAAATGTCGTATGCCAATGGAATGCCCCTAGCCTTACGAGTACAAAGTTCCAAATGCTGTATGGCACTCATAGAATCAGTCAATATTACAGCTTTATAACAATTTTGAATACTTTTAACATATGATACAGCTTCGGCAATAGCAATAAGCTCCGCGAACATAATCGATATAGATTTATTAATTTTAAACCTCATATAAATATTCATTTGAATGTCAAAGAATGCAGAACCCACACCATGCAAATCTTTAGCGCCGTCTGTATATATTTTATAATAGCCTATATATTTGTTGGATAAGAACTGGTTACACATTAAGAGAAGATTTTGGGAATCATATTGACGCTTCGGTCTATCTAGATTATCAATATGCCTACTTAGAAAAGTAGATGTATCTATATTACTCATCCAGGTATTTAAACTAAACATTTCAAGTCGAGTGCTTGTATGTATTGGCTTTGACTTGAGGTTTTCGTGTATTATTACCAAGAGCGGCTTCTTCTTACGTCGCCAGTAAGAGGTTTGGCACTCGTTATAAAGATCATTTAATATTGCAATAACTTTATTGTTAGCATAAGATTTGGATTTCAACCAGAATTTGGCAGCTAGATACGTGCGTCGGACAAATAGAGGTTGTAATAGAAGTTCCGATTCCATGACATGAATAGGCGTACTTTTTATGAACCCACCTATTATGCGCATATATTGGTTTTGCACTCTATCTAGTTTTGTACATTGAGTTTTACTACTATTATCATATAAAAAGCTAGCATAATCTAGGCGACTGCGAATGAGGGAAATGTACAATCTTCTTAGATGACAGGGGTGCACGCCCCATCCAGGACCGACTAAGACTTTAAATATATTAATATACTTTAATGTTCGTTCTCTGACTTCGTTAATATTTTTGGTCCATCTTAAATGTTCATCTAGCCATACGCCTAAATATTTAACAAACGGTACGCATGCTAAAGGTTCTCCGTTAACATTCAAATTAACCATAGCGTTCGAATAGTTGGTTTTAAAGACACAGATCTTACTTTTATCAGGAGAAATATCTAAGCCTAAATTAATAAAAAGCTTATTTAACTTATTTAGCGAATTTTGTAATACCCTAGTACCTTCTGATATCGATCTACATGTGTAATATATTACGAAGTCGTCAGCGTATTGCGATATATGAATGTCTCTTTCAATCAAATTACAAACGTTAATGGTTGCAATATTAAATAATAAAGGGGAAATGGGATCTCCTTGTGCCAAACCACGACTAGTCATTCTAGAGATACAGCCATGTTCTGTTTCTATGATTAGGTGTCTTTCCTTCAAAAAATTCCATAGGTACATATTTTTGAGCCAACTTTTAAATCATGTAGAATCTTAAGTAAAGTTTTAATGTCAATGTTATTATACGCATTATCTATATCAATAAAACAACCAATAGTAGGCAATCGCCTTGAGAAACCGCTTTGAATACGCGATACCAAACAACTTAAGCTATCGAGACAACCTCTGTTCTTTCTAAAGCCTACCATATTATCAGAAAACACATTATTATTTTCCAAATACCATTCCAGTCTTTTATTAATTATCGAGTGAAAAATTTTGCACAGACAAGAAATTAAGGAGATAGGCCTTAAAGACGATACAAGGCTGGGTTCCCTGCCTGGTTTTGGTATAGGGATAATTTTAATATTGCGCCATTGTGTTGGGACAAAGCTCAGCGAAAAAAATAAATTAAATATGTGAAGTAAAATATTTTTAGCATTACTAGGAAGGTGATGGATCATAGAATATGAGATATCATCACATCCAGGAGATGTATCCTTTGATTTAAGGCGCTGTTATACCTCAGAAGCCGTGAAACTCCTAATATTTCGTCGCGCATCTAGCCATAACGGTACATATTACAAACTAGCAAAAATTAGAGCTTAAAGTCAAAAGTCTGAACAAAAGACTTTTGAAAGAATTTTTATGTACGTAAAATAGAATCACGGTAAAAAAATCACAAAATCGAGGCAGAAAATAATCTTTCGTCTCACTGTTTGCAATATTTTGATCGTAAGCTGTCGTATTTTTTTTTATAATATTGTAGGAAATCTAATGAACTAAAGAATTACCCTATTTATTTCCATATTATACCTGTATATTTTGTAAAATTAAATAAAATCTGCCAAACGTCTATGATTTTGACGCTCGGTAGATCCCATCAATATCAAACGCTTCAGTAATTTAAACCTTATTAGCATAAGCGGTGTACTGAGTGTCAGTTGCTAGTTTACGCCCCGCCCAGACCTCATCATTCGGCTATGAGCCCTGTGAGAGATAGGTCATGTCGCTTGCGTCTCCGCTGCACGAAATTTTACGTAAACCTGTTTGTTATTATAATACGCCGATTTGAGTTCGTAATTTCATGTTTTATGTTATAGACTGAATACTTTGAATCAAATAGGCTTTTCATGTAACTATGGGCACATATAATTAGGACCTAAGTTTATACTCTTGTTGCGTTTAATGTGTTATTGTTTCTGTGCTTATAAATATATAATTAGAAGAATAAAATATGGACTATTAGAGAAATGAAGTTCTACGAAGGATTTGTACAAGAAAGCGTCGTAATAAAATAGAAATTCATCCATGGCCAAGTGATTATGAAATATGTAACATTTTTACACAAATTATTTTCATAAGAGTCTTTTATGACTAACTATGTTACTTATATATTATCGATTATGCATAATATAATTATATAAATTATTCTCACAATACATAGCTGCCACAGTTTTCAATTTTTGAAAGAGTAATAACATAAAATCGAATCATTTTATGTACCTATATTTCAAATTCATTAGCTTGTCAGAGCGCCTGGAGCGCTAAGATGCCGCCACGGCGAACAATAATGATGACAGCGCTAATATGGCGCTCCGCAATCAGGACACAAGCGGTAACGAATGTAGTATTATTGTGTTTTGAACATAAAGCTTTTTAGGTACATCGGGTAAAACTTTGATTATTCATAAACTATTAGGTATGTCTTAGTACCTACATCTAATATCTTTTTAATTTCTAAAATCAATCATTTATAAGTAAGAAGGTGACTTCTCTGTTTGCTATAACACAAGATATAGTATTTTTTTAATAATAAAGTACTTAACTAATTATCATTATTGTAATTACAGTGAAGTTAAAGATGAACAGTTCTGCAACGTCTTACACACATTTGACTTCAGTCAGTGTTCAAGAGCTAGCCAAGAAATGCCAAACAATTTTTTTAACAAATTTGACTCAAATTCCGTAGTGATAAGCAAAAATTACAAGAGGGATAGCAGTGACTGGTTCGAATTGCGTAAGAATATGTTGGCAGATTGAAATTTTTGTATAGTGGTAAAAAGAAGAGATAACAGCAGTAAAGCCAACTTAGTAAAAAATATTTTGTACAAATAAAATATTTGCAATGTAAAATCAGTTGCGCATGGAATCTAAAATGAACAACTGGCTTTGCAACAACTGGCGAAGCAAGAAAATGTAACAATCGAGCCTTGTGGATTATTCGATTATTGGTGCCACGCCAGATGGATTAATAGGTCCAAACACGATTGTGAAAATTTAATGTTCTAAAGTTGCATATAAGAATGGCCTGGAGAATAGTATAAGAGCAAATAAAATACAAATATGGAAACATGATAAAAAAGTGAACTGACTAATCTAAACAAATATTGTAATTGTTATTACCAAATTCAGGGGCAACGCCACGTTACACGCAAACAAAAGTGTTTATTTGCTGTGTGAAGTTGCGAAAGTATACCACTAAAAATAGAAATTATAGAAAGAGATGATGTTTTCTGGGAAAAGCTTGTGGCGTTTTATATGAATTGGCAGTTGCCTGAAATTGTTGATTCTCGTCAAGCTCAAGGGATGGCATTGCGAGATCACGGAGAGGAAAATGTTTCATCAGTGCTTGAAATTTCTACAATACCAAGCCGTAAAAGGAAAGTAAATGAAACTGTGCCTCGTGAACAACAGCAAATAATAAGTATTGAAGCCTTATCACCTCACACACTGCCTTTAACATTCGATGAGAATAAAGAAAACCTGCCGGGTTGTAGCAGACAGCTAACTTTTGATGAGCTGTAAACTCTGTATTTCGTTAATAAATTATAAATGAATATAAATAAATATCTTTTAATATTTATTTTCTTTGAAGGCAGCGATAGCCGAGTGGATATACCAACAGACTGCCATGCAGAGGGTATCGGGTTCGAATCCATGGCGCGCACCAATGACTTTTCGGAGTTATGTGCGTATTGAATTGTTAATTATCGCTTGTCCCGTGCCTCGGAGAGCACGTTAAGCCGTCGGTCTCGGTTGTCATGAAGATCTTTGACAGTCGTTACAGGGCGTCAGTACCTTCTAAATAAACTGACACTAGTCTAAACCATGGAATATCGCTATCCCTTCGGGTTGCGGAGGTCAGACAGGCAGTCGCTCCGTGGAAAAGCTAATATTCAGCCAAATCCGGTTAGACTAGAAAGCGGACCCCAGATTGAAAACTGGGATAACGCTAAGAGGATGATGATTTATTTTCTTTGAAACAACACATATTCGAAGCGAAAGAATTTTTTTATATTTTTCCATACAAACATGTATGACGAGAGCTAACGAAAAAGCAGTAACTCAAATTCTAATTCTATAATTTTCTAAGCGACATAGCAGTATCTCATGAATAAGGTATATCCACATATATTTTTGATGTTTCATCTATTTTGGAAAATAATAATGGGTTGGGTTTCGAAACAAGTCGCCTGAACTTGAGGGTATTGGTAGTGTAGGGGGCTTAAGGGAGTTCGTTTTAATCACCTAATAGTAATTTTGGTTGCCGGAGTTGCGTCTAAATATTTTTAAACAATTTCCAAAATTTCATTAATACTTCGGCAATTATGCAAAACGGAACGTAGTTTAGTACAGTTTTACAAATGTCTATTTTATGTTTTATGTGAAAAACGTGAAACGAGACGCAAAACTGCCATCTTGGAATGATCATATTGACAGCTAATGTCAAATTTGTGCGTCATTGCTTTCGAGTGCCTAGGGTTAGGTGCGACTGTAATAAGTAACTAAATAGGTTATGTTAGGTTCTCTTTTGACCCTTAATCCGAAAATAGGAGCCCTTCGCAGGGCTCTGTCAACCTTAGTTTATTAAACTAGTGTGATGAATGTGGAAGTTGGCAGTGCCATGACACCGATGTTTGGAGATTTTTTTTTCAGAGGAAACCAAGTATTTCCGGCAAGTGAAAATGGTGAGGCGGGTTTTTCAAGACCTACCCTCCTCTCTCTCCAATCACTCACAACCCCTAAAAACGGCGACGTATTTCGAAACCTTTACCATAATAATTATACCTATAATAACAATAAACATCCATAAATAAATAAAAGAAATAACTTTTACTAAACTTCAATTATCTCGTAACTCGCTTTAGTTGAGATACGGCTTTTGCGCTTAGTAGAGCAGTATTGTGTTTTTTAGGGTACCGTAGCGAAAAATTGTAAAAACGGAACCCTTATAGATTCGCAATGTCTGTCTGTCTGTCCGCCCGTATGTCACAGCCAATTTATTGCAAAACAGATTTGAAAACTGGCAGGAATGGAATTAGATGTAGGTATTCTATGAACTGCTTCACTATTTTTATACAAAAACAAAACAAACATAATAATGGCCTCTCCATACATGGAACTGACTTAATTATTTTAAACATCTTACGGCACGTAGGTATTTACCTACTTTCGTCAACTATTAATACCTATAATGTCTAATATAAACCAGTTTTGCTCATGGCTGCACTGAGAATAAAAATTGCGCTATGCCTATATTGTACAAACAGATTGATGTATGTAATATAAATTTTAATATCAGTATCTCAATTCAATATGCTAAAACGTTTTGCTTGCGATTTTGAAATATTGGAATACGGATGTCGCCAGAATACGGCCGCACACGACGAGAATGAAGGGGGGCGCCCCGCAGTAGACGGAGCTAAGCTCCCTTCACCTCCCCTGCTTCACCCCCTCATTTACCAAAACAGTCGCTTAGCACAGCGCCTTAATACATTTTACTAGCTCCTGCATGGAGATTTTAGACTCAAGGCGTATGTTAGGCAGTAGAAACTGTGGTTGATCAGGTAAAACGTAGTCAGGCGTAATGTTTACTAATAGCTTGTTGGCTCGTATAGAATCTACAAATTGTTTATGTGATCTATAACCCTTAACCCATCTCATCTTCTGCCACATGGTCACGGCTGAGGTTGATTCGTCTATTGAATCACAAAATCGAACCCATTCTTCACGTTTAGCCTGACGAATCAATTTTTGAGCTAGCCGTGTGTTTTCTTTTAAAATACTTAGGTTTCTGGGAGTTGAGTTTCGCCGAAATTTAGATAAGGCTAACCTTCTAACTGCAACTGCCTTAGACAGATCAGCAGTCCAATAAGATTTCGGGACAAATTTAGAAGATGGATTTTGTGGTATTTTGATAAACGGAATATGAATATCTGTTGCCAAATATATGTAATCAAGAAATGTATCATACGCTTTCTGAGGATCATCTGAAAGTTGAAAGTTAGTAAACATTTCTTGAAGACATGTTTTATACGAGGGCCAGTTCGCATTTTTGAAATTACGCTTTGTTAATAGGTTATTATTCATAATACATTCTGAAGTCAGCCGAGTCATCAAATAATCGCTACCCAAAGTTTCGTCTGCCCAGTTAAATTTTTGTGCAATATCTGACGTTAGTAAGGATATATCAGGTGACGATTCCTGTAAGATGCCGTTTACTAGTTTTATCCGAGTATAGCTACCATTGTTTAAAACCACATAATTATGGTCTACAACCGAATCCAAAATTTGCACTCCTCTGTAGTCCGTCCTATTGGACCAGTTAGAGTGGTGAGCATTGAAGTCTCCAATTATCATCGATTTTTTGTCGAAGGTCGCAAACATACAGTTCCAATCGGCTTGACTTGTTCTAACAGACGGCGGGCAATATACTGCTATTAGGTTTTCTAAAAAAGGATGGTTAAAAATTTGAATATGGAGGGTCTCAATTCCTAAATTTTGTGATTGAAAGCTACCCATTTGTGCTTTTACGGACTAGAGTACTACTACGGCGACTCCTCCATATGAGTCAGCTCTATCTCGACGAAAGATATTATAATTACTTATTTTTAATGGAGTGTCAGGTTCTAGCCAAGACTCAGAAACTATTGCTATTTGATATTTATCTTGAATTAATAAACGCGTAAAAGCTACTAATTTAGGTCTAAGACTTTGGGCATTCCATTGAAGCACATTTAACTTAATATTACTTTTATCCATTAAGAAATTGCCTAAATAATTCCAACCAAGGCGCTTCAGACGTATTTCCTATCACCCATTGTAATACCCAATCAATACATAACTTAGAAATAGTTTTAACTTTAACCAACGATGTAATGTTTTTAAGTAATATTACTTCGTATATACGCGACAACAACTCCATAAACGTAGTTTTATGTTTACCATACTCCAGGTCTTGATTTTGCCCGTGTGATTGCGTATTACCGTCAGACTGCGACGTATCCGACTCTTCTGTAAGATGATTTTCCCGTGACGCAGGGTAGTGTGTTCGTGGCTTCTTCTTAGATGTATGTTTCTGTTTGGAAGGTCTCCGAATAACTTGAGCATATGTAGGGCGTTTGTCACGTTCCTGTCCATCATTTAATGTATCCATCGGTGTCGCGAAGCTTCCTGCTGCGTTCAATGAAGAAATGGGAGTGTTTACGTGAAGTTCAGTCTGGTCTATGACAACCCTTGGTGGTGCAGATTCTTCCGTAGGGTCAACATACATAGTCAGAGCCTTTTTGTACGTACAGTTGAACTCTGCCATTAGTTCTCGTAACCGTCTTTCCTTTTTATATGAAGGGCATGTTTTTGCTAACGCCATATGTGGTCCAGAACAATTGACGCATCTAAAGGTCTTCGTTTCACAGTTCGCATGGGAGCCGCCGCATTTGGGACATATAGTCTTATTAGACGCACAAGTCTTAATTGTATGGCCTAATCTCCAACATCGAGAGCATTGTGAAACGGGGAAGATGTATGGTTCCACACTGATTTTGAGCGCATCCACGTAAACATATGGCGGCAAATTACAGCCCTTGAAAACAGCCTAACTACTTCACAGGGTGTCCATCCAAGTTTCTCGTAATCTCGACGGTTCAGTCGCTTTGCGGAAATGAGTTCAGCTGATCCCGGAGATTTTATGCTTTGTAATATCTTCTCTTCCTCCAAATCTAGTTCAACGTCTCTTATAATTCCATATGATAGACTAACTTCCATATCTTTGTGAAACCGCCATCCCTTTGCGATAAGATCTTCACATGCACAGAGTGTGTTCAAGCTCTCCTCATCCTCAAACTGTAGTCGGATTTTAAATGAGTTAAGGTATTTAACTTTGGCAATTTTGTTTATGTTGCACTGTGTTAAAATTTTTGCTAAAGCAAATGCCTTCGGTAACTTTTCATTGCATGTCAAAGTAATCTCCCATTTAGTTATTTTTCCTTTTTTAGACCCCACGGTAATCCACTCTTCATCCAATTCCCTCATATTCCTCTTCCCATTAACATTGACCTGACCAACACACCCTTCCCTTTCATCAGTACTCAACGTTGATGCATTGTCTTCCTCCGCAATATCGTCGTCGCCTAGAATATCGCGAACATCCATATTACGTAAACAAGACGAGCGCGCGCGGGCGCACACCTGGCGCAGGTAGTCGGCCGGCCGACCCGCCGCGACCGCCGCGATAACAATAGGATTCCGAGAATTTATATGATTTTATTTTATTAAATAAGGTCTTGACCGATTCGCACGCGTGTCGAAACGAGACTGCAAATTATACTTACGTAGGTAAGTGCAATATGCCGCACATAATTATGTTTTATTTATGTGTTCTGTGTAGTGTACTTGTTTATGACACGATTAGATAAACTTATAAATAAAGCTCACGCGATAATGGCGTCTGGCGCTCTGGCGACTCCGCCTTACGCCCTTACCTATTCACAAATGTATTCAGTGTTTGGGAACAAAAGACCCGAAGAATAAATATATATAACCATGCTTTTAGATACGAGGATGATAAAATAAAAATATTGCGTAGGTAATCACAATTTGGTATACTATTATATTCCTTATATTTGTGGAATGGAGAAAGTAATTCCGTTTTAAAATACATTTATCTGCTTTGTTAATCTTTTTACTTAATGTAGGTCATAAGTCATAACACTCTACATGAAATAATATAAATAACATTATTAAATCAATGTTTATTACGAGATACACCACTCAGTCAGTGAGTATCAGAAAGTAAACAAACATTACGAATTCTAACCTCAAAATTACAGGTTTAATCAATGACACCGGCGTCTTCCAAATACAAAATGGTGGGATTATGATACAAAATAGTAGCTTACCTTTCAAAACGGTCAATGATCAGTGACGTAACACGTTTTTTTTCGTCTGGAACACAAGTGATCGATTGATAGTGACTACACGACGAACTGTTTTTAGGTTATGTATCTGTCGTTTGTTTAGAGGTCATGGCTATCTCTATTGGCACCGCGCGTAAAGAGCGGGAGATTTGAATGCGAATAATGTCTGTGTTTATCAATTAACTACCGTAATACAGTTTATTTTGAAGCATGTTTATTTGAAAATGTAGTTTGTGTTAGTACCTATATAATTTTATCAAATCGTATGTTTTTGAGCGCGTTTTCCTCATTTTGTATTCCTCCAAAGTTGTAAATGTTTTAATGAATACGATCAAATTAAAAATTAGCATTTATAATGAAGTCATATGTACTTGACCATATTATAATAGTGATCATAAGTACAGTAGGTACGATTCTAGAGTTTGATTCGCAGTTTTATTGAGAACTTCTTTGTAGGATACTCAGATGACTGTAGTGACTAGTGAAGTACCTACAGAAAAAGTGAGGCCACTTTTTATGTGTGTACGAGCGCCTAAATATCAAGTGTTACACTATAGTTACACACTCTTGATTGTTTTTCAAGACCTAAATACTCCTTCTATTCAAATCTAACTTTCTTTTTTGTTGCGCGGTGGAAACTCCTTACGAGCCATCTCAACTCCGCCACTTGATCGTAAAGTATGATCGATCGAGTTGGGCGCTGGCGAGAGAGATGTGTAAGGCTGTCTCCTAACGGCGTACCTACTCACTAAAACCACCGCGGTTTCCACTACGGTCATATTGGGGCCTGGTCAAGTGAATCACGGATAGCATACTTTACCGCGACCCAGCCAGGTATTCGACCCACCAGCTAGCGAGCCCCGTCAACACAAATCTAACTGAACTCACAGAGATTAGTCTGTAGTAAAAAGTGTGCGCTGTTTGCCAATCACCCAGCTTTGTACTTCGACCAGAATTTTTCCTTCACTTTATGCACTAGAAACCTGTATTAATTTATTGACTAGAAGTCTTTTTTGGCTTCGCTCGATAAGAACCGCGATATAGCTACCTTTTCCTTGTCCTGGACGCTAAGGCGCCTTTGGCTAAACTGCTATGCTTGTGATAGATGGGGGTTCATTCGTATCGGTTTTACAATGGATGAATGGGTTCACACTAGGGAAAAGGTTTGTAGCCGTTCCCATTCTATCTATTCCCTTGAAACTGCGATACCTCCACCGATGACACAGAGATTTGGTAATTTTTCGTGGCATTATTTGAAGAACAGTAATCTGCCTGACAGCGATAAGGCCGCCCTTGTGCATTTGATATGTATCTACATTTAAGTTATTTACACCAAATTTGTACAAAAATTTGCACAATAAAGCAATTATCTATCTATCTATCTGCTTTGTCATCTATTTCAACCCCAGATTAGCTGCCCTCTAATAATTAAAATTTCAGATAAGCAGATAAAACCTACGATGCATACAATAACATAACATCTGACTCAGCTATTGTCAATAATTTTAACCAAGGGAGTGTTTTTTATCGCCTTATCAACCGTATCGATGATACTGCGCCTCCGAAATTTAGCCCGATGTAAGAAAAACAATTTAAAATGTTTTCCCAATAGATATTTCAGTTTTGGAAGGTTTTCGTAAAATTAATGCTCATTTAGTGATAACATGCTATAAGTACTTAAGCAGCGATAGCCTTGTGGAGATACTAACACACTGCCATGCAGTTGATATTAGGTTCGCATCCGCGGCGCGCACAACTGACTTTTTGAAGTTATTTGCGTATTAAATTGTTTATTTAATAAAACAACGGAAAGTGATAGGCGAATAACTCAATGTTACCAACAAGTTAAATAAAATAGTATATTAACCAATAATGATAATTTCTGAATGAATGCGCCGGCGCCGCGCCGCTAACTTGTGTTGCCGTGGGGCAAGGCGTATGACCAGCGAGAACACTTAGAAAACAATATCTAATCTATATTAAATCCAGCGAACTGTGATAATTTATCTTCGTGGTAGGTACTTACTTTAATTTCAGCCTAATAATAATTTTGAACTTAAAACATACTTACGAGGGGAGTTCAATGTATTCTCGGTATCGAGATGATATACTAATGATAAGGGTAATTTAATTATCTCATTAGTTAATGACACTCTTTGAGGGTATAAATACAAAATTTCATTTAATTGCCACCATTAGTATTCAAGAAATCATTGCGAAAAGACAACTATGATGACTGATTCGACAATGATGAAAAAAGTCGAGCATCGTGCAGTGATAAAATTCCTCACAAAACAAGGAAAAGCTCAAAAAATTATCCATAAAGAAATGGTGGCTGTTTACCAAGATTCTGCGCCTTCATTATCTACAATTCAGAAGTGGTCAAGTGAATTCAAACGGGGTAGAGAGAGCATTGAAGACGACCCCCGCGCTGGTGGGCCAATTTGTGCCGCTACTGAAGAAAACGTCAAATTAGTCGGAAAACTTGTACTTGAAGATGCCCGTGTAAGAGTAAAACATTAGCAGAAATGACTAAGCTATCCGTGGGTACCATTCACACAATCCTTCATGAGCGTCTGAATTTGTCAAAGGTCAGTGCAAGATGGGTGCCGCGAATGCTCACCGCGCTACAGAAACAAGTGCGAGTTGACTGTTGTAAGGAGTTTTTGGACCTCTGAGGTGAAAATCCGCAAAGTATTTTCGATCGGATTGTTACTGGTGATGAAACTTGGGTTCATCACTATGACGCTGAGAGCAAGCAAGAGTCTATGCAGTGGCACAAAAAAGGATCAGACCCACCGAAGAAGTTCAAAGTCACTCCGTCCGCAGGAAAGCTCATGGCCACGGTGTTTTGGGATTCTAAGGGAATCTTGCTAATCGAGTACACAAAAAAAGGTCAAAGTATTACTGCTGCATCATACGTAACCACCCTGCGTAATTTAAAGGAGGCAGTTAAAGAAAAAAGACGTGGAAAATTAACCGCAAGTGTGTTGCTGCTTCACGACAACGCGCCGGTTCACAAGGCGCGCCTTGCCCAGGCTGCTGTGCGGGAGTACGGATTTGAAGAAATCAATCATCCACCCTACAGTCCAGACCTGGCCCCTAGTGATTATTATCTATTCCCTAGTCTTAAAAAAGACCTTCGTGGAAAGCATTTTTCGGACGACGACGAGTTGAAGGGAGCAATAAACGAACATTTTTCGGGCCATGAAGAAAAATATTTTTCAGAGGGAATTGAAAAGTTACTTTCACGAACAAATAAATGTATTGAGATGTTAGGGAAGTATATTGAAAAATAAAATTTATTCAGAATTTTCCGCCTTTTCCTTCATACCTATACCGAGAATACATTGAACTCCCCTCGTATGAGTTTATCTTCCTATATACCATTATGATTGGTCGCCCACTTGTCGCCTTGCCTGAGTACCCCTATATTGATAAGAGACCTAATCGTCTTTCACGTTTTGAATTGGTACGCCAGATTACTCGAGCTTTTGGAAACGCTGGAAGTTGGAATATTTACACATACACCTGCAACGCGTTAAGTGGACCGACAAAACCGATCCACCCAAGATTCCGCCACTCAGATGGCTCAGGGGGCGCATTCTTCGTTTCGTAGCTGGGACTGATGGAATGTCCCGATTTGCTGAGGTCTTGGTAGACGGTTCGATTCTGAGGAGGGCGGTTGCAACGTTGTCACGTGAAGTCACGTCTACCAACTGATTAGCGGATCGGTAGGCCGGTCCTAGGCAGATGGATGTATGTAAATTAGCTTCCACTGCACTTTGAAACAATTCCCAGTCTGTCTAGGACAAACTCTAAACATATTTTTTGGTAAATATATTTTATATGTAGTGTATGCGTGTTTGCCGTTGCTAAATAGATATGCACTCTGCCTTAACATCCAGTTTAAATAAGGCCAAAAAGCAGTAAAATAACAAATAGACATTATGAAAATAATGATATAATATTTATCTTATCTACTGTAAATTACAGATATAGTTGTTTTGATAAATATATCTGGCTAGATTTATCAGTACAAGATACAAGTGGCGTACTATCAGAAAAATATGAGACGAATATTTTAAGGAATACCTATTACTAAACCACTGCAAAATATAAATAGTTCGGAGAATTTACATATGTTTTAGTTATGGGTAATGGACGCCTGGTATGTCATTCCAGCAATCTTCAATTTTAAAATAAATATATTAGTACTTATTTGCCTTTTAAATTGAAGGTGGTAAAGACCCGCAGCAGCAGGTACAGCTATTAGTTTAGTAGTTTTGGGCTTTAGTCCTATATTTTTTTCTCCAGTCAACCTTCGGCCAGATGCGCACAAGTTTCTTATAAATAAAGCTATAAGTAACAACCTATTGCACCGGACTCTGTTGTGTAATTGTTCTAGCATTCACACCTGCATATTCCTAAGGGAGCCTTTTTGTTTTCTCGCTATTAAATGCATGTACGCAAACTCCCCGCAAGATGAAAAGCGGGGGTATGTGGGACTTACGGCTAAAGTGCAAAGCCGTAATACCCACTAAAACCACAGCGCCTACTTCCACGCCATTTTGAGGACGCCAGGACGCGTTAGCATTCTACCCTGGCACCCCAGCGGATAGCCCGAAGGCCACAACCTCCTTGGCGACGGATGAAGGTGTTGGGCTCCGCGGCCTAAACGCCCAGCAGCCGCAGAGGATAGGGAGGACGGCAACCTGACAACACCGCATCTCCTCTTCCTCTGTGGCGCCACCGCAACTCAACAAATGGTGCGCCCCAATTTGGTGATAGATAGGGCGCGGCAACGCAACACCGACACGCCTCTCCTCCCGCGATCGCGCCCGACAGCGAGGGGCAGACAGAACTACACCCTACACACACGCATCCTGCGCAGGCCTCACCCAATCCCACGTGAAGCGTCCACTCCCGGGATTTCATTTAGCTTCAACAGCACCACGACAAGGTGAACATCCCACAGGCGGGTTCCTAAGGGAGCCTGTATTTCTTCAGAGATCTAGCTACAAAACTATACCAGTTCATAGATAAAGGGTATGTAGGCGGGTATATTTGAGAAAGTTTTGTTACAGTAATGCTCTTGATGGCTCACTGTTCTGTCCAAAAGTTATGATTCTGTATATCATTTTGTGTAAAAATGCTGACTGCAAGAGTGTTGGTACTAATTTTGAATTAACAAGCACATTTTTAAATATTGATATATAAAAATAATAATATTACTGGTTGAAAAAGTACTTACGTCAGAATGATGCAGATATGATTAAAATTACTGCTTAAGTTATTTTGGGTCCAATACAGAACTAGTCCAGCCTGTCTTTTGATTATTCAAAAGGTTATCCTTTATCACTGAAAACTGCATGGGATGGAGTGGCAATTAGCTATAGACAACCACAAAATTTCATAGGCGTCGATGATGTATGGTCCTTGGGGAGTGCATGGGGGCGGAAATTAGCATAGAGAATACACAACAACCGGTCAGGAACAGGCTGTCCCTAGATCGGCTGTTATGCTTAGGAGAGACAAATAGTACATACAGAACATATAGGCATACAGACAACTAGAATATGCTTACCCCCAGCGGGATAGTAAATATGGAAGTGGAAGCAGAATAATACTTGGTTGTAGTGGCAGGGCAGCGACGTCTAGGGAAAGTGACCGATTTAGATCGCGCACCCATCTTATATAGGCATTCACCAATGACTCATAGACTGCCTGTGGCCGGTCTATTACCTTGTATGGTAATAATTACTAGCGAAGCGCTCTTCGGATTAGGCTGGCTTCACCCACTGCGTTAAGCGCCTGAAGGTATTATAACGCAATACGGAGTATTACGTTACTAGATTTAAAATTACATAGCGCTTAGATAATGTAGAAGTACTCTCAGCCCCATGAACCCATTGATGAAGAAGAGAATAGCAAAGGAGAGAGCTCGTGCGGGTAGTGGCAGGGGGGTGACGGCGTAAACAATGGTGTGTAGCACTCTGCCGACAGCTAATAGCCTGAACAATGTGGTGGCCAACCACAACGCAGGTCCGGTAGTCACGTACAAAGTTCCTAGTATCCAGAACGCCGGGATATTTTCCAAGTCATTGTGATGCGCTCGACGCACTCTCTCCACATCAGGATCGTCGAACACATCGCTAACACATTTTGCGCGATCCTGTCTGGCTGTCAAAATTGCTACTGACATTATTTTAAGGGCTAATAGAGCTGCGTAAAACAGGTAAGTCTGAAAGACCGAAATGTCTAAAGAAATCGAAGCCATTTTGATTTTTTTGGGCTACTGAACAAAGAAGGACAACGTGTAATAAAGGAATGACAACAATATTGTTTGTAAACGAATTTTATATAGGCACGATTGCACGTCAGTGCTTGATCAGAATGACTGTGCATCATAGCTCTGCTGAGATAGGCGCATCGGGGACAGCCATAATGACTCGTTAATATATTTTTATATGCCTAACAATAACACATTGAAGCTATTGATAAACTCATCATCATCACTGACCACCTTTAATTAGGATTAGTAAATTTCTTTCCTGTTCTGGGACACTTTATTGTATATAGGAACACAACGTTTAACCGACTTTAAGCAAACATTTTTATACAAATAAACTCGTGAATGTTTCTCATCAATGACGGCAATATATTTACCTACTTATTAGTAATATTGCATCACTCATCGTAGTCATTGTGAATAGTGTTTCTTAGTGAACAATGTTGAACATGCGAAATAGTGATCCACGTGTTCCATGCCTAAGTCATCCACAAAGTAGAAAAGAATATAAACATAAGTATAAACGTAGGTAATTATCATTTTGGGTTCTACGGTTCAAAAGTAACATTAAAAAAGATTGCGTAAGAATCAGTATACCGTAGCTTAACATCTAAATCAGCTAATCAGTGATACAATTTGCACGCTTTTTCATTGCACTAATTAATATTGAAAGTGTGCTCGCCAGTTATATTAAAGCCAAATAGCAGCCACATTATATGCAGGATAGTTGCCCACAAGTCATGGCAAATTAAACATCCCGTTAGTTCAGCCGATGGCTTACAATGTTATCGGCGATGGACAAGCCACTCAACACAGACACACCCAGATACACCCAACTCTTAAGAGTCGTCTGTGGTTCATCAAATCGCAGGTAGTGGTTGGGTCCTTGTTCCACATGTTCACACACAGCAGACTTTGTTGAGCGTTTATGTTTTATGTTAAACGTGAACAAGGACCCAACCACTACCTGCGATTTGATGAACCACAGATACTCGCAAAAGAACACCGTTTTCTTCCAAGGATGATACGTGAGGCTATTGAAATTAAAAAACACCCTAATTTCAATAGGGAAGACGGTTGGAATGTTCCTCCAGCTTGGGACCCTATCATAAGGCTAATGAAACCCAAGAAGGACAAAGTCACCAGAAGACCTAATGACACTGTGAGCTCATTTTGCGTAAATAGTAACACCAATAGTTGAAAAATGTTCGGGTACTTTGAGATAACTTATACATTCAAGAAATTAAGACAAATATCACCTCAGTCTGCCGTGAAAATGAATCCTGTAAAGAATTCGAAACGTCAGCTAGTAATAAAAATGTAGTTTCTAGATCATTCGGTTTAAATGTAATAACAGTGAAACCAATATAACGCGATAAAATCCGTAAACTGTAGTTTAATTTCAATGTGTCACATTCGCGTAAATCCAAGAAAATACTAAGATAAGAAATAATTAAAATCATACATTGTTGTTAAAATCACAGTTAGTCATTAAAGTTTCACTTCCGTGTAAAACCTGTATCCACTATAGATAATTATGATCGAGGCCGCAATTAGTGCCTTTATTAGTGTGCGTCAGGATGGCTGGACCATGAGAGATTTTGGAGGTTTGAACAATACCAAACTTTTGTACCTATTTTATACTATTTGGTACCAGACATCAAAAATTTTGTACCTCGCTAAAGAGGGAAAACTATTACGAGGAAAGTGGCCAGCCATTCTGACTTCAGAATGGCTTTTTTAGAAGGTACTGACGCCCTGTAACGACTGTCAAAGATCTTCATGACAACCGGAACCGACAGCTTAACATGTTTTCCGAGGTACGGGACAAGCGATAATTGACAATTCATCATTTCATCATCAATCATCTACTCACGCGTGTATGCCCGAAGGGGTAGACAGAGGTGTAACATTACACCCACATTTCGCCATGAATTTGTAGGTCCCACATAATAGGGGGCGAGCCTATTGCCACTACCGGGCACATCACCAGACTTCGTGCTGCTACTGAGAACTTGGAAAAACTCAGTAACAATTTTGCCCGACCCGGGAATCGAACCCGGGACCTCCGATCTGCAGTCGCATACACTATCCACTGGACCACAGAGGCAATTAACAATTCAATACGCACATAACGCCGAAAATTCATTGGTGCGCGCCGTGGATTCGAACCCGTGCCCTCTGCATGGCAGTCTGTTGGTATCTCCACTTATTTATGTGTGTTATGATTTATTTTCGATAATCTACCTACTACCTACCTACTGCCTACCTACTGCCTACCTACTGCCTACCTACTGCCTACCTACTGCCTACCTACTACCTACCTACCTACCTACTACCTACCTACCTACTACCTACTTACCTACCTACTACCTACGTACCTACTACCTACCTACCACCTACCTACCTGCTACCTACCCACTACCTACCTACCTACTACCTATCCCTTCGGAAGGCACGCATAAAATTTTTGATAGGTAGGAACAGTTTGTACACATACATACATACATATCGTCACGCCTTTTATCCCCGAAGGGGTAGGCAGAGGTGTATTTCTACACCCACTTTTCGCCAGATATACTTTAGTCCCACGTAATAGGGGGCGAGCCTATTGCCGTACCGGGCACATTTCCAGACTCCGTGCTGCTACTGAGAATTTCGTGCCAGAAAAACCCAATAACACTGCCCGACCCAGGAATCGAACCCGGGACCTCCCGATCCCACGCGCACATTTATGCCGCGAGACCAACGAGGCAGTCACAGTTTGTATGGGAAAATAAAATTGTAACATTGAATTATTACCTACAGAAACCAAGTACGCGCACGTAACAGGCGCCGTTCATTTGGGTCAGAATCTGACCCAATCGGCGGCCGCGGTGTCTGTGGTCCGAGTCGCACGGTAGCGTAAGCATCTCCCGCAAAATAATCAAAATTATGACATATTGTACAGTGTTTTTGTGCCACAATGCTTCAGAAAAAGATTATAAGGTTGCTGGGGTATCATTCCATCGGTCAGACATCTATTTTATTACGTAGATTGTCTAATAATTCAAATACAGTGAATCATAATAACTAAATCTAAGTACGAGCGGAGTGTTGCCAGTTGGGTGTGAAATTGTCCCAGTTTAATTAACACATTCCTTACCAAAATTTATTCTATTGACAGTAATAATAAAGAAAAATAATTAGGTAGTTACATATATAAACTTAACCTTTCAAACACCGCTGGCTGGTACATACCAATCGGTTACGACAAATTTGTCACGTCAAGCTCGGCTAAGACGACATCGTCTCAGAGAACTAGATTTTTCCGTTTTTGTATTGAAGGCTTGTATCTAAAGTCTAGTATTGTCTTGTAATGTAGGTACGCGACCGAATTATATTATAATTTTTAAACTTGTCGCCTTTTTTTGGTAACCATAGCGCAACGGCGGCGGCGCGGCGCACACATAGTACACGCTGTTGATTTTTGTTAATTTTTCTCATAAACATACATAAAGACTTTTATGTACTGAGAGCATTTAACTAGGAAATCACACGGCACTTGTTAGTGCTTACGTTTAAGCGCATAAAGTTTCGTCAAGATTGATTTAGCCATCGTTAGTCAGTCGTAAAAACTTAAAAAGCAGACAGTGTGGCTTTAGAATTTACAATATACAATACGCTTGTGTCCTAAAATGTAATTAGCGATTGATTTGTTCCTTTATTAGATGTTAAACTGAAATACCTGATTTTTCTTCAAAAATCGATCAGCAACATTACTAACTACGCCTTTTAAAAACCTTTTTGAATTTGACACGAGAACGCTGTAAACCATCATGGCGGTTGAGTGATATTACAAAGTCCAAAACAAAACAAACCACGAATGAAGTGTGGTCTGATGTACTTATCCACTTTTATTTTGTTATATTCGATTTGACAGGTAGAAACTTTGACATTTTAGTTGTATTTACTACTAAAATGTCAACAACGTGAATGGCGGACGTACTGTTTGACGTAATGCTCTCTGATTGGTGTGCACTATCACAAGAATAAATAGGTACATTATTTTTAGTTTTAGAATCCTAAAAATTACATTAATCTTACCTTCTTAATAAATAATAAATTTTATTGGCATCTCAAAATCAAAATGAATCTATAGATACTACAATCAAACCGATTTATTCTTAGTGGACACAAGCCTATTACTTATATTCATGCAAAAATTATGAATTTACCCTATTTTTAGAGGAAAGACGTTGTTACTGGCAACTCTATAATGGCGTCTGTGTGCGTGATGCAGCAAGTAAACACAGCACAGTGCCGCACACATAGCGAATTTTCGGCTTAGCTTCTGAGCTCGCGTTGTTTGAATATTGACTTTCTGTAGGTAATAATTCAATGAATTGTAACTATTTTGATTGTATTTCGATTTTCCATGCAATTTCACAATATTTTATCACTACTGGCTTAAATAACACTCCTTTTGGGCTTCGCCGCAGTCGGGTAGAAAAACCGGGCAAGTGCGAATTCTTCTTGTAGGTGTAACTTATTTACGGCTTATCGAAAAAATATAAGAAAAACATATGTTCAGGTACCAATTAGGTACTATATTTTAACGAAAAGATGAACTAGTTATAACGCCTACAACTAGGTGAAACCGGTTTGGTCCAGCCATTCTGAAGTCAGAATGGCTGGCCACTTTCCTCGTAATAGTTTTCCCTCTTTAGCGAGGTACAAAATTTTTGATGTCTGGTACCAAATAGTATAAAATAGGTACAAAAGTTTGGTATTGCTCAAACCTCCTAAATCTCTCATGGTCCAGCCATCCTGACGCACACCTTTATTACCTATATTATAAACAGTCGCCATCCTGCGAGTGCGGAGCGCCTGACCAAACTCTAGCCCACGTCGTGAATGATTGTCTGCTCCACCGCTTCCCTAGCGGTATGTCCGAGTTGCACCAACTCTCTGCAGCGGCCAAAGACTGGCTAATAAACCTAAAAATAGACGTATAGGATCCAGGGCAAAGAATACCATACGAAATGATGATGTCGTTCTATTTTTTTAATCCCATGCGGCTATGGCCTAAACTTTCAATCCAGATTCAGATTTTTAATAAAAGAGGTATTCAAAATCGTTCCTTAGTTAATTTATTATAATCATTCCTTAGCTTAAGTTTATTTAACTCAAGTTATTTCGTTTTTCTAGCTTCCGTAGTTTAATCACTGCGATGATATGTCATTAACAAGATATGTATTGATTATGAAATTGCAAAGAATATAGTTTGTAAAGTTCGCATTGCATGCAATTATTGATGTGATATTTGAGTAGCAGTAACCAATGGTCGCAAGATCAATATGTAGGTTTTCCGAAGGATTGCCTCGTGCAACAAAAACAGTTCGAGAAACCGAAGTCAACTGCCGGATGGCCGATAAGGATAACCTACTGACTGTGTTGGATAACTACCTTGATATTGAAAACACAACAAGTGATCATTATGCAATAAGATAATACATGCTGTTGTTTGATGACTTGCGGTTAAAAATTCTTAAATCATGTCGATAAAGGAAATTGAGCAGAAAAAGATTTAGGCAAAGTCATCGTTGTTGATATGTATCGATAATTTTTCAACGCTAAATTATGGAAGGATATTATTTTTTCCTACAACATGATGACAACGACGGATAAGAAGAAGAAGAATTTCTTTTACTTTTAGTCCTTCCAAAACTAACTCGTTCTGTTAAGAATTGTACCTACATTTCTCACACTTTCACAGGTTCCATATGCCGTTTTTACGAACTTATTCAAAATACTCTTATAAATAAATAAAAGCCCAGATTATTTAATATGGGCTTTTCCCAATTCTCATTAGCAGCACGGAGTCTGGTGATGTGCCCGGTAACGTCAATAGGCTTGCCCCGTATTACATGGGACCTAAAAAATCATGGCGAAATGTGGGTGTTATATTACACCTCTGCCTACGCCTTCGGGGATACAGGCATGAGTCTGTAAAAAATAGAATAATCTCTTGTGTATAATAGAAGATAATCGCAGTTCTGTATTTATTATTAAAGTGGGTACAGGTTTTACACGGAAACGTTACTTCATTAATTACGAGTACAAGTTAGACGATTATAGAGAAAGCAGCAACTCACATCCACACAATACATATTAATGGGTCAAGGTCAAGGGGGGGAATGCCGTCATATTTTTTTTTTTCATTTGCCATAAAGCATATCCTTCTTAACAAATTCCATTTATCATCAATGACCTAATATGCTATATAACGAATTTATGAGCCGATTTTATAAATTTAGTGCGTAGAGGGACTTGCCCGATTTTTGGGGGTAAGTCCGTTAAATAGATGTTTTGTAAAGAAATTGATGATTTTATAGAGTGCATCTATGATAAGAATACGTAAAAATGAATACTTAGCTAAAGTATACTCGCAGATCATAGATATAAGGTATCATTTGTATTTTATTTCAGTAAAATCATAAAACGGGGTAATGCCGTCATATCTATTAGGCCAGGGGTTGTTAACATAGTATGCTGGTAAGTAAGGCTGTCAGAATATCCCCGTGTAGATAAGTAAAACAACATTTCATACAACTTAATGGGTTTATTTTAAAATATTTGTACTGAATCTGTCTTTAAGAATAAGCATTTATAAGTACAATATTTATTATTGACGTACTTAATTAGTTATATTAGTTTCAACAATCACAGTAAGTATTATAATTATAGTTTATATAGCTAACCATTTCCAGAACCTCGTCTCATGTTAGTCCATAATATGAATATACCAGGCTCTTTTCGATCTCTCGTGAGAGACTGTATCTCTTTCCAGAGAAAATGATTTCCCTGTTCTGCAATGCACGTGATCAATGATTGTCATTCTAGGTATATTATACACTCGAGCAGCCTTATACCCACTAATTTCAGCATTCCAAACAGATCACACGGCATATGCTAACTTTTCTTTTGGATATGACGCTTTATTAGTTCTCCTTTCATAATTTCGCACCATTTCGAATAATGTTTACCTGAAAATAAAAATAACACACTAAATGACGAAGAATAGAAGTACTTACTCGTAAATCACATCGGTCGTTAGTGCAGTCGCTAACTACCAATTTGATTCACCGTTGAAGTCTCACTAAACTTAATATATGGTGAGGTCAGACTTTTATTTACTTACTAAGGAGAATAATTAGTAAAGTTGTACTAAAAAAACTTATGGCTTAGTGTTAGATGAAGTGAAACTACCTACAATCCAAAAAAGCGCAGTTGCTAACTAGGCAAAATAGTACACTACAAAAAAAGGTTTACTATATCTGGAACGGGACAAGATCGGCAATGACGGCATTTCCCTAAATCAGTATACGGAATTACCCCAACATTAATTTTTGAGGGTAAGATTGTTTTCTCGCTAATCTTCTTTCTCTTAGCGTTATCCCAGTTTCAATCTGGAGTCCGCTTACTAGCCTTACCGGATTTGGCTGAATATTAGCTTTTCCACAGAGCGACTGCCTGTCTGACCTCCGCAACCCGAAGGGATAGCGATATTCCATGGTGTAGACTAGTGCCAGTTTACTTAGAAGGTACTGACGCCCTGTAACGACTGTCAAAGATCTTCATGACAACCGGGACCGACGGCTTAACGTGCTCTCCGAGGCACGGGACAAGCGATAATTAACAATTTAATACGCACATAACTTCGAAAAGTCATTGGTGCGCGCCGTGGATTCGAACCGATACCCTCTGCATGGCAGTCTGTTGGTATATCCACTCGGCTATCGCTGCCATATATTATGTTGTTTTCTCGCTAATATTTCTAGAAAAAATCCATAAATTCACTTGAAAACATATTAAACTATAAATAAAGAATATAATGAAGTCACTTATAGGTAGATAGATAGATACGCTTTATTGTACACTAGGGTTGCCAACATTTTTTTGGTTGAATATAGTATATTTAAAAAAAAGCTATAAAAATATAGTACCTTTCAAAAATATATAGTATTTAATTAGGGTAGAATAAAAATAGACTAAATAAATTTGTTACTCATTTATTTATGGCCTACAATTATTTTATAGAGACCTTTAAATGTTTTTATGATTTGTGTTTCCCACAAAGACTTTTTGTAATAAATGTAAAATGCAAACCTCAATGGATATCGAGTGGCATTTGTGCCTGCAGTAAAAAGAAGAAGATTTTGTTATGGCAATTTAGACTGAACCCCACTACTGAAAATAAACAGAAATATACAAAATATTGTAAAATATTTAAAAAAGTTATTTCACTAACAAAGCGTGCACAAAACAATTACCGAATAAAATCATCTAATAATGAAAGCAAAGCAGCATGGCGAATAATAAACAAATGTAGATTAAAAATACCTAAAGAATCGATAACTAATATTTTAATTAATGACAATTACATCAAAGATCCGATACAAATAGCTAATAAATTTAACAATTATTTTATACGAAAAGTCAAACCAATTCAGGGTGCTGGTAAAAACGTTAAAAGTTTAATTAATTCTCAAATAAATTCTTTTTTTCTTGCACCAAGCATGCCCTGGCAAAAAAATAAAATAATCAGAAATTTAAAAAGCACCATTAGTGTGGGACATGATGGCATTGCTACCAAAATCATTAAGTCAGTGAACGAAGAAATCTGTCATCACTTAAGTCATATTTTGAATCTCATTATCTCAACAGGAATATTTCCAAAAGATCTTAAGTGTCATAAAGCCTGTGTTTAAAAAGGAAAACAAACAATTATTGGAAAACTATAGACCCATTGCCTAAATCCCCATATTTTCGAAGATTTTTGAGAAGTAACTTTATAATGAAATAAATGATTATCATCATATACCAACTGCTTTGTAAGGAGCAAAAGGGTTTTCGTCAAAATAAAACTATAAATATGGACATCTATGAATTTATAAAAAATGACTCACGTCGACAAAACATCACCTGTCTGCGCTATATTCTGCGATATGTCACAAGCCTTTGACTACGTAGACCACAAAATATTAGCCAGTAAACTAGACGCGTATGGCATAAGAGGCAAAGTGCTAGATTTAATTAAATCCTATCTTGAAAACCGCCAACAGGTCACTGAAATCACTAGATTAAATCTAAAGACTAAAATTGAGGAAACATACACCTCTATGCAGTGCTATGTGCCATACGGCGTTCCCCAAGGCAGTGTACTCGGACCTCTATTGTTTATTATTTACATCAACGACTTGCCATGTGCAACGACTCAAGATATGACATTATTTGCTGATGATAGTACTGTGACAATTGCATGCAAGGACATTAATAACTATAATTTTGACATTAACAATTATTTGACATCTATAATCTCATGGTTAAATAATAATAATTTGAAAATTAATATGAATAAAACTAATTTAATGTATTTTGGCCAAAGACTTCCTGATCCGACAAATATTACTTTAGCTTACGATAATTATATTGTAAATAAAGTACATACGGCCCGTTTTCTTGGCTTAATAATAGACAGTAAACTTCATTGGAAAGAACAAATTGAAACACTTTGTAAGAAAATCAGCAGCCTGTCATATGCACTTTATAAACTAGCCCCCACTATCAACATTGATACACTACTCATGGCATATTATGGTCTTGTTGAATCTGTACTCAGATATGGCATAATTTTTTGGGAAAATTCTACTAATAAAGATACGCTATTTAAAATGCAAAAACGATGCATACGCGCTATGTTTGGGATCCAAAACACAGAATGGTAAGCCACTATTTATTAATCATAAAATTTTAACACTACCATCACTCTATATATTAGAAGTGGCACTGTTTGTAAAAACCAATGCACATATGTTTCCTAAATTAGCAGATACTGTTATACGTAATCGTCGCGACAACAACAAACTTTGTATCCATGCTGCTAAAACTGCGCTGTTGCATAAAAGCATAGTTTGTATGGGTCCAGTAATTTATAATAAAATTCCTAATAGCATTAAGCAGTTGAATAAAGACTTATTTAAGAAAGCATTAAAGCTTATTTTGACACAGAAATGTTACTACAATATTTATGATTTCTTAAATGACCAATCTCTGTAACTTTATGATGTATTATCAATTATTATTATTATTTTAATTATTGCTGTATGTAGTTATGTATAATAATTATGAATTTCCTTTGTTATTTGATCATCAGTTTTTCCTTTTTATATGACTGCTTGCATTTGTACACCTGTAAAGGTCAAACATGTTGATACAAATTAATAATTATTAAAAAAAAAAAAAATTCTTTTAAATGTATATTTTTGTGCACTTGGTTTTGTTTAGTATTTTTTTTGTCTGTAATAACTAATAAAGCTGTTGTGAGGTGTTGTGTTGGTGACAAGTAAAACACGAGAGTTGAGATGATACTGACCCATTTATTGATTGATTATTATATTTTATACCAATATATTAGTTGAATATGTATTACGTGTGTCATACACGTAATACATATTCAACTAATATATCTCTACACGCCCATCATAATCAGAAAAAAAAGTGATATTTACAATTTCACTTTTTCCTTTATACACATATAATCAGCTTAATACAATGCCGATAATTAATTAGGTATATAAGAAGATTACACAAAATAACGATTAAATTGTTTTATTTTTGTTTTATATAAAATAATCAGTAGATATATTTAATGCTGCAATGAATAGCATAATGTTACATAGTGGTATGTACATACCTAGTTCAAATAATAAAAAAAAATACATTGTAAAATGGTAAAAAAAAGGGTTAACAAAGGTAAATATAAACAAACAATAATTGGTATATAAAAATAAAAGTCTTGTATAGAAGTAGAACTCTAAATAATTAGTTAGGAATATACAATTTCGTACGATTTTTGTGAATGACATCTACTTTGCCATTTTTCATTATTTGCACATTTGGAGACATATCCTTAATAACAACATAAGGTCCAGAGTAAAGACTGTCTAACTTGTTTACATTTTCATTTTTTATTAGAATTAAATCATTCTGTTTATACACAATAGGGTTAACATATTTGTCCTAAGTATATTTCCTAGCGAATTTGCTGTTAAGTAGATTTTGTCGAGCCTCTTTCTGTGATAATTGTAAGCGGTATTTCAATTCAGATGGATAGTTATCGTGACTGTATATAGGGTCTACAATATTACTTTTAAAGTTACTCGGTAGGTTACAAATTTTGCCAAAAACTAATTCGTACGGAGTGAATTTTGTCTCGGAATGCACAGTTGTATTAAATGCAAAACTCTAATAAGGTAACCATAGGCTCCAAGCTTCAGGATGGTTATCTGTTTGGATACGTAAATACGAACCTAAGTTTTTATGTGAGTTTGCCAATGCGCCAATGCTTTGGTGGTGATATGCTGTGGAACTTAAATGAGTAATTTTTAAAAGATTACATACCTCGTTGAAAACTGATGACATGAACTCCGTCCCCCTGTCTGTAGTAATTACCTGTGGTATACCGTAACGGAGGATGAAGCTATTTACCAATGCATTTGCTACGTCTGCTGATGTTTTAGAATTTAAAGGATGAGTTACCACATACTTACTCAATTCACACTGCAATGTTAAAATGTAACAATGATTATAGCAATCCTTTTCTAGAGGTCCAACTAAATCTAAATAAACTTTTTCGAATGCTGATGTAGCTGTGGATGTAATAAGCATAGGTTCTTTTATATTTAGAGCATGTTTTTGCTTTTGACATTTTTCACATTTCCTTACAAATTCTCTAACTTCACGATCTAGTCCGGGCCAATAAAAATATTTTTTGATATTATTTAACATCCTTCTCATGCCCGCGTGGCCACTTTTGGGCAAGAGATGGAAGTCGTTTAGAATCACCTTTCTGTCATCTTTGTCGTCTATTCTTTTTACATCATTTAAAATATACAAGCGAATACCTTTAAAATGTTTTATTTCACTTAATAACTTTTTTACAAAAATCTTATTATCTTTATTCTTTATAAAACAAACTTCACTAACGTTTATTTCCTCACAAAATTCATTCAGCTTCCTCACGAATGCGGCTCGCGTCATTTGTGATTGGAAGTCTGGATTTATATAAATAGTCGATCTATTTTCAACAAAACAAAACGCGTTTCTTTCTTTACTTATCTTATTATTTTTCTCAAATTTTCCAAATCTTTTTGTCAATAAATTTTAGTTCAACTGCTTCTTTCATCAGGCCGTCCGTCTGAAGGAACCATATCAACTGAAAGATTTTGCAACTTCCTACTTTGAGCTCTAGTCATAACACTAACTGAGGGTTCAGTCATTTCCTTTAACTCGTCAGATGCAAAAGATATACGAGACAATGCATCTGCAGCTGCGTTGTCTGCGCCTTTTACATATTCTACCGTATAGTCATATTCTTCTAAAGTGAGTCGAAATTTCATAAGCCTGCTTGATGCGTCACGCATGTTAAAAAGATAAACTAATGGCCTATGATCGGTTAAAATTTTGAACTTACGACCGTATAAATAAGGACGAAAGTATTTAACTGCCCATACTACTGCAAGCAACTCCTTTTCTATTGTTGGATATCGGTTTTCAGCGTTATTTAATGTTCTGCTGGCGTATGCTATGGGTTTTCTATTAATATTTGATAAAACAGCACCTATTGCATTGCCGGAGGCGTCTGTCTGTACAACGAACTCGTTATTTGCCGAAAAGTCTGGATATATTAGGACTGGTGGCGAAATAATGCTCTGTTTTAGAGTTTCAAAAGATTTTTGGCAACGCATGTCCCAAACAAAGGGTACATTCTTTTTGCATAATTGATATAAGGGAAATGCGTTTTCTGCAAATCCTGGTATGAACTTACGGTAATAATTCACAAATGCCGTAAACCGTCTAACTTTATCGAGTGACCCTGGGCACGGATAATTTTCTACTACTTTTATCTTATCCGTATCGGGTAAAATACCGTCATCTGATACTATATGTCCGAGATACAATGTAAAACTGTTTTTTCAGGAACTCACATTTTATAGGATTTAGTTTTAATTTTACTTGTCTAATTCTTTCGAACACATGTTGCAAATTTTTCATAGTTTCATTTAAATTTCGCCCAAATCCTGGTAAACCAAGCATTTCTCGTAATTCAATCCTGCCATAGCCATCGTCATCATACGTGAAAAGGCTTCTGGGCTAGTTTTTAACCCCATAGGCATCCTAGTCATTTGATATTGTCCCGCATGAAATGCAGTAAATTTTCTACTATTTTCTGCCAAATTTACGTTGTTGAATCCCTGATATAAATCTAAATGACAAAAATATATGCAACCTGAAAGAGAGTCTAGAATTTCCGTGATGTTAGGAAGTGGAAACCTATCATCCTCTACGCAGTTATTTAATTTCCGATAATCTATTACTAGTCTCCATTTTTTTAATCCATTCGCATTCTTTTTCGGAACTAATAATACTGGGCTACTCCATTCGCTTCTACATTTTTCAATAACACCATCTTTTAACATCTTATCAAGCTGATTTTGAATTTCGTTTTTCTGAGAATGAGGTAATCTATAGGGCTTACTAAACATAGGACACGAGTTTGGATTCAATATTATATCATGATCGTAAATATTTGTTGTTGTCAATTTATCACCGTCCAAATAAAATATATCAGAATATTTTGCGCATAAGTTTTCTATACAAATTTGTTCTTCTTTATTTAATTGATTTAATTGCAATTGGGAAAATACATTCTTTACTCGGTCTGCATTTATTTTAGTTTCCTGGAAAGTACATATATTATAGTCATTAGCGCTATGAATCACCGGATTAAATTTAGTCAATTTAAAAGTATTCTCGGTTGTATTTAATATTTTTATTGGTATCCTACCGCAAACTGTCTTGACTATAGTGCTAGCTAAATATATTCCGTCAGCGATTTGAGAGGCACAAACTACTCCTTCACCTTGTAAATTAGTCTCAATGTAGTGTATTGATTCACATCTCGGTGGTATATCTAACCAACTTTTAGAACGTAATAATAAGGGAATGTTGATTAGCACGGGCTCTACCGAAAGTGCTAAAATATTGTTTTTAAAATCTAAAACTGATTTATACTTTGTTAAAAAGCCGCTTCCAATTATTCCATTCGCCGTAATTGGCAAGAAGTCAAACAGATAAAATTTATGGTGTAAGCGATGACCACCCACAAATAAAGACAAGTAACAGTATCCTACAGTCTTAACTTTGCCGCCAATACCATTTATGTATGAGTGTTGTTTAACAAATGGAATACGGTGTTCTACGACATGTTTATACTTAAGCGCTGATATTGAAGCGCCGGTGTCAAGTAACCAAGCGTAATTGTAATTGTTTAAAGATAGCTCTATAAAATAAGTATACTGCATGATAAAATTTGTTCCTTAGTCTCGAAAAAACATATTTTGGGAATCAATTTCAGGCGACTTCGATGTCGTTGCCTGGTTCTGGTTCAGTAGTTATATTGATCAGTTGCTTCCCTCGATAAAAATTAGAGTTATAATAAGACCTACCTCTATTATTTCGTCTGGGTGCAAATGCCTGCTGCTGACGCTATGGTCCGTAACCGCCGCGGTATTGGTTGCCACCACCTCGGTGTATGTTGATAGCTCTGCGCCATGATGATGCTCGCGGGTTAAATCTACCGTGACCTTGAGCAAAGTGCTGACCTCTGCTTCTGAAAAATCTATTATTTATCTCTCTGGACGTTGACATACCCAAAATATCTGCGGACGCTCCGACTGACTCCAACTCCTCGTCTTGGGCCGCTTGAATCGCGTCTTTTAGAGTACTGAAATTACGGGAAGCGATTATTGTGCTCAAACGTCGATTTCTCAGGCCATCGGCAAATTTATTTATAGCGAATTGTTCATTAATCGGTTTTAACAAGTTATAATTACTTGAATTACCAGTGGCCTGCGAAATCGTTAAGTTGACAAATAACTCAGAGATTTGTTTACCGAAATCTTTTATTGTTAATTCATTTTGTCTCATACGAATTAGTTTTGTTTGTAAAGCACTTGTAGATTTTTTTGGCAATAGTAGGTATGTTTTTCATGTCAGAAATTAATTCAGACACACTAGAATAATCAGAACTTAATTGTAATTTTGCGGATCTATATAATCTACTTTTTAATACAAATTCAATGAGCTTACTTAATAAACTTGTCAATTAAAGGCGTATCACTAGTCTTTATAATACCTTGCTTAATATCTCTGCTAACCTGATTTACACAGGCTTGATACCTAAAAAAAATTTCATTCGCCTCGCTTTGCTTTATTATCAAAATATTTCCTTTTCTACGATTTTGACCTATTATAATCAAATTTACGTTCTAACTTCTTTTATTTCTTTACATAGAGTTTCTAAGTCTTCGGCCATAACTTATCATTATAGAGGCAGATAGTTAATAACATTATACTTAATAAGTCCTTATTAGTTTAAACGCATACATTACCCAATGTTACGCATAAGAGAGTAGTTTAGAGTTATCGAAAATAGGGTTCGCGCACTTTATTTTTAAACAGATCGCGACTATTTATATATATATTCTTTTGAACACTGCACAATCACTGTTAACCTTTCATTTTACCATCACTTTATCACTTTACTTGCTATACCGTTAATACGAACGCCGAAAACGTAGTGACGAATAATCACTCGTAGCTCTAGACTTCAATGTCGTCGTCCTTTTGGTCTCGCGAACGCTCACGCCGAAACAGTGATCGACGTAGATTGTGTCGAGATATTTCTTGCCTTATCCATTGTCCATGACATTTCTTATAGATTCTGAATACGAAGAATATCAGCCCGATACCCAAGGCCAAGGCTATAAGCGACAGTATTATGGTCGTCGTACTGAGGTAGAAACGAAATTCATCCTCTGTGGCTGTATTCGATCCTGCTGCATTTTGTGCAATTATGACCTCCTCACGAGATTGCGTTTTGCCCATCTTTATTGTGCCAAAAATTTTGTCACAGCAACGCGTGCAAATAACAAGTCTAACAACGTTGTATTTGATTGATTCATTTTGGTACCAGAACAGTCCAGAATACCCGTGTATGAAATATTTCTTTCTTTTATGGTATGGCGCCGCGCGAGTGCAAGCCGGTGTCAAATACGCGACGGCGATCGGATGGCAGACTCTTTCGGCAGGGTCGCCATGTGAGGTGTTGTGTTGGTGACAAGTAAAACACGAGAGTTGAGATGATACTGACCCATTTATTGATTGATTATTATATTTTATACCAATATGACACACGTAATACATATTCAACTAATATATCTCTACACTGTTATAAGCCTTAATACAGTCAAATTTAAATCATGAACTCATTTTTGATTAAAGAAATTCTTGATCTAGGTATTTCTCTCTTCACGCCCTTTCAAATTCATTATAGAAAATATCCTTTCTGTAAAGGCTGAGTGGCAGGAATAGAGAGCAGGAATGATATAATCTTAAACAAATTTGGTAACTTATTATCTGTATTTTTTTAACCCTAGATTACTAACCTTCGTCAATTCGACTACGCGGGTTTGTTTAAATCGTGCTAACTTTTGCGCGCGCGATCGCACTGCTTCCACACTTTAGATAATCTCAGTCGACCCGTTGCCCCCCCGACTGACGGTAGTGTTTTGAGAGGGGGGGGGGGGGCACCGTGAGCGCCGTTCCAGCAGTTGTGTCCCTCCGCAAAGCGAAGGATGACTAAAAGTAGCTGCACCCAGAGCAAGAAATCGTTGTGCGGGGAGCACAAACTTGACGTTTGTCACAAATGTATAACTTGATAGATTCTTACCAAAATTTTTGTTTCATTACTTTATTTCACTCGTTATTTCTAATATTTGAAAATTATTTTTCACATTTACTTTAAAATAATACTTTAAAAAATCTTTTAAAATGTTACCATTGCTAATTTGCCATAAAACCTACGATCTCATTTATAAGGCTGATTTTTGAATAAATATGCCGTTTTGGTTTATGTAAATTTATTAATTAATAAGAAGAATATAATAAATTTATAATGAAAATAAAATATATGCATGTTTAATTCAAATAAAACCCATTATCCCCTTTATTAAATACCGTAGTCGAAAGTACGAAGGTTAGTAATAAGGGTCGAAAAATAAGGTTAGTGATCTAGGGTTAAATATGTTGCCATTTTTGGGATGTGGTTCTGTCAATATGACAGGGATGCGTTCAGTTTCGGTCACAGAAGAATAACTGAAGCATGGAAGGAACGATATTTTTAAGAACAAATTGAATATAGCTACACTCTTCACTCATATGATAAATTAGAGTTGCCAGAAGAAGATGGCACTATGTTTGTCAGTTAGGGCTAAAGACAATTTGAACACCATAGAGATTGGATATATAATACATAGAGGTAGCCCTAGTACTGAAAAATTAAACACAGTCAACTGACGTGTAAGATACAATTTAGACAATTTAATGCCATCAAATTATATAACTTTAGTGATTCATCTTTTATGACAGTTCTATCATGATTTTGAATTTAGCCGTATAATATTTATATCGACTTTTCAAGTGTTGTAAGAAATCTTATCGATATGTCTATCCACCGTATATTTTTATCTCGTTATTTTTTAGATTCTTTGTGCACGTGATAAAGATTTATAAAATAAGTGGATTGCTGCAGTATGTCGTGGAGAAAATTGGGTGCCTAGAAAGCACCATACAATTTGTTCCAAGCATTTTACTGCGGAACGTTTTCGTCGATGTTTATTTCTGCAGTTTAGTTCTGCACTGAGGTGACAGCGCCGGCGGCAGAATAGAGAGCGGCATGAACATTGAAATCGCTTGTCGCTCAGCGTGTCGCGGCCGTTCGTGGCCAGGCTGTTAGACGACATCCACTCATTTCATAGTTTTACTATATCCTTACTAATACCTATTATAAATGTAAGTGAATTTATTTATTTGTTAAGCTTTCACATTTTGACTACTCAATCGATCATAAAAAGTTCAATGCACGTTGCTGGGAGTAATGGGAGTACAGAAAAAGGTGTAAGGTACTTTTTATCAATCGGCTTTGGCCTATAAATCAAGCTTCAGGTATCATCAGTGATTGCTAGGGTGGCAAACACAAAGGGTATGCTTATTTATTTAAAAAACGTGTCTTTTTTCTTTCTTTAGTGTACGCGTGCGCCTTCCATAAATGAGACATCTTCTGTTTCTCCGACAACCAGCACTAAAGCGCCTACGTTAGTTACAATTTCTCCGCCAGTAGGTACAGAAGCGATGAAAATCGTGTGCGCTAAACACTTACGTACAATAGAAAAACTACAAAAAGAAGTTTTTCACCTTGAGCAGCTTGTTAAAAGACGTTTGTTAAAAATTAATTACCTATTTAAGACTACGTTCTAAACGTCTGATGAAAAAGAACATTGCTATGAATTCACGTATATGTCGGCGATACGCCAGGGTTATCGTGTCCAGTCCAGACTCCATTATAATAAAAAGACTCACGTAATATTACTTGGTTTATTTTCAGACGATTTCTAGCACAGAATTGACTTAAAATGTGACATACATTACACTTAATGTTAACAACTGCCAATTCCTTTTCAACATATAATTGAAATTACTGTACAATTAATTATCAAAACTCAACATTAATATTGTTATGAATATTGCACAACACCATATGATTTATTTTATACGAATAACAAATCTATTGTAATAATCAAACGCTGCTTTACAACATTCGCAACAGATGGCGCTATCAACAGGATGTAAATATAAGCGCAGGTTATTTATTACCGTTAACATAAAAGTATCAGAATAATGATATTTAATACTTATTGATTTTACTTTGAAAGTTTCTGGAGTTATCTTAATTATTAAGCGATAAATTAAATACCCAATATTTCTAAAACAGTGAAGCAGTCAATACAGTGTCTAATATTATAAAGTAGTGAAGTTCTCAGTTCTGTGTTCACAAATAGTTATTTAAATGTCAATCTTAAATATTATTAACATTTTCGTAACAATGTAATCATTATATATTAATTTGCGCCCATATATACTTGATAGTTTGCAAAACGAAAATATCGTGAAGAAGGATTTGATAATTTTAGATCACGTGAAAAATAACAGTGTTATTAAAAAATACCTTTCACGCGCGGCTGGTGACAAAACACGTGAGATTAGCTTGAAGTTAAAAAAAATGCTGTGACGCTTCATTATTATGTGCTACTGAGTACCCATTTGAAACAAAAAAATATAGATTCCGTTTAAAAATGCAAATAATTATATAAATACTATCCATTAACTAGCGTTCTGTAACTCGCCGTGTGGTTGACGGCATAGAATACAAGTGTCACCACCCCCTATCTTCCCGTGGGTGTCGTAAGAGGCGACTAAGGGATAACACGATGCAAATACCATCTTTGCGTATAGACGGAAAACTCGACATCAAACCCTATACGACTGCCTCGTTGGTCTCGCGGCATAAATGTGCGCGTGGGATCGGGAGGTCCCGGGTTCGATTCCTGGGTCGGGCAGTGTTATTGGGTTTTTCTGTCACGAAATTCTCAGTAGCAGCACGGAGTCTGGAAATGTGCCCGGTACGGCAATAGGCTCGCCCCTTATTAAGTGGGACTAAAGTATATCTGGCGAAAAGTGGGTGTAGAAATACACCTTTGCCTACCCCTTCGGGGATAAAAGGCGTGACGTGTATGTATGTTACTAGCGTTCTGACTGCTGTGGACACAAACTTACGGAATGTATAACATGTACATACTTACTTTTACAAGTCTGTTTGATTTTGAACCTATATTATTGAAACTTTGATCGATATCGATAGCGGATTTGCTCAATCACTAAAAAATTAAAAAGTTACGAAATTTGTGTTCAAATTGTCTTTAGCCCTAACTGACAAACATAGTGCCATCTTCTTCTGGCAACTCTAATTTGTCATATGAGTGTAGAGTGTAGCTATATTCAATTTGTTCATAAAAATATCGTTCATTCCATGCTTTAGTTATTCTTCCATGGAACACAAATATCGTAACTTTTTAATTTAATAGTGACTGAGCAAATCCGCTATCGATATCGATTAAAGTTTCAATATAGGTTTAAAATCAAACGGACTTGTAAAGTATATTATTTATATTTTATACATTTTAAATTCCGTAACTTTATGTCCACAGCAGTCAGAACGCTAGTTGATGGACAGTCTTTATATAATTATTACACTAACTTGCATTTTTAAACTGAACTTATATATTTTTGTTTCAAATGGGTACTCAGTAGCACATAATCTTTCGAGGCGTTATTTTCTAATTTTCATGGTATTTTTCTTTACGCATCAACAGCCTTTTGAAGTCCACTGCTGGTCTTTAACCTTCCGTGGTGGAGGTTTGGCCTACTATAATACCACACTAGCCAGACGTATTCGTATAGGGTTTTATTTCGAGATTTCCTTCTCTTGTTTCTCTTAGTCGCCTCATACGACACCCTCGGCATAAATGTTTATTTATACTTATTTATAGTTAGTTTTTCAGCTGTAATGAAAGCTGTAAGTTGGATTAATAAATATTAAATAAATAAATCATCACCCCCTACTCTCTCTCTAATCTCAATAACGTATTTTTATTAGAGAAAGCAAATAATTAAGATAAAAGCAAAACTCATAGCTTAAGCATTATGATAACTGAGAATGGCATATCCAAATTAATTCTTTGCAAGGATAGGAGATAGTCGACATGGATTTTATCAAGCAAAAAACATAAAAATTTACTTAAAATAGATAAATCAGACAAAACCTTGAACCTTTTGTTATTAACAATAATCACTTTATTGAAATTTTCTCATTACATAGTGTAGGTAATACAAATCTATGTGTAAAAAATGTATGTGCGGGATCGGACACTTTTCGGTCATACATGTGACACACAGAATATTTAGAGAGAAAAAAATTGTGGCTAGACTAGCCCTTCGATTTTATCTTGGGATCGGCACATTATTAGTCCACTAGTCGAACAAGAACAACCAAGTTTTGGTCTCTGGGTAGATGACATTTAACAAAATTTCTTTCAAATGAAGATTCCCTTATTTTGATGCATATCCACTCAGTAGTCGTGACTATGAAAGCAGACAATTCTTATCAAACCTTCAAATTACTGTCCTTTAAATATTACTGTCTTTGTAAAGAAAGATCAGATTTTTCTATAGGTGCATTAATTTTTTTTGTAATATGATGGATTCTAACAAGCTTCGGAATTCATTACTGTTGCTGATAGTTAAAATAATAGCAAGTAATTATTTAAGCACTCACACTGATATGTTTAGAAGGGAGGAGCCATTTGTCATTACTATAAAAACATTCCGCAGTAAAATGCTTGGAACAAATTCTATGGTGCTTTCTAGGCACTCAATTTTCTCCACGACATACTGCAGCAATCCACTTATTTTATAAATCTTTATCACGTGCACATATAATCTAAAAAATAACGAAGTAAAAATATACGGTGAATAGACATATCGATAAGATTTTTTACAACACTTGAAAAGTCGATATAAATATTATACGACTAAATTCAAAATCATGATAGAACTGTTATAAAAGAAAAAATCACGAAGGTTATATAATTTGATGGCATAATATTGTCTAAATTGTATCTTACACGTCAGTTGACTGTGTTCAATTTGGGAGTACTAGGACGGTCTCTATGTATATTATCCAATCTCTTTGGTTTCGGTTACATGCATACCTACATCAAATGAAAGGCGCGTTCAAAATCATTGATATCATGAGTGATATAATTATTGTACTTGCAAATCGGTAGTAAATCAATGCCTGAAATAAAATATAGTATTTTCGCGTACTATATATTTCTTCAACAGTATATAGTACGGAGTCTCTAAATACAGTACAATACTATGTATATATATTATATATTATAGTACGGTTGGCAACCCTATTGTATACCAACATAACATTGTACAGTACATATTTTGCAAAGTGATTTAAAACTACGATAATTTACAATCGGCGGCCTTATCGCCTAGGGCAATCTCTTCCAGGCAACCTTGGGATGGACAGGAATGATATGAGCAAAAATATGGGGCGGTGGTGTATATATAATTACATATAATTATATATATATATATATATATATATATATATATATATATATATATATATATATATATATATATATATATATATATATATATATATATATATATATATATATATATATGTTTCTATTACAAAAATTGAAGATAAAAAAAAAACCACAACTTTTGTCTCAACTCTTTTTCTGTACGCTCAACCCTTTTCCAGATAGAGAGCGGAGAGCACCAAGCGCTCAGGCATATATACTGTTATACAAGGTCAACCGTGAATCTCGGTGAATAATACCTTGTATATAGAAATAAGTCAAGTAAATATAATTTAAGTTAATTTTTATTAGTAGCTGTACTTTTTTTACAATAAAAATTAAAATTCAATGTACATTCAAATTCTTCAATAACTTGAAGTTCAAAAATATCAATTTTCTTCTTCTTCTTCGTCATCATCATCTCCTGGGAAATTGAAAATTTCAATTTCATCTTCATCATCTTCGTTTACCTTCATGATTGTCTCCAAACCTTCTAAAATTTCTAAGAAGAAGGTATGTTAAATCTTAACCTCATACTCTACTATATGCAGAGAGTGAGAAGATTTGCACAAGTCTCTTATATCACACATAATCATCGAGAGGTTGCGATTCTCCAGCCCGAAGCTATAGGTAAGGTCAAGGGGGCAAGTCCGGCAGCGGGTCAAGTCAGTCCACGTCTCATTTGCGCGTTTTAAAAACTACCTTATAGTGGCTGTCGGGTAAACAGTCTCTCTTGCTGATTCTGCTATTAAAGATGACGCTTCGACTCTCATAGAAGTAAAAATTTGTTTGAAATTTTTTTTGTGTCAGTAATAGCGGTAACCAAGTTAGAGATATCATATGTATTGACAAAATTCAGTGTGAAAAACAAGAAATTCTCGGGTGTTTTTACGGTAAGTGACTTACCACTGGAGATTCGAAAAGCAAAATCCTTAAACGTTTTCAAACCCTTGATGAAAATACACTACCTGATTTAATTTATTTTTCTTGCTACATCATCCATATTCACTGCATCTGTATTGATTATTTATTATATTGTATACCTATGTATATATTATATTTGTATTTTTTATATATGTACGTATATTTATAGAATTATAATATGTATACATATAGTAGAGTATGAGGTTAAGATTTAACATACCTTCCAAAAAATAAACACATTTACGAGGCTACTTGCTACAAGAACTGCTCATGTACCCATAGTTTGTTGTTGAGTGTTTTTCATGCTGGACGATTGCTATACATTATGAGAAATAAAAGTACTCATTTGTGACACGGAGGTAGATGCAGTTATGGGCAGATAGTTTGTAACTACTTCTTTAGAAAGTTCATTATCTGGATAATTGTGCAGTTAAGAGCACGCCATGGGCATCAAAAATACTTTTAAGTAAAATTGTAACGATATATTATTAGAACGTCGATAAGGATGTAATCAGATAAAAATATACACTAAGTACTTTTGACCTAGATTGAATTGTTATCGCTAGAGGTAATACAAGTATGTATAATTTTGAAAAGCATGACCAGCATAAAATATGCTAGACTGCCTATATTGATAGTTTTCAAGGCAGTGTTGTAAAATAAAACAATTATAAAGTATGAATTATAAAATATTACTGCTATTGTAGGTATGCCGTAAGGGTGATGACAATCTAATCCATAGCAAAAAGGAATCAGCAAACATCTTCATTAATCATTTTGCCTCGAATTCTATTCTAACTGATAAAGAAGTTCAGTTCACCATCATTCAATCCCTATACGAGTAGATACATTGTCTGGCGGAGCGAGCGCTCCACTGTCCACCGTTCCATTGTAGTGAAGCAGATGGCAGCCTGCCAAACATTCTTAAGACGTGCACCCCTGAGTTAACCCCTGACCAACATCGCTCATATCTACTTTTGTAACAACGATCCTTATACATGAATTACTGCTGCAGCAGCATAATATCCATGATATGCTGTCTTTTGAGAATATTTACTTAAGCGGATGAGTATATGGATGACGCGCGTTTCATCAGCTACGAGAAAGCTCAGCTACCAAAAATACGGTCATAATTTGTGACTGTATAGAAGAATCTGTCTAGAGCAGGTCTCCGAAAAGGACAAAAGCAACATGATTATTTAATCCTACTTCAAACAGTCAAATTGTGTTCCTCTTTACATGTGGAAGTATTCTTTCACCATATCGCTACTTACTGGTTGTCACTTAACCCAGTCGCAGAAGAAATAATTGCTGAAATGCTTTTCGAAATTTTAAAAAATATCTCAAAATGTTGGCTTCCATTTATGCGAAGGTTATTAGTCCAGTCACTTTAGGCCAAAAACGGGGTCAATCTTGGAATTTGAGATAATAAGCTGGAAACTTGTATACAGCTTCAATTTGGCGTTCTAAAAGTTGTCTCAAAAGTCTCATATTATCTCGTGTCTGCGTCGTAAGTTATTCGAGGTCAAAAGTCACGAAAATCGGTTTTTTGCAATTATCTTCGTTTCTATGGTTCCAATCACTTCAACACCTATTACAAAAATTGAAGATTAAAAAAAAATCCACAACTTTTGTCTCAACTCTTTTTCTGTACGCTCAACCCTTTTCGAGATAGAGAGCGGAGAGCACCAAGCGCTCAGGCATATATACTGTTATACAAGGTCAACCGTGAATCTCGGTGAATAATACCTTGTATATAGAAATAAGTCAAGTAAATATAATTTAAGTTAATTTTTATTTAGTAGTTGTACTTTTTTTACAATGATAATTAAAATTCAATGTACATTCAAATTCTTCAATAACTTGAAGTTCAAAAATATCAATTTTCTTCTTCTTCTTCGTCATCATCATCTCCTGGGAAATTGAAAATTTCAATTTCATCTTCATTATCTTCGTTTACCTTCATGATTGTCTCCAAACCTTCTAAAATTTCTGGATCAAATGCAGTTTCTTCCTCAGGATCGTCTTGCAATACAACAGCATTGAGACAAGCTTGGTGTTGTTGACAGGTGTTGAAGTGATTGGAACCATAGAAACGGAGATAATTGCAAAAAACCGATTTTCGTGACCTTTGACCTCGAATAACTTACGACGCAGACACGAGATAATATGAGACTTTTGAGACAACTTTTAGAACGCCTAAATGAAGCTGTATGCGAGTTTCCAGCTTATTATCTCAAATTCCAAGGTGAATACCTAAAGTGACTGGACTATATAGGCATAGCGACCTACAAAAAGCGTTCACAAATGAAACCGGTTAAAAGTGCAGTTCGGTATTTTGGATGTAAAGTGATTTAGGCGCATCCATCATACGGATCCATGAGAGGCGTGACTGGTAGTGATTGATTTATTTATTACCAGCTATTGCCAATGGCTTCGCCCCGCGTGTTGTAATGATAAAAAGTTTATGTACGTATTATTTTACAAATAATACGTGTAAAAGATGTAAAAGGTCAGTGACAAAGTTCAAATGAACTTCAATCTCCTTAAAATCCGTTCAGTGGTTAAAGATTCTAATAATACTACTAGTACGAATAGACAAAAATTACTAAAGTCGACGCTAATTTACTAATGTGTTCTTGTAATAATTACTTAAGAAAGGCACGAGTATTTCACATTTATCTATCAAAACTTATTATTTTGTGTGTAAGCTGATTATGACAAAACAGAATGAACGATTTTAGCTGTGTCATGGTATTATCTAAAATGTGGTACGTGTTTGATAAGGACTTTATTCGTGTTCGATACTAATTATTATTAAAAAATTAAGAATATCAATCAAGGCGTTTTAATTCACAAAAGACTCGGCTAAGATTTTGAGGTGTGTAGTGACATATATAATTGACTGTACCTGTTTATCAGTTCACTTATGTTTTGCTATTGCAATAGGAAACTGTTTTCGTTATAATGTTGGGTTTACTTAATAAGTTGGGTAAGTTTAGAGATTTGCCACGTTACGGATGCCAGAATATGAACCCCAATACCGCAACAGTGCGCTAGTTTCGAGCGATGGCTACATCGATGAGTTACCTGCGAACAGGGGCCGATCCAAGATACTGTTTTGAAGGAGCAGCTTGATTTGGTTGAGGAGAGGGAGCTTAAACTTGGAGGAGGAAGAATTTACCCAGGGAATCCTTCGATGCCTAAATCGTTTGTCCTTGGCAAGAAACTGCTGCTTTTGCAGGGGGCTTTCGCCCCTAGCGTGAGACTACCCCCTGTGGGATCTTCACCTTGTCGTGGAGGGGGGGCTCAGTAGCCGTGGTTAGGTCACCCACGGTGAAACTAAGCGAGATCCCGGGAGTGGACGCTCCGCGTGGGCTTGACGTAGGCCTGCGCAGGATGCGTCCAAATGTGCGGGTGCGAGGGACAGTTCTTCTGTCCCTCGCAGTCGGGCGTGGTCGCGGGAGGAGAGACGTGTCGGTGTGGCGTTGCCGCGTGCCCTATCTCCCGCGACCGAATGGGGGCGCACCATTTGTTGCGTCGCGGTGGGGCCGCAGATGAAGAGGAGATGCGGTGTTGTCAGGTTGCCGTTCTCCTTATCCTCTGCCGTCGTTTTAGTGCCTGCGGACGGCGAGCGCTGGGGCTGCTCCCCGTCCGCCAAAAGGCAAGGAGGCGGCGTAGTGTCCGCGCCGCCTCCCAAGTCATAACGAGACGGGGCCCGCCGTCGAATCCCGGGCGAGGTCACGGAAAAGTATGCTATCCGCAAATCGCGTGACCTTGCCACTACACGGGACCCGCTGGGACATCGCGGTGGTTTTAATGGGTATGCGCCCCGCCTTTAGGGGAGAGCCTCCACACACCTCCTCCGCCAGTCCCAAGCCCGGTCGATCACACTCTGGCCGGGTTGGCGTCGAGTTGAGATGGCCCATAAGGAGAAATTCCACCGTAGTGAAGAAAAAGCGAAGAAAGAATCAAGAATCCAGTCTCACTAAGAGACTGGATTCTTGACTATTTTTACATGTCTTTGATATCTTGAAGGAGAAAGATGTGGTAGATTTGGCTAGTAAATCGCATGTCATAAGGTTTTTCGAAAACATTACGCGAACTTTTTGAATTAAGAAATAAAGTCGCCTTTTCGATCTACATTTGAAATTCTTTTCTTTATTGGGTTTAACTTTTCTTTACGTACCTATTTTTTTTGCGATAGAACTGTAAATTAGGTGAGAATTTGTGGAAGCACGCAGGCAATATCATTATTTAAATAATAAATACAAATCAGACCCATTTATTGGATAAATTCTAAGCTAGGTACAAAAATGTGTCCAAACTGTAATAAAACAGTACATTTTACGACCATCAAGTTACACCTTATAAATTTAAACATCACGACTGCTATTCAATGTTTTACGTACACAGAAGTATATGTATAAAACAAAATTAAATGATATGAAGTAAACGCAAGCATATGAACTATAAATACGATTTTTACTGATATTAACTATTTATGTTAACCTTTTAGTTCTTAGTGGTTTTTGATGAAGTGAAATATGTTTTACTTTACATTTACAGTAGCCAGTAGTAATAAATAATGGCTGTTGCTATGAAAAATCGATTCTGAAGTTACATTTTATTCTATAGTAGGTATGGCACTATTTCGCATCATTCTGGGGATTGAACCAGTTTTATGGCGTCATAGGATTTCATTATTTCAACGCAACATATATGTTTCTAAACTGCGTAAACTATTAATTGAAATCGCTGTAGTTAGTAACCGACAACAAAAGATGATGAAAACAGCAAGTTTTCTAGAAGAGGCGCTGAATTTAAATTAAAATACTTGTCATAACTAGTTAACTCGTTATGCGGTCGAACGTTAAATACATGTAATTAAAATAATGTTATTGTTCTAAAACCATAACTAATTAATGTATTATATGATTTAATCATCTCTTTGTAAAAATTATACGTTTGTACAGTTTATATAATACAGATTTAAAATGGTGGTTTAGTGCAGGCAGATTTTTTTGGTTATTATTAAAATATTATTGCGAGTAAAGCTGTCGGAAATTGTCGATAGCTCTGAAGATTGCCACGAAAATGGCTTCGGGCTTAAAAACCCTAGACGCACTTATGACTATGAGCGTATTCAATTGTTTAATTACATTTGGACTACAAGAACTCATTGAACCAGTTTGTGTCAAGTTATCCATAAGGCTACGATCCGGCCACTTTCCAGCGGCAAAGTTTGCATTTCTAATGAAAAAAGCAAATTCACCTTACTGCAGCTCGTGCAATGTCATTGAAGATGTGCAGCATTTGCTGATGGAATGTGTTGCGAACTGTAACGAGAGGGTAGGTAATGTTAATAGGGTTAGTGCAGACAATTTTACCACAACCAAAATCAACCGTAGCAAAAAGATTGTGTCAGCTGATTAACTATATTTAATTTTAAGTATTTGTAATATTTTAGTTGTAAGTCCTAATGTTGGTTTTGTATACTCACCTAAGGTATGATGGGGTTGGCGTATCCACATGGATAAAAACCCTAATTCAAATAAAGATTAAAAAATTGGGCAAGTGCGAGTCGGACTCGCACACGAAGGGTTCCATACCATCATCTATAAAAGAACGCACGCAACGCAAATCACGTTTGTTGTATGTATACTTTTTTTAAGTGTCTACCTGTTTATTAAGGTCGAGTAACAAATTGCTTAAAAATTACGTTTTTTGTATGGGAGCCCCCCTTTATTACTTACTTTTTTTATTTAATTATTTATTTTGAAAGGTAATATTCTTTCTAGCTATCACGGCTTATGAGATACAGCCTGGTGACAGATAGACATCGGAGGCTTAGTAATAGGGTCCTGTTTTCTACCTTCTAGGTACGGAACCCCAAAAAGGAACTCATTGAAACAGTTGTCACGACTGTCATGAATATTTTTGACAGTCGTTACTGGGCATATCAATATAGTTGCTTTCTTCAACTAAGTAGTTAGGTTGAAAAGCGAACCTCGGATTCCAAATTAAAACTTCGATATAGGTTTCTTCTTTCTTTTAAAAGACAACTTCCGCATTAGGACTAAATCCTGTGTCACGGGGGACTTTACAAATATACAACTAACGTACACAATGAACACTCAAAATCGAAACAACCATTTGTGAATTACACAAAGTGTTGCCTCGTGTGGGGATCGAACCCACAACACTCGGCGCAGTGTCAAGCGGCCGCTTAAACCACTACGCCAACCGTGCAGTCATAGGTACTGCTAGGATGATGATGATGAATTAAATAAATAATTTTATGATTAAGTACTTGAAGAATTTGAAATTTGAAACTTATGTCTGTATAGGTACTAATTGTAAATGTGTAACTTATGTATTTGACACAATTATACAATTTGGAAGAAACGGGCAATAGGTACGAATATTTTATCTTTCGATCAAAAATGCTTACCTTACAAGTTACATTCAGTTGCAAAGTGATATAAATACATTGATATTGATATGTATTTGACACAATTATACAATTTGGAAAAAACGGGCAATAGGTACGAATATTTTATCTTTCGATCAAAAATGCTTACCTTACAAGTTACATTCAGTTGCAAAGTGATATAAATACATTGATATTGATATGTATTTGACACAATTATACAATTTGGAAAAAACGGGCAATAGGTACGAATATTTTATCTTTCGATCAAAAATGCTTACCTTACAAGTTACATTCAGTTGCAAAGTGATATAAATACATTGATATTGATATGTATTTGACACAATTATACAATTTGGAAAAAACGGGCAATAGGTACGAATATTTTATATTTCGATCAAAAATGATTACCTTACAAGTTACATTCAGTTGCAAAGTGATATAAATACATTGATATTGATATCTAACCTGATGTTATGTAAGTCTAGTGTAACCTACTTGATATCGTATTAAACAAATAAAGATTATATTTCTAGCCTTTAAGTACCGACGTGCACTTTTTGTAACGTTAGTACCGACGTGAGGTCTGACAGACCGCGGTAAAGATTCCGTATTTTTTTAACAAAAGTGAATGTTTGATTAAATTTCTGTGCATTATGGTTAAAAATAAAGGGTTGTAAGAAAAAATAAGTATAGAAAGAAACACAAATTATTTTTATTTTGTAATATAAGGCGATAACAATAATTGGCCTGAATTTTGGAGGAAAATCCGGCTATTCGATATAAAAAATCAAAACAAAAAGAATACCGCTCACAGAAAAACAAAAATATATTTTTTTGTATCAAGACTAACTTTTAGAAAAAATATTTATCAAGTATATAAACCTTCAGAAAAAGAAAACCACCACTGCCCAACTACACTTTAAATTTTTAGCTTAGTCAATTCACACTTGGTAATCGTACTGTAATAAAAACATGTTTTTTTGCACGAATAACATAGCATGTCTATTTTCTTTTGTTTTTGGGTAGATAAGTCAACTTTTTCAGCTTGATTTTTAGGTGTATCTGGCTTATCAGAACCAAATACTCGCCAAAGTCACAATCCCTCGCGAAAAACTTGGATTCGATTTATTTGCATATCTGGGATTTCTTTGAGTACCATAAATCTGTCCCAGGACTACCTGAAGTCCCTGACGTGAAATTTAAATATTTTTGTAAAAATAACAATAAACTGTAAGAAAAACAAAACATAAAAAACTTACGTAAGTACCGACGTGCGGTCTGAGAGACCGCTTTGGAATTTCAAACAGCAATTACTCACCAAATGCGAACGTGACGATACCACTTTGTGCATCTACATCATCATGGATACTGTTCTTACAGCTACTTAAAAGCGGCGATTGATATTCCTCAGCGAAAGGGGTAAACTAACAAGTGAAGTACCTGCCGGGGCCTAATAGACCGCACGTCGGTACTTAAAGGCTAGACTTGCTTAGATTAGGTTTTGGCAAGTTGTACGTGTTGTGTTACGAGGCAGTAAATGTAGATTCATTAGATTCATTAAGTAATTAACTTTAAAAATTGACGTTCATAAGCGTCACCTTGTGTCCTAGATGAATAAATTATTTTGACTTTTGTAATAGGGAAGTTTCCTGCACATGAAATAAATTATACAAGTATTTTTATCTAGTGAAACATGTCAAAATAATAGTAGTTTCATTCATCAATCAATGTTAAAACGTTATTTAACATTTTTTATTCTCAATTTATTGATAAGAAGTATTCTACTTGACAGCAAAGCACTATGACGTTACTACGTCTTATTTCATACAAAACCCTTGGCGAAGGTCGTTTTTGACATTTCATTAAAAGTGCTTGATTTGACTAGTTGGAAACAACCCTATCTATACTAATATAATAAAGCGGAAGAGTTTGTTTGTTTGAACGCGCTAATCTCAGGAACTACCGGTCGGATCTGAAAAAATCTTTTTGTATACGATAGCCCAGTTATTCCGGAAGGCTATAGGCTATATAACATAACGCTTCGACCCTTTGGGGCCGGGCAAAAGGCTAAAAAGGCTAAAACATAATTTCGGCTAATCTCAGGAACTAGCAGTCCGATTTTAAAAATTGTTATTGCCTATGATAGCCCAATTATTCCGAAAGGCTATATAAAATTACGCGACAACTTTTAGGGGCTAGACAAAAATAATAAAATGGTCAAACGAGAAGGGGGAGGGTTGGGTCAAAGGCAAAAACAGGCTAAACGAATAGGTTACAATCTATATGGGTATCGTTTTCGAAATTTTCGGGACGCTGATTAATAATAAGAAATTTATTTAGTGATCCAAGATGGCGGACGGGAAATCAAAGATGGCGGATGAGAAAATTTTTAATATCATTATGGGTATCGCCTTCGATATTTTAAGGGGTGGAGAATCGAAATACAACATCTATTTCGTGATCAAAGATGGCGGATGGGCAATCAAAGAAGGCAGATGGGAAAATTTTAAAAAATCTATTTTGGTGTCGTCTCCGATGTTTAAAGGGATGGGGAATCCAAATACAACATCTATTTCGTGATTCAAGATGGCGTATGGGAAATCAAAAATGGTGGATGGGAAAATTTAAAAATAAATATGGGTATCGTCTCTGATGATTTAAGGGATGGTGAATCCAAATACAGCATCTATTTCGTGATCAAAGATGGCGGATAGGAAATCAAAGATGTCGGACGGGATTTTTTTTATAGTCGTTATGGGTATCGTCGCCGATATTTGAAGTGATGGAGAATCCAAATCCGACATCTATTTCGTGATCAAAGATGGCGGATGAGAAATCAAAGATGGCGGATGAGAAAGTTTTAAAAAATCAATATGGTTATCGTCTCCGATGTTTAAGGGATGGCGAATCTAAATACAACAGCTATTTCGTGATCAAAGATGGCGAATAGCAAATCAAAGATGGCAGACGGGATTTTTTTAAAGTCGATATGGGTATCGTCCCCGATATTTTAAGGAATGGGGAATTCAAAAACACCATCTATTTCGTGATTAAAGATGGCGGATGGGATTTTTTTTAAAAATCGATATGGGTATCGTCTCCGATGTTTGAAAGGATGGGGAATCCAAATACAACATCTATTTCGTGATTCAAGATGGCGGATGGAAAATCAAAGATAGCGGATTGGAAAAATTTAAAAAATCAATATGGGTATCGTCTCTGATGATTTGAGGGATGGTGAATCCGAATACAACATCTATTTCGTGATCAAAAATGGCGGATAGGAAATCAAAGATGGCGGACGGGATTTTTTTTAAGTCGATATGGGTATCGTCTCCGATATTTTAAGGAATGGGGAATTCAAAAACACAATCTATTTTGTGATCAAAGATGGCGGATGGGATGTTTTTTTAAATCAATATGGAAAGGGATGGGGAATCTAAATACAACATCTATTTCGTGATTCAAGATGGCAGATGGGAAATCAAAGATGGCGGATGAGAAAATTTTAAAAATCATTATGAGTATCGCCTTCGATATTTTAAGGGGTGGGGAATCGAAATACAACATCTATTTCGTGATCAAAGATGGCGGATAGGAAATCAAAGATGGCGGACGGGATTTTTTTAAAAGTCGATATGAGTACTGTCTCCGATATTTTGAGGAATGGGGAATTCAAAAACACCATCTATTTCGTGATCAAAGATGGCGGATGGGGTTTTTTTTAAATTAATATGGGTATCGTCTCCGATGTTTAAAGGGATGGAGAATCCAAATACAACATCTATTTCGTGATTCAAGATGGCAGATGGGAAATCAAAGATGGCGGATGGGAAAAATTAAAAAGTCAATATGGGTATGGGGTCTGATGATTTAAGAGAATTCAATATTAAATAAAAATCTTTGTTTGTTTGTTCATCATTTATATACTCTGAAATGATAAGAGATTATTAAAGGAGCTTCGAAAAAAGGGAATTAAATAAAAATTCTTAAAAACGCGATAAGAAGTTCGCTGGGTCAGCTAGTTGTTATTATATACAGCAACGTTTGTGTCACACATACTCTTTGATTTAAATGATTAAAAGCAACCGGTGTTATATAACATCATTATTGGGAATAAAATTCAATCAAAATAATATATCTACGAAAATGTTCCAAGCATTTGACATCTTTCTCTTTACCACACTAAACAAACACATATCTAGTTATCTACCCCAGGACTTTTGATCTAGATTCTCAGACGAAAAAAAACACCGAACCACGCAGTGAGGCGAGCTATAAATAGGTTTATCTATTCTATATCGCTTATTATAAGGAAGATTATAAACACACTGTCATGCAACGTCTCGTACAATTTGTACTGGCGTTAAACCGCTGCATCATTGTGTGTTATTGAAAAACATTGGCCATTTTATATGACGTGGTTCCCGTAGTCATGCATCCAGTCGATATATGTAAGTCGTTCTTAGTTCAGTGAGCTTTATAATGATTTAATACTATATCGCTTTGTGTCAAATATTTGACTGGTGGACCTTTAAATCAAAATTCTCCTTGTTCAAGTGGCGTTTTAGCATAGTAAGATAACATTACCAATTTACTATTGACAAATATAAATGTATTTTCTAAAATTTCAGCTGCATACTGATTTAATTTGATAGATATAAATCAGGAATACAGTATACCCCATCCAACTACTTACTGTACAGATTTCTGTAGATCATCACATCACATCAGTCGCAAGACGTCCACTGCTCTCCACATGGACAGACTTAAGCCACCTACATCCATCCTCTGCTCGCGACCCCAACAAGGTCGTCAGTCCACCTTGTGGATGGCCTACCTCTGCCATGACGTCGGGTGCGTGGCCGCCACTCCAGAACCTTTCTGCTCCAACGGCTTGGGCTTTTCTGGTGTGTGATTTCTGTCACTTAAAATATTGTGGTCGCTCTGATAATTTTTCTTCTGTATTTATCACGTACACGTTTTAGGTTGCCGCTGTGTATTTAAAACAGCAAATAAATGCTCCACTAGCTTTCTTACTACTTTACTACTACATTCACCGCATACCACTATTAGATATCTGTACCTATTTGTAGCCTTTCCGTAATCAAAGTTGTCAGGAAATGCGTATCGGTTATATGTTTACAAAAAAGCTTTTACCAAAAGCACTATCAAGTAAGCTCGTAGCTTTTAACGCTGATTGTACCCTCCTATAAGTAAGCTATTTTATTAGAGAAGACGACATTACCATTGCTATCTGCACCGAGTACATTTGGCAAGCGCACCAGTGATCTTAATAACAGTTAGTCCCCAACAATATCAAGTAACCATCTCTTGCATACAAATGCACAATTAAAATTTAATTAAACAAAAATATTTTTATTAATAATTTAAACAAAAATAATTTAAACAAAAATATTTTTTGCAATCAATGGCTCAGCACGTAATGGCTTGGCAATTTGCTGAAATATGTCTGATACAGTATGGCCGGTTATGTAGACTTCTAAACGGGATACACAATCGGGCAACAATGGTCGACGAAGTTACAAAATACTATAACATCAACGTCAACATGACGTGTGATGACAACATAACCAAATGAATATAGCCATAATCACGACATCATTCGCAGCAAACTTCATGTCGCGTAGAAAAGGATATACTATGTCATAACTATAGAGTGCGACTGAAACAACAATAGAAACTAGCCGGGCAATATTGCAGAATATCGACAGCTCAGCGATCGTCCGGCAACCCCTCAAAACAATGTCGGCCACATGTGGCTACACCAAAAATGTTTGGCTATATGGCCAGGATATTACAGCAATATTGCATAGTCTGGCCGGGATAGCTAGCAATGTTGCCAGCCACTGAGTTGCAGCCACATATTGCAGAAAAATGTTGCCCGTTTAGAAGCACCTTAATGAATACAATTATTCACAATCAATAATTTCCATTTTAAAGTTATTCATCGTTTTAAATCGGTAAAGTTAAAATGAATAAATTAAACACATTGATGATAAATTTGATTTTGCACAACGACAAGTACATTTTTAATCTTCCACTGACTGTTAGCAAATTATATAACTCGCAGAACAAATGCATGAATTGCTTTACGACACCTGTAAAGTGCAACATATTTCAAGTTATAGTATAGGTACGCTTTAAAATTTTCTTTGCCGTCGATAGTATAGTATAAGCAGAGAAACTCGTCTCTGGTATAAGCCAAACTGGCTCTCTGGCTCATTTTTATAGGTACTTGGTTATCTGGATATTTTTATTTAGCAGTAGTTCAAATTAATCTTCGAGCACAATATTATTAACTTGAAAATATACAATGCGATAACAAACGATACGCCGAACTCGTTGTTTTAGGAACATAGAACTTTAGTACATGTATGTATAATAGTAAGTTCACAAATATAGGTACCTACTTACGGCAACAGTACTAAAAATCGTATGGCCATAATATATGTAAGTAATGCGCTAAGTTATTTACGACAATTGGTACGTAAATGAAAAAGTAAAATTTTATAGACGCTACTTTTATAAAAACACTCATAAATCATAGGCTAAAACCCAGTAGAACAAAAAGTTTGGTAGTTTACAGTTTACACGAATGTTTCATGCTAAATCTATATAAATGTCAAGAATATTTCTTGCAAATCTAGATAAAATTAGCATTGTCTTGTTCTGTTTTAATAATTAATACAACAATGTGCAAAAGTTATTGAAACTAAAGATAGTTTAAATACGAGGGCGGCACTGAAAATTTCGGGAATCAAGGAAGTGACACAACATTACTATTTAAAAATGTATTTATTGCTTTTCGAAGTATTCTCCACGAAATTTGACACATTTTTTCATACGATGGAACCAATCATTGAAGCAACCATTCCATTCGGAAGTTGGGCTCTCCAAAATTGATTACTTTAATCCGTCACCACACGGACTTACATAAACACTTGCTTTAGTTCAATAAAATACAGTATTTTATCGTGCCTATTAAGGCCGGGTAAACATAAATCGTCGAACTAAGTGCTATAAAAGACCTACACTTTAAACTATATTTTACCATAAAGTGTTCATCAATATAGCGTAAACGGCCTACGCGTTTAATAGTATACTTTTAAAGTTCGCAACTTGTGATACACATAAATATTTATGTAACGATTCTTTATAAAAACATACACGATTGTTTTTTTTAAATAATGGTGAAACGGGATGACATTCCGCGACTACGGCTGGTGTAGCCTATGCTAAAATATCTGGACAAATAGTTCACCTTTGTTTTCAAGCCCTGAAAGCGACAGCTTCGCAAATTAAGATATCGGTATCATATATCATAGCTTTCCGAATAGTCAGGCTGAAGTGGCAGTGGGCAGGGCACATAGCCAGAAAACCCGATGGCCGTTGAAGCAGAAAGGTTCTGAAGTGGCGGCCACGGACGTCGTAGCAGAGGTAGGCCTCCAGCAAGGTGGACTGAAGATCTTGTTGCGATCGCGGGCAGCGGATGGATGCGGGTGTCTCAGGATCAGCCAATGGAGAGAGAGTGCTGGAGAGCCTTGGGGGAGGCCTATGTCTAGCAGTGGACGTCTTTCGGCGGATATGATAATGAACCGAAGAAAGGAAGCGCACTTGCGTTTGTGAGCTATATTACTGTAAAGTTTCATCAAAGTCAGTTTAATAATTTTTACGTGACAAATATCCATCCATCAATCTTCAGAAACATGCGCGTCTATAGAAATATAATAAGATAATTACGTAATATAGACGCGTTACATAAATAAAGCCTACGTGTTTGTTCCATAACTACGAGTGTAAGCATACTAACGACTTACTTTAGATTTATCACACTAGGTGTCGATGAAGCCTTTCTTTGCCATGTTACAGCTAATTCTAGCGCTCTACTATCAACTTATTATGTTTCTTGCAGTTCAAACAGTTTGCTTTACCTCGTTAGAGTTGCTCGTTCTTAATAGAGATACCAATGTTTAATAACCGACGCTTAGTAGTCTGCTCGTTCAGTCTATTTTATGAGAATAAAGCACTGCTTTGCCAGCACCTGGAACGATGCCAAACGCATTTGGAAATTCGAATTGCTACAAGCAAAATTGCATATTAATACAATTTTAACATACCACCACTGTTAGTTATATTGTTAAATGTTAAAATGTGTTGCGGCGGTGTATCAAAGACTAATTAAACAATTGTGAATTCAGTTTTTCTGTTGTCACACCAAATTTGATTATAATCCAGGCAAATGCAGCGCTGTGGTTGCTTTGATAATTCTCTCTTGGGGTTTCTGTCACCGCTTCTGTGTTTTGAAACTAATTAGTATATTTATAATTAAAACAACGAGTGAGTTTAAATGACTAGATACGCGATGAAATAAGTTATGTTTAATTTAATTATTAACAAGACTTTAATTAGCCGAAAATTGGGCTCAGTGGCGTGCCATTGGAGAGGTCTATATCCAGCAGTGGACTACTGCAGGCTGATGATGATAATGAAGGCTTTAATATTTTAATGGGTTGAATATTAAAAACATCTCTCCTCAGAGTGTTCCTTAATTACAAAAGAAATCAGTTTTCCAAATTTCATATTTATAGCTTCAGTTGTTTAGGCTCTGGGATGATGTGTCAGTTAGGTATATGTACCTATGACTTTTTATACACATAGAAAAAGAAGCTACTCGATTATCGGTTTAATTAGTCCAATCATGAATTTGTGTAAGTAGCTCCTTGACAGAACAAAAAGCTAAATCGTTTTGTAATGTGCCAATTGCAGAGGGGGATATATAAATTATCTTCAGCTTATCGAAGTTTTTTGACCCATAGAAGGGGAACTTATCATCATTTATCAAATGAAAATGCCATATCACATGTTGGTCGCGGTCGACGAGGCCGGGCATTCGGGATCCTGGCGCTAACGATCTGAAACACTGCTTGTTACCGCCACGTTACGAGTAATTACAATGTATTTAGGTTTACATCCACCATGCGTGAAATAAGGGTGCCTGAATATTTACGACGTTATTTAATCGAATTCTAAATGGATGGCTTTTATTTGGTAGTTTGTTTTCATGTAATTTCGGTGTATTTTAAGAATACCTACCACGTATTTTGTTTAACCTAATCACACTATGACATTAGAAATAGATGTCACAATTTTCTGCCGGAATCAAAAGCGCAGTTCTTAAGGATTTCGTGTGCCGATTCCAAGGGGAGACTGTCTCCAGTTTAGTTCGTAGTTGGCGCCGTTGGCGGCGCTGGCGTCGTTCTCCATCTCTCTTGCTGTCGTAGTTAAGATACACAGGAGGAACGTTCGTCTCTCTTGCTCTCGTAGAGACAGCTGTCACAGCGCGACTGCCACGCCGCCAAGCGGCAACTTGCGGCACAGAAAGTTTGTCTTCAGAGCGCCCATAAGAAATGCGCCTCTATGTAAATATCTGTGCTCTTTGGTACAATCTACTACTTATTTTAATTTTGTCATACTTGTCATTTTAATTTTGACATTTCAATTATATCTGGCAAGTCTAGTTAGGGTAGAAAGCTAACCCAGCTAACCAAGATGAAAGACTTGGATGCAACCGGGTTAACTCAGGAACAATGACGATACGTTACAAATGTGTCCAAGAACTGTATATAAAGCTGTGCCACAATGTTGACCTAAATCCACTAAACTAAAAAGGGCATAATTAACTCGTTAAACGATATTACTAGCACAAAAATAATAACACAATGGTCACGTTATAAATGATCACTTGCCCCTGACCCACAGATAATTACAATCTTGTAATTTCACATGCAATCCACACATAAAACATGCATTTGATTCCAATTTACCATTCAGACCAGCAATGTACTTTACATTATACTATACTTATCAAATCATTTCGACTTTTAATCGTTTATTTACCTTTTGTATGCTTATAACGAATATATGAATTAATTATCTTTCATTGCTTTCAACTCCTGATTATACTCCTTTTGTCTTTAGTCAGTTTACTGCATGTGATGTTAAGAAGAGCGTTTTATCCATTAGCTCTAACGCTGTTGGTTCTGATGGTATCACCCGTAATATGATCCTCCCCATCCTTGATATTATCCTGCCTATTATCACGCACATGTTCAACTTCTCAATAACTAGTGGCGTGTTTCCTAGAGCTTGGAAGTATGCTCATGTGGTTCCCCTACCTAAAAAATCCAATCCTGTATCCTTCTCAGAATTCCGGCCCATATCCATACTACCCTTCCTTTCCAAAGTCCTTGAACCTCTTATCCATAATCAACTCAACTCATTCCTTATTAAAAACAACATCCTCAATCCTTTTCAATCAGGTTTCCGTTCAGGTCATAGTACCACGACTGCACTTGTCAATATTACGGATGATATCAGGTCAGGCATGGAGGATGGCAAGCTCACAATCCTCTGTTTGTTGGATTTCAGCAATGCTTTCAACACCGTTGACTTTGATGTTCTCCTTGCCATTCTAAGCTCTCTTAGAATATCTCCATCAGTGATTGACTGGTTTCGTAGTTACCTGTTTGGCCGCCGGCAGCGTGTCCATCTGGATGAAACTTATTCGTCCTGGTGTGACAATACTGCGGGTGTACCTCAGGGCGGCGTTCTTTCTCCTCTGCTCTCCTCAATCTTTATCAATTCAATATCTAATTCTATTTCTAGTTCCTACCGCCTCTATGCAGATGATTTGCAAATCTACACTCAAGCGAAGCTTGAAAATTTGTTGTTAGGCGTCGCCAGTATTAATAAGGATCTAGTTGCTATATCTGAATGGACTGAAACGTATGGTCTTAAGGTTAATCCCCTTAAAACACAGGCTATAATTATCGGCAGCTCTAGACTTATTTCTAGGATTAACTGGTCTATGCTTCCCCAGGTGTCTTTTGCAGGTGCTTCTATACCTTTCAGTAAAGATGTTAAGAATCTGGGGATATACATAGACACAACATTTTCTTGGACCATCCAGCTACAATACATCAGTCGACGTCTTTTTGCTGCCGTGGCATCATTGAGACGACTGCGTAATTTCCGTCCGACTGCCACTAAAATTGCACTTGTGCAATCTATTCTTCTTCCCATTCTTGACTATGCCGATGCCAGCTATCTCGATCTCAACAATGATCAGCTTGATAAACTTGAGCGACTCCAAAATTTCAGTATAAGATTCATATACGGGTTACGCAAATATGATCATATCTCCGAATTTCGCATGAAGCTCAAGTGGCTGCCTATCCGCCTTCGACGGAATACTCACATTCTCTGTCTTCTCTATAATATTCTATACAATCCTTCATTTCCCTTATATCTCAAATCACGCTTTGAATACCTTCACGATACACATACGAAGTGCTTAAGATCATCGGAGAATCTTAGATTGAAAGTTCCTTCACAAACTACGGTTTTCTACGACAAATCTTTTACTGTACAGGCTGTACGATTGTGGAATTCGTTGCCTGAGACAATCCGACAGGCTCAGTCCTTAACAGTATTTAAGAAACTCGTCACCAATCACTACTTGGCAGATATTCCTTGACTGCTCTTTTAAACTTGCACTAATATTATATATGGTATCTATTTATATATTTTATAATGTATGTATATATATATTTATGGTATCTACCTATTTATATATTTTATAATTTATGTATTTAGTAATTTTAGTATGTAAGTAAATAGTATTTTTATTAGTTTTGCTGAGCTCCTATGAATACACTATTCCATAAAGTACACCATAATTTACCCACTCTCTCAGTCACTAAATCATTGTATTCCATTCTTGGTTGTCTGGAAGAAATCGCATTTTGCGATAAGACCGCCCTTGTACCACTAGACTTAAGTTCTTCTTTTGATCCATGTATTCTTGATTTTTCTGGTGTACAATAAAGAGTTACTATCTATCTATTTATCTATGAATTAAAATTTCGTGCTAATAAACATTTCATCATCAGCCCTTTATACTGTCCCACTGCTGGGCACAGACCTCTTCTCACTATGAGAAGGGTTAGGCCATAGTCAGTCAGACTACACATATCTTTCGAGAACATTATGGAGAGCTCTCGGACATGCAGGTTTCCTCACGATGTTTTCCTTCACAGATTAGCAAGCGATAATTAACAACTTAATACGCACTTAACTCCGAAAAGTCATTGGTGCGTGCCGTGGATTCTAACCAGAGAACTTCTGCGTGGCAGTCTGTCAGTCTCTCCACTCAGCTATCGCTGCTTGTAATAAACATTTAATAAGCTAATATTCAGTAAAATTTGGTTAGACAGTAAGCGACCCCGATTTGCAACTGATATAACGTTAGGAACTTGATAGCTTTGCTTTTAAAGCGAACTTCTGTAATCACGACGTTAGGAATAGTGCAAAAAATATTATTATTATATCAGCTACTCAAACCAAAATGGAATCTTGCATATAGCAGATCATATATGTATTTTAAAAATTTTGTCAAACAAAGTTAACTATCAATCAATTTGGACCTAAGAAAATATTTAATGAATTCAATTAACTGAACCTTGAAAATAATTTTTGTTCGACTATTTGTACTGCCACGGTAGCGTCGTCAAAAAAGGGTTTTCGATTAGTCGATTCAAAGCAATGTGGGTGCAATCAGTGCATAGAGAGAATAGAAAGGCTACATCCTTTTGAAGGATTACCAAGGGGCAAATTCAGGTTACTGACTACCGCAGATATACCTCTCTTAATCTGGACAAAGCAACTTATTGTCCTTCAGAACACAGTCAGTCACTCCCACATGCACCAAAAGATTATTATACATCACTGGATGAGCCGGCAGTTAACGTTGTTTAGCGCTAAGCGCATCCATGGCTCATAGAGCGATGTTACATAGCCTTCTTCGATAAACGAGCTATCCAACGCAAAAATAATTATGCAAATCGGTCTAGTACTTCTTGCGACTAGCGCGTTCAACCAAACAATCTCTCTAGCTTTATTATATTAAGTATAGATGGACATCCTATGCCATAAGCAACTAGTATATGCATATGGTAATATATATGGGCCTCCCCACGGCAGAGGGAATTAACCTCCTAGCGTTAACGATGTACGTAACTACGTAACAAGCAAATTCAATTGCCGCTGCCCTGGACCTTTGGCTGACATGTACATAGAACAAACTTATGCGGTAGTTCAGACAGTTTCATGTTTGATTGACTGTTTGGAGAAATCGTTTGTAAAACACAACAATACGACTGCAATTTGGGCAGTATTGACCAGAAGTACCAATACGCTAGATACACGTATTGATAGTACATGCAATCAATATGATTTCATGTACTATACACTGCCTTTCTCAAACGCCAATAAGACAAAGTGTTTTTGACATAGAAAATCACTTATATTTTTGCTTTTATTTATAGAACTACAATGCAAGCACAATTCAAACTGAAAACTTAGTTGTGAACTTATATAAATAATAGCGCAGAGCGCAGTGAGACCAATAATTGTCGAGTACTATTAAATTATACGTAAGCAGTTTGAACCAAGCTGAGTATTTTGGGTTCGATCCCTGCACGAGAGAACTTATACGAACTTTTTATGATCCATTTTCATATTTGGTTATACTTTGCGTCTGTTTCATCTTTTGTCGCGCTCACGACACATAATTTATTCCTAGTCCGAGAGAAGACTTTCATAAAAAGGCAGACGAGTAAACGCTCATCTTAAATACTAGTTATTTCATCAGTCCTATATACAGATAAGCCCATAGTTCACCACGCTGGCCATGTGCGGATTGCGAGATTCCAAATGATTTTCTTTCAACACTACAAAGCGCTGTCTTGCTAGCTCAAAGGACATAGACTAACGCGTCCTGACGTCACACCACAGCTAACGTTTGAACGTTGTTTGCCACCGGTGGACACAAACAACAGATTTACTATTGTGCTGCTCTTGAATGGCTCTCAATGTGTTCGAGTTTATGTCACATTGTTCAAATTTAAATCAATTGTGTGCCAGTTCAGGCGAACTGAAATGTACTCATCGAGCAGTTCAAGCAAGAGTTACATTTAAGAGCCACTTAACATCACGACTGGGAACGTTGCAGTTTAGTGCACAATTTTGCATTTTTGTAGTCAACTTTATACATAAAAGATCCTTAGTACTTTTGAGAACACATTTTCTTATGAGTTGTAGAGGAACTGACAGTATTTTTTAAGTTTTTGCAAACGCTTTCTATATTGGACTTTTTTTGCTGCCGGACGTCGATGGACCCCGTGGTGGTTATATTTAGTAGGACCCGGATGCCTGTAGGGTGGAGTCACACAAAATTCCTTCTGTTTCCTCGTACCCTGAAGAAAATCACAGCTTGGGTGTACATCGTAAAGGAAAACCTAACAAAAAATACATTTACTATCTATAGTGGTATGAATCCCGGAAAGCTATAAATACTGACGTAACGTGTAGAATCGGATTGGTATTGAATACACTGCAATATTAATGTGTCAAGCAAACCGTGTATATGGACAGGAAACGGCAATAGAAGACGTATTCCTACTGAATAATGCAGACAGTCAAAGTGCCGGCAAATATTTAGAAACAATCTGCACAGCGATAGCTGAGAATATTTGTTTAGCTGTGATGAAAACTAGGCATAAATTCGACTTTAACAATATGTACTTTTTACACGAGACTAATATTCTGTAAAATCTGGTAAGACTAGATAGAACGCCAAACCGAAAGTCTTGGTTGCAAACGGGTTAACGCTAGGAATATGATGTTTTAAATATAAGACTCATGCGCCTATCATGTAAAGAATTACATGATAATGAGTAATAGAGAATCTTGTTTATAACATTTAATTTATAACACTAACAACTGACTGCCTCGTTGGTGTCGCGGCATAAATGTGCGCGTGGGATTGGGAGGTCTCGGGTTCGATTCCCGGGTCGGGCAAAGTGTTATTGGGTTTTTCCGTTAGGAAATTCTCAGTAGCAGCACGGAGTCTGGTAATGTGTCCGGTACGGCAATAGGCTCACTCCTATTACGTGGGACCTAAGCATTTATGGCGAAATGTGGGTGTAATATTACACCTCTGCCTACCCCTTCGGGGATACAGGCAGTAACAACAACATAATTCGATTTGTGTGATCCATGAATTGTTGTTTCGAGTCTGGGTGTTCATTGTGTCTGTTGCTTGTAAGTTTGTAAAGTCCCCGACACAGGCTTTATTCCTAGCGCGGGAATTGTCTTTTCTAAATAAAAAAAATATATATATTATTAAGCTTTTTATAAAATACTGAAAGAACAACTTCGTAATACCGAAATAATGAACTCTCCCTATAATTTATGAAGATGTAATACCTTGTATTTAGGTCGGTGTAATGAGAGGTACACCCCGTCCATGCCCTGGTAACTGACGAACAACTTTATTTTTTGTGAATAATGCCATCTAATTGCCAATCGAGGGAACTTTTTTGTCAGTGTTGCCATGGTACTCGACACAAATTGTCAAAATTGATATTTTCTTCGATAAATCCAAAGTTTAATAAGAATTTATTTATAAAAAAAACTTACTTTTATTACTATTATTATTATACTTATTTTACTAGTTTGAAACAATTTTGCATGACCACAAATATTTTTTGTTGGCAAACATTGGAAACCGTTACATAAATTAAAAACAAACAATAAATGAAACTAAATGTCAGTAATGTCATTGTCACAAGAAAATTTGCCGGCTGTGTGTTTACATGCTTTTTTCTTGTGATTCTTGGTATTTTATTGGTATTTACGTAGAATTGAGCTTCAGTTCCTACGTAAATGTTCAGGAATACCTATTTCAGCATTACTGTGTTGTTTGTGTAAGTGTTTGTGACATACTTAAGATAGGCCCTCCTAAAGGAGTTTGGACCATATATCTCAGTGTAGTGTTCTGCTCATTTTACTGGCAAGAGCTTTTATAGTTATGGTACAGCAGACCATGATCAAATGGATCCTATTATACAACAGGCTCGAAATCAATATATTAAAGGAAAAGCAGAAAAAGAGGAACACAAACTGGTGTCAAAATTAATGTATAGCTAAATAAATACATTTGATATTATATTTTTGCATTATTTATTCCTAACTAAATATACCTATACAGCAGGACCTCTAATCCGAACCCATTGTAACTGATTTGGCCGATTCAGATTAGGAATTAACATCTTTATTTTCTCTAGTAAAGTGTTTAATTTCTTAATGTAAATCAGTCGAAATAATATTTCGTGAACTTTGAAATTGTATTAAATGTCAAATGTTCGTGATATTTCCCATGTAATAACGTTTTTCTTTTGGGAAAACGTTACATGGGAAATATCACGAACATTTGACTTACACTTACAATTACGTATGTTACAGCGATAGCTAAAAAAAAAAATATTTCGTTTAGTTCCTTGAGTGGCATTCAGGTGGCGCTCAACGCTAAGATCTGATCAAATTGACAGTTGCCAGTCTATCTCCAGTTATTATATATATTAGTCTATGACCCCGTCATCCATCATCACCCCCACCATTATCCGATGGTGACACTCATTTAATCAATTTTTTGACGGCCCCATACAATTTGTATATTTGACAAATTGTGACCAACGAGGCCATATAGCCGACCTTTATTTGTATAATCGTTTATTCTCAGTATTAATCTTAGCGTAATTGATTTTACACGTCCACCCATGCCTAAAAACCTCTGTTAATTAAATGTTGTTTAAATTTTTCCAGAATTCCTTTTTGGTATATTATTCAATTTACCACATATTACATGTAGGTAGGTCATAGGGAGAGCGCCGGGTAAACCGACTCTAAATATTTTTGAGAGAAGTGAAACATTTTGTTGAAATAATTTGCGTATAAGCTCGCCAGCGGGTATGAGCCACGAATCAGGGCGGCCGTACAGAAATGCCTTTAGTGAAATAACAAGAATGTTATGTCCCTCTCCGGTTAGCCGCGCCCTGAGCGATGCCTCACACGAGACAAGTGAGCTAGGTTTCATGTTATAAAACTCACATATGTGACGTCAAAAGCCGCGACAACAATCACGGGCTAATCGTAGGAACAAGCTCTTAACACGTTCATGTTTAATATATCTATCTTATTACATTAAGTCATAATAATTACGTAAAATACTCTGACACATCCCTCGTGCGTCTTTTCTATTTTCCTGTACAAATAATTGTATAAAAACTTATCGTGTTCTGAGAATCACCACGGCCTTATTGGATAATTGTGTCATACAACTGTAGTTAATACTTTGTGAGAGGAAAACGTATCCTTTTACGTCCGGCCAGAAACAAGTTCTTTTCTTTATATACAAAGAACATTTTTCTTAGCTTTTAATTACCTATTGGATATAATATACCTATCGCTTCATCGTCGTTTCGTGGAAGACAAATACAATATTATTGTTATTTAAAGCATACTTGTGTTGATTTGAATATGCAACCTTCTTCTCGCGTTGAAAGATATTATCGTACATAGAAACAATATATGTTTACTTGGTATATTTCACTAGGCGATCGGCAGTGGTCACCGGTGGAAGGTCACAAGACGAAGGATTTAGGCTGTCTTTACGAGTATTGGCGCCACGCCAACGGCAGCTGCTCCCACACATTGTTACACAGTTTTTCTTAGACTCGAAGCATTACTTAGCTCTTGATTCCTTGTTGCTATAAAGATCGAACGATCGCTATTGAGTTTTTATTTGCACTCGATTGTACTCGTTGTAAAACAAACTTTATTGTAGTGCATTGGCTTTTGAGATTTTGTTTCGTAAAAATAAATGTACAAAGTCTGTTTCAATTACACCGTTTCGTGGATGAAGTTTTCGTGTAAAACCAATATTATAATGAAATCTGTATTGATTTTATTGTGTGTTTGAAGCTGACACAACACTCGAGTGCGTGATAAAGGCAAAATAAAAGTGCTTACGCGAGAAACAATTTGGTTTTGCGACGCACTTGGCTGTGTATACGTATTAAGATGTAGATAGGACAGAACAGCCTTTATTCTTCTATATATTAAAAGAATTTGTGTTTTATAATACGAGTTGGCCAGCCCGTTCTACGCAACCGATTCGCATGATTTTTTTTTTAAATGAAAGCTCTCGCTGCATAGATTTGTCATCAAGCATTAGAAATTACCTAACTTGCACATTCATCAAGTTACATGCAAAAACAGTTTTCTCCCATACATTTTTTACGTTTTCGTAGCCGTAGTCAATGACTTTCTGCTTCTATATATCTGGTTCTCATTGAGGTAGGCGTTTCGTTATAGGTCTAAAACACGCGCTGAAAAGAGCTCTTTCATTTGATGGTATGCTCATTTAAATTGGGTAAGTTTGAAGGAAGATAGGTGTGGACATTGAACTTATTTTTCAATATTTTCCTATAAATTTCTTAAGATTCCATTGCTTTCTCTCTACATGGGCGGTTCTAAATTCAAAAATATTTTTATGGCATCTAATAAGTTCCTTGCGGTAACTGCCAGGAAAAAACGATATACCTCCTTCGATTGTGGTGGTGTGTAAAATTATATCTGATGGTGGTCAAATTATCACTATAGTAAATTATATCGCTGATGGCAGGTAATATTCCCCGAATGTTACCAGTTAACCCTTAATGTTGGGTGAACTGATTTTTCGTGTTTTTAAATTACGGACTTTCTTCGGGCATCTTAATTTTTTTTTATGTGGAACATATTACAGCGGTTCATAGTACTATTGTCATATAATTATATTATTACAAGTGGTAGTTATGGTAGAAATTGTACTTTTGGTAAGAATAGTAGTTTTGAGAGCAAAGGTACTTTTGACAACACCGGCGGTTTTGGTAGAAATGGTAGTTTAAAAAAATTTTTTAGATATGATAGTGTAAGTCGAATAGTAGTTTTGATAGAAAAGTATTTTCGGTAGGAATAGTAGTTTTGGTAGAAATTGTATTTTTGGCACATATTGTAGTTTTGGTAGCAATGTTACTTACGATTGCTACCAAAGCTACCATTCCTACCAAAACTACAATTTCGACCAAAATTATTATAAACGTCATTATTGCATTTCTAAATTATGATGGGTTAATCACACCCATACACAAAACAAAATAAGTCGTGCTTCTCACAGACATATTTAGCTGGATAACAGAAATAAAACCTATTTTCTTACTTATAAAAAAAGTAGTATCTATATTTTTTATTTTGACAGATAAAGAAAAAAGTGAAGTTAGCTACTTAAGGGGCGGCACATACCTGACCGAAGATGCGTCGAACGTATCTTCGGTCGCGTCTATTCCGTCGAATGAATCGGTACACATCTGACGGAAAATGCGTCGAGCGTATCTGCACACATTCGCTAAAAGCGTGGCTATTATGCACACATATAAGTTTGTTCGTGCAGGGCCGTACTCAGGGCAGCTCAATATTTTACTGTCATATTCTTTTACCTAATCATTTTTCTTGTTCCCTGATGTTATGTAGTCACTGAAGTCCAGTAGTTATTTATATTGTAATTCGAGTTTGACTATTAAAAATATGTCGGACTTCGAAGATTTTTTATAGTAGCCAACAAGCGTTATTTGAATATATATCCTATTTAGGTATGGAGATTCAAAAATAAAAGACGATAATACGATTTGGTTACGGTTTTTCACAAAACTTATACAAATGATATAGAAGGGGTTTCAGACTACAGTTGCAGAGTAAGACACAAAATGTTTTCTCTATAGGTATGTTTGGAAATTGTTCCCGTGGACCTTTAGCACCTCATACCCAAAAATTGGCCCTCGATCCAAGCTAGCAAATATGCGTACACTCATAGCACATACTAATACTACATTATTCTACACATTTCGTTTCTGAAAAAATAAGTAAGGCCTGACGGCCCTGGAATCTTACGATCTTAAAATCACCGATCTGGGAATGACATGGATATGGTATGTCCAATACCTACGAATTTAGCGTGCACACCTACGAAATTAGCGTGCACACCTACGAAACGTTGGGCAAATAAAATGGCTGCCATTTGGGTTGTTCTCCAGAATGTAATCGATATCGATATGGAGCCGGTTAGAGGAGAATAATACATTTTTGTAGTAAGTTACCTTTGTTAGTTTAAATCTTTTGCCAGATTAGTTTATTCCATAATGCAAATGTGGGCAAACATGGCAAAGCGAAAGACGACCCTTGTATGAAACATGTAACAAAATATTCTCTGAGAGCCAATATCGGATTTTTAGACATATTTATGCACAAAAACAAAATTATTATGTTCGATAGACAACGATTTCACAGCAGATGTACCACAAACCTTGGCGAAAAATATAGCGATAGTGGCACGAATGACATTTCTAATAAAATATCGTCATGATTAATTTATTCCGTAAACTATGGCTATCTCCTTATATATTCAGAGATATCCCTAAGACAAAACGAGACAACACTATGTTTGGTGGCTTTATGTCGGTTTCGTATATATGTGTATAAAAAAAATCATATCGAAATGTGGGTGTAATATTACACCTCTGCCTACCCCTAAGGGGATACAGCCGTGAGTCTATAAAAATATAAAATAAAATAATATGTGTGAATAATGTAATTTTTCTATATGTACTTACTATTTGCCCTCTCCATTTATATTCCTTACTCAAAGGTCAAAATTCACGTGGTGCGTGGTGCGCGCGACGTCGACGGATAATCCGTTAGTACGCTCGACGTACTAACGGATTATCGGTCAGGTGTGAATGGTTGAACGTTTTTCTATACATTTGTATGTATTGGCGTTACGCGACCGATAAAACGCGACGGATCTTCCGTCATATATGTTCCGGCCCTAAGTTTCTGATTTAATAGCGTATTATTTGTAAGTAGTTGTGTTTTCAATTATATTGATGGTTCTTGGAAGGAAATTGAAAAATGCTCAGAGAAAGTTTGAACAAAGAATCTTGATCAATGACGGCCCTGTTGGAGATTTGGTACCGGATGGTCCTCCCTACTGCTAAAAAAATACGGGTGGTAACGGGTTCAGATTTGATCAATTCTACCATCAACAATTTTATTTTCAAGTGATTTCCATTCTTGGTGACGGTAATTGCTTATTCCGCGCAATTTCTTATTGTTTATATGGAGAGAATAAACATTATGAAATTCGTTTGGCCACTGTTGATAACATAGTCAATAAGTGGGATGTATATATAGTAGGTATATCATACCTATCTGTAAGAGCTTTTTTATAATATTTTTTCAAATTCAAATTCAAAATCCTTTATTCATTTGGGTCACAATGTGACGCTTATGAACGTCAAAATAATACATTTATAAAATCATTACTTATAGACTCTACATTTACATTTACTGCCACTATTAAAATATGCTGTGGAGCAGCACGGGTCCTCTAGTAAGTATTAATTTGGCAAGGGAAGCTTGAGTATCGTGTAAGAATATGCTTCATAATTTGTTATGGGCTATGACACGTAGCGAACACATAGGGTCCACCTGACTACGGCTTTTTGTTGATTAACACCATAAGGTTTCAAAACTGACTCTTGGTACCTACTATGTACTTTTTTTGAAGAATTCTCGGTTATACTGAACCAATACTGAGATTTAGATGCTAGTCTTTGTGGTCGTTAGTCAAAAGTAAAACCTTAACAAAATTAACCAGGTGTACTAATAAGATAAGTTTGAAAGTATTCAGATACATTTCATATTATCCATGAAACAAAAATAAGTTCAATTTTGAGTATTTGTCACTTCGTTCCTCCTACCCGAAAAGTACCAAGACAAAACAAAGTTATCAAATATAGTTATACTACAAGAAGCGTACGACGCATACACAGTATAACTAGATCCAATATAAAGAACTCTTAGAAATGTGCGGGTGTAAATTGAAATGATATGTTTGCTCGGATACATCTAAAGTGAAGTTTATGCTTACCTAGTGCTATACTTACCAATGTGTGCTTGTACACACCTCTTTTCAAACTTCTATGTAATCTGTGATCTCATTGCTTAAATTCAGAACACGTCTCAAGGCATTTGAACGAATGTAGGCGCTGCATAATCTTTATAAAGTAGTTAACTCAATTTGAAGGGATGATAGCTCTGAATGTTGTTTAACGTACGTGTGCTCTTATATCAAAGAATTTGATAAATATAACTGTACTCTTATACTTTATAAAACCACTTCAACTTTATAGGTGGGCAACGAAATAAAGTAATAAAATATTTCAACAAAAGCATGCCATAAGATTGTTATCCTGAACGCTCTCGATGGAAAAGCGGTTTTTTAAAGAAGAAAACGTTTTACTTTGGAATTAAAGGATATAGTATTTTACTTTTATTTTGTGGGCAACAATAATTTCTTTAAGTTATGAGTGTTTCCCAGATTTAAAAGAAGGTGTTAATTTGTAAGAGGTTTAATTAATATCGTGCAGAATGGATGAGTTATGGAGCTCTAAGTATGATTGTCGGACTGTAAATGTGGGCTTACCAAGCTTAACAATGTGTTTAAATTTGAACTGCAGCTCGTCTTGTTAGGAAAATGTACTGTCGTATTACTTCTAATATTGCAAGTTCAAAGTTCAATAACACTCAGCTCTTAGCTTTTAATACATAATAATATGTATGTTTTAGAATATCATTATCAATTTTATCACCCAACGTGAGATATTAAACATTTAAATGTCATTCATCATAATATTCTCATTTTAACGGCGCGTCGTTTTAAAACGTTTTTATGGCCCATTTATATTCCCTTAAATATGAAACGATAAACAAACCACGCGATATTATCATGATATCTTATCATATTTCAATTTACTTTAATAGAAATATGTAAAGTCTGTGTTTTAGATAGAATTATGTGGAATACTTTTCACATATATGGGTGAAATAAAAATACAATTTTTCTTCAAATTAATAAGTTAATTCTGGCATGTTTGTTTTATTGAGTTAGGTAATGCATTTCTATTGCAACACAATCTCAATTTAATAGTTTCATAGACATCTTGTACAAATTGATCAGGTCGTTTAAGGTATACACATTTCTATCCTAATCCTCCTATCCTATTCTCTTATAGGTATGCTTTTATTGAACTTTAGAAAACATGTGGGATTTTTCGGACTAACGAACTATGTTTCTATAAAAGGAATCCGGGCTGCGTAACAAATAGACGAATGTTTCAAAATAAGATCAACTTTTATTTCTTAAAAAGAAAATACAAATTCCTTTCAGTTGGGATCTCCTCTAGTATCGTAAGTCAATAGAATGGTTGCTTGCTTTTTAAATATCTTTCAAGTCGTCCATTCAGTGTTCAATAACTTGAAGATCAATGTATGTCGCTTTCAACGCCGGATGCAGCCATTACTGTTGTACTAACTTTAAATAAACTATAAATATTTATCTAGCATGTTTTACTTGTGATTTTTTGCAGCTTTTTCAGTACTTGCATGTCATTATCATGCTCCATTGCGTATTTTATTCTGCTTTTCTTTCTGTGGAGATTCGATTATCTGTCGTTTAACAGTGCTGAATGATTTTTGAAATAGGCATATCCCTGTAAAATTATGTTGTCAAAGAATGATCAAAGTCAAAATGAATAATATGTGTGTTCCTTATATTAGATTAGTTAGTTGTGAGCACTACAACAACTAACATATACATACACAAAGGTACACTCATTCACGAGAAAGAGATCTTTCTGGGGTTTAAACTTTGAACAACAATAACATATTTCAGTCGGTTAAACTTGCTAGAACACACTTGGGCAGTAAACCGGTGATTATGAAACAAACGTACCCAAAAATAGTGAGATCAAAGTTAAAGTGGGTGAGAAACAAAGCGTTCATACATTCGAGTATACGAGTTTATTTGCTAGTATATACTGACCTCTGGTTGTTTAAGCCTGCTGCAGAATGATAGATTACTTTATACTGGTGTGTTGGACTCGTGCGTGAAAATATACAAGTGCGCGATCACGCGATCTCGTGCCTGTTAGAGTTGCGATACTCGCGAATAATTTCACATCGTATTTTCGGTATCAAATCAGACAGCCAACATACGATGGTCGAAGTGACAGAATAAAAATATTAGCGCTTTGTATCGTGGTGTTCCAATGAGTATTGTCTAAATCGGAGCGCCGCGCATCGGTGTTGTGGCAAGCAAACAAATTTCGACAGACTGCAAATATGTGGGTCGAGAATATCTGCGCTTTGAAACTAAGAATTGCGTTACTGTTGCCATTCTCTAACTACGTTTAATTTTAACACGTTCACGTTTATTTATATTTCATTGTAACACGAGTTCGTCACATGATTGCAATAATTATAATGTGTTATACCTGGATTTTATCGTCAAGAAAAGCTACTACAATACCTAAGTAACTTAAAAGTTTAATTCTATATCTTCTAATCTAATCATTAATTCTTACGATTTCTAATGTTTTCTATAGCAGCATTTTTTATTATTTAATAAAACAAATATTGTCTTATGTATTGATCTTCTCGGGAAATTGCAACTGGAAAATGATTCAGACGATTACGTTGTTTGTCTAGAACTTTTATTTTGTTCAGCGAGTTTTATAGAATACTACTGGATAAAATGTTATTGAGATATTAAACTATAGATACGACTAGAAGAGAAAGATATTATGAATTTATTCTGTACTTTGTATACCTACCTCTCTCAAATATAATTACGTTCGTTCTTAAAAAGTGCAGAGCAGGTTAATAACATATGCCATTGGACAAAATATATTTGATTTTTTTTGTCAGGCCGATCTCTAGAGATTAATTTTGATATGAATTTTCGCGTAGCTAAACCCATACCGACCGTCGCGCGTTTAAGGACGCGTTTACAAAATTAGTAGGTACAAAATCGCGTCACTACAGCGACACGGCGGCAACAGTACGTACTACGTACGGTAACTTGCGGAAATGTAGTTCAACTAAATAACTTTGAGACTTAGAATTTTTTGTGATATGTATCTATGTGTTATAGGCCTGGCTGTGCGAATTACGTACAAATAAGTTTCTTATTTTTATATACCTAAATGGACATTATTACTTTATTTTTTCCATTATGTTAATTCAGGATATATTTCGGTATTTAGATATTATTTTGTTTCTTGCGTTGAAATCTGGTAAGATTATGTGGACTGATGGTATACCATCCCATTCAAGTGTTGCGACTGGAACTCATAAAAGAGTAGACCTAGTTATGCCAGGTTGGGGCTCATTTTATTTGTTTTAGTGAGACCCTACCACTGGTACTAGTGAAGTAACCTTCCAAGGTTATTCGATGAGTCTTACTGGTACTCATATGTGGTAGGGTTACTTATGTACAAACAAAATGAACCCAAACTCGGCATGTCTAGCTCTACTCACACATGAGTACCAGCAAGAGTCATTGAATAACCCTGGAAGGTTACTTCATAAGTTCCAGTGGTAAGGTCTCTTATGTACAAACAAAATGAGCCCAGACTCGGCATGTCTAGCTCTACTCACACATGAGTACCAGCAAGAGTCATTGAATAACCCTGGAAGGTTACTTCATAAGTTCCAGTGGTAGGGTCTCTTATGTACAAACAAAATGAGCCCAAACTCGGCATGTCTAGCTCTACTCACACATGAGTACCAGCAAGAGTCATTGAATAACCCTGGAAGGTTACTTCATAAGTTCCAGTGGTAGGGTCTCTTATGTACAAACAAAATGAGCCCAAACTCGGCATGCCTAGCTCTACTCACATATGAGTACCAGTAAGAGTCATCGAATAACCCTGGAAGGTTACTTCATAAGTTCCAGTGGTAGGGTCTCTTATGTACAAACAAAATGAGCCCAAACTCGGCATGCGTAGCTTTACTCACATATGAGTACCAGCAAGACTCATCGAATAACCTTGGAAGGTTACTTCACTAGTACCAGTGGCAGGGTCTCACCAAAACAAAAAAAATGAGCCCCAACCTGGCATAACTAGGTCTACTCTTTTATGAGTTCCAGTCGCAACACTTGAACGGGATGGTATACCATCAGTCCAGATAATCTTACCAGATTTCAACGCAAGAAACAAAATAATATCTAAATACCGAAATATATCCTGACTCAACATAACGGAGAAAATAAAATAATAATGTCCATTTATACAAAAGAAATTTACTTGTACGTAATTCGCACAGAATACGAGAAGTATCAAATTGATTTTAGCGAATATTTTGTATTCGTATATTGCTTTTTTCGTCTTCGGGCTGCAGCGACAAGCGACATAGAGTCCACTCCCGACGGCGCTCAAGCGCAGACTGAGATCTCATTGCAGAATTTGGATATATAAATCAAGAAAGTGGCTAAATAAAACGAACCTTATTGCCACACATTAAGACACACGTATGCGAGCAAAATAGAAGAAAAATGTAAGATGATTTTTTGCTTTTTTTGAGTCAATTTACAATATTTTGAAAAAATAAATCAAATTGTTTTTGAATTGACTATATTTACTACCCTATTCTATCTTTGAAAATCTAAATAAATGTTAAAATAGAGAGAAAATGGTACCCAAAAATAGCAGTATATGCCTATTTTTGATTTAAGAGGCCGTTTCGAATCGATTTTACATTAATATTAATTAAATATTTTTTATTTATTTTCAAATTGATTTATAGATAAAAAAGTAATCAATTTATCGTAATCATTAGTTTTATTAGTTATTATCTAAAATTGTCGTAAAATGTACCAGAAATATGTGTTTTTTTGATACAAGCGTAAACGCGTCCTTAAAACCGAACAGTGTGTGGTGAAAGCATGCGTTATACCGACTATGACAATCTTAAGAATCTAATGGAAAACGATGTCGTATAATTTACTGCTAAGTAGTATTTTTATTATCTAACTTCACATTGTTATAACTCTTTCGATGTTTCAAATGTGGAGGCCGTTGGCAAAAGCTACACATTTTTATTTATTTATAGACTCACGCCTGTAATCCCCGAAGGGGTAGGCAGAGGTGTTTTATTACACCCACATTTCGCCATGAATTTTTTAGGTCCCACGTAATAGGGGGCGAGCCTATTGCCGTTACCGGGCACATCACCAGACTCCGTGCTGCTACTGAGAATTCGGAAAACCCAGTAACACTTTTGCCCGACCCGGGAATTGAACCCGGGACCTCCAATCAGCAGTCGCATACGCTATCCACTTTTGTCTTTGACAAAAAATATCGCATCTAATTACAGGAGGAAAAGACAGCTCTGGTATACACGAAGTCAGAGTATACACAGACGGCTCAAAAACGAAGCATGGGACAGGTGCTGGCGTATTCTCCCATGACTTAAATATCAATATCTCGACATCCCTTGGTACTTTTAACACCATATTCCAAGCCGAGTGTGTTGGGATCACAAGAGCCGCAACAGCAATCGCGTCTAGGAACGTAAGTGACCTGTCTATACGCATCATAACAGACAGTGCCTCAGTACTGCTTTAACAGCGGCCTCATCATGGAATGCCACCTAGAGCTGCAAAAGATTGCAGAGAAGAATCGGGTTACGCTGCAATGGATTAAAGGCCACAGAAACTCCGCAGGCAATGACGCCGCAGACCAACTGGCACGGCAAGGATCGGACACAATGATAATGGGACCCGAGCCGATTGTACGAGTGCGAGAGAACCGCACAAGAACACGCAAAATATGCTATCCCCTGCTTGAACAAGCGACTCTCGCACAAGCTACTGCATTCAAATAGAAAAACACTTAAGCATCTGACAGGCATAATGACCAGCCACTGTCCACTCAACAAGCACCTATTCAACATAGGCGTTACGGACAGCCCACTGTGCAGGGGCTGCATGGAAACTGAAGAAATACCCGCTCATGTCATTCTGCACTGCACAAGTGTGAGCGATCAACGGGCAAAGCTGCTGAAGAACCCCAGAACCATGTGTGAGGCTTTGAACGACACCAGCCAACTAATGGCTTTCTGGAAGGAGCTAAGGTGGTATGAGTAGTCGGCGTCAATCAAGTCGCCACTTACGCATAATGGCCCAAATAAGTGACTAAGTGCGGCAAACTCACGACCAACTAACTAACTAACTAACGCTATCCACTGGACCACCATGGAGGCAGTCATTTTTTATTATGACTAAAATAAACACATATCGAAATACACAAAAGCTTCGCATCCCTATAATATTCCGATATCACTTTGACTGCACGTTGACAGGCAAAAAAAAACTCACAGCCTTTACAAGCTTTAGTCGGCTGATCGTTCATAATTGCCACTACCGATTCTTTGAATGGGTTACATTTCTGCCTCTGTTTGTGTTCATTGAATGGATAACAAGCGCTTTCCAGTTAAGTCTATGTAGTTTTGCCGTGCAATTAGAACGGATATGCTGAATAATGTATGAAGCTATTTCGGTGATGCGATTCAGGTAGGTATGCGGCTTAATGCAGCGTTGCTATTCGCCTCTTTAGTGTGGTCAGTTGTAGGTGATTATAGATCCTTTCTATATAGTGTAATCAGATAAGGCTCTGACAATTATAGGTAAGGCTGAGTTACAAATTATTTAATTCGATATTGATTTTAGCATACATGCCAAGCAATTTCGTAGCCTACTAAATGTCCGATGCATTGTTCGGATGATTCTCGCCGTTCACTTTTTTCGATTCGATATTTTCGATTCCATTTGACAACAGCATGCGGCCAGATAAATAAAAAAAAACTGTGGAACAGTACCAATGCTGTACGCGTTGGCGATAACCTACAACTGACCAATTATACAGTCCATTTCAATAGCCAGTATGTAGCCGCTGCAAGGCAAATGCTAGTCGAATTCTACTGCCGCGTTTGCGAGTTTATTTGCGTGCGACTGCAGTGAAAACCGACGGTCGATTTATATCATTAATAGGAACCTCGCTGCGTCGCAGATAACTAAAATTGCAACATTGCTCTGGTTTGCATTGTTGTTATTAAAATGTACCTATAACAGAAAAATATATCATTATCTTAAGTATTTTCCAAAAATGCCGTTAATTTAGCATCCGTATTTTTATTTAATGTAAACAGAAAATGATTGAACCAAAGTGTTATTTTTATCATGTTTAGGACCATCACCTGAACAGTGAACTCTCTATCCCATAAACTAAATAGCAGGCAACAAAAAAACAAAAATTGCGAAACTCATCTGTTCTCTTTCCACGGTTGCCATTGTCAGGACATGTACGAGTAGTACGATTAACCCTTGAGGTGCGATCAAACTAAAGGCAAAGTGCCACAAGTGCGAAAGGTCACGTTGCTGCAAATTTTCATTGGCGTAGGTTACCGGAAAAAAATTAATTATGACACCTTAATATAATCATATAACATAAATTGCATATCATTGTGTTGATTATAAAATCAACTATCATAATATTAACATGCATTACTACTAAATACTCACTTTTCCGGCAAAACAAGCTAACAAACTTAGAGGTTTGTTTTTTTTCCACTCGTTCACACAAACATTTCATCACAAATTAATGAATTTCATTACTTGTTTGGTTCATAAACACAAAAACATTATCACATATACCTTTAGGTTTTCACACAATACAATATTAATTTGTAACAAACGAATCTAACGCCACAAAAAAATTATAATCCGAACGCGTAACAAAAAGTTCGCCGTGCCAGGCAGCCATGTTACTGTTACGAACACTGTGACTGTAAATTATTTACCATTTGAAACACGATAACAGTGAAAATGTACAACAATGCTAGTATTTAGTTGCTAAAATATGTTTTCAGATAAATAATCTGGGTACTTTTATGTCTTCCATAACTATTAAAAGAATATTTATCATAAAACACTAACGAAATAGCGAGTTTCAAGAGTAGAAATAGCCCTTCTAAAAAGTTTTTGCCTTTTATCACTGTATTTCTTGTCTTTGTCACGAATAATTTCACTTCACAATTCATATTTATTTATTTCTGAGTAAATCTATATAAGTATCTTTATAAAATATTCACCGGTTTCTTCCACAAGACAACTTTTATTATAAAGATCGCGGAACAAAACACAACAATGGCGGACGCTTTCGCAACTGAAACACAGAGATAGAGACAGATTTTTTGGCACGTTTCGTTTCCCTCACCCTTCTAAAACGATTTAAATGCATAGAATATGAATTATTCTTATAGTTACTACTTTCGTTTATTGGTTTAGGTAAAACAAAACGTGAAAAAACCGCGACCAATAGAACGATTTTTAATTGAGCACGACCGTGCGTGCCTCAAACACTTCGGACCACCAAAATTAGAGCACGACCGTGCGTACTGTAATCACGTGGGCGGTTAATTTATTTTTAGTTTGTCACAACAGAGTTGGCACCGACATGTGTTTGGTGCACAATAGTTTATTTTTGTGTTGTGATAACAATATCTTTAGGAGAGGTTATGTTTGGGGGGATATACCGGCTGTTCAGCGTAGTTAGATAGGATAAAATCTCAGTAGAACACATTTTTATCTCCCTTGTTTGAGAAAACAAACGATCTAAAGTTTGTAAGATGCATGGAAGTCTGAAAGTATAGGATAAAGAAATGGTTCGAGAGCTTGGCATAGATGAATTTTATCATTCCAATTTTTAAGCTGAGCAGTTGTGGTGCATAGTTACTTGCCCCGTTTCGTTTCGGCAGCGTCAACGGTTTGACTGCCTCTGTTCGATTTATGTGTAGATTTAACTTTTATATTGAGATAGTATTTTGCATAGGGTTCCCACCAAGAACTTAGGGTCCCAAGCCAACCTCACCTGCAAGTGGTGCACCTGCCGATCAACGGACGAGGCTCTGGCAAACAAAATGTCCCAATAAGCGGCAATAGGCTCGCCACCTATTACGTGGGATCAAAACACTGGCGAAAAGTGGGCGTTTAATATGCCTCTGCCTACCCCTTCGGGGAAACAGGCGTGAGTCTATGTATGTATGTATGTAGTATTTTTAAAAGCATGAAAGTAGAATTATCGCTGTTGACATGCGATCACTGCGTAGTATGTGTGGGGTGAGACTGATTGATAGAATTCCAAATGTGATAATACGAGAGAACAGTGGTCTGAAAGAAGATGTCGTGACTAGGATTGAAAAAGGAATGCTGAAGTGGTTTGGACATGTGGAGCGAATGAGTGAAGAAAGAATCACGAATCAGATCTATAAGGCAAATGTGTGTGGGCAAGTCGGTCGCGGCAGACCTCGTCGGACATTCCCCGACCAAATTGGGGACGTCCTAAAAAACGGTAAGGTCCGAAGTACCCGAAACCGGCGAGCGTGTATGAAAAGAGTAATGAGTGTAGAGGAATCGCGTGAGGTTTGTAAGGATAGAAGCAAGTGGCGTTCTGTTGTCTCTGCCTTCCCCGACGGGAAAAAGGCGTGAGTATATGTATGCATGTGTATGTATGCTATTTTTCTATTGATTCTAGTTGTATTATTGGTTAAGTTTATGTAATCTCAAATTTCTAGCATTATAATACATAGTTATAATTTAGCCTACAATGGAGCAGAATACAATTGTAAACCAAAACACGAAAACACTGTAGGTTTTTAAAATATTAGTTAATGTTTTGCTTAATATCAAATACAGCTGTTACCAGCTTCGCAAGGGTACCAAAAATACAAATTCACCTACAATACAAAATAGAAAGCAAATATATCTGGTTATAAAATTCTCTTAGAAAGTAGGTATCAAATAAAATTTATACACCAGCGATGAAAACGCCGACGGACGGCGGCGTAGTAACTTCGAAGAAGCTTGCTTAGAAGTGCGCCGAGAGCAGTTGCTTTGATCTCCACTGGCAACAACACTTCACTTTATAACTCTGGGTGATGCAAAAATGGTTCTTATGAACAATATTGAATCAACGGACACAAAGAGCAACAATATTGAGTCAAGTGTGCAAATATTCTAGCGCCTCAGGATTTATATCTAGCACTTCAGGAGTCTTATAGTAATATAATAAAGCTGAAGAGTTTGTTTGCTTGAACGCGCTAATAACAGGAACTACTTGTCCGATTTGAAAAATTATTTCAGTGTTATATAGCCCATTTATCGAGGAAGAAATCTATAAGCTAATTAACATTACGCTATGAGCCACGGGAGCGGAGGAGTATCCCCAAATAATTCGGGTGTAACCGCGGGCTCATTTAGTCAGTCTTATAAAAACAAACGATCTTAGGTATCAATACGCCTTTGATAACAGTTTTGAACGCTACGGCGACACCGTTGGGTTGATAACGGTGAAGTCTCGGAGGGCATTTTAATATCTAGCTCGAATGAAATCGTAGTATTTGGTATTCATGTTATTTGTAGGCGCGAACTATGAAATGCTCTATTCAGTTAAAATAGTTTTATTCGTAAAATATTGTGTGTTGGCAAAGTACTGTGTCCACAAGTATAGGTTAACAAATGTATGTCTCAATATACATAACATTGTCAGATTTGTACATGTGATCACACTTGAAACTTGAAAAATAGGTACTCATATTTTTTTAATCTAGACTTCAACCTTATCTAAATTGAAAGAAGCGACTTTATTTGTCTAAAACAAAAACAATCATAAATCAAAATGAATCGTAATGAAAACTTTACTGTATAATAAATTGTATTAAAGTTTCTTATCGCAAAACAAAAATAAATATTGGCATTGGCTTGCTCAAGTACAGACATCGGCATTGATGAGACAACCATTTTAACAACTGAACATACATATTACATACACGTTTACATTAATATATTTAGAAACTACATACAAACTCGTTTAAATCGTATCAGATCTATTATTGCATTTTCTCAGTGCAATAAAGAAAATAGCCAAAGAAATTCCAGCTAAATGTAATTTTGGAAATAGAAAATCCTTATTCGCCATTGCACATCTATCTCCTGAATGTTTGGCGTACAGTAATAACTTATGCAGTTGAACACACACATCTATTACGAGTCCAAATACATAGTTCAGACAAATGGAAGATAGTTTTATCGAGATTGATTAAAACAGACACATTCCAATATGTTTCGGAGAAAATAGTTGTTTTTACCCCGATAGAGATTGATACTGTTTTGAAAATAATAGATTTTGTTAGTTTGTGTGCAGTCTGTGTTTTGTGTTGGTTCGTTATAAGAAAAGGCGACCGTAGGTACTTTTCCATACCAACGTTTATTACACTTATATATTTGCCTAATTTATACCCAAGGCGAAATTATTATTTATAGTACGTGTTTTTAGGCCAACGTAATAGTTTAACCTAAATTGTTTGTTTTGCATAAACAATTTTTAAGAATATTTTTGGTAAATAAACTCACATACCCCTAGAGAATTTTGTTGTATGCGTGATTTATGTTTCCTTACTTTGGCACACATTTATAGCTAAATTTATGCGCATTCTTTGTACCTTGCCTGAAATACATTTGCATTCCTTGAGATCACTTTGTATAAATAGTGTTTTTCGTAATAATGAACTAACGGGACGGAGGTGCGGCATTAATTAACATTTCGCAGCGAAAATTTTGATGATGTACGTCGTATCCTGCTCACGCGAAATGTTTCCAATCAATACGGAAATTTCGAAAACAGGGCGAATACGTAGCGAGCCGAGAGCGATCGTCGCGCGTCGTCGCCTCCCGCCGCGCGCCGCACCGCGGGAACATAGGCATTCACCCAACACCAAATAGAAACTGGCAGTTAGTACCTAAGCCAAATGTCATTATATCTGCTCTTAAATCTTAAAGTAAGGAGCTTAAAATATCATGTCTACAGCAAATATTAATTCACTGTTAATACCTCCAATAAATATAGTGTAGGTGGCAAGTTCAAATTACAGTGATACAAGAGTGTTGTCGATTCGAGAGGTCGCTTTTCTTTGCTTAGGTATAGCTTATTTTTCTCGTAGTTTGTTGTTGATCCAATTTTCTGCTAGTATCCGGCGCTTCGGTTGAATGGCGGGCTAATAGCAGCGAGTCCGCTGAAAAGGAAAGCGTTGACCCTGTTAGCGGTGCTCGTTACAGCCAAGAGCGCTCTGCAGACAAGCTGCCCTGAACATATTAGCTCAAACGTGACCAGAATTCTTTCCTTCATATTCTACTCTCTCAACTATCATGTGCTTCAATAATTGATCGTGTTACTAAATACCGCTTAACTTACCGAACGTGTACCTAACAAACTAATGAAATAGAAAGAACAATTTTATTACTGTAAAACTGAGCGCAATAAAGTTACGGTGCTTATTTTTGTTGCTTGCTTCGACGTTATTGTACGTAAACAATGACTTTGTTAGTGAGAACAGTAGATATATTTTAGTGAAGATTCTTTGATTTAGCGGTAACTGCTCTATGATGTAGTTGGATTATAGTTCGTAATAAAGGGTATTGTTACTTTTTGCTCGATTAGATGTGCTATTATCTGTGACGGACGAAGGCGTCGGCGCGAAATGTCAAGCGGTCTTAGGGCTATTATGTCTGTAATGTCGGCGTGATATTTTTAGTATAGCATCTGTCCCGCCCCCGTGGCTACAGTCGGGGCTACCGGCGAACATTCCACGAAGGCCGAACAGGTCACCATACGGCACCTTAGCTATTACCGTAGAGGTGACCCTTGATCGACAATGCAAAGCGATTGGACTCAGCCATTGTAGAATGTTCTAAATGTTCTTAATTCTATATAACAATTGTTTATAACTTGTAAGTTTAATAAACATTCTACAACTATGCATTGTATTTGTAGTGTATTATTAACTAAGATGGAATTTTAAATTAACTGTTAGTAATTAATTGGATTAATTTGCATTTGATATTGGACTGAATGGATTTTTACAGTTGATAAACTATTATTACAGAAACAAAGAGCTATGATTTTACTTTTAACTTTGTTATTAATTAATAATAAAATCTATAAAATAATAATATAAATACAACTAATATTTGTGGAAAATGTGAATATTTACTTTGTCAGAAGAGCCTTAGTGAGAAGTTACATAAAGAAGAATTGAATTAAGGCATCTGATGTGTGTCGAGAACACAAACTATATTGGATAAGTTTTAAATATTAGCATAGAGATTAGTTTCAGTCGGGCCTACAGCTAGACGGGCAACTAGGGGCTTTTTGATACTCGGCCTTTGAATTGCAGATTTATTATACATACATACATACATAGACTCACGCCTGTTTCCCGGAGGGGTAGGCAGAGACTACGGAGCGCCATTTGCAACGATCTTGACATATCTCTCTTGTTTCATTCACTCCCATCAGATTCCTCATGCATGCTCTTCTGTTCAGGGTGCTTCTAACCTGTCCTGTTTTTAGGATGTCTCCAATCTGGTCAGAGAACGTCCGCCTAGGTCTTCCCCTTCGTCCTGTCCCTTCCACACTTGCCTTATATATCTGCTTGGTCAATCTTTCGTCATCCATCCTCTCCACGTGTCCAAACCATCTTAGCATACCTTTTTCGATGCTTGTCACTACATCTTCTTTTACCCCACAACACTCTCTTATCACACAATTCTTTACTCTGTCAGTCAAAGAAACACCACACATACTTCGCAGTGCTCTCATTTCTACAGCATTTATTCTACTTTCATGACTCTTCTGCCATACCCAACTATCACTACCATACATAAGAGTAGGTACTAACTCCCCTCTATGGACAGCCAAACGTGCCTTTTTGGACACGTTTTGGCTATTCATAAACGCCTTCAGAGCTCCATTCACTCTATTACATGCATTAACTCTTCTTTCAATATCTTCTACATTCTTACCATCTCTTGTACAGCGTACCTAAATATACAAACTCATTCACTTGCTCCACTCGCTGTCCATCGATCATAAATTCATAACATTACAAGCCGTAACGCATTCCTCCTTTTCAAAAACCATAACTTTCGTTTTACTTACATTTACTTTCATTCCCTTCCTCTCTAACGCACCATGCATGATTGTTACCATCTCCTGCAACTCCTCCGCTGAAGACGCAAGTATAACCTGATCATCAGCATAAAGGAGGCATTTGACAAGTAACTCATTCATCCTTAATTCACAGTCACTATTTTTCAAATCTTGCAAACAACTGTCCATGAAGAGGTTGAACCAATCCGTGTACGACCCATTTATCCTCACACAAGCTCTAGAATCTTCATAAAGAGATTTCTGAGCTCGTAGTATAGTATGAGTACTATATATGTCTTACAGCAAATTTTATTCTGCATCGTGTTGACAAAAAAGATTTGGATATCATCATACAATCTATCGCAGTCCACTGCTGGAGTCGACCTCTCATTATTTCATTCACAATAACAATGGGGGTTTATAATAGAATTTGGCCAGCAATACCACGGTGGCCAGAGGGGTTGTATAGGATTTGATGCGGAGTTTTTCGTCTCTTCAGAAAGATATTATTTGCTCTACGTATTTTCCTTAGTCACCTCTTAGACACGACCCCACGGAATGAAAGTAGGGTAGTGACACTTTATATTCTTAGGCCTGATGGATTGGACACTATAATGGGTTCACAATCTATAAAAAGGTTACTTTTTATAATTAGGGTTTTACGTTGCTACATCAATTAAGAATGCTTTGCCTGAGGTTAGTTTATGCCGGTTGTGCAAGGGGTGGGTTGCAACTGTGTTACATTCTATTTAAACAGCCTCGCTTTGCATGATATTTGATTTTCCATGCTCGTAGCGTGCTTTTGGAGCACCCGTATTGATAAAATGTGTCTTTCTCTTCGACATGATTTATTAGTATGCTTGTGGTAGATCGGTATTTCTTTTGCAGTTTGTTACGACTAATATTATAACAAGAGCAAGGAAAGGTGGATTGAGATAGTTCATTAGAAGAAAATTAAAAAAGAAGATACTCCAAGAGATGTAAAATATCATGTACTTAGCTATAAACAATATAAAAGAACTTAGAACTCACATGTTATAAAGAGTTTTGGAATGAACAGGTTACTTGTTTAGAGATACATGCAGCTAAATGATCTTGCTGATGCTATAAAATATGAATATCAGCAGTCACTTAATTGACTTTATAGAACCGAAATTTATATAGCAAGTGGACAGATTACAAGTGAACGACGGCATAAACTATAGGGCTACATAATAACAAGTTGCAACATGTTCCTGGCAATACGACAAGTTGTGCCGGTCCAGTAACAATACGTCTTGATATATAGCTACTGACAATACCTACACCACTACATTGTCGCCTATCCTATTCATTGATGCACCTTATTTATTTACGAAGGCAGCTTTTGTACGGTGTTTTATTCAAATTTTATGCTAGTCGTTACTTACATTGCTAGCGACTTTTTGTATAACAAAAAGTCAATACGAATAAGTTGAAGAGAAATGTTACTCTTTTACTTCTTGAGTTCTCTTCTATTATTATAACACAGTGTATAATTATGTTGACACTGAAGGGAAGATTATTAAGTAACTAATATGATTTAATTTATTTTGTAAATAAAGCAGCTGATATTGTAATATGATTATCGCAAACACATCACAGTCTAGAAAGTGCTTTTTTACGAAATAAATGGAACAACGTATTGTAAAAAAATAAGATAGGTACTGTATGTTTGTAATGGATTCGTAACTGAGAATTTGTTTACAAAATGGGTAGCTCTATTGCTGCTTTACGTTTCAGCACATCACGTTTTTCTTTCAGAGAAATATTTGAAAAGTATTCTGAAGTACGAGTTTGACTCGCAAATGAGTTGCTTTTTGTTATTTTACCCGAATAACATTATAATAACTACAATAGAAATCGAGATATGTTGCTTTTTACAGTACAATATTCCTTGCAACATTTCATTCTAGCAATAAACATCAGTATCACCACAGTATTACACATTAACAGACCTCTAGTCTGAATAGTTTCAAATGCTATTTTATCGTCCATTCAAACTTCATCCACAAGAGCCCGATTGCCTTCAAATCAACCATCAAGGTAAATTATGAGTCGACAATTTAATAATTGTCAAACCGTGAGCGTCTCCGTCTCGATCGGATTAATAAACCCACGTGACTTATCGTTATTTTGACAGCTCCTTCAATCACTTCACGTACTTACTCAGAAATATATATATAGTCTAAGTACTTACTGGCGCGGAAACACCGAGTCATTTTACTAACATAGTTATTGGGAGATTGTTGTTGACGTAATATAAAGTAACACCTTTTTGAAAGACTTAAGTTTGGAAGAGTACGTGTAATGCATTGATGTCAGCTTTGTCTTGAAAAGTAAGTTAGGTATACGTAATACCTACAACTAAACCGGTGTTTAATTTGAGGTAGGTTACATAGTATTTTATGATAATACCGAATTTTACCCGTGGCTTTGCTCGCGTGTGTATTGACTGAACGTTGTCCACTGTAGGTACAGGGACGTGAAAAATTGCAAGCAAGCAAACAATTTTTGATCAAACATGAAATGAGCAACATTTTTACGCAGGTTATTTACCTTTAATAATGCTAAGAATGTTTTTATTTATAAGACTTGTGTTGTTCCAGACCCCGCACCGGCGTGGTAGGCGCACTGCTGAGGGTCGCGCGCCCTCTCCTGTGACTAGCCAGAGTTCTCGCGCACGGCACGGGCGGCGGATTGTAAGTATTCCTCCTACTTATTATGTATATACTACACCATAGGCACAATGTTTTAAATTCATTCAAACGGAATTGGAACGGGACTTTTACCTACACGCTTTGGGCTCGGTACGCTCTCAGTACTGAGTGTGTAGCAAAGCGCCTTGAGCTAGGTATGCACTAGGTATAGAGCACGAGGCGTGTAGGTAGGTATAAGTCGCCGTTCCTCCCGTTTATATAAAGTTAAAATACAGTATAGATATCATCATTGATCCGAGTGGTGACGGATTAACAATACGGAACGTCACCACCCCATATCATCCCATGGGTGACGTAAGAGCCGACAGAGGGAGCATATTACGCAGAGAACAGCACTGTAAGGGAAGGAAAACTTGATACAAACCCTATACCAACCCATTTGGCCAGCGTGGTATAGTGGCCAATCCCTGCTTTTAAAGGAGAGGCCTAGTCCAGTAGTGGACTGTTAAAGGCTGATGATGAAATAGATATAATTTGCCATAGGTAGAGATATTACCTACGCTTATATCTACTAGTGATCTTAATAAGGGTTTCTATTGTCTAAAGGCTCAACTTCTACTTTCGTAATACAAACATCGAGGGTTTTGGTAGCTCAAGTAGAGGACAATCATATTTTTAAATTGAAAATGGCGTTTGAAAATTGTACTGGTTGCTTTAGTTCCACTAAATACTTGAGTAATCATATTAAAACTGGGATTTCTATTTAAATCTCAGAAAACATAAAGAAGTGTCCGCAAATACAATATTGCAGGCCTGTTGAGTGAATAAGGCACTATGTCTGTATGCTTAAAAAAATATCGTATTTGAGAAGCAAAAACGAAACGTTATGAAATTAATATCGTCCATATTGGACTAGATAGATAGATAGATAGATAATTGCTTTATTGTGCAAATGTTGGTACAAATTCGGTGTAATTAAATAACTTAATTAATGATCCGTATCAAATGCACAAGGGCGTATCGCAGAGTGCGATCCCTTACAGGCAACCTTAGGATGGACACACTGAAAAAGACAAAAAGCTTTGATGTGTAGCGACTAAAGGTATCGATTACTAGAAATTGTTTTTGTTCAATAAACATACATACGCAGGCATACATACAATAGATATGATAGGTGCTAAACATATACATAAATACATAATATACATATATATATATATACTAGCTGACCCAGCGAACTCCGTATCGCTTTTTTAAGAGTTTTTATTTAATTCCCTTTTATCCAAGCTCCTTTTCCAAAGAAACCGTTGACTTAGCGATTAAGCTCTTATCATTTCAGAGCCTATAAATGATGAACAAACAAACATAGATTTTTATATAATATTGAATTCCCCAATCCTTAAAATATCGGAGACGATACCCATATCGACTTTAAAAAGAATCCCGTCCGCCATCTTTAATCACGAAATAGATGTTGTTTTTCGATTCTCCACCCCTTAAAATATCGAAGGCTATACCCATATTGATATTTAAAATTTTCTCATCCGCCATCTTTGATTTCCCGTCCGCCATCTTGGATCACTAAAGAAATTTCATAATAATAATCAGCGTCCCGAAAATCTCGAAAACGATACCCATATAGATTGTATCCTATTCGTTTAGCCTTTTTTTGCCTTTGACCCAACCCTCCCCCTTCTCGTTTGACCGTTTTATTATTTTTGTCTGGTCCCTAAAAGTTGTGGCGTAATTTTATATAGCCTATAGCCTTTCGGAATAATTGGACTATCATAGGCAATAACAATTTTTAAAATCCGATTGCTAGTTCCTGAGATTAGCCGACATTATGTTTTAGCCTTTTGCCCGGCCCCAAAGGATCGAAGCGTTATGTTATATGCCTATAGCCTTGCGGAATAACTGGGCTAACGTATACAAAAATATTTTTTTAGATCCGACCGGTAGTTCCTGAGATTAGCGCGTTCAAACAAATAAACAAACAAACAAACTCTTCCGCTTTATTATATTAGTATAGATAGTATAGATCGATATTCGGGGTAACACAAATCTCCTTTATTTGGCCGATACTATATAACTGTAAAAAGTATTTACACATACAAACTACTTAGTACAAAGCAAACTTGGGCCAATATCATAAAGCCAATATGGCGACTGTGATTTGTCTGTCAGAACTATTAGAATTTAACAAAATACTTACTCGACAATCCGAATTTTGCGGATATATGTTGTCGACTCGAAATCTTTATTTTTCAATGTTTTATTATTCAAGTAAGGTTTCGATGTACTCCTTGACGAAATTATTAATATAAGATAATCGACATCTGTTAGAATCTTTTGGAGTTAACAGATAATTGTGACTGTCAATTAATTAAAGACAAATAATTTGCAATAAAATAAAATTGCGACTATAATTAAAGATCTAAGCTATCCTATCTTTCAAGTTGGACCAGACTGCTCACGGTGTGGCAATTTAATTTAAAATCGGTTAAGTAGTTTAGGAATCCATCGCGAACAAACATCGTGACAGGAGATATATATATATATATATATATATATATATATATATATATATATATATATATATATATATATATATATATATATATATATATATATATATATATATATATATATATATATATATATATATGTATATATATACACAATATACATAATTATAATGCATAAATATAATTATGAACACTAAATACAGTGATACAATTTGTTTACAATGACAAATAGTGCTTCATTAGTGCATTTTTAAATATTTTCAATGATTTAGCTTGCCTAATTTCGACCGGCAGCGCATTCCACAAACGGGCAGCTTGAACAGCAAAGGATTTGTCGTAGTAGTTTGTGGTATGTGCTGGCATCTGCAGTCTCAGATCCACTGACGACCTCAAGGTCTTTAAATGTCTGTCATGAAGGAACTTAAAACGTTCTTTGAGATATGTGGGGGTATTAGGATTGAAAAACACATTGTACAGTAACATAAGAATATGAGTATTCCGGCGAAGTCGAATTGGGAGCCACTTGAGCCTGGAACGAAATTCAGATATCTTCTTAATATATAAAATCCTTGCGTTACTGACTGACTGACAGACACGCTACAGCCGAAACTATTGGGCGCAGGAAGCTGAAATTTGGCATGTATGTTCCTTGGGGACCGTAGGGGTGCACTAAGAAGGGATTTCCCGAAATTCCCACGGGATCGGCCAAAACAGGTAAATTTAAAAAAATGCAGGCGTAGCTGCTGGCGTCCTCTAGTATGATCATATTTGCGTAAACCAAAAATGAATCTTATACAGAAGTTTTGGAGACGCTCAAGTTTATCAAGTTGGTCCTCATTAAGATCAAGATAGCTGACATCGGCATAATCGAGTATTGGGAGAAGCAAGGATTGTGCAAGCGCAATCTTGGTGGTTGTGGGAAGAAAGTTCCGCAGCCTACGCAACGACCCAGCTGAAGCAAACAGTTTACGGTTGGTCTCCTGTATTTGACTTCCCCATGAAAAAGTTTTATCCAGATAAATACCAAGGTTTTTGACGTTGTCTAAGATTGGTAGGATGTTACCATCGAACCGAATCTGAGGCAGTTGTAACCAATTAATCTTGGAAATCATCCTGGAACTGCCAATTAGAATGACTTGTGTTTTTGACGGATTTATCTTGAGACCATAATTTTTGCTCCACGTACAGATATGCGCCAAATCTGTGTTTATATTAGAAAACGCCGTTGAAATTGACTCTAGTGGTGCCTGTAAATATATCTGCAAATCATCTGCATAAAGGTGGTAGGACGAAAGTAACTGTTTGGATATAGAATTAATAAAAATTGCGAAAAGTAACGGAGATAGCACGCCACCCTGCGGTACCCCAACAGTTGTATTACACCACGAAGAGTACGACTCATCAACACGACTACGCTGTCGGCGTCCAAACAGGTAACTATGAAACCAGTCAATTACCGCTGGAGATATTATGTTAGTAGAGCGGAGTATGGCAAGCAGGATGTGGAAATCCACGGTGTTAAATGCGTTGCTAAAATCAAGCAGGGACAACAGTGTGAGTTTTCCACCATCCATGCCCAGCCTTATCTCATCAGTGATATGAACTAATGCTGTGGTAGTACTATGACCGGGACGAAAACCGGACTGGAAAGGATTCAGGAGAGCATTCTTCGAAAGGAAAGTACAGAGTTGCATATGAACAAGACGCTCAAGGACTTTGGAAAGGAATGGAAGTATAGATATAGGACGGAAGTCAGTAAGGGAACAGGGTTTGGATTTTTTAGGTATTGGAACTATTTGTGCGTCTTTCCACGTTGTTGGAAAGACGCCGCTGGTAATTGAGTAATTTAGGATAGGACAGGGAGGATTTCATCTAGGATGGGTAGGATCATGTTGCGACTGATGCAGTCATTACCAACAGCATTGGATGAGATTGACGTGATGCTCTTTTTAACATCACAACTGGCAAATTGCTCGAAAACAAAAGGTGAATCTGGGAGTTGGGATACGTGAAAGATCTTGTAACGTGTTTGATTTTGCTGTCCCATTAAAGTTGGGTGAAGCAGTGAAATGTTCGTTAAGCGAATCTATATTTATATCTATGGGGATTGTGTCATTGCGAGACTTACCAACTCCCAGTGTTTTAAGAAATTTCCAGATTTTTACTGGGTCTCCGTTTTCAACAGAACTGTGAATATGCTGGCGTTGTGCTTTCCTACACACTAGATTTATCTGTTCTAATAATTTAGAGATAAATTCTCTTTTATTTGTTTATGAGGAATAAAATAAATAGGGACAGGACAGATTTCAAAAATTGTGTTAACATTAAAATGCTAATCTTTCTTTATATTATTTTCTGACATCGAAATATATGTACTTGTTTTCTAAGTAATGTAGATTACATATATTAATATTTAATATCCACCCGTGTGTGAAGCCGGGAAGGACACTAGATTTAATTCAAAGAGCACAAAGTATAATATTCTATCACGTTGAAAGTGTTCTTTCTATTTAGACAGCATTAGGTAGTTTGCTTTGCGCCGCGTGGGCCACTCGCGCGACGTTCTCTTCTCTCTATTTGCACATTAGGTCTTACGTACGACGACGCTGCACACTACAAACATACTGCCACTTTCCTTCTCGTTGCATGTTAGTTTACTATTTTATTTGCTTTATTTACACTCAGTGTCATGATAGTATGACAGTAGTATTTTTTTTTTTGTAAATACAGCTCTTGTTCTAATATATCTTATGTCGCAGGGGACTTTTAAAACATTTAAATAACGTACTAAAACTACAAATTGTTGTCCCGTGTTAATCAAACTAACAACGTTAAGGGGCTTCCTAAACCACTACACAATATGAGTAGTGAGACAGAGTCAGTGAGAGTATTCAATCATTTTGTGAGAGTGAAACGTTTTTATTACTTCGAAAAGTAGATTTGAGCCCGATACTCTCATCGTAGCAGCTTGTTGGTCCCCACTAGGCTATCGTTACCTCAGTCATTTGATGAGAGCAAACGTTTTATATACCTGTAATGTTCCGCCTAACATCCTTTTAATTTTATACCTGAGCACAAAGCGTGTTGGGGGCGATGCTTATCATTAATCGACGAGATACACATAGGTCACGGCGCCCCATGAGCCGTGTAAACGAACATTACCGTACATTAAAACAAAAGCTGCGTTGTGCGGTTTCAATGGCTGTTGATTTTGCCCAATAGCCAGCTTTTCAATGTTATGTTTGTACGGCAACAAAGACCGTTTTGATCTATAGAGTTACATGAATGCCTGCTGGACAAGTGCAGGTTTTATCATAAGAATGTAAGTTCATAGCTAGTAAAGTATAATAGCACGATATCACCAGTCTCCTGGACAAATCTTCTTATATGAGGCATTTTACAGAAGTAATTTTTATATGTGAACACCTGTTTTCCTGTTTTATCGAACATTTCACAAAATCGCACTCTCTTCCTAACTTCAGTCATCCCAAGGTAATTCCCTGAGACCGAAGTTAGACGTAGCTCGAGTGTACGAAAACTCGCTCCAATATTTTATCTAATTGAATTTTTGAACTCCACACATTTTATAGATGTTCGTTTATGTTAGAATTTACTTAAAATTTCGCTTTGAAGGAATCTTTACAAGAAAGTTAGACAGTTTCTTTTACAGTCCGTTTAGTCCTAAAGGTCATAGAGATGCAAATGTTATGTAATAACTGAACCGTTGTTAATGCCCGTATATTTTTCGTACAGTTAATATTTTTATATAAATAATATTGCTTAGTAAATATGGTGTTGAATTTACTTTAAATTTATTTGTTCCACGTAAAAGGTATAATATGTTTTTCTGCATCACCTAACGGCGCTTTACTCCGTCGCGGCCGCGCGCCGCGACCGATGTCGAGTCAGAGTAAACGCGCCATGTATATCGAAAACGCTCGCCGCTGACGCCACCGCTGTAGGCAGTGACCGGGCCGTAAAGGTAGTCCGGCAGAAAAGACCTGTAGCATTAAGTCCGCCTCTGTAAACTTGTTTGTGTATAACGTAGTACATAACGTGTAACGTGTGTGTTGTGTTGCGTGTTGCAGAGGCGTGGGGCGCGGCGCGTGGCGGCGGCGCGGGCGCGGGCGGCGCCATGACGCGGCGCCCGCCACCATGACGCTGCCGCCGCCCGCGCGCCCCGCGCACCCCGCCGCGCACCGCGCCATGCGCTACTACCGCATCTGGATCTACGCGTGCAACGGCGCGCTCTTGCTGGGGGCGCTGGCGTTCTGCGCGGCAGCGGGCCGCGCGCTCTCCGACTACCGGCGCGCGCTCGTGCCCGGCCTCGGCGCGGCGCAGCCCGGCTTCCTGTACGGGTACGCGGCGCTGCCCGCGAAGGCCGGCCTGCTGCAGCTGCTCGGCTGCCTCGCCGCGCTCCGCCTCTCCGAGCGCATGCTCAACGCTTACTGGCTAGCCCTACTAGCCCTGCTTGTCGGGGACGCCGCCATCGGAGTCTACTGGGCCTTCCGCTTCGAGCGCGTCTGCCGGGAGCTTCGGCCCCAGTTGCGGCTCAGACTAGCCAAGGATTACGACACTGACGTAGAATTCTCGCAGGCCTGGGACCGCCTTCAGAGGGAGCAGCGTTGCTGCGGCGTCACCGGGCCCGCCGATTTTGCCGCTTTTAACCGAACAACGCTCCCGGCCAGCTGCTGCCGCGTCCCCACGCACACGGCCTCGGTGACGCCGACGCTGCTGGCCGTCACGGCGGCCACGTCTCCCGCGCCCTTCACTCCAGTTCACTGTGCGCCGCACACGGCGGCTTGTGCGGAGAGACTACTCGTGTGGCTCAGACGAACTGCAGACGCGTTGTTCGTGTTAGGGTATTGCGTCATAGCATTTCTAAAATTGTGCTTCCTCGGAATCCTCCGGTACGAAATAAAGGAGATGATTCAAAAAATTAGAATACTTCAGAGCGAGCTGGGCGCAGGTGAACTGATGGAGGGCAGTCCGATGCACGGCGGGCCGCTGTCGCAGACGGTGATAGTGAACGCGGTGAACGCGAACGGCGGCGTGCGCGCGCACGGCGGCAGCCCCGAGCGCGCGGGCGAGCGCGACGCGCTGCTGGGCCGCGCGGCCGAGCCGTGCGCGCGCCGCAACACCACCGCGCACGAGGACCTGCTGCCCAAGACCATCAACGGCAACAACAACTGCGAGATGCGCGAGCTGGCGCGCGGCGACTACCGCCCGCTGGCGGCGGACAGCGCGGCGACTCGGATCTGACTAAGATGTTACCTGGAGCGGCTGTTCGGGCGTCGCTGGCGCTCCTTCCCGGCCGGGGGGTGCGAGCTGGAGCCGGCGGTGCGGCCCGCGCCCGTGTGCGTGCGCCGCGCCGCCGCCGCCGCGCGCGTGCGACTCGACACCCGCCGACATACCCGCTCCGAATTCGAGTTGTAAGCCTCTGTCGCGCCCGCGCCCGCGCCCTCACTCACGCAGCGCCGAGCGAAGCGACGCCATACATCGCCGCTGTCTATTGCGAGTACCGACGTGGTCGGTAGGACTAACTGTATGTTACGTTTATAGTGGTAGCTCCGTCAAACTGTATCGATGCGGATCAGTGCTAGAGTGTGGCGGTTGAGAACGTTGTGGACCATAGGTTACGAATATTACGGAAGTGCATCGAACGATATAATTGTGTAATTTAGACAAAGTGATCGATTTATCGAGCAAAGCTTGTGTTTAGTTCCTAAATTGTGCGGTTTAAATATTGATTTGGTAGTGCATAGGACACATAAACATGTTTTAGTTTCCGGCCCCTGGGGACCCGACGAGTGCGAGCACCGTACAGCGCTCATGTGAGGAAACGCCGTCTCCGCCCGATACACGCGAACAGGCGCAGCGGCACACACACACACACACTTAGCGTATGTATGTAATGGCTACTAGGAGAGCAGTAAATCCATCCTGCATATATTGTATCTGTATACTCGATTACGATTTTAATATTTATAGCACTAAATAACGGGAATCAACAAATATTAAGATTAATTACGATGATTGTTTAGCATTAAGACCTAACAGTTTTTGATTGTATACCAATAGATTTACGACAATTATTATTGTAATATGTATTTTACAAATTTTCATGTCATTTTATTCATTGTCTTCAATTAATATCGAATCTTATGTGTTTATTAAATAATAATGTTTCCGCTGTTGTTCGACAGAGGCCGCCTTGTGTCCGGTGCTTGTCGCCGAGGTGCTCGATGTACTTACGGGCATACATAATATGAACATTTAGATATAAATATATGTAATTTAAAATATAGACTTGTCTCGTTTGTTTTTGATAGTTGAATATAGTTGAGGCGACAATCACTGGCGACAATGCGGGTCTAATGTAAATCTGGTATAAATTGGATAGAATTGAATTTATAAAATGTAACAATTCGCTTCCATGGAACCTAGCTGCCGTTCGGTTATTTCCCCTAGGACACCATTGATGTCATCGAGTTATTAGTTTATTATAAGTATTGTTACCTGCTTCGATGTTGCACCGACTCCAGAGCAGACTATGACGTATACTGCACACATGTACACTTGTATATGTGTGCAGTCACCGCTTGTGTGAAGCACTAACACACAGGCAAGTTTGTTTTGACAGCTTTCCTTACATGAATCGGGCAAGAGCGAGAGCAGTGACAGTCGCTCCTTGTCTATTTATCTAGTTCTCATTATCATACCTTATGTTGTCAGTAAATGTAAATAATAAACATAATTTGTACATGTGTAGTATGCGAGTAATTGTGCATGGACAGATTGACAAAAATAGTACTGATATGAGCTTAAACGACGTAGTGCCTACAATTATATGCTTGTAAACAGTATAAAGCGAACGACTACACTATTAATAACATTTTATTTTATGGCAGAAGAATTTAAAACGTTTCGTACTACAATTTATCATTATCTCGACAGAGAGCAGACGTTACGCTAATGTTTAAAGAGATCGCGCTAACAATCTAGACTGCGCATATAAAATATTACAATAATCTCATGGTGTAAGGAATTAGGTAAAATGTATTAATGGCTGTGTCAATATAGGTGAGACCTATCAACGAAGGACAACTGGCACGATCTCGAACCGGCCACGACAGCTACGCGCCGCTACGAGACGCCCGCGTGCTCGTAGAGCGTAGCGCGATGCGTAGGCCGGCGCTACGAGCCGCGATACGCGTGTGCCCGACTCAAAAGTCGCTTCACCCGACGAACGACGTTCGACTACCTGTAATACCTACATTCATACATATTTGTACTTTTACGAACTAACTTTATAGATATATTGTAATGACGAGTACGAAATTATGTTCGCTTAGAGTAGGTATAATATTTTGTGAATTTATGCAGAAAAATAGTTTTTTAATATTGTTGTCACATGAATGTACCAATCTTATAAAAATTTGTACCTATATTCGGAAAGTTGAATAATTTGTAGCTAGGATCCAATCTAAATCCTGCATTTCTTCCAAAAAAAAAAAACGGTAAAATAACATGTGCCTTGGCTTATAAATTGTATAACTGATGTTATGTTTATTATAAATTAATGGATATAAAATATATGGAACATAAACTCGTCTCAGATGTGCTGCCTACACCTTCCGACGTGTGTACGGAGGCAAACGACCGCACGGTCGCGTGTGGTCGTACTGCGACTATTCACTCCTTTACCTGAACTTGGAGCCGCGTCCGGGTCGTTACGATTCGACCACTCGATAACGTGTATACTATTTTCATTTGAGCACCACACTGATTTTATTACAGTTATATTATACTCGTATTTGATTGTTTACTGTGTTTATTTTTATTGTATGACTCATAAAATCGTACGAAGTGATGTGAGTGACCGGTGGCTCGATATATTCTGTGCACACTATTACGGACGGTTCGCTGTACGTAATCTTTTGAATTCTCTACTGTCACAATACTTTGAATGTTTTCCTTGTTATGTGTGTTTCATTATTAAAGTAGAGTTGTTACAACTTTCCGAAGGTACGCACTAGGCGACTGAGAGCTAATATTATCATAATAAATGCATTAAATAAAGAGTTTGTTAAAATGTTGTGGCTTTTTATTTGTTGTTTACCTATCACCTGTAAATGAAAGTGAGTAAAGAAGAAAGCTAATCTGCATTCCATCAAAGGAATAGTCCCACTCTCATTCGCACTACGTAAGCAGCGACCATGAAAGGTAATGAATATTGATACTTGTGAAGCTCTGGGGAAAGTTAAACTATCTTAGAATCCGCAACGGATTTAATCACAAATACATTGGCATTGGAAAATAAATAATTCACTTCTCTTCTTAGTAAACCGGGAGAAAACAATGAAGATATATGACGGTAAGAAGAGATAAGCACTACGAACATAAACATTAAGGGTGCCTATATTGTGAACTGTACCTACGTATGGTAGCAACTACATTCCAACAGCTGAAAATAGCCTTATCTCTATGAAATGGGGCTAAATATAATAATATATAGGGCTATACGTAACTTAAAGCATCAATAAACGACAATACGGAATTTAATATTCGATCTTTAGATAGATCTGTAGATTTTAGATTCGTGTTTGACATAAGCTCCATACAAAATATGTCAAACACGAATCTCGAATCTCAAAATCCATGAATGAATCGAATATTGAAAATGGCCGTTAGGCTACTGGAACAGTTAATCTCGCTTTCAACAGCAGTCGAAAGCAAAAGTAAGGTAAATACGTGTATACTTCGTTTTCAAGTATGAAACAAACAAGCTTATGTCACCAGGCTCTTTTATTACCAATAACTACACATTTTCTATACAAAATATCATGCTGAAAAACTTACCTGAACACGTTCCTCTTTAACTCGATACGTTCTATCGACGTTCGCTCCACCGATCACGAGCACGTCGCCGTCGCATTCTGAGCGCCGCTCGAACAAAGGCATGTCATCACACGACGCTCCAAAAGTAATACACGAACTATGGAAGCTTCGCGGTGAATCAGGTGAGAACACGCCTCGAGTAACACAAGAACTGTGATATCTTCTCACAGAGGCTGATGGACCTCCAAAGCCAATATTTAAAGAAGTCTTTCTCCTCAATCGCCCAAACTCCACTGCAATATCAGCCCCAACCTTCGCGTTGTTCTTTATAAGCGCAATATCTGACACCAGTTAAAGAAAGAAATTGCGATAATTAACTCCACTACTATTCAAGGACCGTTGGCGTTACTGTACGTTTTATTTACGACAGAATTACGTACCAGCTTAAGTCTTATTAAGTATTTTAACGATCTCGTAATTATTCTGCGAAGAGGGCAGCTAAGAATGGATTTCTTTCGATTCACTGAACAATGGCGAGTTCAGCTTTTATTCAGTACGTTTTTACTTTTTCAATTTTATAAGCACAAGTACATTTACGGGGAAAGCATTCTATATTATGAACGTTGCTACTGGTATTTCCAAGTACTCTGTTTTGTATTTCCTAGTACTCTGTTTTGACTTATATCAGGAAACTGGAAGTCGTTTCATAACTAAAATCTCTCTTTCATTTAATTACAAAATACTGTCTCCTATTTTGTTATTTTAGTTATATATTTTAAGAAGTTATTTAAGTTTCTTTAATATATTATGTACATTATGGCCATGGTGGTAGGAAATAAAAGCAATATTGAATTTTAGTACAATAAATAGTCGTATTATGTGTTAGCCTTATTTATGCAATAAGATTTCCTTGTTTGTTTACGTGACTTAATATGGAATATGACTAATAAAATAATTATTATTATCATTATACCTACGTCAACATTCATAAACGCTGAGAAAATATGAAACACAATTAATTCCAGAAAGGAACGCTAGAAACTTTGTGCACTTAAATATGCTGCAAAGTAAGATGTATAAGATGTATTTTCTGAACCGTGTTATTTAATAACCTAGTTTTCAGTGAAATGCATTTGAGAACTCATTTCAAGTAGAAAAGGATACTGGCTCTGAGCGAAGCTCCTCCCGTTGCTTTCGCGACCGCAGCCAAAATGAACGGTGTCACTTCTTTGCCACGGATGCCGGTGTCTTCTGCTTCTTGTAAGGCATGGCGAATGCTCTCTTCTATGACTTTTTCTATTAAACAGACAAGCAGTTTTAAATGCAGACTATCGGCTTTTTTGTCTCCATTATAGATACTCATATAACAGGCTCAAGCAGAGGGTACGAGCGCCTACTCTAACCTAAAGGCGATCGGGTCTTACACTAAAATCACAGCTAGAGCTCTCGCAGTAGAGTTCGTACTCGCGTAGCCAAATGCACTGACTGATCAACATAAACAAGTTGATTGTATGTTCAAATTTCAATATAAAGTATTATTGTTATGTGTTTTTCTGTCACGTGTATTTTCCTAACAGTAGGTATAAATCGAAAAAACTACGACCCTTTGGCAGCTGTACTGGCAGACAAAGGTGCATAGCACAGAGGCCATTTGATAGTTTTAATCTAGCATGTGAAGTGGGACATTAACTGAGGAGCCTCTATAATTGCGCTATAAATACAATCACAGATTGCAGTAGGTGTAGAGCTATTACAACTTGTGTGGTCCAGGTCTATACAGATGAGTGTTATATGAGTCGATGTTGGTAGGATTAACTAGTGAATTTTCAAATACAATTATCATTTTGAATTACTTCACAAATGCCAGCGGACTAAGCAGACACAAACAGAAAACTCCTACACTCGAAATAACTGCCTGCAGATCACATAAATATTGGCTTCTCTAAGGTTGACATACAACGCTCGGTGCAGTAAAAGTGACGAGGCGGTTATATGTGTTTCAAACTAACTGTAGACAAACTTTGACACTCACAACTTGTACGACAATGAAACTTTGACGACACACTTAAGAACAAGTTTTAAGGAAAGTTTGATTAAAGGACAAATCGCTTTCTACCGATTGTCGATTGAATACATACAGTAAAGCTAAGTAAAAATCACTAAAGTGCGTGATGGGCCAAGCACTATGATGAGTTCCATGGTTTCTCTCAATAATACTCGCCCACGCTTAATTTTAATAAGATACGTTAAGTCTCATTAGCTGTTGTAATTTGCCATTTAATTTCTGTGTAATTCATTTTTTCGCGGTCTTAATATGTTTTTAATTTTTTTTAAAAGATAACTCACGCCTTAGGACTAAATCCTGTGTCGCGGGGGGAATTTACAAACATACAACTAACGAGGACAAGAAACACCCAGACTCGACACAACACTCGACTTGTCCAGGTAGTAGAGCCTCGCTGATTTGAGCACGAATGAGCCGGCTCGACCGGGGAAGTACTACCTTCTCACAGAAAATCGACGTAAAGTAACAGTACCCAAACTGTTGCGTTTCGTTCGGTGAGTGAGAGTGCCGGAGGCCCATCCCCTATTCCTTCTCCTTCATCCCATTTCTCCTCCTGTCCCTTTTCCCAACGCACTTGTGACTCCAGTGGTGTTGCTTGTGTCCATGGGCGGCGGTAATTGCTTACCATCAGGCGATCCGTCTGCTCGTTTGCCGCCTAATATTTAAAAAAAAAATACAACAATTTATGGATCACACAAAGTTTTGTCTCGTGTGGGAATCCCACAACACTCGACGCAGTGTCAAGCGACGAGGCGACCGCTTAAACCACTACGCCAATCGTGCAGTTAAATGACTTATTACTATCATTCTAGTGTTATCCGAGTCCTAGTGGAATCCAAAACATTAACCTAGCAATTCGGCGTCCACTTTTTCGAGATATAACCGACATATTATTCCATGAAGCAACTGTTGACTAAGTTCTGTATTCCAAAGTATTCTATGGTAAGACTAGTGTTACACTTGAGGTTGCTGGCTCCCCGTCATTACCTGCTATGTTCATCAGTAGTTACATCACTGGGTGTTTCAATGATACTCCAATGTAGAGAACAGATAAGAATTTAACAGAAATTATGCCTAAATGATCACAAATGACTAAACTGATGTTTCAGCATTACAATTAACCAGAATTACATAGATCAAGCAACCAAGTACAAAACAAAATTCCGAACTTACCATCCATTGCGTATTCCTTAGGTATCGGCACAGCGACTACAATACCGGACGAGAGATGTAAATTGTACGCTGCTTGAAGTACTTTCGCTGCGTGCTGCGCATCGGTCACATTGTGAGGGGCTCGGTGACCCGACTTTGGAGTGTAAAACGCTGGAAAGTCAGTGGAGTTGCCGAATGCGCACACACATACTCCTTGGGTTTCCTGAAAGGATAGAACTGTTAAAGTGTCAGTTTTAATAAAATTATATAAGACTAGTGGTCCCGTAGGCAATTTGGCCGTTAAGCGACAAAGTCCTAAATTGATAAAAATGAAAAGTGGTCCCGTATAGAACGAAGAGTTATTAATTAATAGCAGATATCAGTTTTTTCTCCTGTGTCGACCTTTAAAGCCAAAATTAGGCTTCTTTATTCCTTTTTTTTTGGTGTCGGGTTGGAAAATCCTCATGGAGTCCCTCCGCCCTGGGGGAAGATCGATGGGGACTGTCGGACTCTTACTGACTAAAAACCAACCCGTGTTCCTCATGTACCCATGTGTCGGAGGGTCGGGTATCACCAAAGCATTCCCCGCAACACCCCGACGGGTATTGGCCCTCCAGATAGTCATGCAGGCCCCGAACAAAACCCTCTTGGCGGCAGAAAGGTGTTGGGCTCCGCCGCCAAAACACCCAGCGGCCGCAGAGGATAGGGAGGACTGCAACGCAACACCTCATCTCCTCTTCCTCTGCGGCCCCACCGCTACGCAACGATGGTGCGCCCTCATTTGGTCGCGGTAGATAGGGCGCACGGCAACGCAACACCGACACGCCTCTCCTCCCGCGACCGCACCCGACTGCGAGGGACAGACAAACTTGTCCCCTGCACCCGCACCTTGGGACGCATCCTACGCAGGCCTCACCCAAGCCCACGTGTAACGGCATCCCGCTTAGCTTCACCGGGGGTTTACCTGAATCCGACGGTTACTGAGCTCCCCACCACGACAAGGTGGAGATCCCACTCTTTATTTCTGTCATGGATCATATTTTCTCCCATTAAGCATGTCATCAGTGATGGACAGTCACTTAAAAGCGTAAAGTAATAACGGTTTATTTTATCAATTTTAACGTATTTTAGTGTATTTATTATCATATAAATATATTTGCTTTCTGCATTTCTCCTCTGCATGAAGTGTGCCAAATTTCACCGTCTTGATAGAAGGGTTTACGTACAAAGTGATACAAAGTTTTTGCTTCAATTATATTTCTAGACTAGCTGACCCAGCGAACTCCGTATCGCCTTTTTAAGAGTTTTTATTGAATTCCCTTTTTTCCAAGCCCCTTTTCCAAAGTTACCACTGACTTAGCGCTTAATCTCTTATCATTTCAGGGTCTATAAATGATGCAAATCAAACATAGATTTTTATATAATATTGAATTGCCCATTCCTTAAAATATCGGAGAGGATACCCATATCGACTTTAAAAAAAAATCCCGTCCGCCATCTTTAATTTCCTATCCGCCATCTTTGATCACGAAATAGATGTTTTATTTGGATTCACCATCCCTTAAATCATCAGAGACGATACCCATATTGATTTTAAAAATTTTTCCCATCCGCCATCTTGAATCACGAAATAGATGTTGTATTTGGATTCCCCATCCCTTCAAACATCGGAGACGATACCCATATTGATTTCTATAAAAAAATCGCATCCGCCATCTTTGATCACAAAAAGGTGGTGTTTTTGAATTTCCCATGGCTTAAAATATCGGAGACGATACCCATATCGACTTTTAAAAAAATCCCGTCCGCCATCTTTGAATTCCTATCCGCCATCTTTGATCACGAAATAGATGTTGTATTTAGATTCGCCATCCCTTAAAACATCGGAGACGATAACCGTATTGATTTTTTAAAACTTTCCCATCCGCAATCTTTGATTTCTCATCCGCCATCTTTGATCACGATTTAGATGTTGTATTTGGATTCCCCATCCCTTTAAATATTGGAGTTGATACCCATATTGATTTAAAAAAAAAATCCCATCCGCCATCTTTGATCACAAAATAGATAGTGGTTTTGAATTCTCCATTCCTTAAAATATCGGAGACGATACCCATATCGACTTTAAAAAAAAATTGTATTTGGATTCCCCATCCCTTTAAACATCGGAGACGATACCCATATTGATATTTTATAATTTTCCCATCCGCCATCTTTGATTGCCCATCCGCCATCTTTGATCACGAAATAGATGTTGTATTTCGATTCTCCACCCCTTAAAATATCGAAGACGATAACCATATTGATTTTTTAAAACTTTCTCATCCGCCATCTTTGATTTCTCATCCTCCATCTTTGATCATGAAATAGATGTCGGATTTGGATTCCCCATGCCTTTAAATATCGGCGACGATACCCATATCGACTTTAATAAAAAAACCCGTCCGCCATCTTTGATTTCCTATCCGCCATCTTTGATCACGAAATAGATGTTGTATTTGGATTCACCATCCCTTAAATCATCAGAGACGTTACCCATATTGATTTTTTAAATTTTTCCCATCCGCCATTTTTGATTTCCCATCCGCCATCTTGAATCACGAAATAGATGTTGTATTTGGATTCCCCATCCCCTTAAACATCGGAGACGATACCCATATTGATATTTTAAAATTTTCCCATCCGCCATCTTTGATTGCCCATCCGCCATCTTTGATCACGAAATAGATGTTGTATTTCGATTCTCCACCCCTTAAAATATCGAAGGCGATACCCATATTGATATTTAAAATTTTCTCATCCGCCATCTTTGATTTCCCGTCCGCCATCTTGGATCACTAAATAAATTTCATATTATTAATCAGCGTCCCAAAAATCTCGAAAACGATACCCATATAGATTGTATCCTATTCGTTTAGCCTTTTTTTGCCTTTGACCCAGCCCTCCCCCTTCTCTTTATTCTCTTTATTATTTTTGTCTGGCCCCTAAAAGTTGTGGCGTAACTTTATATAGCCTATAGCCTTTCGGAATAATTGGGCTATCATAGGCAATAACAATTTTTAAAATCCGACTGCTAGTTCCTGAGACTAGCCGACATTATGTTTTAGCCTTTTTAGCCTTTTGCCCGGCCCCAAAGGGTCGAAGCGTTATGTTATATAGCCTATAGCCTTCCGGAATAATTGGGCTATCGTATACAAAAAAAAATTTTCAGCTCCGACCGGTAGTTCCTGAGATTAGCGCGTTCAAACAAACAAACAAACAAACAAACTCTTCCGCTTTATTATATTAGTATAGATAGATTAAAAAGTAATATACTGATAGTACATACACATACATACATAGACTCACGCCTGTTTCCCCGAAGGGGTAGGCAGAGGCATATTAAACGCCCACTTTTCGCCAGTGTTTTGATCCCACGTAATAGGTGGCGAGCCTATTGCCGCTTATTGGGTGATAGGCTAGTGATAGTATTATGTGGTTTAATGCTTATCTATCTATATCTATACTAATATAATAAAGCGGAAGAGTTTGTTTGTTTGTTTGTTTGTTTGTTTATTTGTTTGTTTGTTTGTTTGAACGCGCTAATCTCAGGAACTACCGGTCGGATTTGAAAATTCTTTTGGTACACGATAGCCCAGTTACTTCGGCAGGCTATAGGCTATATAACATAACGCTTCGACCCTTTGGGGCCGGGCAAAAGGCTAAAAAGGCTAAAAGATAATGTTGGCTAATCTCAGGAACTAGCAGTCGGATTTTAAAATTGTTATTGCCTATGATAGTCCAATTATTCCGAAAGGCTATAGGCTATATAAAATTACGCCACAAATTTTAGGGGCCAGACAAAAATAATAAAATGGTCAAACAGGAAGGGGGTCGGTTGGGTCAAAGGCAAAAAATTGGGCAAGTGCGAGTCGGACTCGCGCACAAAGGGTTCCGTACCATCATCTATAAAAGAAAATCACGTTCGTTGTATGTATACTTAAATACTTTATAAGTTTCTACCTGTTTATTAAGATCGAGTAACAAATTACTTAAAAATTACGTTTTTTGTATGGGAGCCCCCCTTTATTATTTACTTTTTTTAAATTTAATTATTTATTATGAAAGGTAATATACAATTACATATTCTGTGAAAATTTAAAGCGTCTACCTGTTACAGTTAGTAATTTTGAGCAAAAAATACGAAAAAATACACGTTTTTTGTATGGGACCCCCCCTTAATATTTTCATTTTTTTTATTTTTAGTATTTGTTGTTATAGCGGCAACCGAAATACATAATTTGTGAAAATTTCAGCTTTCTATCTATTATGGTTTATGAGATACAGCCTGGTGACAGACAGACGGACAGACAGACAGACAGACAGCGGAGGCTTAGTAATAGGGTTCCGTTTTTTACCTTTTAGGTACGGAACCCTAAAAAAGGCTAAACGAATAGGATACAATCTATATGGGTATCGTTTTCAAGATTTTCGGGACGCTGATTAATAATATGAAATTTATTTAGTGATCCAAGATGGCGGACGGGAAATCAAAGATGGCGGATGAGAAAATTTTAAAAATCAATATGGGTATCGCCTTCGATATTTTAAGGGGTGGGGAATCGAAATACAACATCTATTTCTTGATCAAAGATGGCGGATGGAAAAATTAAAAAAAAATAATCGTCTGCTATGTTAAAAGGGATGGGGAATCAAAATACAACATCCGTTTCGTGATTCAAGATGGTGGATGGGAAATCAAAGATGGCGGATGGAAAAATTTTAAAAATCAATATAGGTATCGTCTCTGATGATTTAAGGGATGGAGAATCCAAATACAACATCTATTTCGTGATCAAAGATGGCGGATAGGAAATCAAAGATGGCGGACGGGATTTTTTTTAAAGTCGATATGGGTATCGTCTCCGATATTTTAAGGAGTGGGGAATTCAAAAACACCATCTATTTCGTGATCAAAGATGGCGGATGGGATTTTTTTGTTAAAATCATAATGGGTATCGTCTCCGATGTTTAAAGGGATGAGGAATCCAAATACAACATCCGTTTCGTGATTCAAGATGGTGGATGGGAAATCAAAGATGGCGGATGGGAAAAATGTAAAAAATCAATATGGGTATCGTCTCTGATGATTTAATGGATGGAGAATCCAAATACAACATCTATTTCGTGATCAAAGATGCCGGATAGGAAATCAAAGATGGCGGACGGGATTTTTTTTAAAGTCGATATGGGTATCGTCTCCGATATTTTAAGGAGTGGGGAATTCAAAAACACCATCTATTTCATGATCAAAGATGGCTCATGGTCTCCGATGTTTAATGGGATGGGGAATCCAAATACAACATCTATTTCGTGATTCAAGATGGCGGATGGGAAATTATTAATATTATCACTTTGACTCACCTTTAATTATTAATATTATTGCCTCTATCACTCATTTACTACATCCTGACTTACAATAAGATAGTTATTTTTATACCCCAGAAATAATTTATATGGCAAAACAACTTTTTCTGCGTCATCTATCTATACGTATATATAAAAATCAATGTTCGTTTGTTTGTATACCTCTATAAACTCTAAAATTTTTGATAAAGCACTGGTAGTCGTGGTAACTTTGTTCAGAATTTCATGGAAAAGTGGTTTGAGAAAAATAGGAATAAGAAAAAAGACCTTTAAAAAGCGGTACGGAGTTCGCCGGGACAGCTAGTACTAATATAATAAAGCGGAAGAGTTTGTTTGTTTGTTTGTTTGAACGCGCTAATCTCAGGAACTACCGGTCGAATCTGAAAAATTCTTTATGTATACGATAGCCCACTTATTCCGGAAGGCTATAGGCTATATAACATAACGCTTCGACCCTTTGGGGCCGGGCAAAAGGCTAAAAAGGCTAAAACATAATGTCGGCTAATCTCAGGAACTAGTCGGATTTTAAAAATTGTTATTGCCTATGATAGCCCAATTATTCGGAAAGGCTATAGGCTATATAAAATTATGCCACAACTTTTAGGGGCCAGACAAAATGGTCAAACGAGAAGGGGGGGGTTGGGTCAAAGGCAAAAAAAAGGCTAAACGAATAGGTTACAATCCATATGGGTATCGTTTTCGAGATTTTCGGGACGCTGATTAATAATATGAAATTTATTTAGTGATCCAAGATGGCGGACGGGAAATCAAAGATGGCGGATGAGAAAATTTGAAATATCAATATGGGTATCACCTTCGATATTTTAAGGGGTGGAGCATCGAAATACAACATCTATTTCGTGATCAAAGATGGCGGATGGGCAATCAAAGATGGCAGATGGGAAAATAAAAAAAAAAACAATATTGGTATCGTCTCCGATGTTTAAAGGGATGGGGAATCCAAATACAACATCTATTTCGTAATTCAAGACGGCGGATGGGAAATCAAAAATGGCGGATGGGAAAATTTAAAAATAAATATGGGTATCGTATCTGATGATTTAAGGGATGGTGAATCCAAATACAACATCTATGTCGTGATCAAAGATGGCGGATAGGAAATCAAAGATGGCGGACGGGATTTTTTTTATAGTCGATATGGGTATCGTCGCCGATATTTAAAGGGATGGGGAATCCAAATCCGACATCTATTTCGTGATCAAAGATGGCGGATGAGAAAGTTTTAAAAAATCAATATGGTAATCGTCTCCGATGTTTTAAGGGATGGCGAATCTAAATACAACATCTATTTCGTGATCAAAAATGGCAGATAGGAAAACAAAGATGGCAGACGGGATTTTTTTTAAGTCGATATGGGTATCGTCTCCGATATTTTAAGGAATGGGGAATTCAAAAACACCATCTATTTCGTGATCAAAGATGGCGGATGGGATTTTTTTAAAAATCAATATGGGTATCGTCTCCGATGTTTGAAGGGATGGGGAATCCAAATACAACATCTATTTCGTGATTCAAGATGGCGGATGGGAAATCAAAGATGGCGGATGGGAAAAATTTAAAAAAATCAATATAGGTATCGTCTCTGATGATTTGAGGGATGGTGAATCCAAATACAACATCTATTTCGTGGTCAAAGATGGTGGATAGGAAATCAAACATGGCGGACGGGATTTTTTTTAAGTCGATATGGGTATCGTCTCCGATATTTTAAGGAATGGGAAATTCAAAATTATATAAAAATCTATGTTTGTTTGTTCATCATTTATAGACTGTGAAATGATAATATATTAAGCGCTAAGTCAATGGTAACTTTGGAAAAGGGGCACGGAAAAAAGGGAATTAAATAAAAACTCTTAAAAAGGCGATACGGAGTTCGCTGGGTCAGCTAGTTACGTAATAAAATACATCTTTTGAAGACCTACTGAAGTACACTATCTGATTTAGTAGCTGAAACATGTGTGGGAGCCGAAAACCTACGCTCATATCCGCCCACACGTAGGAACGAGAATGACGTCGTAATATTCCACTGCAATTATATTATTGTGACGAGATTATTAAATAGCTCTCAATTTTTATAAAGCATAATGATAGAAGGAATTATGGCCTTTACTTTTTTGTTTAGTGGCAGCAATTCTTTTGTGCGCCTGCCGCATAATCCGCCATTCTATAGTTCGAGTTTGTTGTTGGCGGAGGCAGTGTGTGACTATCCCTTGGTCCTCATTTGCTTAGGCTTAGCGAAACTTCATCTAAACCCTACAACACAAGTGGTGTGGTGTCCTCTAGTTCCGTAGCGGCAGGGTCAGGCAAATAGGAATCAGATCCAGGGGGCCAATTCTGCTATTTTTATATGACATTGATATTATATTTTGAATGGATTTAAAAGCGGTATTCTGATAACCTAATGTCATTATCGTATAATTTAAAATGAACAGTTCGTCGTTGACACATACGATCTCGTTACAATTTCATTCAAATATCAGATAATTTAGAAGAATACGCTTTTTGTGACGTAAGTATGACACTGACACTACGAGCACTTTACATATAGAGACGTAATATAAGGCGACCCGATTCTGTCAACGAGTCAGTGACTTATCACTGATATAATTAGCCTCGTGGCGCCAATGACTAGTGCGGTGCGGTGCATTTATTTTGCATTGTCGATAATTTCCCACAAAATGATTATTGTATTAACATAATTATAGTTTTTTTAGCATCCTTAGATAGATATAGACACAGTAAAGAGTTTGTTATTTACTAGTATTAGTAATACTTTGTAATGTTATCTATATAAATAAAAATGAATCGCCTAATGTGTTGCTAAGCGCAAAAACTCTTGAACGGCTGAACCGATTTAGCTGATTTCTTCTGTTGTGTTTGATGAAATCTGAGGAAGGTTTTTATGGAGAGAAAAGACGTAAAATTATTTGTTTTAGAGAAATAAAGCAGAAAAAGGTCTGCCGGGACAGCTAGTTTATAATAATTATTCGTTTCGTGTATGATTTTTGGATAACTATGATAACAATGCTGTTTTATATAAAGTGAATGTTTTTTCCTACAGTTTTCCAAAAGACAGTAGTATAAAAAACATATGGATAGACCTAACTAAAAGAGAAAATTGGGTTCCTTCAAAATAAAGCGTCATGTGCTCAAAACATTTCACTGATGATTGCTTTTTGATGAAAAACAACAAGCGGCGACTAATGAGTAGTGCAGTACCTACGCTGTTTTTGCCTCGAATGGTTAGTAACAATGTGCATATTATGTACCTGCCTAATATTATTTTGTTACTATCATAACCACAGTAGTCTGGTTTAAGTTTTAACATAAAAGATGTTCAAACGAATACACATTTAATATTAAGAATCAATTTATTATGAAGAGGAAAATTCTATTGTTTAACAGTGTAGTTCCATCAAAATTATTTTTGGTGATACATATAGATATAGTTTGGTGGAATTCACGTAACCGACATAAACTCTTAACATTAGAATTTCTCGTATTTTCTACCTTTCAGATGGATAAACCAAACGAGCAGCTTCAAATTTACTTAAAGAAAATGCATCAGAAGTTGCTTCAAACTCACTTAAAGAAACTCAGCCACCGGAAGTTAATACGAAATTAATTCATTTTAAAAATCAATTATATCACTTTGTAAAATAAATAAAATAAATAAATTTAATGTAATAATCTTTTTTATTCCCATTTCAATCTACCCGTACTGCTATGTAGTGCCTCGACTTGACCTCAAGCCGAACTATCTTGCGTATTTCCTACTTGCGGGGCCTTCTAATATCATCATCATCATCACAATATTACAGTCCACTGCTGGACATAGGCCTCCCCCAAGGTGCACCACAAAGGACGATCTCCTATTTTCTGCATCTAGTCACTGCTAACTACCTTCCTTGGGTCAACAGTCCTGCTTGAATATATTAGATTATTTAAAACTAGCTATTTCCCGCGGTTTCACCCGCGTCCTGAGGAAACTGCTTCGCTTACCCGGTTAAGTTATAGCCTAAGTTACTCCTTAGTACATAAGCTATCTGCCAATGAATGTCCCGTCAAAATCAGTCCAGCCGTTCCAGAGATTATCGAGAACAAACAGACAGACAGACAGACAAAAATTGTAAAAAATGTCATTTCGGTATATGTACCGAGTATACATCCAAATGCGTTTAGAAAAAAGCGGTCATTTTAATATTACAAACAGACACTCCAATATAGATTGCATTTCTCAGTTGCACCAGAATATTAAAGTCACAATCAAAAGCTTACTGATACCATTAAACCATACAACTATGGTTCTGGTGTACAAATAATAGTTCATGGGAAAATAATCCTAAATGGAATGACCAAACGGAAACATGAATTGACGTTTTTATTAACTGTTAATGATCTATCGATGATATCATTTTCGCTTCTCATGCTCTGAAAGTGCTTATTTTGTGCAGGATATAGGCTGCACAAAATCAAATTTTGTGCACAAGTGCATTACGTATCTACTCATAAATGTATATCATAAATGTGGCAAAGAAAATGAGCCATACAGCCTAACACAATAAGAAGTTCATTGATAGAATTTGTTATTTTATAATATTTACTTTAATTTATTTTCATTATGTGTTTTTAAGACATAAAATATATTAAATTTTAAATTCAAGTATGGCAGGTTTTTTAATTAATTTAAGAAAATTATTATTACAAGAAATGTTATGTTATACTACTGTTTTATTTCCTCGCAATCGAAGTGAAAAGCAGAGTTTATAACTCGTCCACAAAACCATTTTATCCTCGACATTACTATCAGCCCTCGCCTTCGGCTCGGGCTGCTAAGAGTTTCGGATAAAAATGATTCGTTTTGTGCACTTGTTGTAAAATCTACTATTAATGAACTTTTTATTTTGACACTTGATTTTGGACCATAGTTTTTTTTTGTAAAGTTACCTGCGGACTACAGTTGTATGATTTTACGGTATTGAAAGCAAGTACCTATTGAAAAACGAAAATACTTTAATCGATATCGATAGAAAGCATAAAGTCATTATAACGCTAGCCCTAGCGATCGTGTTCGGAACCTCTTCGAAATACTTCGGAGTAGTTCGGAGCGATCACACCTCCCCCCGCACCTCGACTAGCTGACAGAATAGTTTTCTTTTAAATTCGCATAAGTGCTCGTAGCACTGACATGATATCGAGACTATATTTATTTAGCAGAATTGGGCCCCAGATCCTATTTACACTGTTCAAAGAAATATGGGCGTAAGCATGGTTCTCTTGTATGAAAGCATGATATTCGCTAGTCATGGAGTAGGTAATAACAACCAAGTACTAGTAAAAATAGATTTGGCAGACGAAGGTCCCTGCTGGCAATTCAACTAGATCTCAAAAAGGGTGTCGTTCAACTGTAGCCAGTTCGAAATTTGGCAAACTGCAAAGTATTTTTCTAATTATGCGCTGGATAATTATTTTTAATACTTACTCGGCTTTGACGTCCAGGTTGGAACTTTATATTTATTTTATTTGAGGAATGTTGTATTCAGACGTGAGCCAAAATATTTATATTTAGTAGACTGTAGATCGCTTGCTTTCTGTTACATGAAATTTTAGCTGCCCGAACAGCATCATGACTTCGTCTCAGAATTCACTTGCGATTAAATATAGAAAGAAAGGTCTTTTTAATTTCGTATCCAACCGCATTATACACACTATGCTTGGTTTAGTAGCATACCAATCAAATAGAAATAGTAGACTATAAATACCTTACGACAATGTAAATGAAAGCAAACGCCAATAAATATCGTGTAACGAATTAACTCTATACATCCAGTGCGTATAGCATAATATGTAATGACAATGAGTGTCTCCACCTACCAATATATTGTAATGACACAGTGAAGTCTATGGATAGAGTACCTAATGAGGGGCCAATATTTGTTTACAAAAAGTGCATTCTCTAGTCAGTATATTCACTGATTGCTGTGAAACAACCCGTATTTTTACATATTGGTTCTTACGTAATTTCTTAATATTCAGAAAAATTGTTCAGCCAATCAGCGTTGGGATCTGTTAGGTGCCTGAGAAGAAGTCAAGAGCAGAACTGAATAAAGAGGTTAGAAATTATAAGTGAGCCGGACTCGTGAGCCACTCATATGAAATATGAGATCATACTTCAGTTGCATCCAAGACTTTCGCCATGCAGTCCGAGGTTTTATAGTCTACCCAGATTCGACAGCATATTAGCAGTTCTACAGAGCGACTCAGCGATAATCCTTGGCTAAATCTAATGTGATTATATTCAAGAGTTCTGACTCCTCATAACGACTGTCAAAGATCTTCATGACACCCGGCAGAAACGATACTTAATACGCACATAACTTCGAAAACTCAGTCATGCTGGCCGTGGGTATTAACCCGATACCTTTTGTATGACTGTCTGTTTGTATATCCACTAAGCTATCGCTGTCCCTTCTTATTAATCATAAGAGCATAAAATATATTGGTATTTATATCTACTCAAGTACACATAGTACTCTGAGCTAACAGTGCTTCGATTGGCGGAGTAAATATTATAGCTCCGTATTTTATGTGCTTTATATAATTATTTACATTGTATTGTTCGCCGTAAAACGTTATATGGGATTCTTTGAAGAAATAGAAGGTTGCCTACCTGGCTGTATTTTATTTAATGCTACTTTGGGCATAACTCTGGGAGATCTGAATCGTTTTGGACCATACTTTACTGTGAATAGTTCTTACAAAGTAACAGTTTTAAATTGGTTCAGGGTGTTATAAAGCCAGCAAGGACTGATACTTAGAACCACATTTTTCATTATCAGATAGCTCCCAGGCAGAATATCGAAGGGTATAACTAGTTACCTAGTTTCTGCAAGGAGCATACGCGCATCTATTTCACCGATAATTTATCTGAAGATATTATTATGCTTCCTACAATAATCGCGAAAGTTTGTCAGGATGAATAGATTTTATGCACAAACTACTGAACGGATTTTGATGTGTGTGTAGTTTTCTGTTACAATGAGGGCAAAATAGCTGCTTACCAGGTACTCAAGAGTTCTGCCTATGTCCAGAATAGACTTGACGCCGCTGCAGACGACGAGAGTCTTGCTACGTCCTAGCTCGTTCAGATCCGCTGATATATCCAACGTGCTCTCACCTTGACGGTGAACCCCACCTGCCAACCAAAACACATGCTTAATCACTACAATAGTAGACTAGCTGTTAATAACGCGAGTCCGGCAAACGTCGTGCGTTGGCCGAATAGGTGAGAAAAACCATTATCGTTGCCCCCTTAGCCATCGGGAACACCACGACGTAGACGCACTCGATTTGTTATGGTGGTATGGGCAGATTGAACAATTTACAAAGCGGCTAGTTACCACATAGTCAACCTGCCCCATACAATTTTGCATAATAATATGGAATTAGTGCGATATTTTTTAAACCCAAAGAGCTCGTTTTAGGACGATGCCAACGTATAAAAGAAAATAATATCACTGAGCATATACCATACCTAAAGATGTATTGGATAGAGAATGTCAACAAGTTCTTTTTGATTATCCCACAGCAAAAGAATTTGCTATTCCGTATAAAACACCCTAACGCCATGTAGTAAATAATATGAGAAAGAAATTAAAAAGCAATCCAGGACTGCCGAGATCACAAATGTTTTTGGAGTGCGTTGAATACGCAAAAATTTACAAATATTCAGTAACGAGGAAAATTTTGCATTGGAAAATTACCCAAAGTGAGCTGCTAATATTTGTTAAGGATTAACACGTTATGAGTCATGACAATTTGCATAAGGGTTCGCGAAAAAAAAATATTCTGTAGCATGGGAGAGAAAATGGATTACTATTGAAGAATTGCAGAGGAATTTCCTTAAACGTCATCCAGCTCTCTCTATAGGTACCATCTTCTCAAGCTATTTGTGTTTTGTTTCAAAAACTTATTTTTACGTTCCATTATAATGTTACTTTTTTTTTTTTTTTTTGGATTATTTTTTTGCTCAATTAAGTTGTTGAGTGGGTTGACAGTCTATTTTCCTAAATAAAAACAATAATTGCACACATTTGGTATTTTTTTATCCTATTTTTCTTATTCATTACTTCTCAGGTCAAGGTTGACCTGGGTAAGTTGACTTATCACTAGGGGTAGGTACCCCTAGTGATAAGTCAACTTACCCTTTAACCCGTTACGGGGTAGGTTGACTCGTTTTCCCATTCTATAAAAACGAGCGTTTACACCATATTGTAATTGGTAGCAAGTTAATTGTAACTTTTTCCAAAGCTTAATAATGTCACTATTAACGAAATTGCGTTTTATACAAATAACCACCAAAACAATAAAAATAAAAACGTTTAAACAAAAAATTGGCCAACCATCCTCGGTCTCCCCTACTTACATTTCAAAGTAACAAATCATAAATGAGTAAAGCAATAAAAAATCATATTGGTACGATTTTTTTGGCTCTGCCTACCGACGGGAAAAAGGCGTGAGTATATGAATGTATGTAGTTATGATCATCATCATTGTCCTAGCGTTATCATAGTAGCATCCAATTCTTTGGGTTTGGGTTGTTACACAGATTTAAGAGAGCTTTTTTACAAAGTGACTCCTGACTAACCTCAGCAACCCGCGGGTCATCATCGTAATGTGTATTGAATTACTTCTTCTAACTGACTGATCGCACAGCCTCACTAAAGCGAAAATATGAATTTTGACAGTCTGTTCCTTTTATGACGTTGTTCAGGTAGAAACTGACTAAGAAAATATTTTTTATATCCCAAAGGGTAAAATTATGGATTCAAGTACAAAAATAAAGATACGTAATAAATTGTTGTGCTCATGAAATATAGATTTATCGTAGATAGGAATCGAACCTATGGCCTCTGCCGTACTGATCAGATTCACAAACGACATCAAGATACGACACAATTACAATTATAAAGCGGATTCAACGTGAAGTCAAATTCAGGACAACAATTTCTAGATCATATAAGTACATTTTTATACTTTGTGGAGATTGGAATGGCGACCACTTCTACGTCATTCGTGTCGTAAAATATTATCGTCGATACTATCGTCACTATCCACGCATAACAGCGAATAGGTTCAAAAAATTGAAAATCACGTTCCCTTCTCGTCCTGTTTGCATAGCTGCCACTAAAGTGACGATAACAGGAGATGTTGTCAAAATCCGTCGCGTGATTTACACCCCAGATGAATCACAAGTAAGCCTCCCTCCTTTCCCCGCAGCCATCCTTCCTCTTCACGTGTTTTGCCGTATCTCGTCGCTTTTTTATACTTACAAACTTCCTTCCCGCGACACCGAACAATCCTAGCAACTAAAACGATACCTCGTAAAACTAAGTTTTACTTCAAATGCGTTAAAGAACTTGGACAATATATATCTTGAATTGTTTGAGCATGTTTGAGATGCTCCAAGATCGCTAAAAACTTAGTAAAATAAAACTTTCCAGTATAATGCCAGTCGATACTGAGCGAAACGCTGCAAAGTCAAAATTACGTACGTCTACAATTGTGTGTAATATAATGTTGGGAAAGTATTTTGTCACAGGAAGCTGGATTATTACATCACTGATCCCGAACTAGCGCGCAGTCCACGAACCGACATACTTTACTGAAGTTCTGCGTATGCATAATGCTGTAAAGTATGCTCGGTAGGCTACTTAATATCAAGGTGGACATCCCCAATATAAGCTGTTCTATTTAAGTAGCCTGTTCAAACACAGACCTACTTAAAATAGAAATAGCCAGCCACACGTGTCTTTCTAACTGCGCAGTCTACCCCTACCACATTTACTTCCAAATGATGAAATAATAAGAAGTCGATCGCGTCGATATATTTCGCGGCCTACTGCGCTATCGTTTTATTGCGGCTCATAAAACTAAGCACCAGTACTTAAAGGGTTTTCCTCCGTAATGTGGTTCATCCAAGTAATGATTAAAACTCTGCCTTCAGTCAAACAGTTAAGTTACGCATCAATCTTGGCTCCTCTGAGGCAACTTACCTAGCTTTAAAAGTAACTAAAAGAGAAAGAGACGAGAATAGTCTACGGTAACTACGGTTTGTTCTGATGTTTGTTTGTTTTGCTTTTCGTGTGAGTGTGTGGCCAACTCCTGTTCTGATTAAATTCATGGTCAATAAAATTGCAGAGACATTTTTACTATTTGAGTATCAGTCTGCGCCTGTGTACCTTTATATTGCTTTTATAGTACAAATTTCAATTTTACAATGTGTTTTCGCATTAAATCCTTAATATTTTCTTAAATATTTACATTATTTTTGAATGCTTTTTTGATTAACAACAATTAGTTTTTTTTAATAATCTTAATAACAATTATTACGGGTAAGTACTGTATGTACGTAGTACAAAGTAAGGTGCCTAATCAACTAAACTTAAACTAAAATTAAATGGTTGTAAAAAAATTGCATAATTTAATACAAAGTGTGGCCTCTTCTGTTATTGAGAACTTGCTGGCATTAGAATCGATGAGATTGTTAATGTTATCCTGCGGCAATCGCTCCCAATGAAATTTTAGTAAGTCCATCAGTTGTTGGGTTGTTGTTACTCCATCCAAGTCCTTTAAAACACGTCTCTGGGGCATGTCCCATGCATGCTCGATGGGGTTGAGGTCTGGCGATTGTGCAGGCCAAGGCAATACCAGGATGTTTTCCCTTGCCAAGTACTCCCGTGTGTGCAAAACTGTATGCGAACGCGCATTGTCATGCATCAACATGAAATCGGAGCCAAGCGTTTGTGCGAATGGACGGACATAAGGCCTTAGAACATCCTTAAAGTAATTTACGGCGTTCATGTTACCATTTCCAAAAACGAGCTCAGTTCGTCGTTCTTCATAATACCCGCCCATACCATAACTGTTGAGCCGTTGTATAGATGCACTTCCTGAACACACCTATCTTTCAGTATTTCCAGGATGACGATACACTCTTACCCTTCTAGTATCAGGCTTGAACCCAAATCGAGACTCATCGCAAAATAAAATTTTATCCCATTGTTCCCGGGTCCATGTAATGTGTTCCCTACACCATTCATTTCGACGAGCGCGATTCCCGTTACGTGTCGGTGGGCACCTAATTGGCCGCACAGTTTGGCAGTTAACAACAACACCACTTGAATTTTGTAGCCTTAAACCTATCTCTCGGGCGGTTAACATCGGCTGGCGTCTTGCAGTCAGTTGTATGTATCGATCTTGCCGTATGGTTGTACACCTACCTGGGTGCTGCTTAGCAGGATCTTTCGTGTTAGTGTAACGCTGATGAAGACGGCAAATAACGCTTCTGTTGATACCAAAATACCGAGATACCTGAGATTGACTTCTTCCCGCTTGCAACATCCCTACAGCTCTTTGCATTTCATCTGCGTTCAAATGACGTCGCTCCATGACGTAAGAAATGTCTCAAAATCCAAATTTGTTCACAACTTTTTCAAATTATTGTTTAAATCATAAAATTTATACAGAATACTAAATTTTAATAAGCAAAGAAAAGGTACTTATAAAATTCGAACAAATGCATTCGCTTTTGAATTTGTGAAAAAAAAAACAAATATGATACTCAATTATTTTTTTACAACCAGCCAGTTTGTCCTCTAGATCAAAAAGGTTTCATAGGTATTAACTACTTGGTAAGAAATGATATAATAATTGATTAGGTAATAATTTTAAATAGTATGTTTTGCTTAGACTTTTTTGATGTGTGTATATTATACAAATATTCTTGAAGTAATGATAGATATGAAGTAAAAGTACCACCTTTATTCGTTTATTTAGAAAATGTTTTAATTTTAGAACTAATCTTCATGAGGATGTATAAAAGAAGGTTTGAACCACTAAGCACTTAAGCACTAACTATGTCTCGCGGAAAAAGTAAAGTTACCTACAGTGCTTTTTAGACTGTCCATTCCGCAAAAGAAAAGCGGGTTTTAAGGCCCTAGTTTAGCAGTGCCTTTATAATAAATTGTCGACGACACGATAACGACGAGACGGCTCTCGAAATTCGCCATTTTCGCCTCACCCAACCCTCCTATGTCGTTGTGAAGTGCCGATATAGCGTAATCCGTTTGTATCTATCCTATCGTGCACTAACCATTCCGTTTCTTGCTGCCAAACTTTATCCAGACTGACGTTCATTTAAATAGTTGGAAATGGAATAAGTCTTGCGCCGTTGGTGATAATCTGCAAGCCTAGTATTATAGTAATATTATAGTAGAATTCGTTGTTAATTACATCGCAAGTTCGGCACGCCAGGCGATGCGAGTGGCAGTAATGAATGCGCCAGCAAAACGCTGAATCCAACCGTGATATCGTTGAAATTCATTCGTACATATACAAGCACAGCTAATTGAAGTACTCGCGGTGTTTACGATGATTGCCACACCGCGTACCGTGACTAAGCACCTCCTTGTACGAGACTGGCGTGATCATAATCTTGTTTAGAATCATTTAGCCGCTCGTAAATTTCACCATCCATACAATTTAATCAAATAAAAATACAATTAAGTGTAATTTTGCGTTTCATATGATTTCGGACGGTTTAATTAACATTGTCATTTCATTTAAATCATAGCCGTAAATAGGTTCGTTAGCGTTCATAATGCCATTTGAATAGCGTTCGCATTACAATAAAGATGTTCAGATGTCTGCGGCAGATTAAAGCCACTGGAACGAGCTTAGCGCAGTAACAGAATGGTGACAACAAATAACAGCACACATTAACGCTTATAGACGCTGTTTAAGACACTCGTATCATCTTCGAAATGTGTAAGGAAGCAGGCGACAATTTTCTATCTATACTACAACATTCCGAACCTATAACAATTCAATGATCTGCATTGCTCGTAAAGTTGTAAATATTTACACGTTAATTCCTTGGTGAAATAGCAATTACCACCATCATAAATTATTTATATAAATATATAATTTCATAACATAAAGCTACGACCATCGTAGACAGCTATATGCTATATAAAATGTTGTAGTTGTCTAATGTTTCCTGCAAACATCCCACTTTGGAGTAAAAAAGTCTAAAGGCTTCGTCATCAAATAACAGACCTACACAAAGAGCACAGCAACTAAAGACATTTCCTTGAAAGACGAAAGACCCATAAAATGCCAGGACTATACAACAATACATTTATCGTGGACATAAAATAATTCCTAGTTAGAGTGACGGTTTTTAGGATGCCACAACACATTCTATTATGTAAGGCCCCTTGTCAAATCCTCGTTATCAATTCCAACTTATACTTTCAACACAAAGCAGAGAGCCTTAAAAGGTATAAAACACAATATGGCGGATGTTCTGCATGTTTTGTTGGTGTCTTGCAAGTTGTAAGGTGTAATGGGTACCGCTGTTACGCAACAGAAAGCTTTTTACCGACAAGGGCCTGTATCCGGACGGAAACTGCATATTTGGGATGTTTATGTCGTTGTGCCCGTTGTGTGAATTCAGGCTTGTTCCAGGAGCTGCCTGAAAGCTTTAGTTCTAGATTCATTTACCTTAAACGAAGATTCGATTCTTAGTTACTAACTGGTTTTAGAAAAAATCTTTTTCAAACAATTTCAAAGATTTTGAGTTTTGTATACAATATACCGCTATATGTATTGGTACAATAAGCAGGTAGTTACTGCAGCTTAATATAATATTGCCAACGTTGTGCAAAAATAAATTTATATTTCTGAAGTGGACAAAGGTTGCCTAGAACTCTATCATCATTGAAATGAAGCCCAACTAGATCAAAGCATCTAGCTGACTAAACGTTTATTACATAATAATATGTTTTGGACATTAGTAGAGGCGTGGTGACTACTTTAACCACAATATTATAATTTGTGCAATCTTATTAAATCAAGATACGGGGTTGATTGAGGTTGCGTTCATAGCAAATTAATGATGAAATTAAATGGTTCTGCCTCCCTGCCAGGACATTTTAGGGCATATAATAATCATTCGGCGCCTAAAACATTTATTTGGAAGGGGAATCAAATTTGCAGTATACCTACATATCTATCTTGTAGACGAGATATTGGTTCATCCAGCGACTTCAAATATTTAAAGAAAAAGTAAACGTTAAGTGATTTATCATAATGCTTTTAAATATTAGCTTAATAAAACGTTAACCTCGATGATTGACGGGTGTATTCCCAGTACCAATAAGATGGTCAAGTGTACAAGCGAACACGATTTTGCCGTAATTTTATAAAGTAACTCCTAAGTAATTTATCATCCTTACAGCACACAGGGGAAATGAAGGCTTGCTCTATTCATAATAGAATTCAAGCTTGGAAATAAAGATGGTAAACTTTTAAAAATAAGTCTCTTCGGAACCTACCTACTTAAAGACTTATTACTTAGATCCTCCTTTCGTAATCTAACTGCATTAATAATGAAGACACTTTCATTTATTTTGCAGAGCTTGGATATAATATTTAGGATTTTCTTTTATTAGACATTTGAGAATAGTGGTATGCATACCTGTTTTATATAATATTATACGAGATTAAGCGATAAATTGGTATGACGGCTTTACAACTAAAATTGATTAATTCCTAAGGTTTACAAATGTGTGTTGGTGCCAGCATGTGAATATACGGGCCACTTTTTATAAAATATCTTCTTTCCATAAAAGTGTAAGCTAAATATCAGTGATACCATACGGATATGGAGAAGAAAGACAAATTACCCTTGCCCTCTTATACATCTCCTTCTATATAGTAGGCTCTTCCCTTCCTATAAATTAAGAGTCTATAGGAACGGAAGAGAAGATAATACTACGCTTTAAGTCAACGTTTCTGTCACATCCCTCTGCACATTTTGTGTGAGAGCAATTTATGATCGACGTCAACTATTCAAAGATTCAGACTAGCTAATGAAACAATAATTTTGTCCAAATAACCCAACAAACATTTTTGTCATATAATCAAACCTTTTTATGACCTTGGGTCTTATTAAAGTTATATTACAGTAATTTTTTTAACTCTTCGTCATGTACTGGTGCATTATGTGTCCGAATAGTCATATACATTTTTAGTCGTATAATAATGTAATATAAACGTTCTTTTGACTTTTTTTTACAACCGTCATATAATAGCATCTACGACGACGTCTATAAAACTTACTTATATAACTTTTCGTCACGTGAACGTTTTCGTAGTATAAATATCATAATACTGTCAATTTTGTCATACGTTGTATTTGTAACCATTATATATAAGTCGAATAAGTATTACGAGTGCAAACTGTATACATCTTCAAGTATCACAAACATGATAATACGACCGCTATTTAATTAATAATCATGTTAAAAGTTTATAATAACCTTGTATACAACTTCTACACTTTGAAATCAAACTTATCATAGGTATTTATTGACTGTTTGGTACAACATGGATCGAAAACAGTAGTAAAGTATTAAAATTGTTCCTAAAATATATATTCATTAAACTAAGTTAGCTAGTCGTTTATGGTTTTATTATTGATCCCTAAATCAACTGTCATGGCGTACACATTTACAATGAACACGCAGTTTATAGGTCGGGCAGTCATATAGTTGTCATATAATGCAGTTATTTAATAAATTTATTCATAAAATATGAGAAAACATTAGAATTCTAAAAGCGCATAAAAATTTGTTCCGTACTTTCCTAACATTTATCAGTAAACTTGATGGCACAATGATCTACAACTGAGGAAAGAGTTTTATAACTTCATATTACAAATTAAAATATTAACTCAGTTGTCAAAAACACTGCCATATTAAATTAAAAAAGACATAAAAGACATAAAAGACATATTTATTTCTGCATTTTGGTTGTTTACAACACTTATACATGTCAAAACCCTATTCTAGATGAGGCCGGCTTTTCCTAGCTAAATGACTTCTTGAGAAGAAAAGCCGAAACAAACTCAGAGTCATTATTTTTTTTGTCACTTCAATTTCTTTAGTCTTTTCTTGATCTTTTAAAGTCCAGACAAAAAAAGGGTTTAGTATGCAAGTACAATGCAGGAAATCATCTGACGCTTTTGACTGACTCGGCCCACTGATGGCCCGCATTCAACAGCAATCGTACGGCTCAACCTTGATTGAGGGAGCCAGCACGATCTGTATCACTATGCCTCCACGCCATCAGAAGGTGTATGCATAAGCATGTCAGCCTAAGCCATCAGACAGGTTGCCACAACTATTTGCTTATATGTTTAATAATGCCCACATCGTACTCACAACTTTACATGCTAATACATAGTAAAATACATGTTGTAAACAATATGTAAAATTATAAAAATTTAAACAATAAAATGTCATATATTTAAATGTCAAAAAATATTATTGTATGTCAATTTAAGAATGTCAAAAAAATTAAATAATAATATATTACTTAAGTAATTTTAAATGTCAAAAGAAAATAACAATGTCAAAACAAAATAAATAAAATTACAAATGTCAAAACAAAAATGTCAGAATGTAAAGATATAAGTACTACAAATGTAAATAAAAATATTATGTCACTAATTTCAAAATGTCAAAATTCATAATGTCAATAAGTCATAATTTAATGTCAATACATAATTTTTAAACTCAATTCCAGGCGTTTTTGTCTGCTAAATAATCTTTAACTGTGTAATAAGCTTTTGAACACAAGCTCTGTTTAATAAATACTTTGAATTTATTAATACTTAGTTCCTGAATATTACCTGGAATTTTGTTATAAAAACGTATGCTTTGACACTTGTATGAGTTACTTATTTTTTGTAGTCTAGTTGAAGGTAGAACAAGTTTGTTTTTGTTTCGTGTATTTATTTTATGAATGTCGCTGAATTTAGAAAACATATTTATATTTTTCCTGACATATAACAAGTTCTCATAAATGTATTGAGATGCGACAGTCATTATCTTAATTTCTTTAAATTTTTCCCTCAGTGAATGCCTTGAACCAAGACTGTAGATTGCACGAATAGCCCGCTTCTGCAGTACAAACACAGTTTGAATGTCAGCTGCGTTGCCCCATAATAAAATTCCATATGACATTATGCTGTGGAAATAACTAAAATATACTAATCTGGCTGTATCTATATCAGTTAACTGACGAATTTTATAAACCGCGTACGCTGCAGAGCTAAGTCTATTCGACAACTGACCTATATGTGGGCCCCACTGTAGCCTACAATCTAAGGTTATGCCTAAGAATACGGTGTTATCTATAAGATCCAACTCTTCTCCATTCAAACATATGTTAGGTTTAACTTGTTTTACATTCGGTCTTGAAAATCGTATACATTTTGTTTTTCTTTCATTTAACAATAAATTGTTAGCAGTAAACCATTGAACTACTTTAGAGAGAGCGTTATTTACATCGTCATTATTTGATTGTTCTCGTCTAAGTTTAAAGATAAGTGATGTATCATCAGCAAATAACACTATCTCTTCATTATTTTGCATAATATATGGCAAATCATTAATATATACAAGGAAAAGGAATGGACCAAGAATTAAACCTTGCGGCACTCCCATTGTGACCACTGAACCCATAGAAACTTTTCCATTTACCTCAACTCTCTGTATCCTATTACTCAAATATGACGTTAGGATATCCAAAGCAGTGTTCTTAACTCCATAGTAATGTAATTTCCTGATCAATGTTTCATGAAAAACGCAATCAAAAGCCTTAGATAAGTCACAAAAGACTCCTAGAGCATCATGCGACTCCTCCCAGGCATCAAAAATACTATCTAAAAGCTCAACTCCAGCATCGGTAGTTGAGCGACCCCTAGTAAAACCAAATTGTTTTTCATGTAACAGCTTATTGTTATTAAAATGAGTTTGAAGCTGGCCTAGAATTAATTTTTCAAAAATTTTACTAAACGTGGGTAGCACAGATATTGGCCTATAATTTATGGGGTCAGATGTGCTACCTGATTTAAATAACGGAATTACTTTACTACTTTTCATTTGATCAGGAAACACACCACAGTCAATGCATCTATTGAAAATTATTGCCAGTTCAGGTGCTACTGTGTTTATTATGGATTTCGTAATCACAACAGAATTGCCCCAAAGATCACTAGTCTTCTTCAAATTAAGGGTATTAAAAGTTTTTACAATATCTTTGCCAGTGACATAACTAAATCTAAATTCCATGTTACACCTATTGACATTTTGTTTTAATAGAGATTCGGCGTCATTGGGGGATGAGTTCAGGGATTTAGTGGTTGAGACTGGAATGTCTGTGAAGAAATTTTCAAATGCTGTGGCAACCTCAAAATCTGATTTTATTATCTTTTTATTTACTTGAAGCGTGTAATCGTTACTTTTGCTCTTGACCCTTCCAGTCTCATTGTTTATAATATCCCACGTTGCTTTTATTTTATTGTCACTGTTTTTAATTTTTGATTTTAAATAAATTGTCTTAGCTTCACGACAAATCTTTTTAAATAACTTAGAATAATTTCTTACGTATTGACAAAATTTTTCATCATTTTTATTAATTACTCTCTGTTCATATAATTCGTAAAGCTTATTTCTACTTTTATAAATTCCAGTGGTTGCCCATTCACTGAAGGATGTAGTACCAGCAACTGAGATCCTCTTAGGGACAAAGATAGAACTGAATATAGTTCAGTACATGTCAAAGAAAGAATTGTACAACTTATTGGGATCGTTATTATAGCATAAGTATGGTAGTGTACTTGTGAGTTTATCCTTAAGTCCCTCCAGACGACGCAAAGTTTTTGGCACCACACTCAATTCCTTTCTACCTACTTTTTTAGACTGCATAGCAAATGTTATAGATTGTCCACAATGATCTGATGTTAATTTATTAATTATTTGCTTTCTAACTGGTACAATATCTGTAAATATATTGTCTAAACAAGTAGATGTCGTGGAAGTTATCCTGGTGGGTTCCAAAAATAAGCATGCAAGATTATATGATTTGAACAAATTCTTAATTTTGTGGCAATTCAGGGAATCTTCGAGTAAATTAATATTAAAATCGCCACCTACTATTATAGATTTATTTTGTTGGCATAGCTTCCGTAACACATCATCCATGACACTTTCAAAGTTATCATAGAAGGACGATGGTGGCCTATACACACTCAACACAACAAGTTGGTCCAACTCCACACAGGCTATTTCAACTGTCCGTTCAACAGAGAAACTAACAATGTCACTACGATTCTTAAATTTAAGCAGCTTGTTAACCAAAATCAACGATCCACCATGTATTGCATTTTGTCTGCTGAACGAACTACCAACGAGATGGTTATTAAAATTGCACATGAACTGGTGAACTTTAAGCCAATGTTCTGTTATACACAAAACATCAACGCATTCACCATTCATGAACAACTCCACTTCTAAATCTTTATTTGACATACCTTGTATATTTTGATGTACCAGTTTTAATACTTGTGAATTTCTAAATGTATTATTAGTTGAATTGGGCTTATTCGTACATACCAGCCCATTATTAATTAAAGTGTTATTGCAAGAGGTATCCTCTATTGTCGAAATATTTAATTTAAATTAATAGAAATGTCAGACTGTGTAGCCAAAATATTGGCTGAATCATTATAAATGTCATTTTGTTGCTGTATAGGGGCAACACGTTTATTAGCCAAATTCTTGGCTGAAATGTCAATACAAAATGCTAGCGACTCAGCTAGTTGTCTTTTATAATAAGAATTCAGATAACAAGTATCTTGCGTCAAATGTAAAGCTTTACTAACATAATTGTTAGCGTCAAAAACATGAAATTGATTGTTACTGTATGACCAACTACACAAGTTTATATTAAGACTATGTCTAATATTATTTTCTTTCTGTGGCAACCCTTTACTGAAAGGTAAAGTGAGCATAATAATTTGATTTAAATTTAATTCACATAATTTACTGTAATAATAGAATAAAAGTCTTTTATTCAAAGATCCTCTTTTACCAAGTAGAATCAATAAAGTTGTATCCTGGTCAAAATTGAAGTTTATAATTTTATCTAAAATAGCAATGGAACTTAATCCAGGCAAACAGTAGTTCATCACTAACCCATCACTATATGTGTTTGCCAACAACTGACCCATACCTTTTCCGATCTCATCACTAAATATTATCACTTTATTTTTATTTTGTAATATAGTTTTACTGTCTAGTTTGTTATTTTTTAATTTATTTACAGTGTGTTTAATATTTGATTTTGTATTGTTTATAGAACTATTTAGCAAAACCGGGTTACATGTTGGCAATGAGCAAGCTGGCGAGTGTTGGAGGTTGAACGGGATGTCATTGTTCAATGGTATTGAGCATTCGTTACTATTTGATGCCACCAACTCATTCATTGCCAATATGTACTCTTTCATTTGTAGTTCAGAGCTTTTATATTTATTTGTCATTGATACTAATTTGTCACTAAGATTATTTAATTCTACCTGCAAATTATTTATTTCTAATTTATGTTTCAAATTATTTTGGTGATATTTCTGTGAGTAATTTTTTAATTTTTCAAGAGCAATTAATCTTTCCCTATTTAGCTTAACATTTTTTATGAAAAACTTTTGTCTGTGAACTAATTTTTGTGTCTTTTTTATGAATTTGTTTATTTTAACATATTTCTTAATTCTATTCCTACTACCCCTAATCAATTTTATTGAATTATTTGATTCTTTGCACACAGAGAGACTATTTGGAAGTGATACTTTAAAATGATTTATATCAGTAATCATGCTTGGAGCATGAACCACCAGCTCATCGAACAGACTTTGATTTGCCGTCGTAGTGATCTGATCTTGGGTGAATTCTAGATGACTTATTCTACTGTTTGCCTCATGTAACTGTTTGTCTAAGAACTGTATACGGTCAAGGGCTTGTTCATACTGCAAACTACACTCGGCAAACCCGTCCACAATGAGCTGGAGTCCATCCCGAGCACTCATGGCATCAGAGAATTGATTATGTAGCTGAGCCATTTCACATTTTAAGCTCTTATTTTTTTCCAGTAAGTTCAACATTTCTTTCTCGTTATCTTCTCTTTCCTCTATCAGTTTGTTATACAACTCCTTAGAGGTCTTTAATTCAATTAAAGCCAGTTGGAGTTTAGACTCTTCCTGGCGAGCCAAAGCTTTACGAGTCATAATCATAGTGAAAAGAGAGAAATACACGTAGTTCAAAGAAAGTAAAGGAGAAGATTGTAATAGTAGTAATAGTAGGGTTTAAAGCTAAATATTATTGTAAGAAAGAACAGCTGATCTCGTCCAAAGTTGTGTAACCAACTAACAAGGTTTAGGTTAAGTTTATTTATTTTTACTATTTATAGGTGGTTATTTAGGAACTTGATAGCACTTTTTATTTGGAAATATACTAATTAACACTATTTTATACGTATAAGTTGATTTTAAATAGTAGTTACAATTTTATACCTGTTTGAAAAATGACAATGCAAAGGAGATGAACAAAAATCATATGGGCCTGTGCCCCAGCAAGTACAGAGATGAAACATATATCATTTTAAAGAACAAGTCTTCTAGTTATGCAATAAGAAAGGCGCATTTAGCTAAGCAGCAGTGGTCAAAAGTTATTAAGGTTGGAAATAAATGATTAATGACATATTTTTTGACAATATTTCACAATGTATTGATATAATGTAAGTTTTCATGCATTTTATTGTCCTAAGTTTCTATTATTTATTTTTGATCTTCGCTTGAGGGATTCTCATCATATAAAATATAAGTATACCTAATACTCTCGTCTAGAAGTAAACTATAACCGAAAAGGCGCGTACGTAGAAAAATAAGACCTCCGTAGTATTCAGTAGTATTACTTTACTCTATGGATAAGACGATAAGTCAACATGTCAACTATTTTGACATTAGCTTGGTGATACCAAAGCTGGATTAAAATAAGCCTGTTAGTAAGTGGATTTTGAACTATATTTTGAACTTACTTTTAATTAATTATTAAGAGGTTTGTTTTTATAGCAAAATAATATAATAATCGTCATATTATCGTTCGTGTTGTGACGGATTAAGACTACGGAATGTCACCAGCCCATGTCATCCCATGAGTACCGTAAGAGCCGACAGAGGGAGCATATTATGCAGAGAACAGCACTGTAAGAAAAGGAAAACTTGATACAAACCCTATACCAACCCGTTAGGCCAGCGTGGTATAGTAGGCCAATTCCTCATTTCAAAGAAGAGGCCTAGTCCAGCAGTTAAACTGTTAAAGGCTGATGATGATGATGATGATATAATTATAATGATTTAATCATTCTTAAGATTACGCGTATTTTAACTCTTACAGTTCTGTTACTATATTTTTCCCTACACTAATCTTTTATCATTGTTACGTGGCAACATTATCGGTAGATTCAAACAAAGTCGAATAAAAGGAAATCACTTCAAATTCTTTTAAATTATTTTCTTTTCAGCGACTGCAATGGAATGTAAAAAGTACTTTAAAATTCCTTGTATGTTTTATATAACTTATCTACAACGGCTTGTTTCTGGTCAACGTGGGGCACATTTTGTCCAAGTCCTTTAGCCGGTAGATTGGTTGTCAAAAAAGATATCACAATAAACTCACCTTATTTTCACAGAAAACACTAATACGTTTATAGATTATTACAATTAACACATTTATTAAGCAATTAACTTGTAATTAGCTTTAATTATTCGATTATTTTATATTTTTACTTGTAAAAAATACGGGACAAGGTCGGATCAGCTGTTAGCCTTAATGTTGCCACAGTGCGAAAAATGTCAAAGTGCCAAAGTGCGCAATTAAGGTGATAATATAATGTGTCATTATATTAGTTCAATATAAGTTGCATCATCTCTCTCATGACAATAACACAACAATTTCATTATATAAAAGTCATATTGTGCGACATAAAGTCGAATACACGCCGCGACAGCTATTATTACATGACATGCAGTAAAATCGCCGACGTGTATATGACTTTTATGCGACTAATTAGGGATTCATATGACAGTTACACGAAACTCTTAGCGCCTTAAGTTGAATAAAGTAGGCCCTTTTGCCGTCAAGTAAACGTCCTCATGACGTTTATACGATTATACTAAATAACATTAAGTTGCCACCAAAACATTTACTCAACGTCATAAATGTTTGTTGGGAACTTTTTAAGATTTTCGTTACTGATTACTAACCTGGTTGCTACATTAATATCACAGTGCTAATTCAGCAACATGTTTTTTTATAGCGAACTCTCCGTACTCGAAATATATAGCTTCAAGTATTGAACCTAAGGCAGGTGGAACGTCCGCACGTTCTTCGCTTCTCTAGCGAATGCAATAAAATTATACGATTTCACTTCGCTCGCTCTCAATGTGGCCGATTTCATAATAATTCATTGAGGCTCTCTTGCTACACTTATTTTGAGGACAGTTGCAGTTTGGTGAATGTACTATGCCGAAAAAAACTACTTTTGCAGATTCTCTTAGTTTGGAACACACGTACTTTTGTTGCCAGTCAATGTTAAACGGTAATTAATTACCAGATGATGACGTCCTGATCTCCCGAGGGAAGATCTGAGAAATATGCCTAAATGGAATATTTTCTGATCGTTTATGTGAAAAACGTGACAATTTTGCTCTGTCCAAACAAGGCAAGTTCCAAAGAATATGCATATATGGCAATTATAGGTAGTAGATCCTTGCTGATTTCAGCATGAATGGGCCGGCTCGACCGGGGAAGTAGGTACTACCCTCTCACAGAAAATCGACGTACCAGTACCTAAACTGTTCCGTTTCGTTCGGTGAGTGAGAGTGCCGGAGGCCCTATCCACTATTCCTTCTCCCTCATCCCACTACTCATCCTATCCCTTTTCCCAACCCTAAGGGGCGGCAACGCACTTGTGACTCCTGTGGTGTTGGCGGTAATTGCTTACCATCAGGCGATCCGTCTACTCGTTTGCCGCCTATTAAAATAAAAAAATAACACTAAATATTCCCGTCAAGCTTTGTCGAGAAACAGTAGCCGAAGAAACATATGTTCCTCATTGTCTATTTAAATGAGAATGTAATGCCTAAATTTGATAAAACAAGAACGCAAAAAATAGACTCTAAGGCACGTTACCTATTCCACCGGTAACAAACACAGGTATGTCAGCCAGCTCAGCGGCAATGATCGTTCCCGCGACGGTGGTGGCGCCATCTAGTTTCGCTGCAGCTATCGGCGCCAGGTCTCTTCGAGATGCCTTCACCACGCCTTTGGCTTGTGCCAAGTAACGGATCTGGTCTTCCGTAAGCCCGATTGTAAGTTGACCCTTGAGGATGGCTATCGTCGCAGGGATTGCGCCCTGGCAAAATAAAACAATACTTAATGACGAAGCTAGTAAAAGCCATGGTACATTCAGCAAGTAACGGCACAGCTCCAACCCTCCCTGGGTTGGAGCTGTGCCTATAACTCCTCATTTAAATTTGACCATTAAATCTTATGTTGTATAATGCATTTCATATTGTCAGTATATTATTTTAGGCATTATTTTGTCAATCGCTTGTCAACACGTTTGGCGGTAACTAGTAACTCAAAACAGAGCCGTACAACACAGCAGCTGTGCCGTTACAGCTATAGTGTGACCTTTATATAAAAAAGTGCATTATCCAAAGACTGCTTTAAACTTCAGTAGCTAAGCGTAGTTTCTTATCTCTCAGAAGTTTCTCGAACTTACCCGTTCTCTAATGATATTTTCAACTTGTATAGCCGTCTCTAAGTTTTGTGGATAAGGCATTCCATGTGTAATAATAGTCGATTCGAGAGCGACAATCGGTTTGTTTTCAGCCTTTGCATTTCGGATCTCTTCGGAAAAAACGAACGGGGGAGCTGTCGAACTATACGCCTTCTGACAAAAGGCAGCCAAGCGTGAACCTCTCCGCAAGTACTTCAATATATACGCCATCTCGTGCCCTAAAAATAGAATTGAGTTCATTAGTGGATGCTAAAAATACTCCGAGTGGTATTTAACGGGAAATGGTCGAGATAAATCGAGTGAAGTAATATTCTTCGACGCCGGTACTTCGAGATTTTGCTCTCTGTTACAGACACAAGCTTTAATGCGGTGTCAGTAGAGCTTAACATCGGAACATTAATTTACGGAACTGGTTACTTTTAGATCCATAAATAGATTGAATTTAAATTAACACTAGGTAGGTTGTACAGCGCCGTTCACACACCGGACAACGCAGGGGGGTAGGCCTCCCCCAAAGAGGACCGACAATCTTGTGCGATAGCTGAAAACGGTTGGATGCGGCCGGCTCAAGATCAGTTATTTTGGAGACCCTTGGAGGAAGTATATATGTCCATCAGTGGACGTCTATAGGCTGATAATGATGATTATGTACATTAGTACCTACTCGTCATAAAGAATTACAACAAGTAACATAAATAACATAAAATTAGTTGTACAACAGGACGGTCTCAATTGAATTTTTATTAGAAAATAGTACATAATTATGTAGTTGTATAATATCTGAAATGAATAACAATATACAATGCACACAGATCAAATTAAAATCCTTGTTCATTTGCGAGCTTTATTTATATGTTGGCAAAGCACAAAGGCAGAGACCGTTAGTGACATTTACAATAACATTGAATAATTTGCCTTTGTGCCGTATGCACATAAAGCAATGTTAGTGGAATAAAGACAAATTATTTATGCATAAAAGTCCAATTACAGCGGGGCTTAGGTGGGTGTACTTCGACACTTTTGACGAAGGATATCTATCGGGGCTCGGAGCCTGCCAACATTAATCAACGTCCAACATCACGGCTCCCATTTATGCCTCTCAAATTTCACCTGTGTGTTGTGGTGACACAAAACACCTTTGTTATACCTTACTCCTTTGAAAGCATTGTATTCTCGCCTCTAAAATATAAGGCTACATTTTTACGATTGTATATAGCTGTGTGGAATGTCTAGACGGCTGTAATATCAAGCTGTATCGATATCGACTAGACCTAAGTATTATGGTATGACGTTAGACTTTGGCCACTTGATAAATAGTTTTCTATCTTGATTCCTCCGCTATAGACAGAAACTATGTAAACTAAATTCCACGCGGCGTGGGACCGTCGGATAAGTTATTGATTGCAAGCTTGTTGCAAGCGGACCGCATACTTCCCTATCAATGCGAAGGAGTTATAATGCCGTCATCGCGTAGCAACGCCTGTGTTTAGAACTCAACAGCTGTTTCCCCAACAACGGAACTGTCATGTTTGCTTATTGTATCAAGACGAGTTTTGTGTTATATTTTTCTCTTTAATAGTGTTTTTACACAGCATTGTTATTTATTTACATCAGCTTATCGCCTCCTGTATTCTATTTTAGGTAAGAATTTATTATACTATACGTAATACCCTCCTCGGTCGATGTTTACCGTCTACCTACGTAGGTTTCAGAGGAAAAATGTTTCCATTACGATCTTTGTAACGTTGTTCAGTTTGTTTTACAAGTAAATGGCGTAGCTAGCCGTTATGAATAACATTCAATAAATTTAGATGTTACGTCTCTTTCAATTTATACAATGATACAATTTTGTAAAGCGCTCGCCGCTTTTATGGAATGTGAACCAAAAAAATACATACATAATTTCAACGTGATTGAAGTAAATATGTATCAAATTGCAGCATAAATGGGTGTGACTTTCTTATTATCTAGTTCAAAATCTGATCATGTATGAAAATCCTTAGCTGTCTGTCAATATCTAAGGCTAGCGACAACGCGTTTGACAACCGATATCTCTCAATTTACAGAACGTTGTTTAGGGATATCACGTAGACCGTAACGTGTAGCGCTTTTCCGATATATCCTTAGCACGAGAACATCCTTTATTCGAAATAGACTTAGAACATGTCACATACAAATCTAAACAGATCCATGCGCTAGGAATATTAGATAACTTTATATTACTGTTCATATAGAACGTGCTAAATCTCTGCAGTGTAAGTAAAACATAGTAAAAATCTTTTGAGCCACCTACTATGTTAAATTCAAAATAAAAGGTTTTTTTAGTATATTCCAAATGTGCGTTTGCTTATTTTACTGATGTTTTCGGATAAGACCAGCCTCTCAATTAATAAGTATGCAGAGTTTTCCGGTTTATTAGATTCTTTGCAAATTTTATTAATTGATTTGCACACTATATTGAATACATATTTTAATGTCTCGCACTCTTGAAAGTTTTAGAACTTTGATGTAGGCAAGCTATATGATAATATAAATAATAATATTTACAAAATCTGTAGTAACTCAGAAATATAGCCTCACATTTCTTTTACACGTCATATATAAAAATATATCCGTAAGACGAAGACATACGGTTTCGCATTACATCGGTTACGGAGAGCTTATACAATAAACGTCGGCTTACTTCATTTCCCTGATGCGTGAATCTTCCCGTATACGATACGAACTTGGCGATGAAGAAAGATCACGTTTCACCCTTATCTCGTATAGGTGCTACCGTTTTTGTGAAGGTTATACTTCAAAAGGCTCGGTTTTGGTTTGAATGCATACGCCACAATGACTGTTGCGGTAATCTTCGTAGAACAAAAAGTGTGATTTGAATTTAGATGGGGAGAAGCTGGGTGTTTTTGTGTCTTCGATAGGTATGTTTGTAAGGGTTAACATTAGCGTGCTGGCTTTTGTAGTAGGCCGTGTGACAAGGTATAGGACTTACATATTACTTAGTTCGTTTTAAAACACAGCTTTGATTTTTTTGGCAATTATAACAATAGGCTTATACGTACTGACTGTTTTTGACTTGTAGAGGTTTATATATACTTAGTAGGCACGTATTCATGATTATGATACGTTACAAACGATAACAACTTTAAATACACCACAGTAAAGTAATATCTTTCTAACATCTAACGCAAAAAAAGATCACGAAGAAAATCGAGTTAAGCTTTTTCCTCTGCAGAATATGTACAGATATGTGCATACACGCTCGCTGTTGAAATATTATCATCCATTTGTGTTCATAAGACCCACGAGAGTAAGCATGTTTCATGCTGTTATAAATCACGTCGGTCAAATACAACCGACGTGAGAATCAAGATGATAAACGTTATGCATTTTTTAGTTTTTCTATGTAGGTAATTACTAAACATATTTAAATGCAAATAGTTATTAATAACACAAATGACTCTTATTGACTCATAATAGCTTCTATCATATAAAGTAACCATCCGAATTCACCCGTTAGCAATATAAATGTAATTATAAGTCTTTCAGCAAAAGTGTAACTGTTAAGTATAATTCCAAAATAAATTGCGGTAAAATCCGTAAGTAAAAGTCTTGTAGACCATTACCAGTGATTTAGACCTGGGGATCTCTGTGGTTACAGGTACATCACACATCGTTTAACCTCACGAGTAACATAATACAAGTATTATTTATCTCTTTTTTACGATATTTCGGTGACAATTAACTAAGAATTGCGCCAAAAATCTAGTCAAAAGTGTTTTGTAATATAGTACTTAGATGGACTAGGTGTTTAAATAATTTCTTAAAGATATAAAACAATGGTTCTGGACTCTGCATCAAGTTAAACAGCGACAGTGATGTACCCAAGCCTGAGTTTGCAACTCCATTTAGCAGTGCATTTATCCGGCGCAGTAACGTGGCTAAAGCTCTGGAAATGTTTACCAAATCTCGCTAAACGTTTACCGAGCCGTTCCTCGAATTGGGACAGCAGGAATGTTTATGTGCACGGCTTGAATTTATACACATTTTCTACTAAACGTAACTAATGCTTGTTAGCCTTTTTCAGGATGAGTATGCAACAGGCTTTTAAACTATTTTTACTTGTGCGCCATCTGGGTCGTGATGTTCTATATTAAATAAGTTTTTTCTAGTCCGACTGCAACGTAGGACAAACTGTCTTATTACATCTATTTATGCAAGAATAAAACTATTTATAGCGCTGCAATTACATGTTTAAACAAAGAATTGACACATACTTGCAGGGATGAAAACCACCGTGTTTTCTAACCGACTCGCGAGATGTGCAAACTTGCGTTAATGGTAAAACTTCGCATACTATGAATAAATTGAGGTAGAATAACTAGTTCTACGCTCATACAATATCTAAGTTGAAATGCGATACAAACAAATAACATCTCATGAGCTAGTTCGTACGCATACAACTTTATATAGTTTGCAATACATAATCAATGTTTGTTAAAGTTCAAAATGGCCTGGGGACTTCCGAAACTACCGGGTCTGACGTTTTCCGACCCAACGAAGACGCAGTTTCACATGAAGAGTACGCTGCGTTACTATCAGGGTCATAGGTTTCCTGATACTGTGGTCAGAGGCCCTGGAGGGACCGGCACCGATGTGGATAGCAACGCCTTCGCGCTCCCTGAAGATTCTGTCAAGTAAGTATTTTTCTTGTTATATATTATACTATAACTAGTGGACGCCCGCATCTACGCTTTCACATTATACTCGTTTTACCCGATTTCCCCGATTCCGTGGGAATTTCGTGAAATCCCTTCTTAGTGGACCCTTACGGTCCTCAAGGAACATACATGCCATATTTCAGCTTCCTGCGTCTAATAGTTTAGGCTGTAGCTTGTCTGTCAGTCAGTCAGTAACGCAAGGATTTTATATATATTATTATTATACAGATAACGATACTGTAAATTGAATCAAAAACCGAACTGGAATATATCCGTACTAGAATATGTTTAGCATGTAGATAAATAGTTACGCAACCCCATACCTAGTGTAAACGTAACATTTTTATCTCCATATCTCTAAAAATATGAGAACCACGGCGCATTTAACCGTATAAAAGAATACATTTAAAGCTCTAGAACATTTTATTAAACGTTTGGTTGCTGTATCTCGAAGAAATAGTAATGCTATTAGAGCCATTGCAGACGAAGACAAAATAATCTGTGTATATGTATGTTGGTTCTTCAAAATAGGCTATTGACTTCATTGTAAAATTATGGTTAAAGTAATACCCTATAAAATTTTGTGGCTGCAACTATAAATGCTTAATGCATCGTATATATCGGCAGTATGCATTCTTACATTATAAATTAAATTGCAACTAACTCGATACTGGAAAGCAACAACCAAACGGTTTTTTGATCGCATCGCAAACAACGAGCTATGTAGTTGTTGAACTATTTTCGTCGCCTGTCTGTACGATGATTAATTATCATTTAAAATTTAAACAAAAAAAGCAACTTATTTGATCCCTTAATATACTAAGGCGGGAGAAGCGGTAGGTACCTAAGTCATTCCAAACAAAAAAATATTTTTGGAAATCATATGATAACGGAGTTCCGGGGTAACAAAGAGTAAAAATATACAACTGATTTTATTTTTTATATGCAATCTAGTTGAGAAACTTCTCTTTTTTTAAGTCAGCCCAAAATTGTGTGTGACCGTTTGCATTTAAGATCGTGAGTTTACCTCTGCGAGCAAAAGTTTCTTGTCTGCTAAGGCTTTTACTTCTTCGACCTACACAGAACAGGGCGTTGTTCTAGTTGCCAGTGAAGAAAAATCCTCAAAAGAGAATAGTCCTTTGTTGAGTGCCAACAAACAGGCGAACATCAAATAATTATTTGGCAATCGTCCATCAAGAATTCAAAGTCACGCAGACAGGTCATCCTTCGTTGTCCGACGCTATAAGTCAGAAGTCAATGACCTACTAACTATTAATACCATGTAAGATAGGAACCTATCTACGTGATCCACCTTTGTAAAGGTTCATTTTAATTCTCTTGAGTGTGATAAAGTATTTTAGTTGCCCCTTCGTTGATAAAACGGTTTAGCATTACTGATTTAAGTGGGATATTTTAAAGGCTGCTATGATGTAACTATACCAGACAAATTTCTCAGTATCACAGCGTATTTGAAATATTGCTTTTTGTTTAACTAACTATTCATATTAACCCGTTAGCCCGGGTGGTGTTACCCATCACCATACGCAGGGGCAAATTGAAACGAATTCGGTTTTATTTTTACATAATTAAGTGATTGCGACTTGTTAGATAAATATTGGTATAATCTTGTACTTTAGCAATTAGTAAGTTTTCTTATTATTTTAGGCAAGGATTAACTCTTAATATTATTCTCGTTTTATTTGTCCAACTGTTACAAACTTGTGATAGTAGTCAGTCTGCCCTATCGGTACAAACTACATATATTATCAAGTTACCTCTTTACCAAGAGGATTATCATCATCCAATGGTATTGGTAATATCGTACACATAGCGTAGAAACGTCGACTAGGATGTATAAAAATAGGCTTCAGCGCGAATAACGCTTTTTGTGACTGGCATAATATATTACATAGTTCAATGCAACATGTGATATATCTTTTAGTAGTACACTTACTATTAGAATTTATCAAATAAGTACTCCCTAGCTATTCCTACTACCTCCAAACTGACAAAAACCCTAGGTAGATGGCATAGCAAAAACTCAAGTTCCGAAAGCGCCGGCCGACCACAAATATAATCACGAAGATAGCACATATAAAGCCACATTGTTGTTAATTATGGTCGTGTATAAGCTCATTATGAAACCAGCTGGCAGCCCGGCAGATGAAATTAGTATAAAATCTGCATAAATGCTTCGTAGTTATGCCAATCAGGCTGTGAACAAGCATACGGCTCATCTGATGGTTAGCGGTTGTTGTGAGGTAAGAATGTATGCAACACAGGGCGCCAGTTACTCCATTCTCTGCTAAGCTTCACTTTAATTACTTACCTACCAGATAAGGTGACACAACTTTAGTGATATCCAGTTTAGACTATAATTATTTACATTTTTACTTATATCAATTTGCGTGTAATGCGTGTTGATCACAACAGGTGCTTAGTTTCATTGTCTTGTCTATTGCATTTTTCTATTGGAATAACTATAGCAGCACTTCTAGATCTATTAAGTGTTGGATAGACGGCAATCATAGTTAGCAGTAGAATCGAGCTTGCAGTATAGACTGTGTTTTTCGCTGGTATGTATATTGCTAACATAAACAGGGATATGATCTAATTATCCATGACTTATTATGTATTGATAGCCCATTTCCAGTTGATCACTGTTCAGAAATTGCGCTTTTGTTGAACTATGTAATATATTACTTTTGTTTTTAACGCTTTTCACTGGACTCTGTTTAAATGTTATAAATTACGACGCAATTGTTGCAAAACAAACGTTCAAGAGTAATTTACAGAGACTTAATATAAATGCGTATTACGCAGGGATCGGCGATTAACATTGTTTAATTATTAACCCTAATATTTGGAGTGACGTATATAAGAAATCCCGTCGCATTGTCAGGTTTGTTTGTATATCTTGCATGTTTACGGAAAGAAATTGAGAGTCGAAAATCTATTTCTACTTAACAAGAACTACCTAAACCATCCTAGCGTTTTGATGTCACATGACATACATACATACATATATAGATACATATACTCACGCCTGTTTCCCGGAGGGATAGGCAAAGACTACAGAACGCCATTTGCAACGATCCTGACATATCTCTCTTGCTTCATAAACTCCCATCAAATTTCTCATGCATGCGCTTCGGTTAAGGGTACTTCTAACATGACATTTACTAACATTTCCAACGCAAGAACAAAAATCGTTTACATAGCTAAACTTGCAATCGACTGCACGGTTGGCGCAAAGGTTTAAGCGGCCGCTTCGTCGCTTGACACTGCGTCAAGTGTTATGGGTTCAATCCCCACACAGGACAACACTTTGTGTGATTCATAAATTATTGTTGGGTGTCTGGGTGTTTTTTGTCTGTTAGTTGTATGTTTGTAAGGTCCCTCGCGCTCACGCAAAAACACGCTAAGACGTAGAGTTGCGGCAACAGCCCGTGCTGTCAAGTATCAAGTAAGGTCCCTCGCGACTCAGGATTTAGTTCTAGTGAAGGAGTTGTCTTATAAATAAAATATAATTGTTTTTAGTCGTGAGTATCCGTTGATTTAATATCTGTCTCTCGTGATACAGGATTTATATGCTAGAGCGGATGTTGTGTTTTTTATAATATGATCATTAAATTGTCTTTTTAACGCACGTTAAAAAGGGTGTGGTTTGACACCTATATTTTATTAAATCACCTTTCAACTAGAAGCAATGAGTCCAACTGCCGCATTATTTATTGGATAATCTCTACCTACGCAATAAAATATGCATCGATCGATGCACGTTTTTTTTTTTATTTCGACTTTCTCATGTACCCGTGTGTCGGAGTATAGGGTATCGCCGAAGCATTCGTCGCTACCGCCCGACGGGTATTGGCCCGCCAGATGGTCAGGTGGGCCCCGAACAAAACCCCCTTGGCGGCAGATTAAGGTGTTGGGCTCCGCCGCCAAAACACCCAGCGGCCGCAGAGGATAGGGAGGACGGCAACGCAACACCGCATCTCCTCTTCCTCTGAGGCCCCACCGTGATGCAACAATGGTGCGCCCCCATTTGGTCGCGGGAGATAGGGCGCGCGGCAACGCAACACCGACACGCCTCTCCTCCCGCGACCGCGCCCAACTGCGAGGGACAGAAGAACTATCCCTCGCACCCGCACCACTGGACGCATCCTGCGTAGGCCTCCGTCAAGCCCACGCGGAGCGTCCTCTCCCGGGATCTCTCTTAGTTTTACCGTGGGTCACCTATCCACGGTTACTGAGCCCCTCCACCATGACAAGGTGGAGATCCCACGGGGGGGATCAATGCACGCTGTGGTTGTAAATAAAATTGAGGAAATAAATATTTGTGAATGTGGTGTTAACAGTGACAACATAATTATCATGGTTTAAATTTGAGAGCCGAAAATCAGGCTCAGTGGAGTGTCATACGTGTGTCTATATCTTGCAGTGGACTATGGTCGACTGATGACCATGATATTTGTGAGCAAATTGCATACGCCCAGTAAATAAATGAACACCATTGAATAAGCTTTCATTGGTTACTGTTTATTACAATGCGGTTAAAATAATAAATATCGTAATAGAGCGGAATATAAATAATTAATGTCAACTATCGTAAAATGATAAAGACACAGACGACGCCATCTAACGGACGCGACGAAAAGTACAAATACATGCAAAATCCTGAATCGCGCTATTACAAGATTCAGACACGATTACGATATATATAAGAACTCGCCAATGTCTCTCGGGCCACGGTCCGCCAGAAACGAACACAGCTTGGTCTGAAGATCATCCTTCTAATTGGAGGGACAACCCACTCTATTCTTTCAGTGTTTGCAAAGATAGAAGCCGTCTTATATGTGAAGTTATCAGAAACTACCAACACATAATATGTGAATGTTTTTGAGGATCCATCATTATTTTTAACTTATAAAATTCATATCATTCTGTAGTACCATTATATCCCGAAGTAAATTTTAAGTTAATATAAAGGTACCTATAAAAGATGCACTTACCTATTAGGTATAATATAATTATGTAATTAAACTTTGAAATTATTGATACATATACTTAGGTTTATTACATTTTTGATTCAGTGATGTTATATTAGTTTTTGTTTTTGTTAAAATTATAATTTATTAATACGAGAGAACAGTGGCCTGAAAGAAGATGTCGTGACTAGGATTAATAAAGGAATGCTGAAGTGGTTTGGACACGTGGAGCGAATGAGTGGAGAAAGAATGACGAATCAGATCTATAAGGCAAATGTGTATGAGCAAGTCGGTAACGGCAGACCTCGTCGGACATTCCTCGACCAAATTGGGTCGTCCTAAAAACGGCAAGGTCCGAAGTACCCGAAACCGGCGGGCATGTATGAAAAGAGTAATGAGTGTAGAGGAAGCGCATGAGGTTTGTAAGGATAGAATCAAGTGGCGTTCTGTTGTCTCTGCCTACCCCGACGGGAAAAATGGCGTGAGTATATGTATGTAAAATTATTCTGTACAACGCAATAAATTATAAATTCTTTAGACAATAAGTACTGAGATCTGTTCTATGAGAGCCAAATCTTTAGTAACAGGAAACAGAGACAAAATTATTGTCGTTCTAAGAAATGGGATTATTATAAATAATTGGCAAAGGCATGTGATGAGGAGGGATGAAAAGCATGTGACTAGAAAGGTGATAAATTAATATAAGAGTCGAGGGATATAAGGCAAGAGGAAGACCAAAAAAAAGATGGTTGGATTATGTGAAGGATGACATGAATGAAAAGGGAGTGAATAATCAGATGACGTCTGATAGAAGAGAATGGAAGCGAAAAACATTCTGCGCCGACCCCAAGTAATATGGAAACAGGGCAGGCCAAAGAAGAAGATTGGAAAAGTATACAATTTAAAATATTCCCATTTTTTTATGCCAATTCTGTTTGATACCAATTGCAATAGCGATATGTTTTGGTATAGTTCTTTCGTAATATGCACATAACTTTGAAACTCATAAAGTAAGTTAAGATACTATTCTCAGTTACATTTCTTCTAACCTCAAAATCAGTGCAACGTCATTATTGATCTCTTCATTCAGTCATCTACGGCCGATGACATACTGAAATTGCAAATTGTAACTTCACAATTTTTTTTTAGCTACGACCCATCCCTGACATACGGGCGAGTCAAACAGCCCGCGTTACCAGCGGTGGTGCCTCACTGGGTGCACTATGACAAGCGGTGCCTCAACTTCACGGCGTTCTTCAAGCAGCCTGTGTACGACAACCCGGATGAGAAGTTCCGAGTGCGGGTCGTGAACATCGTGTACTTTCTGGAAGATGATACGATAACTGTCATGGAGCCCAAAGTCAGGGTAATTGTAACCTTCATATACTTGTTATATATTGTACTACATCTACACAACACCATCTAGCCCTTAACTAAACACTGCTTGTATAGGTAAATTCACGAAAGTTGACCACAAATGGCGGCCGTCGCGCATATGTACATTCGTGCACCAATGGCGTTGCTCCATTCTTGACGCATTTAGGGAATGCGTCAAGAACGGAGCCACGCCATTGGCACTCCACCCGCGCCTCACCCCGCACCTCCACGGGGACCTAAAAAATGATTTCTGCGCAGTGGTCATCTTTCGTGAATTTACCTATACTAAGTATGAATTCTACACATTAGATAAACTCTGCCTCGTTGGTCTCGCGGCATAAATGTGCGCGTGGGATTGGGAGGTCTCGGGTTCGATTCCCGGGTCGGGCAGAGTGTTATTGGGTTTTTCCCTCGGGAAATTCTCAGTAGCAGCACGGAGTCTGGTAATGTGCCCGGTACGGCAATAGGCTCGCCCCCTATTACGTGGGACCTAAAAATTCATGGCGAAATGTGGGTGTAATATTACACCTCTGCCTACCCCTTCGGGGATACAGGCGTGAGTCTATTTAAAAAAAAAACATACATACAAACTTATTTTTGTAAATACTCACATACATAGAAACACCAAGCCCAAGCCAAACATCCATGTTCACGCACACACACAAACGCATGTTTCGAACCCGTGAGCTTAGCTGCAGCAGTGGTTTATACTCCCGCTACGCCATCAGCTGATCGTAGTCTATGAGGCAGCGGCTTGACAGAGGTAACTCATTCTTGTATATGTTGGTGTATTCATTCACTGCCTTCGGTGATGCAGAAGTAAGATAAGGTATGTTCGAAACAGTATAGGTATATCGATATTGGCTAAAGAACAAGCAGCTCTTTGACACTTTCATCGTGAGACTACCGATGTGTACCTACAGACCTTCTAGTCTCAAATCATTCACCTTTCTAATACAGTAAGGGCCGGAACATATCTGACGGAAGATACGTCGCGTTTTATCGGTCGCGTAACGCCAATACATCAAAATGTATAGAAAAACGTTCAACCATTCACACCTGACCGATAATCCGTTAGTACGTCGAGCGTACTAACAGATTATCCGTCGACGTCGCGCGCACCACACACCACGTGAATTTTGACCTTTGAGTAAGGAATACAAATGGAGAGGGCAAATAGTAGGTACATATAGAAAAATTACATTATTCACATATATTATTATATTTTATATTTTTATAAACTGACGGCTGTATCACCGGAGGGGTAGGCAGAGGTGTAATATTACACCCACATTTTGCCATGATTTTTTTATACACATATATACGAAATCGACATAAAGCTACCAAACATAGTGTTGTCTCTTTTTGTCTTAGGGATATCTCTGTCAGAAAAAAGAGATAGCCATAGTTTACTGAATAAATGAATCATGACGATATTTTATTAGAAATGTCATTCGTGCCACTATCGCCATATTTTTCGCCAAGGTTTGTGGTACATCTGCTGTGAAATCGTTATCTATCGAACATAATAATTTTGTTTTTGTGCATAAATATGTCTAAAAAACCGATATTGGCTCTCAGAGAATATTTTGTTATATGTTTCATACAAGGGTCGTCTTTCACTTTGCCATGTTCGCCCACATTTGCATTATGGAATAAACTAATCTGGCAAAAGATTTAAACTAACAAAGGTAACTTACTACAAAAATGTATTATTCTCCTCTAACCGGCTCCATATCGTTATCGATTACATTCTGGAGAACAACCCAAATGGCAGCCATTTTATTTGCCCAACGTTTCGTAGGTGTGCACGCTAATTTCGTAGGTGTGCACGCTAAATTCGTAGGTATTGGACATACCATATCCATGTCATTCCCAGATCGGTGATTTTAAGATCGTAAGATTCCAGGGCCGCCAGACCTTACTTATTTTTTCAGAAACGAAATGTGTAGAATAATGTAGTGTTAGGTCGGTGTTCACCGACACTTTGTCTTGGTTATCTTTCCGTTAAATTAATCTGACAATGCGCGCGCAGAAATAAATAAGCAAGTTAACCGTTGGTTTTCCGATCGCCGGTTATATCATTGTCGGGAAATTTGGGTCTTAGTATGTGCTATGAGTGTACGCATATTTGGTAGCTTGGATCGAGGGCCAATTTTTGGGGTATGAGGTGCTTAAGGTCCACGGGAACAATTTCCATACATACCTATATAGAAAACATTTTGTGTCTTGCTCTGCAACTGTAGTCTGTAACCCCTTCTATATCATTTGTATAAGTTTTGTGAAAAACCGTAACCAAATCGTATTATCGTCTTTTATTTTTGAACCTCCATACCTAAGTAGGATATGTATTTATGTAAATAACGCTTGTTGGCTACTATAAAAAATCTTCGAAGTCTGACATATTTTTAATAGTCAAACTCGAATCGCAATATAAATAACTACAGGACTTCAGTGACTACATAACATCAGGGAACACGAAAAATGATTAGGTAAAAGAATATGACAGTAAAATATTGAGCTGCCCTGAGTACGGCCCTGGACGAACAAACTTATATGTGTGCATAATAGCCACGCTTTCAGCGAATGTGTGCAAATACGCTCGATGCATTTTCCGTCAGATGTGTACCGATTCATTTGACGGAATAGACGCGACCGAAGATACGTTCGACGCATCTTCGGTCAGACAGTTCCGCCCCTAAGGCTTAAAATATTTAAGGCACACAAATCTGCATTTTTATGAACGATACATGTTATTGAGGCAGCGATAGCTTAGTGGAGAGACAGACAGACTGCTACGCAAAGGGTCTCGGGTTCGTAGTGTGTAGTTAATAGTTAATTATTGATTGCTAAACGGTGAAGGAAAACATCGTGAGGAAACCTGCATGTCTGAGAGTTCTTCATAATGTTCTCGAAAGTCATGTGAAGTCTGCCAACCCGCACTTGGCCAGCGTGGTGGACTATGGCCCTTCTCATAGTGAGAAGAGGCGCGTGTCCAGCAGTGGGCAGTATAAAGGGCTGATGATGATGATGATGGCATGTTATTGAAATAGATTACAGTTGGGCTGCCCGGAAAATTTGGCCGCGAGTAATAACGTGTTTTCTGTTTTTCATGCTTCGTTGTAAACTAAAAAGCAGTCTAATTCTTTCGCAATTTCCGCCCATCCATCTGCGGTTGCATTCGAAGACTGTACTAAAGAGCTAAAATGCATTTTACATTTCATCCACGCTTACAAAGAACTGAAATAAAGTTTGAAAAAGATGCTGTTACGGTAATCTCATATATAATTATGAAAATGCAAACGCCTATTACAAAATAATATAAGTATTTTTGTGTAGGTATTAAGGCGAGGTTGCAGTACAGTGCGTAGCTCGACCTCACCCCCCGCAAAAACAAAAACACGGGGGTGGCGTCAGCGAGTGAGCGGGGGGAGAGGAGGGGGGGTTTCGTGTGTGCGTGTGCCACAGCGCAGCGTAAAAAAAGCTGTAGATGAGTTATGCGAACTTCAAAAGTGGGACATTAAAACCAAGCTTAATGTCTCATTCGGCTTTAGTCGCGTACGCGCTGCGGTCGGAAGCGCTCGCTCTTTTACTCGCGTGTGTGTACGTTACATTTGAAAATGCCGTCGCGTGTAATGAGATTTTGCACAAACTATAACTATGGAACCACTTCTCATTCATAAGTACTACAATATTACAACGTTTTATTTCAACAATTTATAATAAATTCAGTATCACAAATAATAGTGAAAAAAAATTGGCATTTAGCGAGTGTAAAGGAGAAGCAGTATTGTGCTTGTACAAAGACTAAAAAACAAAGTATCCAGATGGGACATTCGTAATAATAAAATACTGATGTGTGTTTTTGTCAAGTAATAAAAGTGATTTGAGGCTGAATCAACACAATATATTATTATTATCTGTATATATAAAATCCTTGCGTTACTGACTGACTGACAGACAAGCTACAGCCGAAACTACTCGGCGCAAGAAGCTGAAATTTTGTATGTATGTTCCTTGGGGACCGTAGGGGTGCACTAAGACGGGGTTTCCCGAAATTCCCACGGGATCGGGCAAAACGGGAAATTCGAAAATATGTGCGTGCGAAGCCGCTGGCGTAGACTAGTAGAAATACAAAATCATACGTAAGTTACAAACATTGACGGATGATCAAAGTCCATTCACTTGTTCTTGTTTTTCTCCTTTTAGTATTAAACAACTAAGTAGATTGTACTGCACAGTTTTCGCTGCCGACCCACCGTACCCCTGGTACTGCCAGGCGTATGGTGGGTCTTTCAAAGCTTAACCGTACTCCCAGATAATATTGTTGTGTAATAAGTTTATTAACTTCAGTTCGTTAATTTCAAGTTCCACTATTTTGTAGGATCATTCCCAGGAGCTCTATTGGACAGTTCTATTATAGAACTGTCCTAATTCTATTAGCACAACTTGATGAGGAGAATAGAACTAATGGGATAAGTAATAGGAAATGTCCCAGTCTAGTTCTATGTATGTTTTTACAAGGGTATTTAATAGAACTACTGGGAATGATCCGTAGTGTCACGATATCGCCCTCATATATCCAAATGAATATGTTTTGTAGACGTTCATTTGTTTAAGGTGTAAAACAAATGAACGTCTACAAAACAAATGAACGCCTACAAAACAAATGAACGTCTACAAAACAAATGACTTACAGAAAGTCATCAGCTATCGATAGTGATTGCAGAAAACAGGTGCATGCGATTTTCAACCTAATTGACATTAGTCAAAATTTATAATTTAATTACCGTAATAATGCCAGAAAGCGAGAAAAAACAAAAAACAAAGTTTGTCATGAATTGTCAATAAGGTCGAAAATCGCATGCACCTGTTTTTTGCAATCACTATCGATAGCTGATCACTTTCTGGTAGTCATTTGTTTTGTAGACGTTCATTTGTTTTGTAGACGTTCATTTGATTTGTAGACGTTCAATTGTTTTGTAGACGTTCGATTCATTCGTTTAACACATTTTTATACATACATATTTATTCGGATTGTGAGCGCGATGTTGTGACACTACCCTTGTAAAACATACATAGAACTAGTGGGAAATTTCCTATAACTGTTTCCCATTAGTTCTATTCTGCTCACCAAGTTGTGCTAATAGAACTAGTGGGAAAAAGTATCACTAGTTCGATCATAGAACTGTTCAATAGAACTAGTGGGAATGATCCGACAGCGCTAGGATGATGATGATGACGGGTCTTCAACAGTACCACAGATTATACCTATAATATACAAAGCATTATAACCATTAGCAGTAATACCTAAACGTTTTATTCTCAACTTTATCTCCTTGTTGCTCTATAAATCATCGTACTAGCGCTTGTCTTCGCTTGTCTAAAAATACAAAAACGTAAGTAGTAAGTCATTATCATACGAGAGATAACACTGTTCAGTTTAATGTCCACGTAGCACGTTGGTACAACACTACGAGCATTTCAGCCAGGAGTACGGTTAAGCTTTAAAAGACCCACCATACCCCCAGGGGTATTGCCAGGGCTACGTTGGGTCCGCAGCGCACAGTTTTTATAATAACGTACTGTTTTAGGTTTCCATTGAATGAAATGAGAAGAATAAAATGTACTTTTTTAATAAATGTTATAAATAAATCACATCGACTTTTTATTTCTCCACCTTAAATGAATTAATCAAATTTACTTTGAGGCGAATTGAATTTACTCAAGACAGACAAAGTGATCATGTCGCATCTGAGTCAAATTATTGTTTGTGAAACGGTCAGCATGATGTCACAATGCGCGTCGGTACAGAGAGCATATGTTTATCTCTTTTTCGCGCTTGCGATTAGATGTGCTATCTTACTTACACTTCTTATCTAATTCTTAGTGTGTCGTTTTGACATATTTATATTAGTGGCGATGCATGCCACTCGTAAGGGCCGGTTACCTTATCAGTAACCTGTCTACGGTTTCTTACTAGTATGTCTATGGTTTGAACGATTGAGTTTGGAATACTAATTTCTTTGTACTTTTGCGAAAACGTAAATGCGGGGGTGGAGGGGGATTTTGCGGAGCAACGACGTACGTCCGCCCTCAATCACGCCTAGACAGGCACTGATGAATGGCCGGCGATCGATATAATGCCAACATTTTGACTATTTTTTTCTTGGAGAAAAATGATAACGAAATTACGAAATCTGTTTTTACCATTTATTTTAAAATAAAGAGCTGTTTCTATTGATAATACTTTCATATAAATTCATTATGGAATCTCTAAGCAGTACACGTTTAAAATTGTGATTTAGTGCCATGTTTGACATTTTTTTTTATCGAGTCAATCATTCCAAATCGTGTTTCTATCTTTACGATTTACTAGAAGATATGTTCAACTTTTATATTTTAATTTTTATTCCTTAAAAATATCATAGTTCATGCGACTTTCAGACGTTTAAAAATCTTAAAAAGTACTGCAACCTCGCCTTAAAACTTTAACTATCTAACTCCTATCCTTAAGTCTTTTAAAATAACTAGCACTTTCTTTAACACATTTTTTGAGGTGTATACAAGGACTGGGCCAAGATTTTACAAGTAAATCGACTTACTTAAACTAATTTTGATAGCAACCAAAGCTAAATTTATTTTAACGGCAACCACGAAATCCTTTACTGCGCACGGACCGTCACGGATCTCACCGATTTTATTCATGTTTTGTCACAACTTCAGTCTAGTCAGCATAATAAAAGCAAGATCATAATTTATCCCGCGGTAAATCTGATCCGAACCAGTGATATACGGTGAGATTTATTTCTATATAAATTATCACATTATCTCAGTGACAACGTTTAAGAGATATTCTCGAGCAGATTCAATATGTAGATTCGATTCAAAGCCGCATTCTGCTTATTCAGATATGTACCTACCTACATACGCGGGAACTTACCTAGCCAATAAGGTAACTATCACACTAGCGGCTTTGCAATGTCCTGATATGATGACTTTTTTAGCTATGTCACCCTATTCTCAATCACTGACTATGATAAAAATTTACTGAAACTATCACAATATTACTGTACTACTCTTTTTGGCGAAAGGCAACGAGTTGACAAAACAAATTTCATGACGCCGCCACTCTAGAATTCAAATTAAAATTGTACCTATGGTATTATGGATCAGGACCCATCATGGATATCAACCTTCTTCATGAATGAATGCGGTCGTGTCGATGAATTTGTTAAAAATCCACTTATACAAAAATCATCTCGTTTCAAGGAAATAAATTCACGTCTAAGTTTTACATTCATAGGAATCTAAAACATGTACAACTGACAATTACTATATCTGTTTGTGAATGCAGATGTAGCATTTGATTGCCACGGAACGTGTACCACAACCCTAATGCAACTCAACTCTCTCTGCTTATATTTGCCGTAACGACAGTTATATGTATTGATTTTCTTATTTGCCATTCTATATGGCCAGAGCTGGCGCCACGTGTTTTGTAAAACAATATTACATTCAGCATTCCTAGCCTCTGTCGACACCAATCCTACTAAAGTATGTCGCTACCTTGATATTGCGAACCTCGTAAATGAACCTTTTTTCAGTGGCAACATTTTATTTGAACAAGTTACGTGTGTGCCTGCAACAGAATGACACAAACTTTTGTTTGTCCTGAGAAATAAACCACGTCGAGGTCTGTTTAAGAGCTTTGCCACCCTCATTATTCATGCAAAATATACTATAGTAACATCTGAAAACAAAACAATGCCCTTCAAAGCGGATTATGTTTGATTCAAATACAATAGCCATCCCATCAGTCAGACTCATTTCCGTATTTGCGTAAAAGGGCCGCGGCAAATTGTAGGTAGCGGCGTATTGTATTACTGCGTGTGGAAATTTTGTTCGTACTGGAAACTCGTTTATAATGTGTCATAAATAGAAATTAATCCTTTCTTAATGAAATGGATTTGTGTAGGGGTAGAATGAGTCTGATAAATATAGCACTTTGCTGATAATGATAGGCTATGACCGGACGTGCAAACTTTTATGAATGTGGGCGAGGTATAATTACTTATAACAGTGTTATAATAGAGAGTTATAATAGTCGCAATATCCTTATTTTGTATTAGCAGTCAAAGTTTCGGCGCATTTCAGTATTGATTGTACTAAAAGTCGGGTCACATATTGCCTGGATCTAGCTTTGCAACCGGGAAGTTTGCAAAGCGGTAAACCAAAGTAGGCACTGACAATTATAGGAAATTAATTCAACTAAATATTGATATAAATTAAACAGAACGTCCAAAGGTAAATAGTAAAGTAATATATTTTATGCAAATCAGCTTATTCATTCATTTTAAAACCCAGAACCATTATCGAAAAGCCCCTCGTAACCACGTCCATTAACAGACAAAAATAACTAACTAGATTGCAGTAAAAGACAAGAAAACATACATTCATTATAAAACCGTCTGCAAGTTAACCGTCTGCATAGATTTTATTCTACGACATTTACGTATGTATGAAATGAGATTATGTAGCAATTGTAAGCGAATCTGAAACGGAGCTAGCAAATGAGCACGCATTTGTCTCGCCATGAATGGCACGCCAGGCGGTTGCACGCAGCTTTGTTTGCACCGTACGCCCGTGAATGGGCGGCCGCAATTCTTCGCGTAAAAATGATTTTATCCCCGCCGACAAACAGTGATATATGAATACTTTAGCTATGGCATCTGTGATTTTCACGAAATAATTCAGTACCTTCTTGTGAAGTCCAACGGCCATAAGCGCCTAAATTTGATTTAGAAATCAAAAAAATAATTATTATTTCTTGCTCTTCGTCACCGATAAATTTCTGACAAAAAACCAAAAGGTGAATACACCTTTTTTTTGCCAGGAAGCAAACTTTCTTGTTTTTGCCAGGCAATTAAAACCTTATGATAGGGTGAATAGAAAGCATGGAAATGGAGGAAATGGTCTCTGCCTACCCCGACGAGAAAGAGGCGTAAGTGTATGTATATGTGTAATTCAATGCAAAATAAACGGGGACACGAATGGAGTGAAAACAGAAAAGCGCTACAAGAGATCAAATGAAAAATAATCATTAAAAGCAAAAGTGTTGCTTCATTTGGTCGAGTTATCGAGCTGATAATGCAATTGTTGCCGTATTCCATCAAAAAGCATACTTTCGTATAACATTTCCACCTATTTTATAACATTCCCTTTTTCATAAATCAGCCTTAATTATTAGTAAGAATATTACAGGGCATGTGGCACAATATAGTTCTTCGTTCCTTTCTTACATTAAAAGTGCCAGAACATGTCAATCACTTTGTATAAAATTCGGAACAATTTTTTAATGGATTATTCGAATTCGTAAAGCTCGACGGACGAGAACGTAACGCCTGGCAACAGAATTTAATACCTCAACTCATACTATGGTTTCGTAATGAAAGTAATTGCAATAAAAATGATGCAATTTTATGCATGATGTTGATGATGCATGCTGTATCAGTACGACGGCAAAATTTCGTGAACCATGATACATGTTTTAAAAGGGCTGAATAGATTTATAAGCTCTGCAAATCTATATATTATATAAAATTCTCGTGTCACGGTGCCGGTGTTAGTTAAAATACTCCTCCGAAACGGCTGGACCGATTTGTATGAATTTTTTTATGTATATCGGTAGGCCCGAGAATCGGTCGTAATCTTTTTTTCAAACTTCCAAGTCATAAGGGTGGCCAGCCCAAAAAATATTTTTTTAATTTTTTGAACATTTTTTTATATTTTTATTTTTTTATGACATGGCAGTATAAAATACATACAACTCTTAACTTTCACCCCTTTATCACCAACTCCTTTTTTTTATAGCCATATTAGTAATTTCATCTTATCACTAGATCAATCCTGTTGGCCACGCCACGCGCATACCGGAGTCAAAAAAATCGTTTCTCAGTGTTAGTTACAATACTCCTCCGAAACGGCTGAACCGAGTTGTATCAAATTTTAAACGTATATTTTTTAGGTCTGAGAATCGGCCGCAGTTTAGTTTTTAAACCCCTAAGGAAAAAGGACGGACCAACCCAAACATATATTTTTGAAGTTATACTTCTTTGAATAGGCGCGTTATGAAAGAATGATGAGTAACATTTTACGATGCACATGTGTGACACAAAATTCTCACGGGAAAAGTTTTTAGTGTCTACATTCACAAGATGGCGGACGAGACTTTTTTAATAAAATGACTATGGGTATCATTTTAGAGGTTTTCATGGATTCTGATCACAAAAATGACATCTATTTGGGAATCCAAGATGGCGGACGGGAAATTTTTAATAAAATTAATATGGGTGTCATTTTCGGGGTTTTCATGGATTCTGGTCACGAAAATGACATCTATTTGGGAATCCAAGATGGCGGACGGGACATTTTTAATAAAATTATATGAGTATAATTTTCGGGGTTATCATGCATTCTGATAACGAAAATGACATTTATTTGAGGATTCAAGATGGCGGACGGGACATTTTTAGTAAAATTGATATCTTTAACATCATAATATAATTGGTCCAATTATCATTTGGCATCGTTTTACTGTGTCAACTTTAATTAACATTTACTTTTTTTTATTGACTCACGCCTGTATATTCCCGAAAGGGTAGGCAAAAGTGTAATATGACACCCACATTTCGCCATGAATTTTTAGGTCCCACGTAATAGGGGGCGAGGCTATTGCCGTTACCGGGCACATCACCAGACTCCGTGCTGCTACTGAGAATTCGGAAAAACCCAGTAACACTTTTGCCCGACCCGGGAATTGAACCCGGGACCGCCGATCTGCAGTCGCATACGCTATCCACTGGACCACGGAGGCAGTCTCTTTCTTTATGGTAATGGCATTGAAAATACAAACAACTCAATTAACCATCTTAGTAAGTTAATCATATCACTAGATCAGTCATACGCGCCAGTCGCATACTGGCGTTAATAAATCGTTTTACAGCTGCGTTAGTGAAACAATTCAGCAATTTCACAGTGTTAGTTATACAATACTCCTCCAAAATAATATTTTTTGGTCAATTTCTTAAGCCCTGATGGATGGATGGAAAAAAAGGAATGAGAAAAAAGATCTTAAAAAGGCGATACGGAGTTCGCCGGGTCAGCTAGTATAATTATAATATTTTGTATTATTATAAAAATTCAGAAATAATATGAGCAATAACAATTAAAAGTAACATCGTTAAACGTGTAAAATAATCAACATTTAATCAACAAAGGCGACTTAAAGATTCAATAACAAAATAGGCAAGTACATATTTCACTGCAATATTACACCTCTGCCTACCCCTTCGGGGATACAGGCGTGAGTCTATAAAAAATATATTTCACTGCAGCAGTAATGTTTGATAAGTGGTTATTTCTGAAAAACTATTAAATGGTCCAACGAACTTGTTTACGTTATTTTTTATCAGAATCAAATGATTAATAAATTATTATTAAATATGCAAAACGTGTGCAGAAAAAAAAAATAATTGCAAATAACATTTATTACTTTTACAGTGTGTTAGTTTAATACATAAATAAGCTTATTCGAAGTGGTCTCCATTTTCTGCAATACAGTCCTTTAAACATTGAGGCCAGTTATCAATAGAAGCAAGCACTCTTTCCATCAGAAAATTCTTCACTGCCAATCGTATGGATTGTTTTAGGGACTTCAAATTATCATGGCGTTTAGAACAAGTTTTAACTATCTAAAACTGACCATAAATCATAATCCAGCGGATTAAGATCGGGACTAGACGACGGCCAGTCTTCAGCTCTGATGAAGTCCAAAACGTTCGCTTCCAACCAAGACTGCGTGGCCCGAGCTTTATGACCCGGTGCCTAGTCTTGCTGGAAGAACCATACTTGGTTATTGAACATGGTGTTGTTAAGGGGCTTAACTACCTTCTCAAGGATGGTATTTTGATACACTTGTGCCGATGTTTTGATACCTTTTTCACAAAAATATGGCTCAGTCACTCCTTCACAGCTAACACCCTATCAAACCATCACTGAATCGGATAATGCCCACGTTGCACTCTGTCGACTAATTATTGGGAAGCCTCCTTAGAGCTTTGAGCATAAATACCTACGGTCATTTTGTTTGTTAAAATGTTGCTCAATTGTAAACATTTTTTCATCCGTATACAAAATTTTCTGTGACCTCTCTTTGCGAACCGCTTCAGTAGTTGTTTAGATTTTACCACACTATTCATTTTTAAATTACATACATACATACATAGACTCACGCCCGCCTCCCCGAAGGGGTAGGCAGAGGCATATTAAACGCCCACTTTTCGCCAGTGTTTTGATCCCACGTAATAGGTGGCGAGCCTATTGCCGCTTATCGGGATATTTTGTTTGCCAGAGCCTCGTCCGTTGATCGGCAGGTGCACCACTTGCAGGTGAGGTTGGCTTGGGACCCTAAGTTCTTGGTGGGAACCCTATGCATTTTTAAATTATCAGTTAAGAAATGACCAGTGCGTCTCTTATACAAGTCCTAAGACATCTTAAAAAATACGCGACATGGTTATAGGAGCTATCTTCATCTCCCGAGATCTTTTGCTTTCGGACAGGATTTCTTCGAATTCTTTTCCTTACTGCTTTGACTACCTTTTTCGTACGAACACTACGTGGACGGCCAGGTCTTTTTCTGTCACAAACAGAGGAGGTCTCATTGTACCTATTAATAGCTCGGTACACAAACATTTGACTAATACCAAGTGTATGGAGAGTTTTAAAAATTGCTGTTGGCTCCATACCTACCTACTTTGTGCAATGCAATCACAGCGATTCGGTTCTCTATAACACCCCACTCCATTTTAATATCCCAAAATATTGTACAATGTATTGGCGCCAAAACGAGAAAACACAATAAACAATCGTATAAAAATGACAGATTCAAAATTCAAATGTATTCCCTGTACAAGTTAACTTGATCTTTTTGACTGACGGGCTAGTGATGGGAAACAGAAAATATCTAGTAGTCCAAAAAATAACGTTTTAAAATACTTGTGCGACGAGATGGTGTGGGTGTATTATGTGTGAAATTCTTTATTGCACTAGCCATATAAAACGTTGGGTAGATAAGCGACGGTGGATAAATATTCATAATAAGTACCTATATTTAATATTACAGGGTTATTTTTGGACTTCCCGCCAAATTTAAGTAGGTGGTTCAGACCATGAAAGTATTGCCAGTCGATGGAACGATGGAATGCGTAATTCAAATAAGAATTCAATTGTCTTTTTTTTTTACTTATTTTTCTAAAAAGAGTTATACCAGCTAAAGAGCCACCTCTAGCCAAAGAGACCCCAACCAAAAGGACTCAACAAAGGTTCGTAACAACAACTTAACAATGATCTTTAATAAAGATTTTTTGTAATCGATATTTGTAACAGTTATTGCCTGTTATTCGTGTCCCATCCGTCCGACCGATGTAACATTGTACAAGCGTCTATTATTATCAGTGTCCCCTTTTAAATTTTACTGTGAGGCAATAAAAGTCTTAAAATTTTCGGATATCGCTTGAATCTTTAGAGACTTTTGTGTTATATGTATTTTTTAAATATTTTTACAATTTTTAAAATCATTAAATTAAGAAAATAATATGTTCGTCATTGCAAAGTTATGTCGATCAGAAAAATTTACATCTGTCAAAAAGATCAAGCTAACTTGTACAGACTATAATATAATTTTTTTTTTATTGTAACAGTATTTATGGTCAGACTAAGTATAGTGACATGAGTAGATAAACGGAACAGAGTCAAAGCTTCATACAACAGCGCGAATCGGTTGCACTACTACAAGCACGCGGCGCATGTGTGCGTGACCACTGGCCGCTTGTCGTGTACGCGGCGAGACTGGAAAAACCGGTTAACGTAGGCACAGTCAGTTGAACGTAGTTGACAATCTCAGGGCTATTACGACGCACGTTGTTTGTTTTGTACGTTGCAAGTTTTAATATTTTAATGTAAAAACGTGGTATTTTATAATTAATAATGGGTGTCTATTGTACTGTGTGTATGAATAATACTAGAAGAAATAATTCAGTCATTATAAAGATTTTAACGATGGTAACGTACAATTGGGTTTTTTAATTATACCTCCTGATAATTTTATCGCATTTGTTGAATTGCTCGAGCAAAAGTTTCGCGAATATTTTGATCTTGAAATAAATATTGTCAATGTTGGCAACCAAATACTTAAACGTATTGAATATTGTAAATTTGATATGCCTTGTGAGTGTTTCCCGTTAGATTACTTTAAAAAACTATATGTTAGATTCAAAATTAACCACACCATTAAAAGAAACAATAAATTATTAAAAAACAAAAATTATAAAAAGAAAATTATTAGAGTAAGTAATTTGTAACATAATAATAACATTATTTGACAAAAGTTTTGTTTAATTTGTCTTAACCTATTATGACAACCCTACCAAAATAGGTAACAAATTTACAAGCTCTTATGAAGCTTTGTCTCTGTTCCGTTTATTTACTCATGTGGTATAGTTACGAACCCAAAGTAAATAATTCACTCAATTTAATATGTTCTGCTTAAACTACAACAGACTTCGTACTCGGTATAATTAGGATTTTTTTCACTTTCGACTACCATCCCTTGAGGTAAATGTTAAGTACCTAAGTCAGTAGCCAGGCATTTGCTCAAAGTAAATACCTCCAGTATCAATAAGACATCAGAGCAGTTACCAAGTCCGGCACTCACACTAATTACGTACGTGACGTTCGCTTTTATACAGATAGCATAGGTATATGGACGCGCAGCCACATGTTGTGTAGCTGTGTAGGTTTTACAAAAATAAATGTTTAATATGGGTAGGTACTTCGGTAATTATGCTGGTGCCACTGCCAGCTGATGATTAACAAAAACGGCAACCATAATTTATATACACCGTGTTTTTTAAGTCAGTTTTCCCGAAAAGTATGTACCTACTCAGCCCATGATATACAAGCTACCCATAATATTTATTTTACAAACTTTGTGAATTTCTTTTTCCGAATTTTTTTTCGCCTCAATAAAATTTTTCATAGCATAAATAAGTGACGGTCGATGCATACTAGTCGACCAAGCCAACTAGACGAATGTCAACTTGACAAAATTCAACATAATTCAATAATTATAATCCAGAAATTCCTAGTACCGATTGCAGGCGCATTGTACGTTCACACGCCGCGTCCGCACGTTACGATAAATAATTTCTGTATTATAATTGTTGAATTATGTTGAATTTTGTCACGTTGACATTCGTCTAGTTGGCTTGGTCGACTAGTAAGGTCAATGCACTTTATTTATAACCTTAAAAGTAGATTACTCTTCGTTCACGACACATTTTAGTCATAAAATGTGTAAAATTTTAATAGAAAATTTTTTTAAAGTATATTTTGTAAAATAAATATTATAGGTGGCTTCTATATCATGGGCTAAGTACATAATTTTCGGGAAAACACTGACTTAAAAAACATGGTGTTTAAAGCTATGTTTCCTTAGCATTACAGAAGCAACGCTACAAATATTCAATTCATTAAATTGCCCATCAAGAAGAACAGCAAAGCAATACGGTCATGGATAGAAAGGTCAACTGGCAGTGGCATTGTATATTTTCTAGGTTTACCCTGGTTCATCTCGGTTGTTAGTTACCTAATATAAAGTATGTTAACCAACTTAAATATAGGTATCTTTCATTAGTTATTTTACGCTTTTAAGTATTAAACTAACTCCTTTCAGCGGCTGTTTTCGACACACATACTTAGTTTCATTTTATTTATAAGAGTATACGCCGCGATGGGTTTTTACTTGAAATTTTGTAATTCGCAGGTGCATTTACATTGTGCCGCATTTTGGTTTCATCGAGTTTTGAACCACAACCCAGCGATTCTAAAGATGTTTCTAAGCTAAACAAAAAATTAAATTTGTTTCCATAAATCTTTCGCATGATACAAACATTATTTTTTTCTTTCTGAAGCATATGCTACTCTTCTACGTAAGGTAGTATGCGTCTGTCTTTAATTATAATATCATCACAGGATTCATAGGTTATACAGTATAAGAAATGAGGATGGGCAATCAATGAATAGGTAAATTTAATAATCTCTCTTTTTAATTATTCCAGAACTCCGGCATTTGGCAAGGCAGGCTTGTGAAAAGGGACAAAATACCCAAGGACGACCTTGGCAACTACTGGCACTGAAAAGATCTCGACGTTGGCAAGGACATCTGCATATACGGAAAAGTGTTCCACACCGTATCCTGCGATCTCTATACAAAGGTAAGTTTATAGATAAGTGGTATTTATTATAAAACATATCAACAGAAGTACGACCATTTGCTGAAAATTGTTTACTTTCTTTTTGAAGTCGAAGGACGTTTCATTATAATGTTATATCTTTATTGGTTGAAATTGTCACAAGATGGCGCTGTAATAATTTTACACAACAAAATGTCATTAACGGGCCGAGCTCAGGGCACAGAGTATAAAGTAGTTTATGGCCGTAACTTTGTATATAGTAATGTATAGGTACCTACACAAGTCATGACCTTGTAATAACAAAGTGCCTGATCGGTTTTTATAAGGTGAAAGCATTGAGTGATAAGGCCCACTTATGGGTATGAAAATATCATGAGGTCTTGTAAAGTAAGTACATGTACCTACACAAATTATACTTACGTAAGTGGAATGTGCCGCACATATGTTTTATTTATGTGTTCTGTGTAGTGTACTTGTTTATGACACGATTAGATAAACTTATAAATAAAGCTCACGCGATAATGGCGTCTGGCGCTCTGGCGACTCCGCCTTACCTATTCACAAATGTATTCAGTGTTTGGGAACAAAAGACTTGTGTCTGAATAAATATATAACCGTGCTTTTAGATACGAGGATGATAAAATAAAAATATAGCGTAATCAGAATTTGGTATACTATTATATTCCTATGTTATTATTTTTGTGGAATGGAGAAATTAATTCCGTTTTAAAATATATTTATCTGCTTTGTTAATCTTTTTACTTACTGTATGTCATAACACTCTACATGAAATATTATAAATTACATTATTAAATCAATGAATTGTACGTGATACACCACTCAGTCAGTGAGTATCAGAAAGTAAACAAACATTACGAATTCTAACCTCAAAATTACATGTTTAATCAATGACACCGGCGTCTTCCAAATACAAAATGGCGGGATTATGATACATAATGGTAACTTACCTTTCAAAACGATCAATGATCTGTGACGTAACACGTTTTTTTTTCGTCTGGAGCACAAGTGATCGATTGATAGTAACTACACGACGAACTGTTTTTAGGTTATGTATTTGTCGCTTGTTTGGAGGTCATGGCTATCTCTATTGGCGCCGCGCGTAAAGAGCGGGAAATTTGAATACGAATAATGTCTGTCTTTATCAATTAACTACCGTAATACAGTTTATTTTGAAGCATGTTTATTTATAAGTGTAGTTTGTGTTAGTATATAATTTTTGACCGCGTTTTCCTCATTTTGTATTCCTACATAGTTGTAAATGTTTTGATGAATATGATCAAAATTAGCATTTATAATAAAGTCATTAATGTACTTGACCATATTGTTATAGTGATATAAGTACAGTAGGTACGATTCTACAGTTTGATTCGCAGTTTAATTGAGAACTTTATCTATACATATAGGTACCTACTCAGATGACTTATTGTACTGAAAAAGTGAGGCCACTTTTTATGTGTGTACGAGCGCCTAAATATCAAGTGTTACACTATAGTTACACAATCTTGATTGTTTTTTCAAGACCTAAATACTCCTTCTATTCATATCTATCATTTTTTTTGTTGCGCGGTGGAAACTCCTTACGAGCCATCTCAACTCCGCCACTTGATCGTATAGTATGATCGATCGAGTTGGGCGCTGGCGAGAGAGATGTGTAAGGCTCTACGCTCCCATATTGGGGCCGGTTCACGCGAATCGCGGATAGCATACTTTACCGCGACCCAGCCAGGGATTCGACCCGCCCACCTAGCGAGCCCCGTCAACACAAATCTAACTGAACTCACAGAGATTATTCTGTAGTAAAAAGTATGGGCTGTTTGCCAGTCACCCAGCTTTGTACTTCGACCAGAATTTTTCCTTCACTTTCTGCACTAGAAATCTGTATTAATTTATTTACTCGAAGTATTTTTTGGCTTCACTCGATAAGAGTCGCGATATAGCTAACTTTTCCTTGATCTGGACGCTAAGTCGCCTTTAGCTAAGATAGATGGGGGTTCATTTGAGTCGGTTTTGCAATTAATGAATGTGTTCACCCTTAGGGAAAAGGTTTATAGCCGTTCCCATTCTATCTATTCCCTTTAAACTGGGATAACCCTACCGATGACACAGAGATTTGGTTATTTTTCGTGGCATTATTTGAAGAACAGTATACTCTTTTGTCATCAATTTCAACCCCAGCTTAGCCTCTAATAATTAAAATTTCAGATAAGCAGATAAAGCCTACGATGCATACAATAACGTAACATCTGACTCAGCTGTTGTAAATAATTTTAACCAAGGGAGTGTTCTTTATCGCCTTATCAACCGTATGGATGATACTGCGTCTCCGAGATTGGACCCGATGTAAGAAAAACAATTTAAAAATGTTTTTATTTCAGTTTTGGAAGTTTTCGTAAAATTAATACTCATTTAGTGATAACATGCTATAAGCACTTAAGCAGCTATAGCCTTGTGGAGATACCAACACACTGCCATGCAGTTGATATTAGCTTCGCATCCGCGGCGCGCACAACTGACTTTTCGAAGTTATTTGCGTGTTAAATTATTTATTTAATAAAACAACGAAAAGTGATAGGCGGATAACTCAATGTTACCAACAAGTTAAATGAAATAGTATATAAACCAATAATGATAATTTAAGAACAGTCAAAATTGAAAACTATTTTAATAAACATTGCCAAGGAAAAATATACACAGATCAAATCATTAATTTATGTTTATTTGCATTACAAGTAAAAATACATATTCTGTATATCATAAATATAAATTATATCACTATCAGTCTCGAAAAATCACAAAGCTTTAAAAGTAATATTGGATCACTTTCACACCCATGTATGCTGTGATGGCAAAGGGCCCAAAGAAGGCGAGTGCCCGGGCGGGCTGCGGCAGCGGTTTGACAGCATACACGAAAGTGTGAAGCACTCTACCAGCAGTGTACAGTCTGAACAAGGTGGTGGCCCACCACGCCGCTGGGCCCGTAGTCACGTACAAAGCGCCAAGCACCCAGAACGTAGGAATGTTCTCCAAGTCATTCAGATGCGCCCAACGCACTCGCTCCACGTCAGAATCATCGAACCTCACTTTTCCCTTCGTCGCTTTTGCATCTTCCTCATTAGGTGGGTTCACACAGAGCGAGCAGCCTCGCGAGGCATTTGCCGCGCGAGGAAACGGTCCCCGAACGAGCGAGGCCATAGAATAAAGCTGCGTTCACATTTACCTGACGTGATCTCTCGTGACGGTCTCTGTCCTAATTACTTACCGTTCACATTTGTCTGTCGCCGTCTGTCGCGATCTGACGCAATTTTAAATCAGTTCTGTCTTGACTCTCGTGGAGTTCACACTTTCGCAATGTTTTTGATGAATTATCCGATTCAGATTAAGTAGATATCGAATCATATCCATAAATTATTTACATAGGATTATATTATTTCGTATTCAATTAGCTCATCTATAGGTATTGTATAAGAATAATATTATAAAAAGGAAGTCAATTGGTTCGTCGTCCATTGCGCACAATTGCATACGGCGCGTCTGACGCTTTACGACAGACAGTGGCGCGTCCACATACATTAGTCTGACGAGTTGTGTCGCGCGAGTTAACTGTACGGAACCCAACAAAGTTAGCTTCGTCAGCACATCTCTCCCCACCAAATTATCTAGATAATCTTATTGTCATCTTAGCATTAATTTATTATAAATACCTTTGTAGATCTAACATTAGCGATTACTATTTTATATTTTAAATATACTGTTAAGCTGTTACAATAAAATAATAGTTATTTGTGCAACAAGAGAGCAAAGTTGTTTTTTGTTTCGAGTGCTGATTTTGAGTCCCGAGCAAGCGAAGGATTCTATGATTGATTCACGAGCGTAGCGAGTGAATCAAAGTTAGAATCCTGAGCGTGGTGAGGGACTCAACAGCACGAGATACAAAAAACTTTGCTCTCGTGTAGCACACATAACTTTTCACCACAGCAGTGAGAACACATATTACTTAGGAGACATAGAAATGAACAGGAATAGATTGAATTCTGCATAATCACTTGTTGATTTAACTTTTCTGGTGTTAAAGTACAGTCATCATCGCTAGTTTCACTCATCTTTTTAGATTATTTTATATATTAATATAAATTTAACACGTTACGCTATACCTACTGTATCAGCATCAGCGAAATTTTTATTCCCGCAACTTTTTTAAATCGCGTTTTAATACCGCGTCCCTGACGTTTATTTTTCAAATGTATCATTGTTGTAATTCTAAATAAAAATGTGTTGGTTAAATACTAATTTTATACTATTAATTAGACTTATTTTTATTAAAATCCCATAATAAATTAAACAAGTAAACAATAACATATAAAAAAAAAGTAATTTCTTTATTTTTTTTTTTTTTGCTTTGCCGTAGGTGTTTTCTTTGAGGTCGAATTCCAAAATCGAATTTCGAATTCGAAGGGGTTTGTTTTTTCACTCACTTTTTATATGCATGTGAAAGAGACAGAGCACAGTAAAATACGAATGTTTCAGTGGTTTCAAATTTGTGGCTGAACAATGTCAATTCGTGGCACTGAAGATTGAAAAATTAAAAAGCTACTTTGCCTCACGCTCGAATCAAAATCGCGTTTTGTTCACTGTTGTCTCGCAGCAAAAGCGGCATGTTTGAGCTGCTGTGGTGAAAAGTATTTTTTTTTTACAATTTATCTGAGTCCAATCTCTTAATTCGCGCTGTACCGTCCCCTCCTCTCTGTCGCAAACCGGGATATTGTCTGTCGCGACACGACAGACGCTGTCACGACAGATTACATCAGATAATTGTGAACGCGGCCTAGAGCGCGGCAGCCTCGGCACCGTAGGAAAAAAACAAAATTGTAGTTGTCATAAAGTTTTATTTCAGATCATGAAAATATAGTTGAAAATCTATTATGTATTATTGCGCATGTATCAAATTGTCGACTTGTGAATTAGAGTGAAATAGTACATTTGCCATCTATCGGTCTACGTATCAATGTGAGATTGTTGGTCTCTCCTCTCTCTTATTTTTAAATTTTTTTATAAATATAGTACTTGGAAATGGTCATACTGCAATGTGGTTGTGGCATGTGTTTTTACTAGCCGGCTGCCTGACTGACGCCAATTGCTGTACCTACTTTGGGTACTAGACAATGGTAATAATGGGCCATAATATACATATTTACTTATTCTTACTTTTTTTGTAAATATATACATAGAAACACCCAGACCAAGATAAACATTCATGTTCATGCACACAAATGTTTGACATGAGCGGGAATCGAACCCGCGACCTTCGGCGTTGTAGTCGCTTACACTCCCGCTTTCCCAACCGGTCGTCGATTATTGTTATACCTAAAGGATGGAATAGGTAGACATGGAAAAAAATATAGAATGAATTATAGGAAATGAATGTCTGTAGGCAAGGATACTGTAACCGAAGCACAGACTGAAGGATTATTATTCGTACAATAAATAGCGTCAAAGATGAGAATGTTATGATGAATGTATCCTCCGTCATTCAGTGACCAGTGGATAGGGTATGCGACTGCTGAGCGGAGGTCCCGGGTTCGATTCCCGGGTCGGGCAAAAGTGTTACTGGGTTTTCCCTAATTCTCAGACGCAGCACGGAGTCTGCTGATGTGCCCGTTAAGGGCAATAGACTCGTCCCCTATTACGTGGAACCTAAACATTTCATGGTGAAATGTGGATGTAATAATATTACAACTCTGCCTATCCTTACGCGGATACAGACGTGAGTCTATAAAAAAAATGTCCAACATACAAACACACTTGCGAATTTATATTATTAGTAGGGATTATTATGTTCGAGCGAGGCACGAAACAGCGTCCAGACCGCGGCAAAACAAAAAACCAAACTCGATGGCTCGTTGGCTCGGTCGCTCGCCCGCGGCGGCACACGCGCTTGCCTCGGCCGGGGCACGTCCACACGTGCGGCCGGCCGCGGCTGCCGTGCGCTTTCCTCGACCGAGCCACGTCCACATAGACCGAGCAGCCTCGCGAAGCATTTTCCGCGCGAGGCTGCTCGGTCTGTGTGGACCCGCCTATTCGCTAACACCTTCTTCACATATCTTTGTTTAGATGTCATTAATGTCACTGCCATCATTTTGAGAGCCAACACAGCCGAGAAGAAAATGTAAGACCGCACCGCTGGATCGGTTAAAGAAATAGATGCCATGTTGATCCAATTTTTGCACAGCACTGTTTATTTACACAACGTTGGTGAAGGAATGCCGTCGAAATAGTTTACAAAATAACTTTAAACAGTACCGTTACGCGCTAACGCTCGTTCTGAATGAATGCGCCGGCGCCGCGCCGCTAACTTGTGTTGCCGTGGGGCAAGGCGTATGACCAGCGAGAACACTTAGAAAACAATATCTAATCTATATTAAATCCAGCGAACTGTGATAATTTATCTTCGTGGTAGGTACTTACTTTAATTTCAGCTTATAATAATTTTGAACTTAAAACATACTTATGAGTTTATCTTCCTATATACCATTATGATTGGTCGCCCACTTGTCGCCTTGCCTGAGTACCCCTATATTGATACGAGACCTAATCGTCTTTCACGTTTTGAATTGGTACGCCAGATTACTCGAGCTTTTGGAAACGCTGGAAGTTGGAATATTTACACATACACCAGCAACGCGTTAAGTGGACCGACAAAACCGATCCACCCAAGATTGGAGACCTCGTTTTGATTAAGGAGGCTCACCTTCCGCCACTCAGATGGCGCAGGGGGTGCATTCTTCGTTTCGTAGCTGGGACTGATGGAGTGCCCCGATTTGCTGATGTCTTGGTAGACGGTTCGATTCTGAGGAGGGCGGTTGCAACGTTGTCACGTGAAGTCACGTCTACCAACTGATTAGCGGATCGGTAGGCCGGTCCTGGGCAGATGGATGTATGTAAATTAGCTTCCACTGCACTTTGAAACAATTCCCAGTCTGTCTAGGACAAACTCTAAAAATATTTTTTGGTAAATATATTTTATATGTAGTGTATGCGTGTTTGCCGTTGTTAAATAGATATGCACTCTGCCTTAACATCCAGTTTAAATAAGGCCAAAAAGCAGTAAAATAACAAAAAATAACAAATAGACATTATGAAAATAATGATATAATATTTATCTTATCTACTGTAAATTACTGATATAGTTGTTTTGATAAATATATCTGGCTAGATTTATCAGTACAAGATACAAGTGGCGTACTATCAGAAAAATATGAGACGAATATTTTAAGGAATACCTATTACTGAACCACTGCAAAATATAAATAGTTCGGAGTGGATCCTTATTTACATATGTTTTAGTTATGGGTAATGGACGCCTGGTATGTCATTCCAGCAATCTTCAATTTTAAAATAAATATATTAGTACTTATTTGCCTTATAAATTGAGCTGGTAAAGACCCGCAGCAGTACAGCTATTAGTTTAGTAGTTTTGGGCTTTAGTCCTATATTTATTTTCTCCAGTCAACCTTCGGCCAGATGCGCACAAGTTTCTTATAAATAAAGCTATAAGTAACAACCTATTTCACCGGACTCTGTTGTGTAATTGTTCTAGCATTCACACCTGCATATTCCTAAGGGAGCCTTTTTGTTTCCTCGCTATTAAATGCATGTACGCAAACTCCCCGCAAGATGAAAAGCGGGGGTATGTGGGACTTACGGCTAAAGTGCAAAGCCGTAATACCCACTAAAACCACAGCGCCTACTTCCACGCCATTTTGGGGACGCCAGGACGCGTTAGCATTCTACCCTGGCACCCCAGCGGATAGCCCGAAGGCCACAACCTCCTTGGTGACGGATGAAGGTGTTGGGCTCCGCGGCCAAAACGCCCAGCAGCCGCAGAGGATAGGGAGGACGGCAACCTGACAACACCGCATCTCCTCTTCCTCTGTGGCCCCACGGCAACGCAACAAATGGTGCGCCCCAATTTGGTCGCGATAGATAGGGCGCGCGGCAAGGCAACACCGACACGCCTCTCCTCCCGCGATAGGCCCGATAGCGAGGGGCAGACAGAACTACACCCTACACACACGCATCCTGCGCAGGCCTCACCCAATCCCACGTGCAGCGTCCACTCCCGGGATTTCATTTAGCTTCAACAGCACCACGACAAGGTGAACATCCTACAGGTGGGTTCCTAAGGGAGCCTGTATTTCTTCAGAGATCTAGCTACAAAGCCATACCAGTTCATAGATAAAGGGTATGTAGGCGGGTATATTTGAGAAAGTTTTGTTACAGTAATGCTCTTGATGGCTCACTGTTCTGTCCAAAAGTTATGATTCTGGTGTATAGTATATCATTTTGCGTAAAAATGCTGACTGCAAGAGTGTTGGTACTATTTTTGAATTAACAAGCACATTTTTAAATATTGATATATAAAAATAATAATATTACTGGTTGTAAAAGTACTTACGTCAGAATGATGCAGATATGATTAAAATTACTGCTTAAGTCATTTTGGGTCCAATACAGAACTAGTCCAGCCTGTCTTTTGATTATTCAAAAGGTTATCCTTTATCGCTGAAAACTGCATGAGATGGAGTGGCAATTAGCTAGAGACAACCACAAAATTTCATAGGCGTCGATGATGTATGGTCCTTGGGGAGTGCATGAGGGCGGAAATTAGCATAGAGAATACACAACAACCGGTCAGGAACAGGCTGTCCCTAGATCGGCTGTTATGCTTAGGAGAGACAGATAGTACATACAGAACATATAGGCATACAGACAACTAGAATATGCTTACCCCCAGCGGGATAGTAAATATAGAAGTGGAAGCAGAATAATACTTGGTTGTAGTGGCAGGGCAGCAACGTCTAGGGAAAGTGACCGATTCAGATCGCGCACCCATCTTATATAGGCATACACCAATGACTCATAGACTGCCTGTGGCCGGTCTATTACCTTGTATGGTAATAATTCCTAGCGAAACGCTCTTCGGATTAGGCTGGCTTCACCCACTACGTTAAGCGCCTGAAGGTATTATAACGCAATACGGAGTATTACGTTACAAGATTTAAAATTACATAGCGCTTAGATAATGTAGAAGTACTCTCAGCCCCATGAACCCATTGATGAAGAAGAGAATAGCAAAGGAGAGAGCTCGTGCGGGTAGTGGCAGGGGGGTGACGGCGTAAACGATGGTGTGTAGCACTCTGCCGACAGCTAATAGCCTGAACAATGTGGTGGCCAACCACAACGCAGGTCCGGTAGTCACGTACAAAGCTCCTAGTATCCAGAACACCGGGATATTTTCCAAGTCATTGTGATGCGCTCGACGCACTCTTTCCACATCAGGATCGTCGAACACATCGCTTACACATTTTGCGCGATCCTGTCTGGCTGTCAAAATCGCTACTGACATCATTTTAAGGGCTAATAGAGCTGCGTAAAACAGGTAAGTCTGAAAGACCGAAACGTCTAAAGAAATCGAAGCCATTTTGAATTTTTTGGGCTACTGAACAAAGAAGGACAACGTGTAATAAAGGAATGACAACAATATTGTTTGTAAACGAATTTTATATAGGAACGATTGCACGTCAGTTCTTGATCAGAATGACTGTGCATCATAGCTCTGCTGAGATAGGCGCATCGGGGACACCCATAACGGGGACTCGTAAATATATTTTATATGCCTAACAATAACATATTGAATCTATTGATGAACTCATCATCATCATTGACCACCTTTAATTAAGATTAGTAAATTTCTTTCCTGTTCTGGGACACTCTATTGTATATAGGAACACAACGTTTAACCGACTTTAAGCAAACATTTTTATACAAATAAACTCGTGAATGTTTCTCATCAATAACGGCAATATATTTACCTACTTATTAGTAATATTGCATCACTCATCGTAGTCATTGTGAATAGTGTTTCTTAGTCAACAATGTTCAACATGCGAAATAGTGAGCCACGTGTTCCATGCCTAAGTCATCCACAAAGTAGAAAAGAATATAAACATAAGTATAAACGTAGGTAATTATCATTTTGGGTACTATGGTTCAAAAGTAACATTAAAATGACTGCGTAAGAACGTAGCTTAACATCTGAATCAGCTATAGGAAGCGATACAATTTGCACGCTTTTCCATTGCACTAATTAATATTGAAAGTGTGCTCGCCAGTTATATTAAAGCCAAATAGCAGCAACATTATATGCAGGATAGTTGCCCGCAAGTCATGGCTAGTTAAACATCCCGTTAGGTCAGCCGATGGCTTACAATGTTATCGGCGATGAACAAGCCACTCAACACAGACACACCCAGAAACACCTAACTCCTAACTAGATTAGCAGCGTTTAGGACCATAACTTTTCATATTCCATGCTACGGATCTCAACTGTATCTCACCATAGATTTTATAATAATATCAGATCTGTTAATAATAATCCCACCAAAAACATTCTGTAAAAAATAGCCAAGTATTGATGCAGCTGCTTGTTTATCTCTAAAAAGTAATGAAATCTCTAGACAAGTTAAGCCAAGTCTAAGGTTCCTTACTGCAATTTCTTAATTATTATGGCGCTACGATGGAACGTACAAACATACATACATTCATACATGTATACATACATAGACTGCCAAAAACATTACCCTTTCTTTTGGCTTCGACGTAGTCGGGTAAAAAAGCCAGTAAGAAAGGTTGAGCTACACGTTCTACCTTATTCCTTGCTGTAAGGTATCCAAAAAAATATGTTACTCTGGTGTAGTTAGCCTATCAAGAGGAACACTAATAATAAGCAGTCATTTGTCGTCATTGCCAGTATAAAATAAGCAAGCAATCAAATTTAGAAACTTTATTTTCCTAATAAAATTAGGTACCTACTTTTGACTTTGTAGCCGCATCTGGTTCTGCTTTTGGTACGTTCCAGCACATTGCCGAAACATTACTACTGTTCAGAATTTGCCCTAGGCAGGTGGGAAATTGTTGCAGACGGCAGTGGAAGCTAATTTACATACATCCACTTGACTAGGGCAACGCAAGAAGGACATATGTATATGAGGCTGAGTTGCTCAGCGCTAAGAATAAATACAATAATACTACCCGCATCTTCACTGGTGTCGGTCCTGGAACTAAGTTAGATAAACACACAACTAAATTGGCCAAATTAGAGAGTGAAACATCTACTTAGCTGCCGGAATCCGAACGCGACGTCTTCAACACGAGGAGAGGGTTCACACAATTTTCAGTTTTACAAAATGTCAATGTTCAATATAAGATCACAAGGATATCAGGGGGTGACGAAACCGCGCCGGACAAATCAATTAGCGGTAATTTACAAGGGTTTTACAAAATTTACTTTAATGTACACACCACGCGTGCAAATCAACTTTTTTCAGGAAGCGAATAACTTGTCAATCTTTCAAATGTGACCAGTGTCAAAAAACAATTACCAAAGATAACAAATGTTACAAACTGATATGCTCGTTTATCATAGACAATATATCTATTTCAAACAACTACGTTAATTTTTACATACTTAGATAGTAGACTAAGTATGTAAACTTTAGACGTTACCGTCGACTCCGTCCACGTGAATTATAGGTGCACTTAAATCTTTCTGAGGCATCACATTATCTAATAGTGAAAACCGTACAAAAAACTTTTTTGAGTTTATCGTTTTATCGTTTATACGGACAGACTGGAATAAAAGGCTTTTTATCTAAGGGTCGGGTCTCAAAACGCGTCGCCCAAATTTGAGGGTATTGGTGGTGTAGGGGGCTTAAGGGAGTTAGTTTTAATCCCCTAAAAGTAATCTTGGCTGCCGGAGTTGCGTAAATATTTTTAAACAATTCCCAAAAATTCTTCATTCAAATATGCAAAACGGAACGTAATTTTAGGTTTTTTGTGAAAGTAACTAAATAGGTTGTGTTAGGTTCTCTTTTGACCCTTAGCCCGAAAATAGGAGCCCTGCAAAGCAGAGCTCCGTCAACCTCAGTTTATTAAACTAGTAGAATCAATAAAAGCGAGATTTAGGTTTTATGTGAAAAACGTGAAACGAAACGCAAATCTTGTATGAATTATATTGACAGCTTATGTCAAATTTGTGCCTCATTGCTTTCGATATGTATCCAATCTCTTTGGAGTCGCACCTAACGTAGGACCAAGAATCAAATGGACTCGACATTTGCGTACACCCGTAAAGGACGGACATAGAGTACATCCTGAGTTGGTGTTACCAGATGTTGTAAATGTTTACCCTACAATTCTACGAAGTACATATTATTATTAACTTTTAAGTAACATTGTATCAAACCTGAATTATATTCTACCACATTCACACAACACCATCTATTCCCAAACTAAGCAGAGCTTGTACTATGGATACTAGATAATGGATAAACATACTTATATACTTTTTTTTGTAAATACATACATATTATACATTGAAACACCCAGACCGTGACAAACATCCATGTTCATGCACACAAATGTTTGACTTGTGTGGGAATCGAACCCGCGACCTTCGGCGTAGCAGTCGTTTACACTCCCGCTGCGCCAACCGGTCGTTCCGGAATTGAATACCTTACCAGACATCTGAGACCGCGTTCTCCTATAATTTTTAATTAATTTGGTATTTCGATGAATTTATGAGCTGGCTTCACTCGCCAAATAAACACGAGGCTCAGAGTTATATATCTTTTATTATATTATTTGACACTCAACTTTACTGTGCTTTGAATAAAAATAATTTTGTATACATATTTCTTATTTTCTCTTCTTTATCATTCGAGAATGATTCCAAATAAGTACCTATTGCGGGGAGTTTTCCTAAAACACTTTTGTTCAAAGTGTTTAGAGCATACTCTTGCATATTTATTCGGATCCCAGTTTTCTCCTCCTGTTGCACGTATCCACAATTATTTTTGGATCGTGCAGTCCTTTGGGAATCTATAAGCAAATAATTTCATTACTACAAAGAATCGGAAATCAAATTAAATAATTAATCTTAGGTTCATATGAAACTAAGTAACGGCAAATTACCCAAAATTTGGGTGATTTCCCAAACGCTTCTGTGGTATCCTTAAAAAACATTTAACGCCGTAAAATTAAAAAGTATCGATGACTTTTGGCTAGCTCAACATTCAACGACCTATTGAATTCGATTGGGTAATACTAAAATCGCGGTGATAATAAAATAGCATTTTTGGGTTTATTGATGTCATTTAGAAATTATTTCCTTATGTAAAGATACGCTATTTGTATCATTTTATCAATATTTTCATGTATAAATAGATATTATAACTAAAATATCGTACTTACGAATAAATGGTTATGTTCTCACATTTCCGCTCACTATGGCTTTTACAGCCTAAAATGTAACAAATCACCATAATAAATCTGAACCAATGATATTTCCACTAAGCATTCACAATTAATAACAATAATAACACAATTTTCCGTGGAAATTATCGAGAGCTCAAACGTTTGTTGGTCACAATATTCAGTTGTGAAAACACTGACAAAGACAAAAAATGCTATCTTTGTCTCTTTTACTCTTATGTATTTCTGTATGTCATTATCTCGGTCTGTCACGGTATTACTATTTGCTTGTCAAATCCATAGAGATACATCATCCTAGCACCTAACCCTAGGTGGGTTAGGTTCGACAGTAATAAGTAACTAAATAAGTTATCTTAGGTTCTCTCCTGACCCTTAATCCGAAAATAGGAGCCCTTTTTTTTGTTCACTACGGTGGGAAACTCTCCTTATGAGCCATCTCGACTCCGCCAACCCAGCCATTACAGCTGGGCTTGGGACTGGCGGAGGAGGTATGTGGAGGCTCTCCTCTAAAGGCGTTCGGGGCATACCCACTAAAACCCACCGCGGTGTCCCTACGGGTCCCGTATGTTGGCGGGGTCAAGCGATTTGCGATTAGCATACTTTCTCGCGACCCCGCCCGGGATTGGCCCGCCGTTGTTGTTGGCGGGCCCCGTCTACATATTATCTCGCGATCATCCATCAAACTTCTTGCATCCATCAAACTTCTTGCATCCGTCACCTCACAAAGCTACTTGGGAGGCGGCGAGGACACGCACCGCCTCCCGCCTTTTGGCGGACAGGGAGCAGCCCCAGCGCTCACCGTCCGCAGGCACTAAAATAAATTACGGTGGTCCGAGGTCGTCTCTTGTACGACGTCCCCGACGCCCGGACCTACGGTTGGGGAGAGGGCGATGTATTTCCCTCTCCCGCTCCGCCGCCTCCTTGCTCAGCATGACTGCCTCACAGAAGGAGGCGACGGCGTTCCAGGACCTCTCACTCCGGACCATAGACAGAACTACAGCCGGGAGCGAGAGGGTAACCGTATCGAGAGCCGTGACCAGATCACGGCGCTGCGATGCCCAGGCTGAGCACCCCGCCAATGTATGCAGCGCCGTGTCTTTGACAGGGTCGCGGCTGCTGCCACAATGGTGGCATCCGGGCGTTTCCTCCTGGCCTATCCTCCACAAATACCGGTCAAAACAACCACGGCCGGTGATGATTTGTGTCAGCCGGAAGGTGAGGACGCCGTGACGTCTCTCCAACCACTCTTCAACCACGGGACTTACCACCACTATCGTGGCGTGCCCGGCGCTGGGGTGCACAAGTCGTGCCTTCCACTCCGCCACTAGGACCTGGCGGAGCTCTGACCGACGCACCTCGATGTCACGGTGCGCCGGTCTCTCGCCCTGCTTCAGAGCTTGCTGGCGCCATGTATAGAGTGACGCCAGCATCCCAGCTTCCAGATCCCAGGGCGGTGATCCGGCTAGGAGGCTCGCTGTCTCGAAGGAGACCGTGCGGTAGCCTCGTATTAACCCGATGGCCATGGCGCGCTGCGGTGCGCGAGGCGCCGTGATATTGTGGGCCGTCAGGTCGTGCGCCCATATCGGGGTCCCGTAAAGGGCCATGGACCGCACGACTCCTTTGTAGAGCCTCCGGCAGGAGGCGGTTGGCCCCCCCAGATTGGGCAGCAGCCGTGACAATCCTGCTGCTGCCCCGAGAAGTTTGGGGGCCAAGCGTCTGAAGTGCTCACGGAAATCCCATCGGCTATCGAGTACGAGCCCGAGATATTTTAGGCTCGTCCCGATGCCGATGCGGACCCCTCCTACCATGATGTGGGCCCCTGCAGGTGGCCGATTCCGAGGCCCGTGAAAACAAATGGCCTCGGATTTAGACAGGCCACCTCTAGGCCCAAACGCCGGATCCTACCAACGACTTGTGCGACCCCAGCGGTCGCCCTTATAGCCGCCGCCCGGTACGTCTTATCACTCGCAGTGACCAGGGTGTCGTCGTAGTAACAAGTGACACCCACGCCGGGGAGGAGCGTACCGCGCAGCACCCAGTCGTAGCCGATGTTCCACAGAAGGGGGCCGAGGACCAACCCCTGTGGAACACCGCACGACATAACTCGCCGACTAATACCGAGATGACTCGGATAGATGATTTTTCTCTCACTTAAATAATCCCCGACTATACGGCGGAGGTATGGAGGCACTCGATGGTAGGTGAGTGCCTCAGGAATACAACTCCAGGGCAGGGTGTTAAAAGCGTTGGCGATGTCAAGAGACACCGCCAAGACCACCCCGCCCCGGGAAACCTGTTCCTCCGCCAGACTCCTCACTGACCTAATAGCATCTATTGTTGTGCGCCTTCGGCGGAAACCAAACTGCACGTCCGCCAAATCCGGCCCCACTGTGGTAAGGTGGTGGACGAGGCGCTCCGCGATGATATACTCAAAAATCTTCGCGACCTCGTCCAACAACACTATGGGCCGGTAGGCGGACGGGCTGTCCACCGGGCGCCCTGCCTTTTTGATGAGGACCAGCTTCCCCGTTTTCCAGACTCGTGGAAACTGGCCCCCCTCAAGGCACGCTGTGAGGAGTCTCCCTAGTCGGGATCCGAGCTCCTCCATTGCCAGGACCCACGCTCGGCCAGGAATGCCGTCGGGTCCTGGGGCGGTGTTTTTTATCCTCAACACCGCCGCTCGGATGCGAAGCAGGGCTCCGTCAACCTTAGTTTATTAAACTAGTGTGAAGAATGTGGAAGTTGGCAGTGCCATACACACCGATGTTTGGAGATATTTTTTTTTTCCAGAGGAAACCAAGTATTTCCGGCAAGTGAAAATGGTGAGGGGTGGTTCCGAGAGACCTCCCCCCTTCCCCCCCAATCACTCACAACCCCTAAAAACGGCGACGTATTTCGAAATCTTAACCTTATCTAATAGAGTAAGATCCCGGAGCCGCCAGACCTACGTCATTTTAGCAAAGCTGAAATTTTGAGGATTATTAGTATACAATCTTGTTAAGAGGTATGCCGACCCACTAGCTTGAAAGCCCGGCTTTCAAGCTAGTGGGTCGGCATACATAAAAAAATATATTTTACACTTTTATTCTTATAATAATACCCAAAATAATATTCCTACAGTCTTTTGGGACAATGTAGTGTACTCACACGCATTCATGCGTATGAATAATGGCCGTATGCTCGCACTCACAGGGAAAGTTTTATGGCGTCTGGCTGGACGACTGGCGCTCCGGATTGGTCTGGCTGCGTACGAAGGGTCTTAAAATATTATCTTAAGTAACATAATATCAAATTTAGGTTTGCTAATATGACGTAGTTTACTTAATTTTTAAGTAACCTTTAAGACGTCTGGCAGAAGTAATGGCCCATGGCAAGTGTCTGGCAATAATGAATTTCAATTTTAGACAGTATTTTTAAAAACATATTTGAATACTAGCTTTGCTACTTTAACGTTGGTGAGTATGATTTTTTGGTACCTTTACTATGCGCTACCTGTGAAATTGGCCGGCTTTCAAGCTAGTGGGTCAGCATACTTCTTAACAAGATTTTATACTAATAATCTTCAAAATTTCAGCTTTGCTAAAATGACGTAGGTCTGGCGGCTCTGGGATCTTGGACTATAATAATATATACCTACCTATGGAAGTAATACACTCAGATTAAACAGGGGGTACACTCAATGCAATGTGCTTTTGTAAAACTAGATTTCGGCATCAGAGTGACAATTCATAGTCTCATATTAAAAAAAAACGGACGCATAAACGCATATAACTACCTCATTCTGCTAGAACATTGTTTACATGTGTGTAAATTTACTGTTTTTGACGAAAACTAACTAGTCATCCTAATGTTCACCAGATGATGTCATTGACATTCATTTATTCTTAGGTTGATGCCTGAATGACTACATTAAGGACAAATTCTGAACTAATAGTTCATAAATATAATTTCAAGTAAAAAACCAGGCTATTAACATGTAAGTAGGTATATTATGTCTAGTTTTACCCGATAAGATATAATTAAAATCATATATTGTTGCTAAAATTACTGTTAGTCATTAAAGTTTCACTTTCAATTTCATATCATCATATGTATTGATTGTGAAATTGCTAAATTGCAAAGAATATAGTTTGTAAAGTTGGCATTGCATGCAATTATTGATGTGATATTTTAGTAGCAGTAACCAATCGTCGAAAGATCAATAGGTTTTCCGAAGGATTGCCACGTGCAACAAAAACAGTTCGAGAAACCGAAGTCAACTGCCGGATGGACGATAAGCATAACCCACGGACTTTTTTAATAACTACCTAGATATTGAAAACACAAAAGATAATACCGTAAACTGCAAAAAATCACTAAATACGTTTTTATCTTTAATGGACTTCTTTTGACACATTCTACAAAAGGCAAAAACACACAAATTTCTATCTAGTTAATTTTAGGCGTTACGGCCTTGCCATTAAGTCCATAACTGCATCTTTGGCAATCAAGCATTTACAAAAAAGTCACTAAGCTAGTTATTTCTATTAAATAGATAATTATTAAAATAACAGCATTCATATTATACAGAACTCATTTTTACCGTGTAATTAACATTATCGAAATAAGTGTAGCATAAGTAGCTTAGAATTAGGTTCGATAAAGTTCATTATTTGTATTTAATTACTTTCTGTTATGAATAATTGATCACAAGTGCACAATAAGTAATCTTAATGAATTTTATCGAAATGAATTTTATATAAATCATAATATTTAAGATTTCCTTAAAATCATGTATTGTTTTTAGATATGTTAACAAAACCAAAGTCATGGTCATAGAGACGGAATATAGTGTTACTGAATGTAACATAATGATAGGAGATGAAAAATCGAAACAAGTGAATGAGTTTGTGTATTTTGGGGTCTTTGTTTACGAGAAATGGAAATTGTGAGGGAGATGTTGAAAGAAGAGTGAAAGCAGGAAATAGTGTGAATGGCGCCTTACAAGCCATCATCAGCAATGGTATTATCTCAAGGCAGGCTCGCCTTGCTATGCTGCAGGAAGTTTTGGCGCCATCATGAATCATGTGAATGGCAGCAGAAGCATGAAAGTAGAATCAATGCTGTAGAAATGAGAGCTTTGAGAAGTATGTGCGTAGTAAGTCTGATAGATAAAGTGCGTAACAGTATTATACAGGCAAAGTGTGGTCGAAAAGAAGATGTAGTGACAAAGATCAAAAAAGGAATACTGCGTTGGTTTGGACATTTGGAACGGATGGATGAAAGAAGAAATACGAAAGAATTGTATCGTGCGAGAATGAATGGAGATGTCGGTAGGAGACGCCTAAACCGGAAGTACGCTGACCAAATAGGTGACGTACTGAAAAAGGCCCAAATTAAAAGTACCCATAACCGACGCGCATGCATGATGAGGTTAATGAATGTCGAGGAAGCGAAAGAGGTATGTTTGAACCGTAGCATGTGGCATAGTCTATGCCTACCCCAATGGGAGACGATAGATAGATGTTTTTAGTTACTTTTTTATTTTGTCGATCGCATAATTTAATTAACATCGGTGAATAGAATATTGTAACTTCTTGCAAGCTACGGTGTTCCTCTTTTTGACAAGCTAGTCTTGTACATACATACATAACGTTACGCCTTTTATCCCCGAAGGGGTAGGCAGAGGTGTATTTCTACACCCACTTTTCGCCAGATATACTTTAGTCCCACGTAATAAGGGGCGAGCCTATTGCCGTATCGGACACATTTCCAGGCTCCGTGCGGCTACTGGGAATTTCGTGACAGAAAAACCCAATAACACTGCCCGACCCAGGAATCGAACCCGGGACCTCCCGATCCCACGCGCACATTTATGCCGCGAGACCAATGAGGCAGTCGTATAGGTAGGCTAGTCTTGTAATTTATCCATATTAAAACTTAACGCAACTTATCACTTTCTAAACTGCACTCCTTCCATTCTTGACCTTATTTTGGTGTCTTCTCCTTGTTTCGTTTACAAGGATGGTCAATGTACCCCAGATGTGTTCTCTTATCACGATCTAGTAGTTGTCTCTTATAAAATATGCCCTCCCAAAATAAAGCCTAGATTGTCTTGCTGCACAATTTTAGTGGCATGGATCTTGACAGACTTGGTCTGGTCTGACAATTTTTTAAGACTTTGGGAGTTGGTAAGAAACGGCAAACCATTCCAAATAAAATTAACCTCGATTCTCTTTTTACACATTTCACTACTTCGTCCAAACTTGATGGAATTAACAAAGATAACCACTTTAGAATGTCTTTCATCTTTGCCAACCCCAAATTATTCTCGCTTTATCTTCACGCATTTTTCCGCTTGTGGCGTTAAGAAGAGTATACTGGCAGTGACGTCCAATGCAGGCAATGATTGTGTCAGCCGCAAAATGATCCATTCTTCCCATCCTAGGTGATTTTTTTTCATTCCATAACCCGTGGTATCTTTCCATCAAGTTGGAAAGATGCACTAATAATTCCTTTACCTAAGGAATCCCAACCCTACTCCTTCTCCGATTATCGACCCATATCCTTACCACCTTTCCTATCAAAAGTTCCTATCAATCTGGTTCCCGCCCCGGGCACAGTACTGTCACTGCATTGCTTCGTGTAACAGATGTCATTAGACTGGGTATGGATAGTGGCAATCTGACGGTTTTGACTCTACTTGATTTTAGTAATGCTTTTAGCACCGTCGATTTTCACATTATACTTGGCATATTACGCTCTCTTAACGTATCTCCAATGGCAATTGACTGGTTTCACAGTTACCTGTTTGGTCGCCGGCAACGTATGTGCATCGAAGACACTTATTCCACTTGGTCTAATACAAATGCCGGTGTGCCACAGGGTGGCGTACTATCTCCTTTACTCTTCGCAATATTTATTAATAGTATTTCAAACCAATTACTTTCATCCTACCACCTCTACGCAGATGATTAGCAAATTTACACGCAAGCTCCGTTGTATAAGTTAGCCGAAGCCTGTACTACAATTAGCTGGGACCTGGCGCGTAACTGTGAGTGGACCACGAAATATGGACTTAAAGTCATCATCAGCCTTTAATAGTCCACTGCTGGACTAGGCCTCTCCTTTGAAAGGAGGAATTGGCCTACTATACCACGCTGGCCAAACGGGTTGGTATAGGGTTTGTATCAAGTTTTCCTTCTCTTACAGTGCTGTTCTCTGCATAATATGCTCCCTCTGTCGACTCTTATGACACCCATGGGATGATATGGGATGGTGACATTCCGTATTGTTAATCCGTCACCACACGGGCAAGTAAATCCTGATACTGGACTTAAAGTAAATCCTGATAAAACACAACTGATTGTTGTCGGCAGTCCCAAACTCGTCTCGTCGAGAATTTGTTGGTCCGAACTGCCACGCATTAGTTTCGGAAAGGATCTTCCATTCAGAAAAACCGTACGGAATTACGATATTTACTTTGGTCATACTATGTCATCGAGATCTCAAATCCTGGAAACGAGTCGCAAACTATTTGCATCAGAGGGTTCGTTGCGTAGATTACGCAACTACCTTCCAACTGCCACTAAGATTGCACTTGCTCAAGCTCTGCGTCTGCCAATGAGGACTCTGCTACGCGGACGTCAGCTATCTTGACCCCACTGAAGAGCAGCAAGATACACTTGAGCGTCTCCAAAACTTTTGCAAACGATTTATATTTGGATTGCGCAAATATGATCACGTTTTAGATTTTCGCAACAAACTCAAGTGGCTGCCAGTTCGTTTTCGTAGGAATACTCACATTCTTACATTGTTATATAATGTACTATTTAATCATAAATATCCCTCTTATCTCAAAGAACGGTTTAAGTTCCTCCATGACACACATGTAAAGTCCTTGAGGTCGTCTGAGGATCTAACGCTGGAGATGCCCAAGCATTCCACAAATTACTTCAACAAATCTTTTACTGTTCATACTGTGCGACTGTGGAATACTTTACCACTGAAGTTCCGAAGAGCAAACTCAATAAAACTCTGTTACCTAATTACCTGTTTATTTCGAATGAATAGGTGATGAATGACTTAAATGGATAGTTTTTTTGAGATTATTTTTTTATTTTGTTTGTTTGGAAGAATTTAATTAAATTTGTTTTTCATATGGCTAGCACCGTTTTGTTTATTATAATACTAGTTATCCCTTTTATAAAATAAATATTTGATTAGATTTTCGTTGTTTTATTACAATTTAATAAATAATTAATTCACACACCGAACAGACTTACAGTAGCCAGAAGTCATTAACATTTATTTTGTGTTTAAAAAAAAGTAAATAACTTTGTAGGATTAGCGACCCTCACTTGTTTTTATTAATATACATATTAGGCTAATCGAAAACATTCACACAATATCACCGTAATTATATTTAGGATAATATGGGCAAATCAATATAACCACTAACTAAATCGATCTAAAATACCGTTTATCTCAGAATAGTGAATATGTCACATAATGACATCTTGCAATAAGCCGACGATACATGAACATGCTGTTGTTTGATGACTTGCGGTTTAAAATTCTTAAATCATACCGATAAAGAAAATTGGGCCGAAATAGATTTCAGCAAAGTCATCGTTATTGATATGTATCGATAACTTTTCAACGCTAAATTATGGAAGGATATTATTTTTTCCTACAGCATGATGACAGCGACGGATAAGAATAAGAAGAATTTCTTTTACTACAACTAACTTTTCTAAAACTAACTCGTTCTATTAAGAAAGATGCCACTAATGGTACCTACATTTCTCACACTTTCACAGGTTCCATAATTGTGCCGTTTTGACGAACTATTTCAAAATACTGTTATTAATAAATAAATAAAATAATCTGTGCTTTTTCCGAATTCTCAGTAGCAGCGCGGAGTCTGATGATGTGTCCGGTAACGGCAATAGAAATTCATGGCGAAATGTGGGTGCAATATTACGCCTCTGCCTACGCCTTCGGGGATACAGGCATGAGTCTATAAAAAAGAGAATAATCTCTTGTGTATAATAGTTAATAGAAGATTATAATTATACTTATCGCAGTTCTGTATTTATTATTCAAATGGGTACAAGTTTTACACGGAAGCGTTACTTCATTAATTACGAGTAGGTACTTACGAGTAAGACGATTATAAAGACAGCAGCAACTCACATCTACACAATACTTATAAATAAAATAATGGGTAGCTATAGCTTCGGGCTGGAGAGTCGCAAACTACATACATACATACATAGACTCACGCCTGTTTCCCCGAAGGGGTAGGCAGAGGCATATTAGACGCCCACTTTTCGCCAGTGTTTTGATCCCACGTAATAGGTGGCGTGCCTATTGCCGCTTATCGGGATATTTTGTTTGCCAGAGCCTCGTCCGTTGATCGGCAGGTGCACCACTTGCAGGTGAGGTTGGCTTGGGACCCTAAGTTCTTGGTGGGAACCCTATGCACCGCAACCTCTTCGATGATTATGTGGTATGAAGATATAAGAGACTTGTGCAACTCTTCTCACTCTCTGCACATAGTGGAGCATGAGGTTAAGATTTAATTTTTGCAAAAAAAAAACTAATTTACCAGACTACTTGCTGCAAGAACTGTTTATGTACCCATTGTTTGTTGTTGAAAGTTTTTCATGCTGGACGCATAGCTATAAATTATGAAAAATAAAAGTACTCATTTGAGACACGGAGGTAGCTGCAGTAATGGGGGGCAGCCCATACCATTTTTCCAATTTCTTTAGAAGTTAATTTGCTGAAAAAAAGTGCAGATAACAGCATTAACTTCAACTTAAACATTTTCATGTGTAATGATATATTATTAGTACGTCGATAAGGATGTAATCAGATAAAAATATACGCTAGGTAGGAACTGTTGACCTAGATTGAGTTGTTATCGCTAGAGGTAATAAAAGTATGTATAATTTTGAAAAGCATGACAAGCAAAAAATTCTAGACTTGTGAAACAGCGTTTATTGAAAATGTTCAAGGCAGCGTTAAAAACACAAAACAATTATTTAGCATGAATTATTATTATTGCTATTGTAGGTATACCGTTAGGTGTGGACAATCTAATTCATAGTGGCAAAGGCAAACTTCTTCATTCATAATTTTACTTCAAATTCCATTTTAACTGATAAAGATGTTCAGTTGACCATCATTCAATCCCTATACATTGTCAGGTAAAGTGAGCACTCCACTGTCCACCGTTCCAATGTAGTGAAGCAGATGGCAGTCTGCCAAAGGTTCTTAAGACGTGCACCCCTGAGTTAACCCCTGATCAAAATCGCTCATATCTTCCTTCCTAGCACCGATCCTTATACCTACATGAATTGCTACTGCAGCAGCATAATATCAATGATATGCTGTCTTTTGAGAATATTAACTTATGCGGATGAGTACCTATATGGATGACGGGCGTTTTATCAGCTACGAGAAATCTCATCTACCAAAAATACGGTCATAATTTGTGACTGCATTGAAGAATCTGCCTGGGGCAGGTCTCTGAAAGGGGCAAAAGTAACATGATTATTTAATCCTACTTCAAACAGTCAAATTGTGTTCCTCTTTACACCTGGAAGTATTCTTTCACCATATCGCTACTGGTTGGCACTTAACCTGGGTTACAGCATTTCTGCAATTATTTCTTCCGTGACCAGTCACGGAAGAAATAATTGCAGAAATACTGTTCGAAATTGAAAATAAGATCTCAAAATTATGGCTTACGTTTATGCGAAGGTTATAGGCATAGTGACCTACAAAAAGCGTTCATAAATGAAATCGGTTAAAAGTGCAGTTCGGTATTTTGAATATAAAGTGATTTAGGTGCATCCATCATACGGATCCATCAGAGGCGTGACTGGTGGTGATTGATTTATTTATTACCAGCTTTTCAGCCAATGGCTTCACGCTGCGTGTTATGATGATAAAAAGTATATGTACCTACTATTTGTAAAAAAGATGCAAAAGGTGTGTGACAAATTTCAAATGAACTTCCATCTCCTTAAAATCGGTTCAGCGGTTAAAACCGTGAAAGATACTAATAATACTACTAGTACGGATTGACAAAAATTACTAAAGTCGACGCTAATTTACTAATATGCACCACATTCGTAATTCAGACGCCTTTAGGGGAGAGCCTCCACACACCTCCTCCGCCAGTCGCAAGCCCGGTCGATCACACTTTGGCCCCGAATTGGTCGACGAATGTCTGCCGAGGTCTGCCGCGACCGACTTGCCCACACACATTGGCCTTATATATCTGAGTCGTCATTCTTTCTTCACTCATTCGCTCCACGTGTCCAAACCACCTAAGCATTCCTTTCTCAATCCTTGTCCTTCTTTCAGTCCACTGCTCTTTCGTATAGTTGCATTCGGAATACTATCAATCAGTCTTACCCCACACATACTACGCAGTGATCGCATCTCAACTGCGTTAATTCTACTTTCATGCTTTCTGTGCCATACCCCGCTCTCACTTCCATACATCAACGTGGGGACAAGCACTCCATTGTGAACCGCCAATCGCACCTCTTTTGGCACCGTCTGACCGTTCATAAACGCCCACAGTGCTCCATTTACACGATTTCCCGCAGTCCCTCTCCTTTCAATGTCTCCCCCTTACATCTTTCGTCCCTTGTAAATACGCTACCCAAATGTACAAATTCCTTTACTTGCTCTACAATTTCACCTCCAATCGTAATATTACACTCAGTCACACTTTCATCTTTTTCAAACACCATCACTTTCGCCTTTCGTGCATTAACTTTCATATCTTTAGCTTTAAAGCTCTTGTTCATGCAGTCCATCATTTCTTGCAACTCATTCGCCGATGATGCAAGAATTACTTGATCATCGGCATATAAGAGGCACTTAACACGCACTCCTACCATTTCGATCCCGCATTCAGTCTCGATATCATTCATGCAGCTATCCATGAATACGTTGAACAACCAGGGCGAGGCTGCACACCCTTGTCTGACACCTTGGGAGATGTCAAACTAGTCCGTATAGGCACCATTGATTCGGACACAGGCTCTAGAACCCCTATACAGGGATTTCAGAGCCCTTATTATAAAGTCATCTACCCCATACATGGATAACACCTTCCATAATTCCTTTCTATTTACCCTATCATAAGCCTTTTGCAATTCTATGAACGCGCAATACACCTTCTGGTTTTTTGCCAGACATTTTTCGGTGACGCAGCGCAAGGAAAAGACTTGATCCGTACATCCCATTCCCTTCCGATATCCTGCTTGCACATCCCATATCTTGTCATTAGTCACATTTACTACTCTGGCATACAATTTTGACATTCCTGCTGCGAACCTTTGCCTTTATAAATTGGAACAAGCACTGCCTTCGTCCAGTCATCTGGAACTTGGCCCTGTTTCCAGAATATATTAAAAAGGCGATACAGCGGGTTAACTATGAATCCGTCGCCAGCCTTCAACATCTCAGTCGTCACTCTATCACATCCAGCAGACTTTCCTGACCTCATACCTTTTAACGCTTTCATAATTTCATCCATTCCAATTTCATCAGTCGGGCTCACAAACATATCTATCGTTTCTTCTTGCTCTATTTCACACACATCTTTCTCAAATAAGCTCTCAAAATAATTCTTCCAGCGCTCTAGTATCTTTCTTTCTTCATTCATGACTTCACCTCTTTCATTCCTAATCACTTTCATCGATGTACTCATACTTTTACCTCGTGCTTCTTTCACGAGTTTCCAAAAGAGTTTTATATTCTCTCAGAAACTTGCGCCGAATTATATTATATTTTTATTGGGTTTAACTTCTCTTTACGTACCTATTTTTTTAGCGATAGAACTATAAACTAGGTGAGAATTTGTGGAAGCACGCAGGCAATATCAATATCTTAATAATAAACACAAATCAGACCCATTTATTGGATAAATTCTAAGCTAGGTACAAACATGTGTCTAAACTGTAATAAAACAGTACATTTTACGACCATCAAGTTACACCTTATAAATTTAAACATTACGACTGCTATTCAATGTTTTACGTACACAGAAGTATATGTATAAAACAAAATTAAATGATATGAAGTAAGCGCAAGCATATAAACTATAAATACGATTTTTACTGATATTTACTATTTATGTTAACCTTTTAATTCTTAGTGGTTTTTGATGAAATGAAATATGTTTCACTTTACATTTACAGTAGCCAGTAGTAATAAATAATGGCTGTTGCTATGAAAAATCGATTGTGAAGTTACATTTTATTCTATAGTAGGTATGGCACTATTTCGCATCATTCTGGGGATTGAACCATCAGTTATGTGGCGTCATAGGATTTCATTATTTTAACGCAACATACATGTTTCTAAACTGCGTAAACTATTAATTAATCGCAGTAATTAGTAACCGACAGCAAAAGATGATGAAAACAGCAAGTTTTCTAGAAAAAGCGCTCAATTTAAATTAAAATACTTGTCTTGTGTCAGAATGCTCTCCTGAATCCATTCCAATCCGGTTTTCGTCCTGGTCATAGTACTGCTACAGCATTGGTTCATATCACTGATGAGATAAGGCTAGGCATGGATGGCGGAAAACTCACGCTTTTGTCCCTACTTGATCTTAGCAACGCATTAAACACCGTGGATTTCCACATCCTGCTCGCCATACTCCGCTCTATTAACATATCTCCAACGGTAATTGACTGGTTTCATAGTTATCTGTTTGGACGCCGACAGCGTATACGCGTTGATGAGTCGTACTCGTCATGGTGTAACACAACTGTCGGTGTATCACAGGGTGGCGTGCTATCTCCATTACTATTCGCAATTTTCATAAATTCTATCTCTAAGCACTTACTTTCGTCCTACCACCTTTACGCAGATGATTTACAGATATACTCACAGGCACCACTAGAAGCAATTTCAGAGGCGTTTTCTAATATAAACTCTGACCTTGCACAAATTTGTACGTGGAGTAAAAATTATGGCCTTAAAGTGAACCCATCCAAAACACAAATTCTGATTGGCAGTTCCAGAATGATATCCAAGGTCAACTGGTCGCAGTTGCCTGAGATTCAGTTCGACGGCAAAATATTAACTATCTCAGATAACGTAAAAAACCTGGGGATTTATCTAGATAAAACTTTATCTTGGGGATGTCAAATACAGGAGACAAGTCGAAGGCTGTTCGCCTCAGCTGGGTCGTTGCGTAGGCTGCGGAACTTTCTTCCCACAACCACCAAGATTGAGCTTGCACAATCCTTGCTTCTCCCAATACTCGATTATGCCGATGTCAGCTTTCTTGATCTTAATGAGGACCAACTTGACAAACTTGAGCGTCTCCAAAACTTCTGTATTAGATTCATTTTTGGTTTACGCAAATATGATCATGCATCTGAATTTCGATCCAGACTCAAGTGGCTCCCAATTCGTCTTCGCCGGAATACTCATATTCTTACGCAACTGTATAATGCGCTGTTCAATCCTAATAGCCCTATGTATCTCAAAGAACGTTTTAAGTTCCTTCATGACACACATTCAAAGACCTTGAGGTCGTCAGTGGATCTGAGACTGCAGATGCCAGCACATTCCACAAACTTCTACGATAAATTCTTTGCCGTTCAGGCTGTACGTTTGTGGAATGCGCAGCCAATTGAGATTAAGCAAGCAAAATCACTCAACATATTTAAAGACGCACTAAAGAAGCACTACCTGTCATTTTAATCGAAATTCTCTCGATGTATTTATTTATTTATTGGTTCTGTACTTTGCATTGATATCATTATAATATGCATATGTATGTATGTATAGCTATGTATTATATGTATAGTTTGTATGTATAATTTTATATGTTTTATAAGTATAGGTTGTATGTATATTAAGTATTAGGTATTTGTATGTATAGGCGATATATACTTACACATGTATGTATATTCTATTTAATAACTATTAGTGTCCGTATATATCTGATCACTACACCATCAATTTTTTTTTTCAGTCTGTCTATCCTAAGGTTGCCTGGAAGAGATCGCACTTTGCGATAAGGCCGCCTTTGTGCATTTACTATTTGTATACCTATTACCTACATTTTAAGCTATTGTACCAACTGTATTTGCACAATAAAGATTTATCTATCTATCTATCTATCTTGTCATAACCAGTTAACTCGTTATGCGGTCGAACGTTAAATACATGTAATTAAGATAATGTTATTGTTCTAAAACAATAACTTATGAAAGGCGTAAACAAAATAATTAGTATCTACTAACTTAAACATTTTAGTCATCTCTCTGTAAGGATTATACGTTAGTACAGTTTATATAATACAGATGGTGGTTTAATGCGGGCAGATTTTTTGGTTATTATTAAAATATTATTGCGAGTAAAGCTGTCAGAAATTGTCGATAGCTCAGAAGATTGCCACGAAAATAGCTTCAGGCATAAAAACCCAAGACGCACTTATGACTTATCGAAGTTATGAGCATATTCAATTGTTTAACTACATTTGGACTACAAGAAGAACTCATTGAACCAGTTTGTGTCAAGTTAGTCTTAAGGCTACGATCCGGCCACTTTCCATCGGCAAAGTTTGCATTTCTACTGAAAAAAGCAAATTCACCTAACTACAGCTCGTGCAATGTCATTGAAGATATGCAGCATTTGCTGATGGAATGTGTTACGAACCGTAACGAGAGGGTAGGTAATGTTAATAGGGTTAGTACAGACAATTTTACCACTACCACAATCAAACGTAGCAAAAAGATTCACCTAACTACAGCTCGTGCAATGTCATTGAAGATATGCAGCATTTGCTGATGGAATGTGTTACGAACCGTAACGAGAGGGTAGGTAATGTTAATAGGGTTAGTGCAGACAATTTTACCACTACCAAAATCAACCGTAGCAAAAAGATTGTGTCAGCTGATTAACTATATTTAACTATATTTAATTTTAAGTATTTCTAGTATTTTAGTTGTAAGTCCTAATGTTGGTTTTGTATACCTAACGTATGATGGGGTTGGCGTATCCCCATGGATAAAAACCCTAATTCGAATAAAGATTTAAAAAATTGGGCAAGTGCGAGTCGGACTCGCACACGAAGGGTTCCGTACCATCATCTATAAAAGAACGCACGCAACGCAAATCACGTTTGTTGTATGTATACTTTTTTAAGTGTCTACCTGTTTATTAAGATCAAGTAACAGATTGCTTAAAAATTACGTTTGTTGTACGGGAGCCCCCCTTTATTATTTACTTTTTTAAATTTAATTATTTATTTTGAAAGGTTACATTCTTTATAGCTATCACGGTTTATGAGATTCAGCCTGGTGACGGACAGACAGACAGACAGCGGAGGCTTAGTAATAGGGTCCCGTTTTTTACCTTCTTGGTACGCAACCCTAAAAAGGAACCCATTGAAACAGTTGTCACGACTGTCATGACTCGCACTTGCCCAATTTTTTAAATCTTTATTCGAATTAGGGTTTTTATCCATGGGGATACGCCAAACCCATCATACGTTAGGTATACAAAACCAACATTAGGACTTACAACTAAAATACTACAAATACTTAAAATTAAATATAGTTAATCAGCTGACACAATCTTTTTGCTACGGTTGATTTTGGTTGTGGTAAAATTGTCTGCACTAACCCTATTAACATTACCTACCCTCTCGTTACGGTTCGCAACACATGATAACCTAGTGTCAACAAGCTACAGATCATGCTTTAGGAGTAACAAAGCCGGAGTACCGCAAGGAAGCATATTAGGCCCACTACTGTTTCTCTTGTACTTAAATGACCTTCCAAGTGCCACATGTCACAAGTGCGTACTCTTTGCCGATGACGTGTCAGTAATCGTGCCTCAAGTCAAGACCGAGGATCACGAAGTCACAGTTCGTATGACATTGAATAATATTTTGAACTGGCTCTCTTACAACAAATTAAAAATAAACATCTCCAAAACCCAATACATACATTTCTCGAACTACAAACAAATACCGGTACAAATTAACATTACACTTGACGAAAAAAAACTAAATAAAGTTGATAATATAAAATTTCTTGGACTTAATTTGGACGAACACTGTAACTGGAAAATACATATAGACTCAGTATGCAAAAGAATTAGTAGGTTTACATATGCTCTAAGAGAATTAAAGAGAACCACCAATGAAGCAGCAACTCTTACAGCCTACCATGGTCATGTGGGTTCTCTTTTGAGGTATGGTCTGCTATTGTGGGGTAACTCAACCCACATTATTAGAGCGTTTGTTATGCAGAAAAAGTGCGTTAGAGCGATTTGTGGAGCCGGGCCTTTTGAGTCATGCAGGCCACTTTTGAAGGATCTTGGTATTTTGACTTTGGTATCGTTGTACATCCTTGAAATAGGAAAGTTTGTGAGAACCCATGAACACATGTTTACCAGAGTGCGGGAAGATTGTAGGTTCCAATCAAGGGACCCCACTAAATTGAAAATGATAGCATGTAGAAGCACATATCATAAAAATAATTGTTTCATGATGTGCATAAAAGTGTTTAATCATATTCCACGTGCTTTCAGAGAACTTCCCATAACCCAATTCAAACTAAATTAAAGGCATGGTTGATTGAAAACTGTTTTTACACCATTAATGAATACCTAGATTATAAATAAATATAAATTAATTTAAGATTATATGTATGCTTATTGTGGTCCATTTGTTATTATAAGAAAATATAATTTAGTATTATTGTATAATTTAAATATTTAAATTTTCACATGCCTATTGCAGGCGAGATGTCCTGTACTTTATTATTATTAAGTATTAACTTGTAATACCATCTCATGTGAATAAATGACTGATTCTGACTGCTCTGTTAGTGAAATAAATACTAATTATTGTTATGTTTTTCCTAAAAAAATGTGCACTTTGCAATATAAATGGCATCAGGTAATGGCAGGTTGTAAGCCAAGAGCGAGATAGCATTAGAGGCAGCATCTGTCACGCTGTCTCCCTCTAATTAGCACTGCGCTCACTGCGTGCGCTGCTTGCTTTCTGTTCTTCCTTCAGTATGCCTTTATGGCAGAAGAACTATCGCCTGTTGGCCCCATGTAATGTGCATTGTGTGGTACATAAGATATGCAAGCCACCTTATTTTTAGTGCATAGCTTGGTCTACTCACATTATTCACAATAACCACCACGGTGTTCTTGACGGCGGCCATGTGAATTGCGTCGTACTCCGTGACCTTTTCAGGGTTCAACTCGCCGTTGGATGCTGGCGGGCCACGCCATATTTGCTAATCAACATTTCTGGGGGCGCACGTGGTCACGGCGCAGCTGCCTCAGCCTACTGGTGGACAGAGAGCGGCCCCTAGGCAGTATCATCGACTTCTCTCGCTTCGCCATCTGCTTCGTCAGCATTACTGCCTCACAGAAAGAGACGCTGATGTTCCAAGCCATCACGCACTGGACCATAGACAGGGTAGGGAGCGAGGGTACGACTGTAGAAACTTGAAGTAGCTCAAAGGGCATTCTGTCGCTGCCGGCCGTAGTGCGGAGGATGGTCGGTAGCGCAGAGTCGTGGGACGCGGTAGTTTCCTTCTGCGAAAGCGTGATGTCGCAGAAGGAAACTGCGGGAAGGGAGAGGGAGATCTCGACTCCCTTCCCCGGCCGCAGAAGGTGCACCGGGCGCAGGAGAAGGGCGGACAACGCCCATTTCCGGCCCCCATGAATGGGTCCAGGGGCGAGGGACTTGGTTCCCCAAGTCCCTCGCCCCTGGACCCATAGGATGGAATAGGATGGAATAGGGGGCGAGGACTTCCGTCCTCGCCCCCTATTCGATGGACGCGAGGCGCAGGCGCGCGCGGTTGTCGGTGCGCACCTCTGAGGCGATGCACGGGGTAGTTCAACACCTCACTACCCCGTGCAGGAGACGAGGCCCGGAAAGACCGGCCAGCACTAGTGTGGGGCTGCGGAAGAATTTGGATTCCCGCGGCCCCGCACGCACGTGCGAGGAGACACCGGGGTGGTTTTAGCCGGTAAGAGTCCGGCAAGCCCCTCCGCCTTTCCCCAGGCGGAGGAAGTCCATCAGGATTTCCCCCCGCAAAAAAAAAAACCTCAAAGGGCATGGAAAAAAACTAGTAGGAGTGACACTAAGAGACAGAAAGACGAATAAATGGCTCCGAAAAGAAAGTCGAGTATCATATGCTGTCAAAAGAGTAGCGAAGCTAAAATGGCAGTGGGCCGGACATGTAGCCAGAAAACCCGAAACATGGAGCAAGAAAATATTGAAATGGAGACCGTGGGATTGTAAACGACCAGCTGGAAGACTACAAATGAGATGGAAAGATAACATCATAAAGAAAGCGGGCAGTAATTGGTTGAAGACTGCCAAAAACAGAATCAAATGGAAGTTGACGAAAAGGTCTACACCAAAATGGTCGAGAATCGCTTAAGATGGTGATGAGTTTACGGCACTGGGACGCCTAAGCTAGACATTCCGCCAACTTTTGCAGCGCCGTTTCTTCGACAGGGTTGCAGCTGCTGTCACAATTGTGACATCCAGGCGTTTTCTCCTGGCCTTTCCTCCACATGTACCGGTCGAAATAACTATGGAAAGTGAGAACACTGCAACGCAACATCTCTTCGACCACATGTCTGGAAGAGGAATTATCGTCACTATGGTGGCATGCCTATATTCAAAACATCTGCCTGTCATAGACATTCCTACTAGGTTTAGACGATATTTTCATATTTGGTCAGGAGTATAAAACATATTTTTTTACTTTTTTTATGAGTCCCCTGCATTTTAAAGCTCACCTATTGCACGTGAGGCTGAAAACGTATCGTTGATCACCTTTACACGATTGATTTATCACTTTTGACAGCACAAACCCGCTCTAGGGTACTTTGAGACATAGTTACATTCAAACCTAAATATTGTCTCAGAGAATTGAATTAGAAGTTTGGTGTAATAGTAAAAATGTTCAAAATAGTGTGTTCTATTAAAATAACACAATTATATTGATTGGTCGGCAAAATAAAAATTAGCCTAATTTGGATGATGTCCTTTGAATGATTGAATGAATGAATCATTGAAGGATTTATTTATTTCTGAAAATATGGAACATCGAGATCTTTAGTACATAAATATTCACACATATTCTACCGTGATTCGGTGTAGAAATATTATAACATAAATGTCATGCAGTATTACATATAAAAAACAATTAATATTATTTTAATTTTAAAAATCAGTGCAAAACTGAAGTATTAGAGCTAGGTTTATCTGATCATACTGCTCAATTGATTAAAGTACCCGTAAAAAAGATACTAACATTGAAAACATGGCGTACTATAAAGCGAGATTATAGCTCTGATAATATAATGAAGTTTATTATGTGCATAAGCAGTATATCTTTCTCTAATGTGTACTGCACTGATGACCCAAACAAAGCTTACCAGCATTTCATTGAAGAATTCCAACTATTTTATGACTTATGTTTTCCTAAAACACTAACTTTGATAACAGTAGACAGTAAACCAAAATGGGTATCTAAAGGAGTTAAAATTTGCAGTCGACGTAAAAGGCATTTGTTATGGAAATTAAGAGTAATACCTACTATAGAAAATAAAGTAATAAATAGAAAATATTGCAAATTCTTTAAAAAATCATAAACTTAACTAAACGTGCCCAAAATAATTTTAAAATAAAAACATCTTTAAATAAGTGTAAAACGGCATGGCATATAATAAATAAATCAAGATTAAATCTACCTAAGAATAATATTATTGACATAGAATCTGTTGACGGTAGTACTATAAATGACCCTAAAGAAATAGCTAACGCATTTAAAAACTATTTCACCGACAAAATACGTCCCATACAAGGTGCTGGAAAAAAAGTCACCACTTTAATCAACCAACAATTAAAGTCAATGTTTTTAGCACCAAGTTCACCCTATCAAATAAACAAAATTATAAAGAATCTGAAAAATACCAACAGTGTAGGATATGACGGCATTAACACTAAAATAGTTAAACAAGTTAGTGAACATATTTGCCATGATCTTAGCCACATCATTAACCTATGTATTTCAACAGGTATATTTCCAAATAGTCTCAAGCTCACAATTATAAAACCTTTGTTTAAAAAAGATAATCGACTAGTAATGCAAAACTATAGGCCTATCGCGTTGTTGTCGGTTTTTTCTAAAATATTGGAGAAGTATCTTTATGGTGAAATTAATTATTACCTTGAAAATAATAATATACTATGCCCAGAACAAAAAGGATTCCGGCAAAAGAAATCAATAAATATGGCAATTTATGAATTTATCGAAAATGTTATATGCCACGTTGACAAAAAATCTCCAGTTTGTGCAATCTTTTGTGACATGACGCAAGCGTTTGACTATGTAGACCATAATATATTAATCAACAAACTTGACGCATACGGCATTAGAGGCAATGTATTAGACTTACTGAAATCTTACGTAACTGACAGGCAACAGATAACGGAAATAACTAGAGTGAACGCGATAACGAAAACAGAAGAAAAATATACTTCTGCAAAGCGCTGCTCTACATATGGTGTTCCCCAGGGGAGTGTACTTGGTCCACTACTGTTTACTGTTTACATTTATGACTTGCCTAAAGTTACGAATCAATCAATGACATTATTTGCTGATGACAGCACTATTACAATTGCATGTAGGGACATTGATCAGTATAAACTTAATATTACTAACTCATTGACATCTATTATTTCATGGCTTGACAATAACAATTTGAAAATAAATCTTAAAAAAACAAATATAATGCATTTTGATCAGCGAAAGGTAAACCCATACAATATAGATCTAGTTCATGACAGCTACACAATAGAACATGTTACTACCGCTCGTTTTCTTAGATTAATTATAGATAGTAAGTTGAATTGGAAAGAGCAAATTGATTCACTATGCAAAAAGGTAAGCAGTCTAGCATATGCATTATATAAACTTGCTCCAACAATAAATACTGATGCCCTACTTTCGGCATATTATGGCCTAGTAGAATCTGTTCTCAGGTATGGCATCATTTTTTGGGCTAACTCAACTAATAAAGATATGGTCTTCAAAATGCAAAAGCGATGCATACGCGCAATGTTCGGTATACCAATTACAGAGAGCTGTAGGCCATTTTTTACTAAACACAAAATTCTCACACTACCATCTCTGTACATAATGGAAGTGGCCCTATTTGTTAGAATTAACCATCACTTATTTCCACGGTTATCCCAAAATGGAAGGATAAATCGGCGTGACAAAAGTAGACTTTGCGTTCATCCAGCTAAAACAGCATTAATACACAAAAGTGTTGTGTGCAAAGCTCCTTTAATCTAATAAGATTCCTGAACACATTAAAATATTAAACACTGACTGTTTTAAAAAAAACACTGAAAAGATTTCTGTCTGACAAATGTTATTATAGTGTAGATGATTTCCTTAATGACAACCTACAATGTTGTATAAAATCTTGACATTTACTTATATAACTTTTTTATTTTTTTTAAATATACTTTGTTTGAATTGTTGTTAGCTTTCTTATATTCTTATCAACTGTATAATTTTTGTTTGTTTCCTTTTATTCCTATGTATAATTGCAATTTTTATTAATTTAATTTATATATTTTTGTTTCATCTTTACTATAGACATTTTATAAATTTATGTAATTAGTAAAATTTAATTTAATAACATTGATTTGGTTTAAGAGATAAAATATTTGTACACCTGTTTTGGTAGAACATGTTGATTCTCATGCAAATAATGTACCACCTAAGATATGCACCAACCATGTATATTGTATTTACACATGTTTTCACAAATAAATACATCTTTATCTTTATCTTTATTACAATTTTTCATGAATATTAATCTGACCAAATAACAAATTAAGCATATTTTATAAAGATTAAAAGTAAAATCAGACAAATCATTTTACATATAAATGTCATAAAATGTCATATTATTCATTTCAATAGTAATTAATAGAGTAGATTTAAATAATTAAATGTTAATAAATTGGTAATTAATAAAAAATAAAATTTGCCGTGTGGTTGACGGCATAGAATACAAGTGTCACCACCCCCTATCTTCCCGTGGGTGTCGTAAGAGGCGACTAAGGGATAACACCATGCAAATACCATCTTTGCGTAGAGACGGAAAACTCGACATCAAACCCTATACGACTGCCTCGTTGGTCTCGCGGCATAAATGTGCGCGTGGGATCGGGAGGTCCCGGGTTATTGGGTTTTTCTGTCACGAAATTCTCAGTAGCCGCACGGAGTCTGGCAATGTGCCCGGTACGGCAATAGGCTCGCCCGTTATTACGTGGGACAAGTATATCTGGCGAAAAGTGGGTGTAGAAATACACCTCTGCCTACCCCTTCGGGGATAAAAGGCGTGACGTTATGTATGTATGTATGTATTAATAAAATCATTGACTGTGTAGAGATGTCAATATACTAATTGACAAATGAGACATTTGTCAATTAGTATATTGAATAAATTATATTTAAATTAATGAAATGGCAGTGATCTTATACTAATCGGCAATTTATTGTATACTAGAGGAAGCCAGCAGCTACGCCTGCATTTTTTTTAATTTACCCGTTTTGGCCGATCCCGTGGGAATTTCGGGAAATCCCTTCTTAGTGCACCCCTATGGTCCCCAAGGAACACACATGCCAAATTTTAGCTTCCTGCGCCCAATAGTTTCGGCTGTAGCGTGTCTGTCAGTCAGTCAGTAACGCAAGGATTTTATATAATAAGATTTTAATTGCCATACAGTATGTATTTCTAGAATATAATTGCAATATTTGTCGTGGTACTAGAAGTTTATAAGGATCTCTGCTGTTGGCTTTATTTAACGCATGGTCATGTAGTGTAAACATTTGCGGATACTTTTTAACAAAAAGACACATTTCAAATATGTACAGACAAGGAAGTGGTAACATTTTCAGCTCTTTAAAAATGGGTGTACAGTGATCTAGATACTCGGCTCCCTGCAATGCACGAACACATTTTTTCTGGGCTTTGAACACTTTATCCATTTCTACTGAGTTGTCCCATACAACAATTCCATATTGCAACACTGATGAAATGTACCCATGATGTGCGGCGAGTGCAGTACTTTTCGATACTAATAGTCTAAGTTTTCTTAAAGCAAACACAAATTTATCCATAATTAGATCCAGAGATGTCACATTTGATGAGAGACCACTGGAGACTAATTTAGGAAGTGAAGAACCTGAGGATACTGAACGTTCACAAGTAACAGAGACAGCTAATATAGAAGTTCCTATATATGTAAGGAAGGAACGACATGATAATGAGATACCGAAATCAGTAACAGCTGAAGAAGACAGAGGAAGACCTATTGAGACAAATAACTTCCGTGTCCTCCGAGAGTTCAACTTCGTTATTTGTCTCAATAGGTCTTCCTCTGTCTTTTTCAGCTGTTACTGATTTCGGTATCATGTCGTTCCTTTCTTACATATATTGGAACATCTATATTAGCTGTCTCTGTTACTTGTGAACGTTCAGTATCCTCAGGTTCTTCACTTCCTAAATTAGTCTCCAGTGGTCTCTCATCAAATGTGACATCTCTGGATCTAATTATAGTATCCGATTCTCTGTACCAGAGTCTATAACCGTCATCATTGTCATAGCCAACCAAGTAACACTTCTTTGCTTTCTTCTGCATCTTCTTCCTTTTCTGTTTCGGAATATGCGCGTAGCAAGTCGAACCAATGATCCTCAAATGTTTGATTTGCTTCTTCCCAAACCACAACTCGTACGGAGACTTGTGTTTCACAGAAGTTGGTCCTGTTCTATTCAGAATATACGTTGCTGTATTTACCAACTCTGCCCACAGTTCTTGAGGAAGCTCTTCATGAGCATGCATCATTGCTCTGGCCATTTCAACAATCGTACGGTTTTCTCTTTCACTGCACCCGTTCTGTTCTGGAGTATAGGGCATAACTAACCGTTGATGTATTCCGTACTTCTGTAATTCTTTTTTGACTTCCGCATTGTCGAATTCCCCTCCATTGTCACTTAGAAACTCCTTAATCGTGTGTCCAACTGCCCTTGCTTCAGCTAACATCATTCGCAACTTTGCAGGGACTTCTGACTTCTGTTTCATACAATAGACATATCGATAGCGAGTGTATTCGTCTTTAAAGAGTACAAAGTATCTAAACTTGGAGCCTGAAGGTGGGAACGGACCACAGACGTCCGAATGTATGCGTTCTCCTGGACTACTTGCTTTTTCTCTAACACCAAACTTCTTCCTATGTGTTTTCCTGAAAATGCATCCTTCGCATAATGTCCCATCATTCTTAATTTTCACATTCAGCTCTTTCTCTATTACATCCTTCACATGACGTTTATCCTGGTGACCCATACGTTCGTGGTAAAGCTGCAGCGTATCAACAGTATTTACAACAACGCTTCTATTTGGTTGTATCGCCTTGCAGTTTAACTTGTATAGTCCACCATATCTCCGTCTATCTCCAGTAACAGTTACTGTCTTATTAACTTTCAATGAGCAGGTAATCATACGTGACTGAAACACGCTTCTCGGATTCATGTCCTGCGCTGCTAGTACCGAAAACAGGTTTGTAGTAATCTGAGGAACATACCAAACATTTCTCAAATAAAACAATACCTCATTCTTGGTTTTCATCAAAATGCTTCCTTTACCCAAGGCATCAACTTGCTTTCCATTAGCTGTTGTCACTGTACATGGTTCCGTAAAGCGTTCAAATTCCTCAAACAGGTCGCCTCGCATTGTAATATGGTGTGTGGCTCCGTTGTCAACATACCAATCATCACGATGTTGAGCGCAATCTGTCGCATTAACCTTTACTGCCAACATACTTGTTGTAGGACCTTTCTCTCGAACCTGTTCTTTCTTAGGACAGTCCTTTTTAAAGTGCCCGACTTCCTTGCAAATGTGACACCTAAAAGCCTTTTTGTTCTTCTCTTTACTACCTTCACCATTGCCCTTCTTGGTGTTTCTACATTTCTTGGTACCATTCGCAACTAACACATTCTCAGACGTAGACTCAGACATGTTCTCCTTAGCTAACAGTGCCTTCTCGTGAGTACATAACTGACTAGTAAGGTTCTCCACGGTTCTATCCTTCTTAGACATGAGTAACCAGCTCGATTTAAAGTTGAAATAGCTTTCTGGCAGGGTCTCCATAATCTTGCATATCAATAACAATTCTAGTAATTCTTTACCTTCGTCTTTGATAAGCTCCTGATTTAAACTGTGCCATAAGTTTTTCATCTTTGAAAGCTTTCATATCATTTCCTGAAGTAGATTCCCATTTGTATTGAAAGAATTCCATACATTTCCTGTATAAATGGTCTTCAGATACACCACCGTACAATATATGTAGTTCATCCCATAATCCTTAGGATTCGTGAACCTTATTACTTTGTCGAGAGTTTCGTCTAACAAATTGTTCGTAATCAATAAGAGAGCTGTACTTTCCAACTTGTAGTACTCGGCTAAGTTCGTTCGATATGTAGCCATCGCCGCTTCAAAAGCTGTACCTTCCATAGTATCACTCTTTGCAGGCTTCTCTGGTTTACTTATCTTTCCCTGAACAATATCCATGAGACCGTCCATGCCACGTAACATCGCCGACATGCGGTACTTCCATGATAGCCAATTTTTGCCGTCAAGTTTCGAAATGTGAATTTTCGATAGCTCCATTATTTACAACAATTCTCGTGTAGGGCGCATAACCACTTAAAGTTGATACAATAATTCCCCTCGTGCTGGGCCCATAACCACTTAAAGTTTGACGAGTGGAAGATTAATAAAACATGTTAGTTTTGCAGACATAAAAATATATGTAATCTGGTTACCATGCTTCTTGACAAGACAGTGAAAAAAACTATGACATTCTTGACTAAAGTAAACAACAGTGGCATTCTACATTTAAAATCAAAAATCATAGTATAAAAGCACCACGAAGAAAAAGAAACATATCAGCCTAGAAATACAAAGAGGTTTCATATCGCTACTTCAACACTTTGTACATATTTTCTCGGTATGATCTTTCCAATTTAGGTTCCTATCTATAATTATACCGAGAAACGAAGCTGAATTGACTGGTTTAATTAATAAATTATTTGTCTGTATATTGGGTTTAATATTTATTTCATTATGTCTAAAATTTATATCAATTTTCGTTTTGTCAGCATTTATTCGCAAATTATTATTTTCAAGCCAATTTACCACTCTATTCAATTCATTATTGGTTTCATTTTGTATGTCAAATTTATTTTTGCATTTAATTATTAGTGTAGTATTGTCAGCGAATAGTATACATTTGTGTTTGAGAATTTTATTAATGTCATTAATATAGAGCAAGAAGAGTAACGGTCCCAAAATACTGCCTTGTGACACGCCATAGCTATTTACTTTTAAATTTATGTCTGTGTACTAATTGTAAATGTGAAACTTATGCATTTGACACAATTATACAATTTGGTAGAAACGGGCAATACGAATATTTTATCTTTCGATCAAAAATGCTTACCTTACATTCAGTTGCAAAGTGATATACCTAAATACATTGATATTGATATCTAACCTGAGGTTATGTAAGTCAAGTGTAACCTACTTGATATCGTATTAAACAAATAAAGATAATATTTCTAGACTTGCTTAGATTAGGTTTTGGCAAGTTGTACGTGTTGTGTTACGAGGCAGTAAATGTAAATGTAGATTCATTAGATTCATTAAGTAAATAACTTTTAAAATTGATGTTCATAAGATTCATGTTGTAACTTAGATGAATAAATGATATTGACTTTTGACTTTTGTAATTGTTATTATATACGGCAACGTTTGTGTCATACATACTCTTTAATTATAAAAAGCAACCGGTGTTTTATTACATCATTATTGGGAATAAAATTTAATCAAAATAATATATCAACGAAAATGTTCCAAGCATTTTCAGTTTTTCAACAGTGCATTCGTCATTGCCGCATATTGACTTAAGATAGTGGCGTACTTGCTCGACTGTGGTGCCCTCCTGCACGTAATATAGGTGTAAGTATCTTCGCCTCTCAGCTATATTACGTGCAGGAGGGCACATGAACTACGCTATGACGAATATAATATATTCGTCATAGCGTAGACGATAGCTCCGCTGATCATGCGCCTTAGTCGAAAACGGTATCTCAGAATCAACCATTAGATTGTGAGTGATCGACCATGTATGCATGAAGGGCCTCATTATGTTTCTAATAAAAAACAGTAAAACACCTTGGTGGTCAAGGTCAAGACGTCAATGTAAAATAATCATCATCATATAAGCCGATGGAGACGTTCACTGCTGCCCTTAAGCCCCCAAGGCTATCCACATAGACCAGTTTAGAGGTACCCTCATCCATTCGTCACCCGCGAAGCTAACCAGATCGTTGTTCAATCTTGCTGGAGATCCTACCTCTGCTACGACGTGTAGTGCGTGGCCGCTACTCCAGAACCGTTCTACTACTGCCGCACTGCCATTTAATCTTGACTATTCGGCGAATTATGTTGGTGAATTTGGATTGCTCGTGGATCTCCTCATTCCTGATTCGATCTCGTAGGCCTAGGGAAACTCCGAGCACAGCTCTCTTCAGCCTTCTAATGGGGCCCATACTGAGTAGTCTCAGAACCATATGACAACATATGGCCAAACACAAATGGCTTTATTTTCAAGTTATTTAAAGCGTTCTTATGTGTACCAATTACCATGATCGTGAAAGGTGTCATCACACAGTGCTGCCGTGGAGCCTAATCGCGTATACTGATGTGTCATGAGTTTTAAATTATCATCTCGTTGTAGTCGACTCTGACGACTCGACCTCGTTCATCGATTTATCGAAGACAGACCGGCAAACTTGGTAAGCAGCTAATTCAATAGCGTCATACAGACTTGTCAGTGAGAAGACATTGGCAAATAAATAAAGAATTCTATTTGGTCTTTATATATTATTTGCCAATGTGTTTCACACTGGCACGTCTTTAGGACGCTCTTCAATTGGTCAGTTTATTCTACGAGAAAATAAGAAATGATGAGAAAATAAAAAAATATTTTAGTTGCCTTACTCGTTTTTACGAAAATGCTGTAAGGAAAAATTATCATGACAAACACAAGTGTCAGTCGTGTGACTAATACAAATAAATTTCAAATTTTATGAATACAATTATTCACAATCAATAATTTCCAATTTAAAGTTATTCATTCGTTTAAAATCGGTAAAGTTAAATTGAATAAATTAAACACATTGATGATAAATTTGATTTTTTGCACAACGACAAGTACATTTAAGGGGATGTCTTCCACTGACTGTTAGCAAATTATATAACTCGCAGAACAAATAAATTGCTTTACGACACCTGTAAAGTGCAACATATTTCAAGTTATAGTATAGGTACGCTTTTAAATTTTCATTGTCTTCGATAGTATAGTATAAGCCAAACTGGCTCTGGCTCATTATTATAGGTACTTGGTTATCTGGATATTTTTATTTAGCAGTAGTTCAAATTAATCTTCGAGCACAATTTTATTAAGTTGAAAATATACAATGCGATAACAAACGATACGCCGAACTCGTTGTTTTAGGAACATGAGAACATCTTCGTGCGGTACGTTCCACACTAATAGTAGAGGTGCCCATGAAGGGATTACGAGATTTACTCGAGCGCGTCAGATATTGATAGCATCCATATCCTACGTATTTTTAATAAAGTAGGAATGTTGTTAATCTGATCATTTGCATAGTGGATTTCAAAATGTAAAAAAAATTAAAAATAATCTAGCTTGTCAGATTTTCTAAGTGGATGTTAAGTGAACCTAAAAAAGACTCTTATTGAATAATCTGACGATTTAGGTGTCACGCAAACTCTTGGAAAGTAGCGCAGAATAGAACTTTAGTACATCTAATATATAAAATTCTCGTGTCACAGTTTTCGTTCCCATACTCCTCCGAAACGGCTTGACCGATTTTGATGAATTTTTTTGTGCTTATCCGGTATCTATGAGAATCGGCCAACATCTAATTTTCAAAAAAAAAAAAAATACAAAAAAATTTTGCAATCGTATGGCCATAATATATGTAGGTAATGCGCTAAGTTATTTATGACAATTGGTACGTAAATGAAGAAGTAAAATTTTATAGACGCTGCTTTTATAAAAACACTCAATGAATCATAGGCCAAAACCCAGTAGAACAAAAAGTTTGGTAGTTTACAGTTTACACGAATGTTTAATGCGAAATCTATATAAATGTCAAGAATATTTTTTTGCAAATCTAGATAACATTAGCATTGTCTTGTTCTGTTTTAATAATTAATACAACAATGTGCAAAAGTTATTGAAACTAAAGATAGTTTAAATACGAGGGCGGCACTGAAAATTTCGGGAATCAAGGAAGTGACACAACATTACTATTTAAAAATGTATTTATTGCTTTTCGAAGTATTCTCCGCGAAATTTGACACATTTTTCCATACGATGGAACCAATCATTTAAGCAACCATTCCATTCGGAAGTTGGGCTCTCCAAAATGGATTACTTTAATCCGTCACCACACGGACTTACATAAACACTTGCTTTAGTTCAATAAAATACAGTATTTTATCGTGCCTATTAAGCCCGGGTAAACATAAACCGCCATCGTCGAACTAAGTGCTATAAAAGACCTACACTTTAAAATATATTTTACCATAAAGTATTCATCAATATAGCGTCAACAGCCTACGCGTTTAATATTATACGTTTAAAGTTCGCAACTTGTGATACACATAAATATTTATGTAACGATTCTTTATAAAATCATACACGATTGTTTTTTTTTTAAATAATGGTGAAACGGGATGACATTCCGCGACTACGGCTGGTGTAGCCTATGCTAAAATATCTGGACAAATATTTCACCTTTGTTTTCAAGCCCTGAAAGCGACAGCTTCGCAAATTAAGATATCGGTAACCTAAGTCATAGACATATCTTTCCGAATAGTCAGGCTGAAGTGGCAGTGGGCAGGGCACATAGCCAGAAAACCCGATGGTCGTTGGAGCAGAAAGGTTCTGGAGTGCCAGCCACGCACGTCGTAGCAGAGGTAGGCCTCCCGCAAGAGAGAGAGAGCTGGAGAACCTTGGGGGAGGCCTATTTCCAGCAGTGGACGTCTTTCGGCGGATATGATGATGACCCGAAGAAAGGAAGCGCACGTGCGTTTATGAGCTATATTACTGTAAAGTTTCATAAAAGTCAATTTAATAATTTTTACGTGACAAATATCCATCCATCAATCTTCGGAAATATGCGCGTCTATACAAATATAATAAGATAATTACGTAATATAGACTCGTTACATAAATATAAGTAAGCCTACGTGTTTGTTCCATAACTACGAGTGTAAGAATACTAACGACTTACTTTAGATTTATCAAACTAGGTGTCGATGAAGCCTTTCTTTGCCATGTTACAGCTAATTCGATTGTACGAGCATTCTAGCGCTCTACTATCAACTTATTATGTTTCTTGCAGTTCAAACAGTTTGCTTTACTCTTTAATGGAGTTGCTCGTTCTCAATAGAGATACCAATGTTTAATACCCGACGCTTAGTAGTCTGTTCGTTCAGTCTATTTTATGAGAATAAAGCACTGCTTTGCCAGCCCCTGGAATGATTGGAATTGCTACAAGCAAAATTGCATATTAATACAATTTTAACATACCACCACTGTTAGTTATATTGTTAAATGTTAAAATGTGTTGCGGCGGTGTATCAAAGACTAATTAAACAATTGTGAATTCAGTTTTTCTGTTGTCACACCAAATTTGATTTTGATCCAGGCAAATGCAGCGCTGTGGTTGCTTTGATAATTCTCTCTTGGGGTTTCTGTCACCGCTGCTGTGTTTTGAAACTAATTAGTATATTTATAATTAAAACAACGAGTTAGTTTAAATGACTAGATACACATTGAAATAAGTACTTAATGTTTAAAATAATATATAAAATTCTCGTGTCACAGTTTTCGTTGCCATACTCCTCCGAAACGGCTTGACCGATTTTGATGAAATTTTTTGTGCTTATCCGGTATCTATGAGAATCGGCCAACATCTATTTTTCAAAAAAAAAAAAATTTTGCAAAACAACGTTTGCCGGGTCAGCTAGTTAGATTATAATATTTTAATGGGTTGAATAGTCCGTGTGGAGACGGATTAAGAATAGCCGACAGAGGGAGAATATTATGCAGAGAACAGCACTGTAAGAGAAGGAAAACTTGATACAAACCCTATACCGACCCGTTTGGCCAGCCTGGTATAGTAGGCTAATTCCTCCTTTCAAAGGAGAGGCCTAGTCGAGCAGTGGACTGTTAAAGGCTGATGATGATGATGAATGGGTTGAATATTAAAAATCCCTCCTCAGAGTGCACGCCTGTATCCCCGAAGGGGTAGGCAGAGGTGTAATATTATACCCACACTTCGTCATGATTTTTTAGGTCCCACGCAATAGGGGGCGAGCCTATTGCCGTTACCGGGCACATCACCAGACTCCGTGCTACTACTGGGAATTCGGAAAAACCCAGTAACAATTTGCCCGACCCGGGAATCGAACCCGAGACCTCCGATCAGTAGTCGCATACGCTATCCACTGGACCACGGAGGCAGTCCTTCATTAAAAGAAATCAGTTATCCAAATATCATATTTCTAGCTTCAGTAGTGCCTCTGGGATGATGTGTCAGTTAGGTACATGTGCCTATGACTTTTTATAACAGGACAGGTGAGAAGTACCCTGAACAGAAGAACATGCATGAGGAATCTGATGGGAGTGAATGAAGCAAGAGAGACATGTCAGGATCGTTGCAAATGGCGTTCCGTAGTCTCTGCCTACCCCTCCGGGAAACAGGCGTGAGTCTATGTATGTATGTATGTAGAAAAAGAAGTTACTCGATAATCAGTCGGTTTTATTAGTCAAATTATGTATTTGTGTAAGTACCTCCTTGACAGTACAAAAAGCTAAATCGTTTTGTAATGTGCCAATTGCAGAGGGAGATAGATAAATTATCTACACCTTATCGAAGTTTTTTGACCCATAAAAGGGGAACTTATCATCATTTATCAAATGAAAATGCCATATCACATGTTGGTCGCGGTCGACGAGGCTGGGCATTCGGGACCCTGACGCTAACGATCTGAAACACTGCCTGTTACCGCCACGTTACGAGTAATTACAATGTATTTAGGTTTACATCCACCATGCGTGAAATAAGGGTGCCTGAACATTTACGACATTATTTAATCGAATTCTAAATGGATGGCTTTTATTTGGTTGTTTATTTTTTTATGTCATGTCGGTGTATTTTTAAGAGTACCAAGTATTTTGTTTTACCTAATCACACTATGACATAAGAAATACATGTCACAATTTTCTGCCGGACAATCCACTACTTATTTAAATTTTGTCATACTTGTCATTTTAATTTTGACATTTCAATATATTATATATTTCTGTCACGTCTAGTAAGGGTAGAAAGCTAACCCTTGGCAATGAATACAGATTTTACATAGAAGCGCAGTTCTTAAGAATTTCGTGTGCCGATTCCAAGTGGAGACTGTCTCCAGTTTAGTTCGTAGTTGGCGCCGTTGGCGGCGCTGGTGTCGTTCTCCGTCTCTCTTGCTAGTTAAGATACACAGGAGGAACGTTCGTCTCTCTTGCTCTCGTAGAGACAGCTGTCACAGCGCAACTGCCACGCTGCCAAGCGACAATTTGGGTCACAGAAAGTTTGTCTTCAGAGCGCCCATAAGATATGCGCCTCTATAATTTAATACGTACTTAATATAGGAAACGTAACAATTGTGTAAGCTACAAGGCAGATTCTGGAGCACATTAAAACTATGTTAAGATCTATGTACCCACCCATAATCACACAAATAAAGAATTTGAATTTGAATGTAAATGTCTGTGCTCTTTGGGACAATCCACTGTCATTTTAATTTTGACATTTAAATTATTTCTGTCAAGTCTAGTTAGGGTAGAAAGCTAACCCTTGGGTCCAAGATGAAAGACTTGGATGCAACCGGGTTAACTCTGGAACAATGATGATACGTTACAAATGTGTCCAAGACCTGTATATAAAGCTGTGCCACAATGTTGACCTAAATCGACTGAACTAAAATGCCACCATTAACTCGTTAAACGATATTACTAGCACAAAAATAATAACACAATGGTCACGTTATAAATGATCACGTGTCCCTGACCCATAGATAATTACAATCTTGTAATTTCACATGCAATCCACACATAAAACATGCATTTGATTCCAATTTACCATTCAGACCAGCAATGTAGGTACTTTAAATCATACTATACTATACTATATACTATACTATACTATACTATACAAATCATTTTGACTTTTAACCTTTTGTTTGTTTATAACGATGTACAATATATGAATTAAAATTTCGTGAAGGGCTACATCCTTTTGAATGATTACCAAGGGGCAAATTAAGGTTACTGACTACCGCAGATACCTCTGGTAATCTGGACAAAGCAACTTATTGTCCTACAGAACACAGTCAGTCACTCCCACATGCACCAAAGGATATCACTAGATGAGCCGGCTGTTAACGTTATTTTGCGCTTAGCGCATCCATGGCTCATAGTGTGATGTTATATAGCCTTCTTCGATAAACGAGCTATCCAACGCAAAAATAATTATGCAAATCGGTCTAGTACTTCTTGAGACTAGCGCGTTCAACCAAACAATCTCTCTAGCTTTATTATATTAAGTATAGATGGATATCCTATTTCAGAAGCAACTAGTATATGCATATTATGGTAATATATATGGGCTCTCCCACGGCAGAGGGAATTAACCTCGTAGCGTTAACGATGTACGTAACTACGTAACAAGCAAATTCAATTGCCGCTGCCCTGGAACTTTTGGCTCACATGTACACTGAACAAACTTATGCGGTGGTTTAGGCAGTTTCATGTTTGATTGACTGTTCGGAGGAATCGTTTGAAGAACACAACAATACGACTACAATTTGGGCAGTATTTACCAGAAGTACCGATACGCTTGAAACACGTATTGACATGAGTACATGAAATCAATATAATTTCATTGCCTTTCTCAAAGGCCAATATGACAGAGTGTTTTTGACATAGAAATTCACTTATATTTTTGTTTTTATTTATAGAACTACAATGCAAAAACAATTCAAACTGAAAACTAAGTTGTGAACTTATATAAATAACAGCGCAGAGTGCAGTGACACCAAAATTTATCTATTGTTGTTAGATTCTTCTTCTGTACTATATTAACCCACGTTAACAATTGAAAATCCCACTAATACATTGTTGTGGAAATAGCTTAAGTGCCATAAAGACGAGAATGATATGCTATCTATTTACGATGAAGTACCAGAGATAGTTACAAGCGAAGAAGGTAGTACAGTAGAGTAAGTATTGTTACTTAAAATATTGCTTAGGCAGTGGTAAGTTTGGGTCCGGAAACTTCAATGTAGCATTCTATTGGTATTTCCAGTAAACTTATGTTGTTATTAGGCTTACGCTGAATGTGATGTTTATTTTTGTTGTTATTAGATTTCTAATTCTAATAATACGTATCATCTATCTGTCGCATGGGGCTAAAATATATAGAGCCGGTAGGAAATTGCTTTTGATTTGATTTGATTTTAAAAAGACAATTTCCACTCGGGGACTAAATCCCGTGTTGCGGGGGACTTTACAAACATACAACTAACGGACACAATGAACACCCAGACTCGAAACAACAATTTATGAATCACACAAAGTGTTCTGCAGTGCAGTGTCAAGCGGTGAAGCGGCCGCTTAAAACACTCCGCCAACCATTTTGGTGCATAGCGTCGATCCCAAGACCCGCTGCGTAGCAGTCCGCCGCTATAACCACTAGGCTATCGCTGCCTACAATATTATATCAGTGTAGTAAAACTAGATATAACTAGCGTTACTGACTGACAGACAAGCCACAGCCGAAACTATTGGGCGCATGAAGGTGAAATTTTACATGTATGTTCTCTGGGCAACATAGAGCTGCAACTAAGAAATAATTTACCGAAATTGTTACGGGATAGTGTAGAAACGATTAAACTAAAAATATTGCGCAAGCGTAGCTGCGGGCATTCTCTAGTACAAGGCTGGCCCGTCAAGGCATTAAAATTTGCCTGATGCCAACGCCGTAGTTTTAAAGGCTGGGCCAATAAGTACCACACATCTCTCACTGGTAAACACATTTCAAATTCGATTGTATTATCAATATCAGATTTGGCAAAACACTGGCGAAAAGTGGGCGTTTAATATGCCTCTGCCTACCCCTTCGTGGAACAGGCGTGAGTCTATGTATGTATGTATGTACATCAGATTTAAAACCAAGTACCTATTGATAAATTAGTATAAGAACCTCTTCATTAATGACATTAAACATGATTGGTTTCAAATTTGGTTTTTAATAGATTGTAGAATATGTTATAGATAATCGACAATAAATAGGATAATCTTATTTTTGTGTAATATTTTATTAGTAGTTCGTTACTTCTAAAAAGCTCGGCGCCGCCTCGACATAAAAAAATTGGCCCACTTAGTAAAGCTATTGGCTCTTACATAGTAATGTAAGAGCTCTATGCTCTAGTACATTATAAAATTAACGACGTACGCAATAATATTTTAAATCAGACATCCGCAACTATGCCAACTAGAATGGCTCAGCCAAATAGAATTTATATTTATTTTCATAAAAAGATGTTCAGATAGTCACATCGGCCATATAAGTCGTACATTTTCCCCGGCTATTTGATGTAAAACAATTGCAAAATATCCCCAAGGCGAAAATGCCGCCGAACAGGCTTTAGGAGGCAGATAAATACGTCTTTCACAACATTGCCGAATAGGTAGACAGACTTATATAAAGCGAGTGCTTCTTTTCTCTTTGTAACATAGTTTTTGTGTGTATAGATATTTTTTCTGTAAGCCAAGCATTTCTAAATATCGTTGACGTAAGTTATCATGTGTTATAAGCACTTTCAGTGATTTGTGTGAGTGTTTTTAAAATCTGTTGACGTCTCTCTAAATTAATAGTAGTTAAGTAAGTCAAGTACATTAACCAAGCTGAGTTTGTGGGTTCGATCCTTGCACGTGAAAACACTTTTTACTATCCATTTTCATATCTGGGAGTACTTTGCGTCCGTTTCATCTTTTGTCGCTCACGATACAATTTATTCCAAGTCCAAGAGAAGACTTTCATAAAAAGACAGACGAGTAACCGCTCACTTTAAATCGTAGTTATTTCATCAGACCTCTGTACAGATAAGCCCATAGTTCGCCACGCTGGCCATATTGTGCGGATTGCGGGATCCCCAATGATTTTCTTTCAACACTACAAAGCGCTGTCTTGCTAGCTCAAAGGACATAGACTAACGCGTACTGACGTCACACCACAGCTAACCTTTGAACGTTGTTTGCCACAGATTTACTATTGTGCTGCTCTTGAATTGCTCTCAATGTGTTCGAGTTTATGCCATATTGTTCAAATTTAAATCAATTGTGTGCCAGTTCAGGCGAACTGAAATGTACTCATGGAGCAGTTCAAACTTCAAACAAGACTTACATTTAAGAGCCACTTAACATCACAACTGGGAACGTTGCAGTTTAGTGCACAATTTTGCATTTTTGTAGTCAACTTTATACATAAAAGATCCTTAGTACTTTTGAGAACACATTTTCTTATGGGTTGTAGAGGAACTGCCAGTATTTTTTAAAGTTTTAGCATACGCTTTCTATATTAGACTTTCTTTGCTGCCGGACGTCGATGGACCCCGTGGTATATTTAGTAGGACCCGGATGCCTGTAGGGTGGAGTCACACAAAATCCCTTCTGTTTCCTCGTACCCTGAAGAAATCATAGCTTGGGTGTACATCGTAAAGGAAAACCTAACAAAAAATACATTGACTATCTATACTGGTATGAATCCCGGAAAGCTATAAATACTGACGTAACGTGTAGAATCGGATTGGTATTGAATACACTGCATTATTAATGTGTCAAGCAAACCGTGTATATGGACAGGAAGCGGCAATAGAAGACGTATTCCTACTGAATAATCCAGACAGTCAAAGTGCCGGCGAATATTTAGAAACAATCTGCACAGCGATAGCTGAGAATATTTGTTTAGCTGTGTTGAAAACTAGGCATAAATTCGACTTTAACAATATGTGCTTTTTACACGAGACTAATATTCTGTAAAATCTGGTAAGACTAGATAGAACGCCAAACCGAAATTCTTGGTTGCGAACGGGTTACCGCTAGGAATGTGATGTTTTAAATATAAGACTCATGCGCCTATCTTGTAAGGAATTACATGATAATGAGTAATAGAGAATCTTGTTTATAAGATTTAATTTATAACACTAACAACTGACTGCCTCGTTGGTCTCGCGTCATAAATGTGCGCGTGGGATTGGGAGGTCTCGGGTTCGATTCCCGGGTCGGGCAAAGTGCTATTGGGTTTTTCCGTTAGGAAATTCTCAGTAGCAGCACGGAGTCTGATAATGTGCCCGGTACGGCAATAGGCTCACTCCTATTACGTGGAACCTAAGCATTCATGGTGAAATGTGGGTGTAATATTACACCTCGGCCTATCCTTTCGGGGATACAGGCAGAAACAACAACATAATTCGATTTGTGTGATCCATGAATTGTTGATTCGAGTTGGGCGTTCATCGTGTCCGTTGGTTGTAAGTTTGTAAAGTCCCCGACACAGGATTTATTCACAGTGCAGGAATTGTTTTTTCTAAATAAAAAAAAAAAATATATATATTATTAAGCTTTTTATAAAATACTGAAAGAACAACTTAGAAATACCGAAATAATGAACTCTCCCTATAATTTATGAAGATGTAATACCTTGTATTTAGGTCGGTCTAATGAGAGGTACATCCCGTCATCCATCATCACCCCCCACCGTTATCCGATGGTGACACTCATTTAATCAATTTTTAGACGGCCTCATACAATTTGTATATTTGACAAATTGTGACCAACGAGGCAATATAGCCGACCTATATTTGAATAATCGTTTGTGCTCTCTATTAATCTTAGCGTAATTGATTTTACACGTCCACCCATGCCTAAAAACCTCTTTTAATTAAATGTTGTTTAAATTTTTCCAGAATTCCTTTTTGGTATATTATTCAATTAACCACATATTACATGTAGGTAGGTCACAGGGAGAGCGCCGGGTAAACCGACTCTAAATATTTTTGAGAGAAGTGAAACATTTTGTTGAAATAATTTGCGTATAAGCTCGCCAGCGGGTATGAGCCACAAATCAGGGCGGCCGTACAGAAATGCCTTTAGTGAAATAACAAGAATTTTACGTCCCTCTCCGGTTAGCCGCGCCCTGAGCGATGCCTCACACGAGACAAGTGAGGTAGGTTTCATGTTATAAAACTCACATATGTGACGTCAAAGCCACGACAACAATCACGGGCTAATCGTAGAAACAAACTCTTAACACGTTCATGTTTAATATGTTTATCTTATTACAGTAAGTCATAATAATTACGTAAAGTACTCTGTCACATCCCTCGTGCGTCTTCTCTATTTTCCTGTACAAATAATTGTATAAAATCTTATCGTGTTCTGAGAATCACCACGGCCTTATTGGATAATTGTGTCATACAACTGTAGTTAACAGTTTGTGAGAGGAAAACGTATCCTTTTACGTCCGGCCAGAAACAAGTTCTTTTCTTTATATACAATGAACATTTTTCTTAGCTTTTAATTACCTATTGGATATATTATACCTATCGCTTCATCGTCGTTTCGTGGAAGACAAATACACTATTTCTGTTATTTAAAGCATACTTGTGTTGATTTGAATATGCAACCTTCTTGTCGCAAATGGCGTTGAAAGATATTATCGTACATAGAAACAATATATGTTTACTTGGTATATTTCACTAGGCGATCGGCAGTGGTCACCGGTGGAAGGTCACAAGACGAAGGATTTAGGCTGTCTTTACGAGTATTGGCGCCACGCCAACGGCAGCTGCTCCCACACATTGTTACACAGTTTTTCTTAGACTCGAAGCATTACTTAGCTCTTGATTCCTTGTTGCTATAAAGACCGAACGATCGCTATTGAGTTTTTATTTGCACTCGATTCTACTCGTTGTAAAACAAACTTTATTGTAGTGCATTGGCTTTTGAGATTTTGTTTCGTACCAATAAATATACAAACTCTGTTTCAATTACACCGTTTCGTGGATGAAGTTTTTGTGTAAAACCAATATTAAAATGAAATCTGTATTGATTTTATTGTGTGTTTGAAGCTGACACAACACTCGAGTGCGTGATAAAGGCAAAATAAAAGTGCTTACGCGAGAAACAATTTGGTTTTGCGACGCACTTGGCTGTGTATACGTATTAAGATGTAGATAGGACAGAACAGCCTTTATAAGTATTAATTTGGCAAGGGAAGCTTGAGTATCGTGTAAGAATATGCTTCATAATTTGTTATGGGCTATGACACGTAGCGAACACATAGGGTCCACCTGACTACGGCTTTTTGTTGATTAACACCATAAGGTTTCAAAACTGACTCTTGGTACCTACTATGTACTTTTTTTGAAGAATTCTCGGTTATACTGAACCAATACTGAGATTTAGATGCTAGTCTTTGTGGTCGTTAGTCAAAAGTAAAACCTTAACAAAATTAACCAGGTGTACTAATAAGATAAGTTTGAAAGTATTCAGATACATTTCATATTATCCATGAAACAAAAATAAGTTCAATTTTGAGTATTTGTCACTTCGTTCCTCCTACCCGAAAAGTACCAAGACAAAACAAAGTTATCAAATATAGTTAGTTATACTACAAGAAGCGTACGACGCATACACAGTATAACTGGATCCAATATAAAGAACTCTTAGAAATGTGCGGGTGCTGTAAATTGAGATGGTATGTTTGCTCGGATACAACTAAAGTGAACTTTATGCTTACCTAGGGCTATACGTTACCAATGTGGGCTTGTACACACCTCTTTTCAAACTTCTATCTAATCTGTGATCTCTTTGCTTAAATTCAGAACACGTTTCAAGGCATTTGAACGAATGTAGGAGCTGCTTAATCTTTATAAAGTAGTTAACTCAATTTGAAGGGATGAGAGCCCTGAATGTTGTTTAACGTACGTGTGCTTTTATATCAAAGAATTTGATAAATATACCGGTACTCTTATTCTTTATAAAACCACTTCAACTTTATAGGCGGGCAACGAAATAAAGTAATAAAATATTTCAACAAAAGTATGCAATAAGATTGTTATCCTGAACGCTCCGGATGGAAAAGCGGTTTTTTAAAGAAGAAAACGTTTTACTATGGAATTAAAAGATATAGTATTTTACTTTTATTTTGTGGGAAACAATAATTTCTTTATGTTATGAGTGTTACCCGGATTTAAAAGGAGGTGTTTATTTGAAAGAGGTTTAATAAATATCATTCAGAATGGATGAATTATGGAGCTCTAATTATGATTGTCGGACAATAAATATGGGCTAACCCAGTTTAATAATGTGTGTAAAATCGAACTGCAGCTCGTCTTGTTAGGTAAATGTACTGTGTTTTATTACTTCTTATTGTAAGTTCAAAGTTCAATAACACTCAGCTCATAGCTTTTAATACATATGCATTAGAATATCATTATCAATTTTATCACCCAACGTCAGATATGAAACATTTAAATGTCATTCATCATTTTCTCATGTTAACGGCGCGCGGCGCGCCGTTTTAAAACGTTTTCATGGCCCATTTATATTCCCTTAAATATAAAACGATAAACAAACCACGCGATATTATCATGATATATTATCATATTTCAATTTAATTTAATAGAAATATGTAAAGTCTGTGTTTTAGATAGAATTATGTTGAATACTTTTCGTTAAAAATATGTGTGCAGGCAATTTTGTTCATAATTTGCAACAACAACAATAAGCTCTGCTTAGTTTGGGACTATATGGTGTTGTGTGAATGTGGCAGAATATTATTATATTATTATAATCACAAAGATGGGTGGAAAGAATAAAATATTTCTTCAAATTAATAAGTTAATTCTGGCATGTTTGTTTTATTGCAGTAGATAATGCATTTCTATTGCAAAAAAATCTAATGCTACAAATCTATTGCAAAAAAGGTAGCTAATGCATCTCAGTTTCATAGTTTTACACATTTCTATGTATCCTGAATCCTCCTATCCTATTCTCTTATATGGATTTATAGAACTTTAGAAAACATGTGCGGTTTTTCGAACGAACCAACTATGTGTCTATAAAAGGAATTCATGCTGCGTAACAAACAGAAGAATATTACAAAATAATTCAAAAAAAGAAAATACAAATTCCTTTCAATTTGGATCTCATTCTATTGAATGGTTGCTTGCTTTTTAAATTTCTCTCAAGTCGTCCGTTCAGTGTTCAATAACTTGAAGAGCAATGTATGTCGCTTTCAACGCCGGATGCAGCCATTACTGTTGTACTAACTTTAAATAAACTATAAATATTTATCTACCATGTTTTACTTGTAATTTGGTTTTTCACAGCTTTTTCAGTATTTGCATGTCATTATCATGTTCCATTGCGTATTTGATTCTGAGTGTCTTTCTGTGGAGGTTCGATTATCTGTCGTTTAAAAGTGGTGACTGATTTTTGAAATAGGCATATCCCTGTAAATGTTGTCAAAGAATGATCAAAGTCAAAATGCATAATATGTGTGTTACTTATTTTAGTTTAGTTAGTCGTGAGCACTACAACAACTAACATATACATACACAAAGGTACGCACATTCCCGAGAAAGAGATCTTTCTTGGGTTTAAACTTTGGACAACAATTACACATTTGAGTCGGTTAAACATGCTAGAACACACTTGTGCAGTAAACCGGTGGTTATGAAACAAACGTACCCAACAATAGTGAGATCAAAGTTAAAGTGGGTGAGAAACAAAGCGTTCATACATTCGAGTATACGAGTTTATTTGCTATCCTGACCTCTGGTTGTTTAAGCCTGCTGCAGAATGATAGATTACTGTATACTGGTGTGTTGGACTCGTGCGTGAAAATATACAAGTGCGCGATCACGCGATCCCGTGCCTGTTAGAGTTGCGATACGTGTATCAACCCGGACAGCCAACATTCGATGGTCGAAGTGACAACAGATATTGGCGCGTTGTATCGTGGTGTTCCAATGAGTATTGTCAACCGGAGCGCCGCGCATCGGTGGTGCGGCCAGCAAACAAATTTCGACAGACTGCAAATATGTGGGTCGAATATATCTGCGCTTTGAAACTAAGGATTACGTTACAGTTGCCATTCTCTAACTACGTTTAATTTTAACACATGTGTTCGTCACATGATTGCAATACTTATAATGTGTTATACCTGGATTTTATCGTCAAGAAAAAATACTACAATACCTAAGTAACTTAAAAGACTCTTACGATCTCTAATGTTTTCTATAGCAGTATTCTTTATTATTTAATAAAATAAATATTGTCTTGCGTATTGATCTTCTCGGGAAATTGCAACTGGAAAATGATTCCGACAATTACGTTGTTTGTCTAGATCTAGAACTTTCATTTCGTTCAGTGAGTTTTCTGGAATACTACTGGATAAAATGTTATTGAGATATTAAACGATACGACTAGAAGAGAAAGATATTATGAATTTATTCTGTACTTTGTATACCTACCTCTCTCTCAAATATTATCCACTGAACCACCACGGAGGCAGTCATTTTTTATTATGACTAAAATAAACACATATCGAAATACACAAAAGCATCGCATCCCTATAATATTCCGGTATCACTTTGACTGCACGTAGACAGATTCATTACTTTGTGTTCGTTTGAAAAACGATGGAACGCTTTGAGTGGCAAAAAGAGTTCACAGCCTTTACAAGCTTTAGTCGGCTGATCGTTCATAATTGTCACTATCGATTCTTTGAATAGGTTACATTTCTGCCTCTGTTTGTGATCATTGAATGGATAACAAGCGTTTTCCGGTTAAGTCTATGCAATTTTGCTGTGCAATAAGAACGGATATGCTGAATGATGTATGAAGCTATTTCGGTGATGCGATTCAGGTATGCGGCTTAGTGCAGCGTTGCTATTCGCCTCTTTAGTGTGGTCAGTTGTAGGTGATTATAGATCCTTTCTAGTGTAATCAGATAAGGTTCTGATAATTTTAGGTAAAACTGAGTCACGAATTACTTAATTCTATATTAATTTTAGCATACGTGCCAAGCAATTTCGTAGCCTACTAAATGTCCGATGTACTGTTCTGATGATTCTCGCCGTTCACTTTTTTCGATTCGATATTTTCGATTCCATTTGACAATAGCATGCGGCTAGATAAATTAAAAAAAATGGGCAACATGAGTTCAAAAAGCTTAAGACTTCGATTGCTTGTTAGAATTGTTATTATAAACACGTCTATCAGAAAAAAATATACAGTAACTTTAAGAATTTTACTAAAATGCTGATAATTTGGCATCAGTATTTAATGAAAACATGAAATGAAATTATTCAACCAAAGTACCTACTATTCAAATCATATTTAGGACCATCACCTGAACAGTGAACTCTCTATCCTATAAACTAAATAGCAGGCAGCAAAATCTGAAACAAAACCATTTGTACACGGGTGCAGTGTAAAGCCTTCTAAATAGATATTGATGAGACATAATGGAACACGTAATCCATGAGCAAGAGTATCGTGGACGCATGACGCGGGTCGTGCCAACTGACGCGCAGATCACTGGACTGAACTTTGCGACCCCGCTGCCAACATTGAATTATTCAGCGAAACACAATATCACTTTTAACTAGCGTCGACTACGGTACGCGCATACCAAACTATTTATTGATGGGGAGTTCATTTTCTCGCTTGTGACAAACGGCAAGTAAAGCTTCATCAATTTAGTGTTAATTTTTTTGGGTTGACGAAAATATGTGTTCTAAAGCTTCTGACATGTTATCGAATAAGCTGATGCTTTCAGAGAGCAGTAGACATTTTACTAGTAGTGTTATGACTACACTATTTCTCCGACACCGAGAACTACATAATTTAGGGATGGACTGGTGTGGACTGGAGTGCCACATCGTTTATTCTTCTTAGACATCTCTACTGAAGCTAGCATATCTTTAAACTCTATATTAATCCCCATCAACCACATGCCTATAAAGGCACTTAATGTCATAATATCTAAGCTTCTAATTAAAACATTCAGAAATAGCGCGCCTAGGAACTATTTCATTATTCCGAAACTCATCCGTTCTCTTTCCACGGTTGCCATTGTCAGGACTTGTACGAGTAGTACGATTAATTTATTTTTAGTTTGTCACAACAGAGTTGGCACCGACATGTGTTTGGCGCTCAATAGTTTATTTTGTGTTGTGATAACAATATCTTTAGGAGAGGTTATGTTTGGGGGGATATATCGGCTGTTCAGCGTAGTTCGATAGGATAAAATCTCAGTAGAACACATTTTTATCTCCCTTGTTTGAGAAAACAAACGATCTAAAGTTTGTAAGATGCATGGAAGTTTGAAAGTATAGGATAAAGAAATGGTTCGAGAGCTTGGCATAGATTAATTTTATCATTCCAATTTTTAAGCTGAGCAGTAGTGGTGCATAGTTACTTGCCCCGTTTCGTTTCGGCAGCTTCAACGTTTTTACTGCCTCTGTTCGATTTATGTGTAGATTTAACTTTCATATTGAGATAGTATTTTTAAAAGTAGAATTACCGCATTTGAGATGCGATCACTGCGTAGTATGTGTGGGGTGAGACTGATTGATAGAATTCCAAATGTGATAATACGAGAGAACAGTGGTCCGAAAGAAGATGTCGTGACTAGGATTGAGAAAGGAATGCTGAAGTGGTTTGGACACGTGGAGCGAATGAGTGAAGAAAGAATGACGAATCAGATCTATAAGGCAAATGTGTGTGGGCAAGTCGGTCGCGGCAGAACTCGTTGGACATTCCTCGACCAAATTGGGGACGTCCTAAAAAAATGGTAAAGTTCGAAGTACTCGAAACCGGCGAGCATGTATGAAAAGAGTAATGAGTGTAGAGGAAGTGCGTGAGGTTTATAAGGATAGAAGCAAGTGGCGTATATGTATGTATGGTATTTCTCTATTGATTCTAGTTGTAATATTGGTTAAGTTTATGTAATCTCAAATTTCTAGCATTATAATACATAGTTATAATTTAGCCTACAATGGAGCAGAATACAATTGTAAACCAAAACACGAAAACACTGTAGGTTTTTTAATTATTAGTTAATTTAATTTTGCTTAATATCATATACAGCTGTTACCAGCTTCGCAAGGGTACCAAAAATACAAATTCACCTACAATACACAATAGAAAACAAATCTATCTGGTTATAAAATTCTCTAAGAAGGTATCAAATAAAATTTATACACCGGCGATGAAAACGCCGACGGCGGCGTAGCAACTTCGAAGAAGCTTGCTTAGAAGTGCGCCGAGAGCAGTTGTTTTGATCTCCACTGGCAACAATACTTCACTTTATAACTCTGGGTGATGCAAAAATGGTTCTTATGAACAATATTGAATCAACGGACACAAAGAGAAACAATATTGAGTCAAGTTATGTTTGACTTTTAAAAGTAATATACAGAAGATAGAAGCACTCCAAATAAGATTTTTAAAATTACTCGTAAACAGAAAAACTAAATGCAGTTGTAAAGGAGACTATAATAGGTAATTCAAAATTTGTAAAGTCCTACCAGTTAGTCTTAAACATATATACCAATTATTGGTCAATAACCATGTCAGTCGGGATAGTGACTCATTGGTGTCTAACAAGTATACTACCAGGTCGATGACAGCAGGAAAATATGATGTACCCAGAGTTTATAATTACTATGGTGATAGAACCTTAAGAAAACGTGTTCCCTATCTATTAAATACTTTGCATGTTGACATGAGACAGGAAAACAATAAATCAATATTTGCACGTAAGCTTAAAAGAAATTTACTAGAAAATATGTAAATGTAGGTATAAAGTGTATATTTAGGTACTGGCTGTGCCCGCGACTCCGTTCGCGCGGAATTTGTATTTTCATTGGGCTACAGAATTGATACCCAAAATGTTTTAAGTTGCATATAATACCTATATTGAATAGTGTAGATGTCCTAAAATAGCTCAAATGACTTTCACTTGTTCGTGCAAGTCCACACCACGAAGTTACCAATCGCGAGTAAAAGATCAGAGAATTCCTGTGCATGTTCGTTGCCTCATAATCATGCTCGCATATTTAATGTCAAAATGCATAGCGATAATACAATCCCATAGTTATGAACTCTTTAGACAGGCTATAATTTCATCAGCTCTTGTCTCATATTGTGTGGTGGTATAACAGACAGAGCCTAAGGAAAATCGCCACGAAGAAGTACTGTTATACCGCCCATGGTTTCGTCATTTTGCATTCGAACAATCTTACTTTAGCTTCGTTCCTTTGCCGAAATCACCTAAGCACCTTGGTAGGAAAAGTCTTGCCGTTCCACCCGGAGCATCTACAAATAGTATTTTTCTCAAATCACTATTCACGCTACGACACACACGATCATAATTATAAACGTTCTTCTTCAGTAAGTCTCGAAAGATCATTTTTTACCAGCAAAAGATGGTTCGTATCGGTCGTCGTGGTCGTTCATATTGAGTAATAGGATAGATATAACTATAGTTGGTGCCACGAGAAGATAGACTTTTTGTAAACAAACATTCAGGGCTTCACAACCTTTTTTCAAACAGTTGCGTTTTAGATTTTATGCTTTTGAACACTCTTTTGTTTTTCAATGCCTAATTATGCCACTATGTTTTTAAATTTATATTGTTAAATTTTACTGAAATAAAAATATTTGATTTTGTGTTTTAATGGTCAAATGTTCATAAATTTGGCGATTTTTTTGTTGTTTTACACGTAATAATCTGTAAATTAATTAAAAGTAGAGTACCATGTCTGTTAATTATAGAGTACATACATGTTACCTTATTATTGACAAGATTTTTTTAAAATCAATACGCAATAAATAATTTTGCTCAAAGTAGCATATCTATTCTAAAATATTAAATTATTGACCAACAATAAATAATATAACAGATAACTAGCTAATACATTGCATAAACATTTCTAGGCATAGAGATTTTACGTTGTCTGTGAATGAAATCGTCAGAATGAACTTAAACAAAAAAAATTAAACGTTACGGTAGTCTGAAAACGCAATTACTTTTTTAGGAATAAATTATTTTCTGCCATCTGATATTCTGCACGCGCTTTTTCGAGATGCCGGCAGCGGGAAGAGCGTTGCGATCATATAAACTTGTATTTAACTTTACACCAACACCTTCTTGATAACTAAAACTTTAATTTTGTTCTCTGATAAAAAGATGTTAAGCCCAAGAATGTATCATTTCAATGAACTAACGCCAAATGTTGACACTCTAGGCGTCAGTACCTCAAAACATTAAAAGATCCTGTTGACGGCGCATAATATCGATAAAACCCCGATCCATTGACATTTTAGTTTCCAATGACACGTATCTAATATGTACCGTTGCGCTCATTGGATTTGAAATTATTTGTTTTTGACAGAACTATCGCTAAGTCACTTAGTAAAAATTCTTTGTTTACAAAAAGTATATGTTCTCGTGGCACGGACTCTATCTGCTGTCAAGCAATGGTTTATTAGATTATTGTGGGAACCTAAAAATGTCCTCGGCCAATTTGTCTCCATATTAATTATGCCATAACTATGCAGCATCTCAAACCCATGGTGTCATCGATGAGGACTTTAACTTATACTTGCTTCAGACAATGCCATCCCAGTGTTTATCCCAATCCAGTAAAATAAAATGACTCGCCACTCTTCAACCTGTTTACATATGTATGTGCGAATAAGTCCAGCCTAAGCTGAACCCTATTTAATATAATTAATCATTGAGATTTAAGCTCAATTTAAATTGGAAGTCCAAATGTTCGAAAATATCCTATTTATAGTCTTTCAACCCTCGTGATTTTACATTTGACTGATCATAATATATTAAGTTTCAACCAATTCAACTAAAGAGTTACTTTTATAGAAAAAAAATTAACCGAACAAATGCATCGTAATGTTTACTTTGACACAACTTTTATATATGAACCGATTCGTATAGAACAAACATCAAACGCTAAGTGGGGCTTACTACAATACATCAGTGAAAACCGTATTCCATTTCTATTAGCCGTTTCTGAGATTAGCGTGCACAGACAGACAAAAATTTTAATAATTATATTTTTGCCTTTTCTTCTTTAATGTAGACCCCTTAAAAACGGACATCGATCACTTACAGATTTATTATATGTATAGACGATGGAGATGTGGTTGACGGCATAGAATACAAGTGTCACCACCCCCTATCTTCTCGTGGGTGTCGTAAGAGGCGACTAAGGGATAACACGATGCAAATACCATCTTTGCGTAGAGACGGAAAACTCGACATCAAACCCTATACGAGTGCCTCGTTGGTCTCGCGGCATAAATGTGCGCGTGGGATCAGGAGGTCCCGGGTTCGATTCCTGGGTCGGGCAGTGTTATTGGGTTTTTCTGTCACGAAATTCTCAGTAGCAGCACGGAGTCTGAAAATGTGCCCGGTACGGCAATAGGCTCGCCCCTTATTACGTGGGACTAAAGTATATCTGGCGAAAAGTGGGTGTAGAAATACACCTCTGCCTACCCCTTCGGGGATAAAAGGCGTGACGATATGTATGTATGTATGTATGTAGACGGCCGTTTCGCGCGTTAAACAAAAATCAACCGTATAGCCGTACCCATACTGGCGCCGCGAGATTTGGAAGTTTTATTTCATCTATATCTTGTGTGTTTATAAACCGATTTTTTTTTTTTAAATATAAAATACATATTAAAGTGTACTATTTGAATATGGGAGTTTGATAAAGATATATATATGTGAAATACAATATATTGATGTATTTAATACACTTTGAAGAAATGCCTAACGATTAAACCCGTTATTGTGGCTAATTTATAAAAGATAGATATATACTATCGAGGACTTTTTTGTAGATCTTTTAAAGACTATCATCTATGTAATACATACTTTTGATGAATGATATATATCGACGAGCTCTTATCCTCGCATACGTTGGTATGCGAGGATAAGATCTCGAAAGCGCATTTTCATCCGATTTGCTTCAAATTTACCGTCACTGCTCAGCTCCTATATGTCTTAGCGTTATGTTATATAGCTTATAACCTGCCCAGGAGTATGGACTACAATCGTACCAAGTTTGGTTAAAATCCCTTCAGTAGTTTTTGACCCATGCGTGCACATACAGACAGACAGACAGACAGACAAAAAATTTACTGATTGCATTTTTGGCATCAGTATCGATCACCATTCATCCTCCAATAATAATTTTGAATATATATTCAATGTACAGAATTGACCTCTTTACAGTTTTATTATAAGTATAGATAAATGTACCTTAAATTATGTAACTGTAAGAGAGGCTCACCGATCTCACAGTTAAACTGCGTAAGCAGTTTTGTGGGGCAATGTATATAGATTATAAGAAATTTTAAAGTGAAATAAATGATTCATTCATTCATTCAAAAGTGTGCAAATATTCTAGCGTGTCAGGATTTATATCTAGCACTTCAGGTGTACTAATATTATAAAGCTGAAGAGTTTGTTTGCTTTAACGCGCACTTCACAGGAACTACTTGTCCAATTTGAAAAATTATTTCAGTGTTATATAGCCCATTTATCGAGGAAGAAATCTATAAGCTATTTAACATTACGCTATGAGCCACGGGAGCGGAGGAGTATCCCCAAATAATTCGAGTGTAACTGCGGGCTCATTTAGTCAGTCTTATAAAAAGAAACGATCTTAGGTATCAACACACAATACGCCTTTGATAACAGTTTTGAACGCTACGGAGACACCGTTAGGTTGATGACGGTGAAGTCTCGGAGGGCATTTTAATATCTAGCTCGAATGAAATCGTAGTATTTGGTATTAATGTTATTTGTAGGAGCGAACTATAAAATGCTCTATTCAGTTAAAATAGTTTCATCCTAAAATATCGTGTGTTGGCAAAATACTGTGTCCACAGGTATAGGTAAACAAATGTATGTCTCAATATACATAACATTGTCAGATTTGTACATGTGATCACACTTGAAACTTGAATTAAAAACTGAGATTCTCGAAACAGTGTATAAATATTAAATAGGTACTCATATTTTTTTAATCTAGACTTCAACCTTTAAATTGAAAGAAGCGACTTTATTTGTCTAAAACAAAACAATCATAAATCAAAATGAATCGTAATGAAAACTTTACTGTATAATAAATTGTATTAAAGTTTCTTATCGCAAAACAAAAATAAATATTAGCATTGGCTTGCTCAAGTACAGACATTGGCATTGTTGAGACAACCATTTTAACCACTGAACATACATATTACATACACGTTTACGTTAATATATTTAGAAACTACATACAAACTCGTTTAAATCGTATCAGATCTATTATTGCATTTTCTCAGTGCAATAAAGAAAATAGCCAAAGAAATTCCAGCTAAATGTAATTTTGGAAATAGAAAATCCTTATTCGCCATTGCACATCTATCTCCTGAATGTTTGCCGTACAATAATAACTTATGCAGTTGAACACACACATCTATTACGAGTCCAAATACATAGTTCAGACAAATGGAAGATAGTTTTATCGAGATTGATTAAAACAGACACATTCCAATATGTTTCGAAGAAAATAGTTGTTTTTACCCCGATAGAGATTGATATTGTTTTGAAAATAAAAGATTTTGTTAGTTTGTGTGCAGTCTGTGTTTTGTGTTGGTTCGTTAAAAGAAAAGGCGACCGTAGGTACATTTCCATACCAACGTTTATTACACTTATATATTTGCCTAATTTATACCCAAGGCGAAATTATTATTTATAGTACGTGTTTTTAGGCTAACGTAATAATTTAACCTAAATTGTTTGTTTTGCATAAACAATTTTTAAGAATATTTTTGGGTAAATAAACTCACATACCCCTAGAGAATTTTGTTGTATGCGTGATTTATGTTTCCTTACTTTGGCACACCCTTATAGCTAAATTTATGCGCATTCTTTGTACCTTGCCTGAAATACATTTGCATTCCTTGAGATCACTTTGTATAAATAGTGTTTTTCGTAATAATGAACTAACGGGACGGAGGTGCGGCATTAATTAACATTTCGCAGCGAAAATTTGGATGATGTACGTCGTACCCTGCTCACGCGAAATGTTTCCAATCAATACAGGAATTGCGAAAACAGGGCGAATACGTAGCGAGCCGAGAGCGACCGTCGCGCGTCGTCGCCTCCCGCCGCGCGCCGCACCGCGGGAACATAGGCATTCACCCAACACCAAATAGAAACTGGTAGTTAGTACCTAAGCCAAATGTCATTATGTCTGCCTTAAAATCTTAAAGTAAGGAGCTTAAAATATCATGTCTACAGCAAATATTAATTCACTGTTAATACCTCCAATAAATATAGTGTAGGTGGCAAGTTCAAATTACAGTGATACAAGAGTGTTGTCGATTCGATAGGTCGCTTTTCTTTGCTTAAGGTAGAATTCCGTGCATCGCGATCGATCGCAGCCGCGCGCGGCCTACGACTGTCGTCGATCGCTCGCGACAATAGTCAAAGTATGAAAATGTATGGCACCGCTGCCGAGGCCCGCGACTGACGCGCGCGGCCGACGAATGTCGTGAGCCGCGCGCGGCAGTGTCTTGAAATTAGTAGTAATGAAAAAATAATCGGAAGTTTTGCCGACTATACAGGGTGTAAAAAGACCCTTAACGAAAACTGAAATCCCATGTTGTACCAATCACTACGAACATTTTCTACTTCGGCACCATACCAGGGAAATTACTGGTTCAGAAGATATTGAAGCTCAAAGTTAGTATGGAATTTTTCTAATTCGGTACAAAATCGATGCATTTACCCCGCCAATATGTTCTTTAGATGCCCTGTAAGCCCATGGATAAGTAGGTTTTTCGAGCATTGCACGCGCGCGCTTTTAATTGCGGTTTAAAAAATGAGAAAAATTTAAAAAAATAAAACGTTTCCCAGGTATTATTTTTGGTTAGTATTTTTTACAACGAGTAGACTTCAGCTTGGTGATGGGTCTTGTGACACTCTGTATAAAAACAATTCAATTTTGTATTATCGTTCCAAACTTCCAACATTTTTTTCATTAGGTACAATATAATTGCTTTTGAATCAATATTTGCTAGTATCCTTTTTCATTACTGCTTTTAAAGATAGGGTCGATTGGTACTCTAGTTTCATAATATAGCAACAGCAGCTCGTCATTCTCCTCTTTTTCTTCAAGGATGTCAATTAGCATTTCGACCATGATTTTGACTTCGCTAGACACACGTCTAGAGGGAACTGACGAACAACATCTACTAATTTCAAGACACTGCCGCGCGCGGCTCACGACATTCGTCGGCCGCGCGCGTCAGTCGCGGGCCTCGGCAGCGGTGCCATACATTTTCATACTTTGACTATTGTCGCGAGCGATCGACGACAGTCGTAGGCCGCGCGCGGCTGCGATCGAGCGCGATGCACGGAATTCTACCTTTAGGTATAGTTTATTTTTCTCGTAGTTTGTTGTCGATCCAATTTTCTGCTAGTATCCGGCGCTTCGGTTGTATGGCGGGCTAATAGCAGCGAGTCCGCTGAAAAGGAAAGCGTCGACCCTGTTAGCGGTGCTCGTTACAGCCAAGAGCGCTCTGCAGACAAGCTGCCCAGAACATATTAGCTCAAACGTGACCAGAATTCTTTCCTTCATATTCGACTCTCTCAACTATCATGTGCTTCAACAATTGATCGTGTTACTAAATACCGCTTAGCTTAGCGAACGAGTACCTAACAAACTAATGAAATAGAAAGAACAATTTTATTACTGTAAAACTGAGCGCAATAAAGTTACGGTGCTTATTTTTGTTGCTTGCTTCGACGTTGATGTACGTAAACAATGACTTTGTTAGTGAGAACAGTAGATATATTTTAGTGAAGGTTCTTTGATGTAGCGGAAACTGTTCTATGACATGGTTGGATTATAGTTTGTAATAAAGGGTGTTGTTACTTTTTGCTCGATTAGATGTGCTATTATCTGTGACGGACGAAGGCGACGGCGCGAAATGTCAAGCGGTCTTAGGGCTATTATGTCTGTCAAAGAAATATAACCTTAAGGCATAGAAGTAACACTAAATAACAACAGCGGTTACTATGATTGATATCTTCTTTCTAATGGCACATGCAGTATGATAGAAAGAGCTGTCGATAGGTTTAGCAGCACGCTCTTATAGCAGCTTCGTGGTAGGCAAACAGTAGACAAAACATAGAGTTAGGAAACCGAGTGTTGTTCGTAACAGTGATGATTTATCGATAAATATTTTTGGTCAAATGTCTAACTTTAGTATGTGTCGATATATTTAAGCCGTAGAAGTAAACAACTAAAATATTGAAATTGTAGTTTTTGCTGTTGACGACGGACAGTGCTTTGCAAAGACTTGCCAGACTGACAGTACTAAAAAATTTCACGTGTTTAATTTATTTTTATTTTTATGGTTTTGGGGCAAACGAGCAGACGGATCGCCTGATGTTAAGTGATTACCGCCGCCCATGGACACCCGCAACACCAGAGGAGTCACAAGTGCGTTGCCGGCCTTTTAAAAAGGAATACGCTCTTTTCTTGAAGGTTTGAAGGTCGTATTGGTTCGGAAAAACCGCAGGTGACAGATCATTCCACAGTTTAGAGGTGCGAGGCAGAAAGTTTCTAGAGAAACGCACCGTTGTGGATTGCCAACCATCTAAATGATGGGGATGGAAATGCTGTCGCGTAGAACGATGGCGGAAAGAGTCGGCAGGGATTAATCCGAACAATTCCTCGGAGCACTCCCCATAGTAGAAGCGATAAAAGATGCATAGCGAGGCTACATCTCTACGCCGCGCCAAGGGGTCTAACCGATTGCAAATATCTTGGCAGTCGACAATTCGAGCGGCTCTCCGTTGGATGCGGTCCAGAGGGAGAAGCTGGTACTGGGGTGCCCCTGCCCAAAGATGAAAACAGTCTTCCATATGCGGCCGGACCTGCGCCTTATAAAGGAGCAAGCGGTGGGCTGGAGTGAAATACCGTCTCAACCTATTTAGCACGCCAAGCTTCTTCGAGGCTAATTTAGCCTTACCCTCTAAGTGACCGCGGAACAGGACTTCGCTCGATATGTCGACACCAAGTATATCCAATACTGGAGGAGGCAGTTAATGGGGTACTCTCAAAACGAGGACATACGACCATCGGCAGATTTTTGCGGTGAAAACGCAGACTTGTGTCTTTGTGGGGTTAAATTGGACCAAATTAAGTCTTTCCCAATCTGAGACCATCTCCAAGGAGGTCTCAATTTCAGACACAAGTTTATGTCGGCTCTCGATGACTTTTTCCCGAGAAATGTTGGCGTGGCCGGTATATAAAGCATCGCCTGTGCTGTCATCTGCATAACAATGAATGCCGCTATCTAGCAACATATCATTGATATGCAGGAGGAACAGAGTAGGCGATAGCACGCAGCCTTGAGGGACACCAGCATTTACAAACAAGGCGTCAGAGCATTCACCGTCAACTACGACCTTTATGCTTCTGTCTGTAAAAAAGCTGGTGACCCATTCGCATAATTTCTCGGGCAGCCCATAGGAAGGGAGCTTCGAAAGAAGTGCTTTGTGCCAGACCCGATTGAAGGCCTTCGCTATGTCCAAATTGACTGCCAAAGCCTCCCCCTTTGTCTCGATCGCCTGTGCCCAACGATGTGTCAGGTATACTAGAAGATCACCAGCCGACCGACCCTTACGAAAGCCGTCACTAAGCAGCTGATTATCCTCTAGAAACCGAAGGAGCTGGGCGTTAATAATGAGCTCCATTATCTTCGAGAAGAGGGAGGTTATGGCTATCGGTCTGTAGTTGGACGGGTTAGAGCGATCGCCTTTTTTAGGGATCGGGTGGACCAATGCTGTCTCCCACGATGTTGGGACTACGCCAAAAGAGTAAGAGAGACGAAAAAGGCGTGTCAAAACTGGTGCCAACTCTGGAGCGCAGATCTTCAACACAATAGGGGGAATTCCATCAGGCCCACTCGACTTATGGATATCGAGGGACAGAAGTGCCATACGGACTGCGCATTGGTGGAACCGAATATCCGGCATACAGTCCTTCAACAGTGGTATAGTAGGCGGTTCCTGTCCCCCGTCATCCAAGGTCGAGTTGGACGCAAAGAGTTTTCCCAGAAGATAGGCTTTCTGCTTTGCGTCGTGGGCCAAGGAGTCATTTCCCATGTGTAGCGGTGGAAAGGATGGTTTACAGAAGTTCCCTTCGATAGCTTTGGCAAGAGACCAGAATGCACGAGTTCCCGAAGGAAGGCGCTCAAGCCTCTCGCCAAATTCTACCGATGTGCTTCGTCTTCGCACTAGCAATGTCTCTTTCGAAGGACCTGGAGGCAAAGTTATACTCCTTTTTTAATGCGCTGGTATTTTCATCCCCTTCCGCCACCGCATCAGCCCAGGCTTGGTAAGCTTTTTGCTTCCTGCGAGAAGCCTTTTTGGAAGATGAACCAAACCAAGGCCGAAATTTGCCACCAATGGGGACCGCAGAGGATGAAATGAAAAGTTCGATACCCTGTAGCACCACATCAGCAACAGAATCAGCAGCGGCGTTGGGATCATCCGGCGAGAAGCATACTTGTCCCCAAGGATAGGACGCAAAGAAGTTCCGCATCCCATCCCAATCTGCTGACTTGTAGTGCCACACACGGCGACTGCGTGTAGCCCGCGATCGCAGCGAGCACGTGAGAGGCACCACACTCCGTACAAGGCAGTGGTCTGAGGAGCCAAGTGGGGCGTCTACGGATACCTTGTAGCGGATGAGAAGTCAGCAGAAGATCCAGCAGTGAAGGATTCTGGCTTTCAACGTCTAGGATTCGCGTGCTAAACCTATCGACAGCTCTTTCTATCATACTGCATGTGCCATTAGAAAGAAGATATCAAACATAGCAACCGCTGTTGTTATTTAGTGTTACTTCTATGACTTAAGGTTATATTTCTGTGGTAATGTCGGCGTGATACTTTTAGTATAGCATCTGTCTCGCCCCAGTGGCTACAGTCAGGGCTACCGGCGGACATTCCACGAAGGTCACCATACGGCACCTTAGCTATTGCCGTAGAGGTGACCCTTAATCGACTATGCAAAGCGATTGGACTCAACCATTGTAGAATGTTCTAAATTAAATTCTAAATAACAATTGTTTATAACTTCTAAGTTTAATAAACATTCTACAACTATGTATTCTACCCTTTTTTCATTCACAATAACAATGTGGGTTTATAATAGAATTTGGCCAGCAATACCACGGTGGCCAGAGGGGTTGTATAGGATTTGATGCGGAGTTTTTTCTCTTCAGAAAGATATCATTTCATCATCAGCCTTTAACAGTTCACTGCTGGACTAGGCCTCTCCTTTGAAAGGAGGAATTGTCCTACTATACCACGCTGGCCAAACGGGTTGGTATAGGGTTTGTAGTTTTAAGTTTTCCTTCTCTTACAGTGCTGTTCTCTGCATAATATGTTCCCTCTGTCGGCTCTTACGACACCCATGGGATGATATGGGGTGGTGACATTCCGTATTCTTAATCCGTCACCACACGTACGAGATATCATTTGCTTTACGTATTTTCCTTAGTCACCTACTAGACACGACCCCACGGAATGAAATGGGGTAGTGACACTTTATATTCTTAGGCCTGACGGATTCGACAGTATAATGGGTTCACAATCTATAAAAACGTTACTATCTATTAGGGTTTTACGTTGCTATTTAGAACTCCTTCAATTAAGAATGCTAAGCCTGGAGTTAGTTTTTGTCGGTTGTGCAAGGGGTAGGATGCATCTGTGGTACATTCTATTTAGACCGGCTCGCTTTGCATGATAACCGATTTTCCATGCTCGTAGCGTGCTTTTGTAGCACCCGTTTTGATAAATTGTGTCGTTCTTTTCGACATGATTTATTAGTATGCTTGTGGTAGATTGGTATTTCTTTTGCAGTTTGTTACGATTTATATTATAACAAAAGCAAGGAAAAGTGGATTAAGATAGTCGATAAGAAGAAAACGATTCTCCAAGAGATGTAAAATATAATGTACTTAGCTGTATAAACAGTTTTGGAATGAACAGGTTACTTATTTAGAGATACATGCAGCTAAATGATCTTGCCACACGATCCAGACTATAAAATATGAATATCAGTAGTCACAAGACTCCCTAGTGAAGACAGACATCAATGTAGTGGTGTAACAATACACCACTACATTGTCGCCCATCCTATTCATTGATGCACCTTATTTATTTACAAAGGCAGCTTTTGTACGATGTTTTATTAAAATTTTATGCTAGTCGTTACTTACGCTGCTGGTGTTATACAAAAAATCAATATGAATAAGTTGAAGAGAAATGTTTCTCTTTTAATTCTTGAGTAGTCTTATATTCTATCCAGTGTCCAGTTTATGATTGACATGAAGGGGAAGTTATTTAATTACTAGTGTAATTGAATTTAATATGTAAATAAAGGTAGCTCAGATTGTATTATATAATTATCGCAAACACATCACAGTCTAGATAGTGCTTATTTACCGAATGAATGGAACATCGTATCGTAAAAAGAACTTATTTCAAAAACATACGGTAGAAGGGCTTCGTACCTGAGGACATTTTTACAAAATGTGTAGTTCTAGTGCCGCTATATTTTTAGCATATCACTAGTTTCTTTCACAGAAGTATGTAAGAAGTATATAGTGTCATATCTTGTAAGATCGTACCTTTAAAGAAATGTGAGTTCGACCCGCAATTGCACAGTTTCCTTTGTTGTTTTACCCGAATAACAATACAAAAAGTACAACAGAAATCGAGTTAATCATTATATTGCTTAAATTTACATGATTGGGTGCATAGGGTTCCCACCAAGAACTTAGGGTGCCAAGCCAACCTCACCTGCAAGTGGTGCACCTGCCGATCAACAGACGAGGCTCTGGCAAACAAAATATCCCGATAAGCGGCAATAGGCTCGCCACCTATTACGTGGGATCAAAACACTGGCGAAAAGTGGGCGTTTAATATGCCTCTGCCTACCCCTTCGGGGAAACAGGCGTGAGCCTATGTATGTATGTATGTATGTATTTACATGAGTTCAAGATGCCGTGGAATTATTAGATCTAACAATAAACATCTGTATCACGCATTAACAGACCTCTAGTCTGAATAGTTTCAAATGCTATTTTATCGTCCATTCAAACTTCATCCACAAGAGCCTGATTGCCCTCAAATCAACCCTCAAGGTAAATTATGAGTCGACAATTTAATAATTGTCAAACCGTGAGCGTCTCCGTCTCGATCGGATTAATAAACCCACGTGACTTATGGTTATTTTGACAGCTCCTTCAATTTCTTCATGTACTTACTGTCGCGGAGACACTGAGTCATTTTACTTACATAGTTATTGGGAGATTGTTGTTGACGTAATATAAAGTAACACCTTTTTGAAAGACTTAAGTTTGGAAGAGATAGGTGTAAGGTGTAATGCATTGATGACAGCTTTGTCTTAACTTGAAAGTAAGTTGTAGGTAATACGTACAACTCAACCAGTGATTAATGTGAGATAGGTTACGTAGTATTTTATGATAATACCGAATTTTACCCGCGGTTTTGCTCGCGTGGAGGTTGATTATTACGAACCATCTATCCACCCTCACAAACGTTGCCCACTGTAGGTACAAGCAAGCAAACATTTTTTGATCAAACGTGAAATGAGCAACACTTTTGAGCAGATAATGTACCTATAGTATTAATGCTTAGAGTGTTTTTATTTATAACACTTGTGTGTTGTTCCAGACCCCGCACCGGCGTGGTAGGCGCACTGCTGAGGGTCGCGCGCCCTCTCCTGTGACTAGCCAGAGTTCTCGCGCACGGTACGGGCGGCGGATTGTAAGTATTCCTCCTACTTCTTATGTATATACTACACCGTAAGCACAATGTTTTAAATTCGTACAAACGGAATCGGAACGGGACTTATACCTACACACTTTGGGCTCGGTACGCTCTTAGTACTAAGTAGCAAAGCGCCTTGAGCTAGGTATGCACTAGGTATAGAGCCCGAGGCGTGTAGGTATAAGTCGCGTTCCTCCCGTTTGCATAAAGTTAAAATACAGTATAGAATCATCATTGATCCGAGTGGTGACGGATTAAGAATACGGAACGTCACCACCCCATATCATCCCATGGGTGTCGTAAGAGCCGACAGAGGGAGCATATTATGCAGAGAACAGCACTGTAAGGAATGGAAAACTTGATACAAACCCTATACCAACCCATTTGGTCAGCGTGGTATAGTGGCCAATCCCTCCTTTTAAAGGAGAGGCCTAGTCCAGTAGTGGACTGTTAAGGGCTGATGATGAAATAGATATCATTTGCCATAGGTAGAGATATTACCTACGCTTATATCTACTAGTGATGTTAATAAGGGTTACTCTTGTCTAAAGGCTCAACTTCTACTTTCGTAATACAAGCATCGAGGGTTTTGGTAGCTCAAGTAGAGGACAATCATATGTTTAAATTGAAAATGGCGTTTGAAAATTGTACTGGTTGCTTTAGTTCCACTAAATACTTGAGTAATCATATTAAAGCTGGGATTTCTATTTAAATCTCAGAAAACATAAAGAAGTGTCCACAAATACAATATTGCAGTTCTGTTGAGTGAATAAGGCACTATGTCTGTATGCTTAGAAAAATATCGTATTTGAGAAGCAAAAACGAAACGTCATGAAATTAACATCGTCCATATTGGACTAGATTTATCTGTTCAAATAATTTAGAGATAATTTCTCTTTTATTAGTTTATGAGGAATAAAATAAATAGGGACAGGACTGATTTCAACAATTGTGTTAACATTAAAATGCTAATCTTTCTTTATATTCTTTTCTGACATCGAAATATATGTACTTGTTTTCTGAGTAATGTAGATCATATTAAAATTTAATATCCACCCGTGTGTGAAGCCGGTAAGGACAGTAGATTTAATTCAAAGAGCTCAAAGTATAATATTCTATCACGTTTAAAGCGTTCTTTCTATTTAGACGGCATTAGGTAGTTTGCTTTGCGTCGCGTGGACCACTCGCGCGACGTTCTCTTCTCTCTATTTGCACATTAGGTTGTACGTACGACGACGCTGCACACTACAAACATACTACCACTATCCTACTCGTTGCTACTCCCTTTCATGTTAGTTTAGTATTTTATTTGCTTTATTTACACTCAGTGTCATGATAGTATGAAAGTAGTATTTTCTTTTTTTTGTAAATACAGCTCTTGTTCTAATATATCTTGTGTCGCAGGGGACTTCACAAACATTTAAATAACGCACTAAAACACCCAAACTGGAAACGACAATTCATGGATTCCACAAATTGTTGCCCCGTGTTCATCAAACTTACAACGTTAAGGGGCTTCCTAAACCACTACACATTATGAGTAGTGAGACGGAGTCAGTGAGAGTATTCAATAATTTTGTAACAGTAAAACGTTTTCATTACTTCGAAAAGTAGATTTGAGCCCGATACTCTCATCGTAGCAGCTTGTTGGTCCCCACTAGGCTAACGCCACCTCAGTCATTTGATGAGAGCAAACGTTTTCATCATCATCATCGCCCTAGCGTTATCCCGGTTGCATCCAAGACATTACACGCCTTGGAGCCCGAGGTCCGCTTACTGGTGGTCTAACCAGATATGACAGAATATCAACTTTTCCACAGAGCGACTGTCGTCTGACCTCCGCAACCCAAAGGGATACCGATATTCCATGGTTTAGACCAGTATCACTTTATTTGAGGGTACGGGGAGTCACCCCGTAACTACTGTCAAAGATGTTTATGACGGCTGGGACCGACGGTTTAACGTGCACGGGGCAAGCGATAATTAACAATTTAATATGCATTTAACTTCGAAAGTCATTGGTGCGTGCCGTGGATTCGAACCCGATACCCTCTGCATGGCAGTCCGTTCGTATCTCCACTAGGCTATCGCTACCTATGAGAGCAAACGTTTTATATACCTGTAATGTTCCGCATAACATCATTTTAAATTTATACCCGAGCACAAAGCGTGAAGGGGGCGATGCTTATCATTAATCGACGAGATACACATACGTCACGGCGCCCCATGAGCCGTGTAAACGAACATTACCGTACACTAAAACAAAAGCTGCGTGCGGTTTCAATGGCTGTTGATTTTGCCCGATAGCCAGCTTTTTAATGTTATGTTTGTACCGCAACAAAGACCGTTTTGATCTATAGAGTTACATGAATGCCTGCTGGACAAGTGCGGGTTTTATCATAAGAATGTAAGTTCATGGCTAGTAAAGTATAATAGCACGATATCGCCAGTCTCCTGGACAAATCTTCTTATAGTAGGCATTTTACAGAAGTAATTTTTATATGTGAACACATGTTTTCCTGTTTTATCGAACATTTCAAACAACAAACAAAATCGCACTCTCTTCCTAACTTCAGTCATCCCAAGGTAATTCCCTGAGACCGAAGTTAGACGTAGCTCGAGTGTACGAAAACTCGCCCCAATATTTTATCTAATTGAATTTTTGAACTCCACACATTTTATAGATCGTTCGTTTATGTTAGAATTTACTTAAAATTTCGCTTTGAAAGAATCTTTACAAGAAAGTTAGACAGTTTCTTTTACAGTCCGTTTAGTCCTAAAGGTCATAGAGATTCAAATGTTATGTAATAACTGAACCGTTGTTAATGCCCGTATATTTTTCGTACAGTTAATATTGTTATATATACTTATATAACTATATATATTGCGTATACTACTAACTATATATATGCTATAATATATTGCGTAGTAAATATGGTGTTGAATTTACTTTAAATTTATTTGTTGCACGTAAAAGGTATAATATGTTTTTCTGCATCACCTAACGGCACTTTACTCCGTCGCGGCCGCGCGCCGCGACCGATGTCGAGTCAGAGTAAACGCGCCATGTATATCGAAAACGCTCGCCGCTGACGCCACCGCGTAGGCAGTGACCGGGCCGTAAAGGTAGTCCGGTAGAAAAGACCTGTAGCATTAAGTCCGCCTCTGTTAACTTGTTTGTGTATAACGTAGTACATAACGTGTAACGCGTGTGTTGTGTTGCGTGTTGCAGAGGCGTGGGGCGCGGCGCGTGGCGGCGGCGCGGGCGCGGGCGGCGCCATGACGCGGCGCCCGCCACCATGACGCTGCCGCCGCCCGCGCGCCCCGCGCACCCCGCCGCGCACCGCGCCATGCGCTACTACCGCATCTGGATCTACGCGTGCAACGGCGCGCTCTTGCTGGGGGCGCTGGCGTTCTGCGCGGCAGCGGGCCGCGCGCTCTCCGACTACCGGCGCGCGCTCGTGCCCGGCCTCGGCGCGGCGCAGCCCGGATTTCTGTACGGGTACGCGGCGCTGCCCGCGCAGGCCGGCCTGCTGCAGCTGCTCGGCTGCCTCGCCGCGCTCCGCCTCTCCGAGCGCATGCTCAACGCTTACTGGCTAGCCCTACTAGCCCTGCTTGTCGGGGACGCCGCCATCGGAGTCTACTGGGCCTTCCGCTTCGAGCGCGTCTGCCGGGAGCTTCGGCCCCAGTTGCGGCTCAGACTAGCCAAGGATTACGACACTGACGTAGAATTCTCGCAGGCCTGGGACCGCCTTCAGAGGGAGCAGCGTTGCTGCGGCGTCACCGGGCCCGCCGATTTTGCCGCTTTTAACCGAACAACGCTCCCGGCCAGCTGCTGCCGCGTCCCCACGCACACGGCCTCGGTGACGCCGACGCTGCTGGCCGTCACGGCGGCCACGTCTCCCGCGCCCTTCACTCCAGTTCACTGTGCGCCGCACACGGCGGCTTGTGCGGAGAGACTACTCGTGTGGCTCAGACGAACTGCAGACGCGTTGTTCGTGTTAGGGTATTGCGTCATAGCATTTCTAAAATTGTGCTTCCTCGGAATCCTCCGGTACGAAATAAAAGAGATGATTCAAAAAATTAGAATACTTCAGAGCGAGCTGGGCGCAGGTGAACTGATGGAGGGCAGTCCGATGCACGGCGGGCCGCTGTCGCAGACGGTGATAGTGAACGCGGTGAACGCGAACGGCGGCGTGCGCGCGCACGGCGGCAGCCCCGAGCGCGCGGGCGAGCGCGACGCGCTGTTGGGCCGCGCGGCCGAGCCGTGCGCGCGCCGCAACACCACCGCGCACGAGGACCTGCTGCCCAAGACCATCAACGGCAACAACAACTGCGAGATGCGCGAGCTGGCGCGCGGCGACTACCGCCCGCTGGCGGCGGACAGCGCGGCGACTCGGATCTGACTAAGATGTTACCTGGAGCGGCTGTTCGGGCGTCGCTGGCGCTCCTTCCCGGCCGGGGGGTGCGAGCTGGAGCCGGCGGTGCGGCCCGCGCCCGTGTGCGTGCGCCGCGCCGCCGCCGCCGCGCGCGTGCGGCTCGACACCCGCCGACATACCCGCTCCGAATTCGAGTTGTAAGCCTCTGTCGCGCCCGCGCCCGCGCCCTCACTCACGCAGCGCCGAGCGAAGCGACGCCATACATCGCCGCTGTCAATTGCGAGTACCGACGTGGTCGGTAGGACTAACTGTATGTTACGTTTATAGTGGTAGCCCCGTCAAACTGTATCGATGCGGATCAGTGCTAGAATGTGGCGGTTGAGAACGTTGTGGACCATAGGTTACGAATATTACGGAAGTGCATCGAACGATATAATTGTGTAATTTAGACAAAGTGATCGATTTATCGAGCAAAGCTTGTGTTTAGTTCCTAAATTGTGCGGTTTAAATATTGATTTGGTAGTGCATAGGACACATAAACATGTTTTAGTTTCCGGCCCCTGGGGATCCGACGAGTGCGATCACCGTACAGCGCTCATGTGAGGAAACGCCGTCTCCGCCCGATACACGCGAACAGGCGCAGCGGCACACACACACACACACACACACACACACTTAGCGTATGTATGTAATGGCTACTAGGAGAGCAGTAAATCCATCCTACATATATTGTATCTGTATACTCGATTACGATTTTAATATTTATAGCACTAAATAACGGGAATCAACAAATATTAAGATTAATTACGATGATTGTTTAGCATTAAGACCTAACAGTTTTTGATTGTATACCAATAGATTTACGACAGTTATTATTGTAATATGTATTTTACAAATTTTCATGTCATTTTATTCATTGTCTTCAATTAATATCGAATCTTATGTGTTTATTCAATAATAATGTTTCCGCTGTTGTTCGGCAGAGGCCGCCTTGTGTCCAGTGCTTGTCGCCGAGGTGCTCGATGTACTTACGGGCATACATAATATGAACATTTAGATATAAATATATGTAATTTAAAATATAGACTTGACTCGTTTGTTTTTGATAGTTGAATATAGTTGAGGCGACAATCACTCGGCGACAATGCGGGTCTAATGTAAATCTGGTATAAATTGGATAGAATTGAATTTATAAAATGAAACAATTCGCTTCCATGGAACCTAGCTGCCGTTCGGTTATTTCCCCTAGGACACCATTGATGTCATCGAGTTATTAGTTTATTATAAGTATTGTAACGTGCTTCGATGTTGCACCGACTCCAGAGCAGACTATGACGTATACTGCACACATGTACACTTGTATATGTGTGCATTCACCGCTTGTGTGAAGCACTAACACACAGGCAAGTTTGTTTTGACAGCTTTCCTTACATGAATCGGGCAAGAGCGAGAGCAGTGACAGTCGCTCCTTGTCTATTTATCTAGTTCTCATTATCATACCTTATGTTGTCAGTAAATGTAAATAATAAACATAATTTGTACATGTGTAGTATGCGAGTAATTGTGCATGGACAGATTGACAAAAATAGTACTGATATGAGCTTAAACGACGTAGTGCCTACAATTATATGCTTGTAAACAGTATAAAGCGAACGACTACACTATTAATGACATTTTATTTTATGGCAGAAGAATTTAAAACGTTTCGTACTACAATTTATCATTATCTCGACGGAGAGCAGACGTTACGCTAATGTTTAAAGAGATCGCGCTAACAATCTAGACTGCGCATATAAAATATTACAATAATCTCATGGTGTAAGGAATTAGGTAAAATGTATTAATGGCTGTGTCAATATAGGTGAGACCTATCCACGCAGGACATGTGGCACGATCTCGGACCGGCCACGACAGCCACGCGCCGCTACGAGCCGCCCGCGTTCTCGTAGAGCGTAGCGCGTTGCGTAGGCCGGCGCTACGAGCCGCGATACTCGAGTGCCCGACTCAAGAGTCGCTTCACCCGACCACGTTCGACTACCTGTAATACCTACATTCATACATATTTGTACTTTTACGAACTAACTTTATAGATATATTGTAATGACGAGTACGAAATTATGTTCGCTTAGAGTAGGTATAATATTTTGTGAATTTATGCAGAAAAATAGTTTTTTAATATTGTTGTCACATGAATGTACCAATCTTATAAAAATTTGTACCTATATTCGGAAAGTTGAATAATTTGTAGCTAGGATCCAATCTAAATCCTGCATTTCTTCCAAAAAAAAACGGTAAAATAACATGTGCCTTGGCTTATAAATTGTATAACTGATGTTATGTTTATTATAAATTAATGGATATAAATTATATGGAACATAAACTCGTCTCAGATGTGCTGCCTACACCTTCCGACGTGTGTACGGAGACGCGCGGCCGCATGGTCGCGTGTGGTCGTACTACGACTATTCACTCGTTTACCTGTACTTGGAGCCGCGTCCGGGTCGTTACGATTCGACCACTCGATCACAACTTGTGTACTATTTTCATTTGAGCACCACACTGATTTTATTACAGTTATACTCGTATTTGATTGTTTACTGTGTTGATTTTTTATTGTATGACTCATAAAATCGTACGAAGTGATGTGAGTGACCGGTGGCTCGATATATTCTGTGCACACTATTACGGACGGTTCGCTGTACGTAATCTTTTGAATTCTCTACTGTCACAATACTTTGAATGTTTTCCTTGTTATGTGTGTTTCATTATTAAAGTAGAGTTGTTACAACTTTCCGAAGGTACGCACTAGGCGACTGAGAGCTAATATTATCATAATAAATGCATTAAATAAAGAGTTTGTTAAAATGTTGTGGCTTTTTATTTGTTGCTTACCTATAAATGAAAGTGAGTAAAGAAGAAAGCTAATCTGCATTCCATCAAAGGAATAGTCCCACTCTCATTCGCACTACGTAAGCAGCGACCATGAAAGGTAATGAATATTGATACTTGTGAAGCTCTGGGGAAAGTTAAACTATCTTAGAATCCGCAACGAATTTAATCACAAATACATTGGCATTGGAAAATAAATAATTCACTTCTCTTCTTAGTAAACAGGGAGAAAAACAACGAAGATATATGACGGTAAGAAGAGATAAGCACTACGAAAATAAACATTAAGGGTACCTATATTGTGAACTGTACCTATGTATGGTAGCAACTATAGTCCATTCACAGTTATTTTACCTCTAGCTGTTAGATTGGCCAACCTGGGCGTTGTGTTGCTATATTTGGTATATAACACTCCCATTTTAAATATACATTATTGCTAAAAATGTACTTATTTTTTATTGCCTATGCGATCGTATTAAATATTTGGAAGTAATGTTTGTAACAAAACCTCTTGATATTGGCATGGCTATATATGCATGTACATTTATTTTCTTACGAAATAATTAATTTCCTATGAAGATAAGTTGTTATAATAAAAATGTTGTCTATTTAATATATAAAGGTAAACGCATCAGAATTACGCCAACGTGAGGTTCTAATTATCAAATACAAAAACAGCAAATTTAATTTTCATATTGATTTTGAATAAGAATGATATGTGTGTAATATTACACCTCTGCCTACCCCTGCATGGAAACAGGCGTGAGTCTATAAGAATGATCCATGTAGACTGCCAATGTTATGATGATTCGTAACTGCTGTCATATTCTGTATCAGACTCAGAATTTAATTCTATTATGAACCTGTCTATTTCAGCATCCGTAGACCCATCTGTTTCACGAAGTTTGTCTTCAATGTGGCGCTCATGTTTGCATTGTTTTTGTCAGTCTTCTGCAGTGATAGATTGAAAAGCTTCTTCAGCTAAATTCACAATGTTGGTTGCCTCTTGTCCTAAATTTTTGCTTGTGACTCGCCTTTTAATGAGACTCCACATAAGTTCAATTGCGTTTAGCTCGCAGTGGTATGGCGGTAATCTAACCACTTTGCGGCCATGAGCTTCAAGCATTTGAATTTTTGAAGCTTTTCCACTAATATTGGGTAAAATGTTATGCATGGGTAACCCTTTTTAACATTCCTGTCATCACAGAGTACAATTCCAACATAAAGAAAATAAACACCGACATCTGTCAGAGGTAAAATAACTGTGAACGGACTTTACATTCCAATAGCTGAAAATAGCCTTACCTCTATGAAATAGGGCTAAATATTATATATTATTTAAGCATCAATAAACGACAATACGGAATTTTATATTCGATCTATACATAGATCTGTAGATTTTAGATTTGTTCTTGACATAAGCTCCATACAAAATATGTCAAACACGAATGTCGAATCTCAAAATCCATGAATGAATCGAATATTGAAAATGGCCGTTAGGCTACTGGAACAATTATTAATCTCGCTTTCAACAGCAGTCGAAAGCAAACGTAAAGTAAATACGTGTATACTTCGTTTTCAAGTATGAAACAAACAAGCTTATGTCACCAGTCTCTTTTATTACCAATAACTACACATTTTCTATACAAAATATCATGCTGACAAACTTACCTGGACACGTTCCTCTTTGACTCGATACGTTCTATCGACGTTCGCTCCACCGATCACGAGCACGTCGCCGTCGCATTCTGAGCGCCGCTCGAACAAAGGCATGTCATCACACGACGCTCCAAAAGTAATACACGAACTATGGAAGCTTCGCGGTGAATCAGGTGAGAACACGCCTCGAGTAACACAAGAACTGTGATATCTTCTCACAGAGGCTGATGGACCTCCAAAGCCAATATTTAACGAAGTCTTTCTCCTCAAACTCCCAAACTCCACTGCAATATCAGCCCCAACCTTCGCGTTGTTCTTTATAAGCGCAATATCTGACACCAGTTAAAGAAAGAAATTGCGATAATTAACTCCACTACTTTTCAAGGACCGTTGGCGTTACTGTTCGTTTTATTTACGACAGAATTACGTACCAGCTTAAGTCTTATTAAGTATTTTAACGATCTCGTAATTATTCTGCGAAGAGGGCAGCTAAGAATGGATTTCTTTCGATTCACTGAACAATGGCGAATTCAGCTTTTATTCGGTACGTTTTTACTTTTTCAATTTTATAAGCACAAGTACATTTACGGGGAAAGCATTCTATATTATGAACGTTGCTACTGGTATTTCCAAGTACTCTGTTTTGTATTTCCTAGTACTCTGTTTTGACTTATATCAGGAAACTGGAAGTCGTTTCATAACTAAAATCTCTCTTTCATTTAATTACAAAATACTGTCTCCTATTTTGTTAGTTTAGTTATATATTTATAGAAGTTATTTTAGTTTCTTTCATATATTATGTACATTATGGCCATGGTGATAGGAAATAAAAGCAATATTGAATTTTAGTACAATAAATAGTCGTATTATGTGTTAGCCTTATTTATGCAATAAGATTTCCTTGTTTGTTTACGTGACTGAATATGGAATATGACTAATAAAATAATTATTATTATCATTATACCTACGTCAACATTCATAAACGCTGAGAAAATATGAAACATAATTAATTCCAGAAAGGAACGCTAGAAACTTTGTGCACTTAAACATGCTGCAAAGTAAGATGTATTTTCTGAACCGTGTTATTTAATAACCTAGTTTTCAGTGAAATGCATTTGAGAACTCATTTCAAGTAGAAAAGGATACTGGCTCTGAGCGAAGCTCCTCCCGTTGCTTTCGGGACCGCAGCCAAAATGAACGGTGTCACTTCTTTGCCACGGATGCCGGTGTCTTCTGCTTCTTATAAGGCATGGCGAATGCTCTCTTCTATGACTTTTTCTATTAAACAGACAAGCAGTTTTAAATGCAGAGTATCGGCTTTTTTGTCTTCATGATAGATACTCATATAACAGGCTCAAGCAGAGGGTTACGAGCGCCTACTCTAACCTAAAGGCGGTCGGGTCTTACACACTAAAATCAAAGCTAGAGCTCCCGCAGTAGAGTTCGAAGTCGCGTAGCCAAATGCACTGCCTGAAGGCCAATTCTCGTATTTAACAGACACTGACACTGAATTTTGACTGAACTGCGATTTAATTTTGAATTGACTCACAATTGGTATTCTGCTCCACTTAATCTCCTTACAGTATAATTTCGATATAATCAATTTATAATCTCTTGTTAATCTCAGAGGTAATGTCAAAAACCCAAAAACAAAAACATGAATTTTGCCATTGTATGGGAAAATACATTAATAGGAATGGTTATTGGATGCCAATACGTTTCCATGCCATATTAAAATTAATATACAACTAAGTAATAAAATTTCGGTAAGTAAATATATTGGTTCCTTGGATCGTGTGAATTATTTTCAATTAGGTATTCAATAATTTTAGATGAAAATAGAACATTATAAAAATATGTGTGTTTTGACTAAAATTATGCCGCAAAATTATGTATGTATAGTACTGTGTGTATGAATAATATTAGATGAAATAATTCAGACATTATAAAGATTTTAACGATGGTAACGTACAATTGGGTTTTTTAATTAGTTTTTTCCTCCTGATAATTTTATCTCATTTGTTGAATTTCTCGAGCAAAAGTTTCGCGAATATTTCGATCTTGAAATAAATATTGTCAATGTTGGCAACGAAATACTTAACATGTTTGCATGTTGTCCACCAGGATCTCCTAGCCAGATCCCCCAGAGGACGAGGTTCCACTCATTAGTTTTGAAATTGTATAAAAGCAATTAACGTTTACAAAACCAGTGACTATCAGAAAGTTATCAGCCATCGATAGGGATTACAAAAATCAGGTGCATGCGATTTTCGACCTTATTGACGTAACTCAGAATTTATAATTTTACTAACGTATCAATGTCAGAAAGCAAGAAAATACCAAAAAGAAGTTTGTCATGAATTGTCAATAAGGTCGAAAATCGCACCTGTTTTTTGTAAGTCCTATCGATGGTTGATCATTTTATAGTCATTTGTTTTGTAGACATGAATTTGTCTTACACAATTTCTTTTTAAACTAATTTTAGATACCTATCCCCGTGGTAAAACTAGTGGCACATAATAGCTAAAGGAGATTCCTATGTTTATTAGCAAAATAGATCATAAATATTACCAGAAAAATATTCAACACTATTAGTGGTATCGTTGGGAATGTCAAATAAATCACGTCATCACGTCGTGTCCTTGGTAACAAATGTATATTTTTATTCCGTGCTTTTAAAAGTTTCAGGTGCATGCTTTTTTGGTTCCACTCGCTATTTTATTTACAACTGTACTTCTGCCGTATAGCGAATCGGTCGAGTCCAAGAATCTGCCCAATCCACGAATCTGTCAAGTTGGGAATCTGCCGAATCACGAATCTGTCCAATCCAGAATCTGTCGTATACCGAACAAGCGATTTGTCTTAACCTATTGTGACAACCCTACCAAAATAGGTAACAAATTTACAAGCTCTTAAGAAGCTGTTTCTCTGTTCGGTTTATTTACTCATGTGGTTATATTATGTAGGATGGTATCATTGTGAAAAAACTAGAAGTACCTTACCCGCTCTACTAATAATTAGCAGAATACCGTTCACACTAGGTTCAACTTTCGATGTAGTCCCGATCTCATTCAAGTGTCAGTTAAGTTACGAGAATACCATTTATGACGCCGAGACTAGATCGATATTGGAATTTGAACAAATATAATTACCAGAATTGGCCTTCTGATCAACATAAACAAGTTAATTGTATGTTCAAAAGATAATGCAACTTTTCCTTTGTCTGCTGGTCCAAAAATATGAAACCTGTTGTGCATAATTGAAACCTAGGTATTCCAAACGAAAGTACTAACTATTTATTGCAACCTTTACTATGGGGCCAAATAAATCTATCCCAGTAAAAAAAAAAGATACAGGGGGAACAAAAGTATTAAAAAGTGTGGATATTTTTATCACTTAATTATAGGTTTTGTTTGTTTTAAACAGATTTAAATGTTGCCAATTGCAAACTTAATGGAGATTAGAGCACCTTAAAATAGGACGTAGGATAGGATCGGGCACGCCACGATAGTGGCGGTAAGTCCCGTGGTTGAAGAGTGGTTGGAGAGACGTCACGGCGTCCTCACCTTCCGGTTGACTCAAATCCTTACCGGCCATGGTTGTTTTGGCCGGTATTTGTGGAGGATAGGCCGGGAGGAAACGCCCGGATGCCACCATTGTGGCAGTAGCCGCGACCCTGTCGAAGATACGGCGTTGCATACTTTGGTGGATTGCCCAGCCTGGGCATCGCAGCGCCGTGATCTGGTCGCGGCTCTGAATACGGTTGTCCTCTCGCTCCCGGCCGTAGTTCTGTCTATGGTCCGGAGTGAGAGGTCCTGGAACGCCGTCGCCTCCTTCTGCGAAGCAGTCATGCTTAGCAAGGAGGCGGCGGAGCGGGAGAGGGAAATACATCGCCCTCTCCCCAACCGTAGGTCCGGGCGTCGGGGACGTCGAACAAGAGACCACCTCCGACCACCCTAAATTTAGTGCCTGCGGACGGTGAGCGCTGGGGCTGCTCCCTGTCCGCCAAAAGGCGGGAGGCGGCGCGTGTCCTCGCCGCCTCCCAAGTAGCTTTGTGAGGTGATGGATGCTAGAAGTTTGATGGATGCAAGAAGTTTGATGGATGATTGCGAGATCATATGTAGACGGGGCCCGCCAACACAAACGGCGGGCCAATCCCGGGCGGGGTCGCGAGAAAGTATGCTAATCGCGAATCGCGTGACCCCGCCAACATACGGCACCCGTAGGGACACCGCGGTGGGTTTTAGTGGGTATGCCCCGAACGTCTTTAGGGGAGAGCCTCCACATACCTCCTCCGTCAGTCCCAAGCCCAGCCGTTCTAATGGCTGGGTTGGCGGAGTTGAGATGACTCATAAGGAGAGTTTCCCACCGTAGTGAACAAAAAAAAAAAAAAGGACGTAGGATAGGATGCGTTGTGCCTTGAAAAGGCTGAATCGGGAGGCCCTCCTGGAAGCCTCCATAGTTCAGGCCTGGGTTTCAACACCTACCAGGCCTGACGATATCAATATGGAGGCCGATTGGTTCGTGACGCGGCGATGCCTAGAGTCCGTAGAACATCTGGGCCACGCCGGGTGTACTGGTGGAACGACACCATTGCGCGCCTGCGCAAGATTTGCGTCGCAGCGCGCCGCCAGTACGCCCGGTTTCGCAGGAGGCGTCGCCGCCCTCCCGATTTTACTGTCCGGGAGGCGGCATTGTACGAGGAGTACAGAGCGGCCAAGAATAACTTGAAAGCCATCTGGTGGGCCAAGCAAGACGCCCGCCAGGAATTGCTGGAGACCCTCAACCGAGATCCGTGGGGGCGCCCATATTTGATGGTCAGGAACAAGTTACGTTCCTGGGCGCCCCCTCTAACGGAAAGTCTCCGGCCAGAGCTGGTCGAAGATGTTGTGGCCGCTCTGTTCCCGTCGCGGGCGGAACATATCCCTCCGCCCATGACGGCGCCGCCTTCCGAGGCAGCCAACGCGGACATAGACGACGTTCCCGAGGTGACTCGGGTAGAACTCCGAGCGGCGGTGTTGAGGATTAAAAACACCGCCCCAGGACCCGACGGCATTCCTGGCCGAGCATGGGTCCTGGCAATGGAGGAGCTCGGACCCCGACTGGGAAGACTCCTAACAGCGCGCCTTGAGGGGGGCCAGTTTCCACGAGCCTGGAAGACGGGGAAACTGGTCCTCATTAGAAAGGCAGGGCGCCCGGCGGACAGCCCGTCCGCCTATCGGCCCATAGTGTTGTTGGACGAGGTCGCGAAGATCTTTGAACATATCATCGCGGAGTAAAGAGGTGGACGAGGCGCGTCCACCACTTTACCACGGTGGGCCCGGATTTGGCGGACGTGCAGTTTGGTTTCCGCCGAGGGCGCTCTACAATAGACGCAATAAGATCAGTGAGGAGTCTGGCGGAGGAAGAGGTTTCCCGGGGTGGGGTGGTCCTGGCGGTGTCTCTTGGCATCGCCAACGCCTTCAACACCCTGCCCTGGAGTTGTATTCGTGAGGCACTCAATTATCACCGAGTGCCTCCCTACCTCCGCCGCATAGTCGGGGATTATCTTAATGATAGAGGAATCATCTACCCGAGTCATCTCGGTATTAGTCGGCGAGTTATGTCGTGCGGTGTTCCGCAGGGGTCGGTCCTCGGCCCCCTTCTGTGGAACATCGGCTACGACTGGGTGCTGCGCGGTACGCTCCTCCCTGGTGTGGGTGTCACTTGTTACGCCGACGACACCCTCGTCACTGCGAGTGATAAGACGTACCGGGCGGCGGCTATAAGGGCGACCGCTGGGGTCGCACAAGTCGTTGGAAGGATCCGGCGTTTGGGCCTAGAGGTGGCCCTGTCTAAATCCGAGGCCATTTGTTTCCACGGGCCTCGGAATCGGCCACCCGCAGGGGCCCACATTATGGTAGGAGGGGTCACCATCGGCATCGGGAAGAGCCTAAAATATCTCGGGCTCGTACTCGATAGCCGATGGGATTTCCGTGAACACTTCAGACGCTTGGCCCCCAAACTTCTCGGGGCGGCAGCAGGTTTGTCACGACTGCTGCCCAATCTTGGGGGGCCAACCGTCTCCTGCCGGAGGCTCTACGAAGGAGTCGTGCGGTCCATGGCCCTTTATGGGGCCCCGATATGGGCGCACGACCTGACGACCCACAATATCACGGCGCTTCGCGCACCGCAGCGCGCCATGGCCGTCAGGTTGATACGAGGCTACCGCACGGTCTCCTTCGAGACAGCGAGCCTCCTAGCCGGATCACCGCCCTGGGATCTGGAAGCTGAGCTGCTGGCGTCACTCTATACATGGCGCCAGCAAGCCCTGGAGCAGGGCGAGAGACCAGCGCACCGTGACATCGAGGCGCGTCGGTCGGAGCTCCGCCAAGTCCTAGTGGCGGAGTGGAAGGCACGACTTGTGCACCCCAGCGCCGGGCACGCCACGATAGTGGCGGTAAGTCCCGTGGTTGATGAGTGGTTGGAGAGACGTCTCGGCGTCCTCACCTTCCGGTTAACTCAAATCCTTACCGGCCATGGTTGTTTCGGCCGGTATTTGTGGAGGATAGGCCGGGAGGAAACGCCCGGATGCCACTATTGTGGCAGCAGCCGCGACCCTGTCGAAGACACGGCGTTGCATACTTTGGCGGAATGCCCAGCCTGGGCATCGCAGCGCCGTGATCTGGTCGCGGCTCTGAATACGGTTGTCCTCTCGCTCCCGGCCGTAGTTCTGTCTATGGTCCGGAGTGAGAGATCCTGAAACGCCGTCGCCTCCTCGTCGCGAAGCAGTCATGCTGAGCAAGGAGGCGGCGGAGCGGGAGAGGGAAATACATCGCCCTCTCCCCAACCGTAGGTCCGGGCGTCGGGGACGTCGAAGAAGAGACGACCTCCGACCACCCTAAATTCAGTGCCTGCGGACGGTGAGCGCTGGGGCTGCTCCCTGTCCGCCAAAAGGCGGGAGGCGGCGCGTGTCCTCGCCGCCTCCCAAGTAGCTTTGTGAGGTGATGGATGCCAGAAGTTTGATGGATGCAAGTAGTTTGATGGATGATTGCGAGATCATATGTAGACGGGGCCCGCCAACACAAACGGCGGGCCAATCCCGGGCGGGGTCGCGAGAAAGTATGCTAATCGCGAATCGCGTGACCCCGCCAACATACGGGACCCGTAGGGACACCGCGGTGGGTTTTAGTGGGTATGCCCCGAACGCCTTTAGGGGAGAGCCTCCTATTACCTCCTCTGCCAGTCCCAAGCCTAGCCGTTATAATGGCTGGGTTGGTGGAGTTGAGATGAATCATAAGGAGAGTTTCTCACCGTAGTGAACAAAAAAAAAAAAAAAGGACGTAGGATAGGATCCCCCCCGTGGGATCTCCACCTTGTCGTGGTGGGGGGACTCAGTAACCGTGGCTTGGAACCCCGCGGTGAAGCTAAGAGGGGTCCCTGGAGTGGACGCTCCACGTGGGCTTGGCAGTGGGCCTGCGCAGGATGCGTCCAACGGTGCGGGTGCGGGGGACAGTTCTGTCTGTCCCTCGCAGTTGGGCGTGGTCGTGGGAGGAGAGGCGTGTCGGTGTTGCGTTGCCGCGCGCCCTATCTCCCGCGACCAAATGGGGGCGCACCATTGCGTCGCGGTGGGGTCGCAGAGGAAGAGGAGATGCGGTGTTGCGTTGCCGTCCTCCCTATCCTCTGCGGCCGCTGGGTGTTTTGGCGGCAAAGCCCAACACCTTAATCCGCCGCCAAGGGGGTTTTGTTCGGGGCCCACCTGACCATCTGGCGGGCCGATACCCGTCGGGGGGTTGCGACGTATGCTTGGGCGAAACCCGACCCTCCGACACACGGGTACATGAGGAACACGGGTTGGTCTTTAGTCAGTAAGAGTCTGACAGTCCCCTTCGCCCTTCACCCCCAGGGCGGAGGGACTCAATGAGGATTTTCCAACCCGACACCAAAAAAATAAACGGATATATAGGATAGGATAGTTAGGATTCAAAATAAAAAATAATATAACCCAGACGGATAAAATGATTCCCTGCCGCAATAGATAGGTCGCGGGAGGGAGGCGCGGAGCGGGGACGCTAGTGACTATGACCTGTCACTCTATCGGTACAGCAGCAGCGCGCTCATTATTCACACTTAAAAGCACGTGCCATTGCAATAAATGATTATAAAAATCCACATTTTTTAAAACGTTTGTTACCCTTTATCTTTTTTTACTGGGTTAGATTTATTTGGCCCCATAGTAAAAGTTTCTAAGTAGACTTAGGTACGTTTAGCGTAGGTTTCAATTATGCACAAGGGGTTTCAATTGTTTGGGCCAATAAGTTGCATTGTCTTTTCAAAATAAAGTATTATTGTTATGTTTTTTTCTGTCACGTGTATTTTCCTAATAGTATAAATCGAAAAAACCACGACCCTTTGGCAGCTGTACCGGCCAACATAGGTACATAGCACAGAGGCCTTTTGATAGTTTTAATCTAACATGTGAACATTAACTGAGGAGCCTCTATAATTGCGCTATAAATACAATCACAGATTGCAGTAGGTGTAGAGCTTCCAGGACTATTGAGCCATCTCAATAGTCCTGTGGAGGATAAAGGTGTGGTATTCCTCCAGCTAGAGGGAGGATCCGAGCCTCTAACCAAGCTGGGTGGTCGTGCTTGGTAGCCTGCAGGCCGACGGACATACTTTGGCAGTTGTATATATACGTCGTAGCGCGCGAAAGTTGATAGCGCGGTTCGAATTTGGCGGGTCGTCTTCGATAGGTGCGGTCGTGTCGTAGTTGTTCCGTCGTCAGTGGGTAGACGGCGCTGTGATATGTGCTATGTAGCTGATCGCTACAGTCCTGGACCACACAAGTAGTAATAGCTGTGTTATGAGTCGATGTCGGTAGGATTAACTAGTTACTTCACAAATGCCAGCGGACTAAGCAGACACTTAAACAGAAAACTCCTACACTCGAAATAACCGCCTGCAGATCACATAAATCTTGGCTTCTCTAAGCTTGACATACAACGCTCGGTACAGTAAAAGTGACGAGGCGGTTATATGTGTTTCAAACTAACTGTAGACAAACTTTGACACTCACAACTTGTACGACAATGAAACTTTGACGACACACTTAAAAACAAGTTTTAAGGAAAGTTTAATTAGAGGACAAATCCATGCGCTTTCTACCGATTGTCGATTGAATACATACAGTAAAGCTAAGTAAAAGTTTCTCTCAATAATACTCGCCCGCGCTTAATTTTAATAAGATACGTTAAGACTCATTAGCTGTTGTAATTTGCCATTTAACTTCTTTGTAATTCATTTTTTCGCAGCCTTAATATGTTTTTAAATTTTTCGCGGGGGACTTTAAAAACATACAACTAACGAGGACAATAAACACCCAGACTCAACACAACAATTTATGGATCACACAAAGTTTTGTCTTGTGTGGGAATCGAACCCACAACACTCGACGCAGTGTCAAGCGGCGAGGCGGCCGCTTAAACCACTACGCCAATCGTGCAGTTAAATGACTTATTACTATCATTCTAGTGTTATCCGAGTCCTAGAGGAATCCAAAATATTAGCCTAGAAATTCGGCGTCCACTTTTTTGAGATATAACCGACATATTCTTCCATGAAGCAACTGTTGCCTAAGTTCTGTATTCCAAAGTATTCTATGGTGAGACTGGTGCTACAATTGAGGTTGCTGGCTCCCCGTCATTACCTGCTATGTTCAGCAGTAGTTAAATCACTGGGTGTTGAACAGATAAGAATTTAACAGAAATTAAAGTGTAAGATACGCCTAAATGATAATAAATGACTAAGCTGATGTTTCAGCATTATAATTAACCAGAATTAAATAGATCAAGCAACCATATTCAAAACAAAATTCCGAACTTACCATCCATTGCGTATGCCTTAGGTATCGGCACAGCGACTACAATACCGGACGAGAGATGTAAATTGTACGCTGCTTGAAGTACTTTCGCCGCCTGCTGCGCATCGGTCACATTGTGAGGGGCTCGGTGACCCGACTTTGGAGTGTAAAACGCTGGAAAGTCAGTGGAGTTGCCGAATGCGCACACACATACTCCTTGGGTTTCCTGAAAGGATAGAACTGTTAAAGTGTCAGTTTTATTAAACAAGACTAGTGGTCCCGTAGGCGATATGGCCGTTAAGCCACAAAGTCCTAAATTGATAAAAATGAAAAGTGGTCCCGTATAGAACGAAGAGTTATTAATTCATAGCATTTTTCATATTCATATTTTTTTTGGTGTTGGGTTGGAAAAATTCTCATGGAGTCCCTCCGCCCTGGGGGGAGGCCGAAAGGGACTATCAGACTCTTACTGTCTAAAAACCAACCCGTGTTCCTCATGTACCCATGTGTCGGAGGGTCGGGTATCACCAAAGCATTCCTCGCAACCCCCCGACGGGTATTGGCCCTCCAGATAGTCATGCAGGCCCCGAACAAAACCCCCTTGGCGGCGGATGAAGGTGTAGGGCTTTGCCGCCAAAACACCCAGCGGCCGCAGAGGATAGGGCGCACGGCAACGCAACACCGACACGCCTCTCCTCCCGCGACCGCACCCGACTGCGAGGGACAGACAGAACTGTTCCCTGCACCCGCACCCGACTGCGAGGGACAGACAGAACTGTTCCCTGCACCCGCACCTTGGGACGCATCCTACGCAGGCCTCACCCAAGCCTACGTGGAGTGTCCCGGGATCCCGCTTAGCTTCACCGGGGGTTTACCTGAATCCGACGGTTACTGAGGCCCCCCACCACGACAAGGTGGAGATCCCACTCTTTATTCCTGGCATGGATCATATGTTCTCCCATTAAGCATGTCATCAGTGATGGACAGTCACTTAAAAGCGTAAAGTAATAACGGTTTATTTTATCAATTTTAACGTATTTTAGTGCATTTATTATCATATAAATATATTTGCTTTCTGCATTTTTCCTCTGCATGAAGTGTGCCCAATTTCACCGTCTTGATAGAAGGGTTTACGTACAAAGTGAACAAAGTAATATACTGATAGTATTATGTGGTTTAATGCTTATTACGTAATAAAATACCTCTTTTGAAGACCTACTGAAGTACACTATCTGATTGAGTAGTTGAAACATGTGTGGGAGCCGAAAACCTACGCTCATATCCGCCCACAATGCAATGATATGATTGTGACGAGATTATTAAAAAGCTCTCAACTTTTATAAAGCATAATGATAGAAGAAATTATGGCCTTTATTTTTTGGTTTTGTGGCAGTAATTCTTTTGTGCGCCTGCCGCGTAATCCGCCATTCTATAGTTCGAGTTTATTGTTGGCGGAGGCAGTGTGTGACTATCCCTTGGTCCTCTTTTGCTTAGGCTTAGCGAAACTTCATCTAAACCCTACAACAATAGTGGTGTGGTGTCCTCTAATTCCGTAGCGGCAGGGTCAGGCAAATAGGAATCAGTATACATGACTGTAATCCTACCGGTAGGCAATGACAACTCCTATTTACATTGTTCAAAGAAACATGCATACATGGGATGCATGGGAGCGCAACAAGGGATGCATGGGAGCGCAACAACAACTTAGAGCTCCCAGCCAACCTCACCTGCCCGTGGTGCATCCTGCCGACCAGCGAACGAGGCTCCGGCAACCGAATAACGGCGGTATAATTGTTGCAAATAGGTGTAGCTAAATATAATAGATCGGTGACGGGCAGCAGCGTCACCGGTGCGAGAAGCTACGCCCTGCGATCACCAACACGCATGCCCATCGTGGTGATTACGCGCAAAACCTCAATGGCACACACCCTTACGCAACGGCCCCCAGTTCCCAGTCGTCCGGCTATTCCTGGCCAAGGCGGCAGACATGGTAACGGCGGGGCAGGGGGTGCGAAGAATCCCCGGGTTACGGTAGGCCGCCAACATCGACCGACCATGGCTACGTATAACGGACGCACGCTACGGCTCGACGAACATCTGGCACAACTCGAAGAGGAACTGAAGTACATAAGGTGGCATGTTTTGGGATTATGCGAGGTCCGGAGAGAGGCAGAGGATACCGTTACCCTAGATTCAGGCCATCTTATGTACTTCAGGGGGGGAGACCAGCCATCCCAAGGCGGGGTTGGGTTCCTGGTCCATAAGGTCCTCTCTGACAACATTTTAGAAATCTCCAGTGTGTCGACAAGGGTAGCATACCTTGTGATCAGACTCACCAAGAGATATACTCTCAAGGTTATCCAAGTGTATGAACCGACTTCGGCATACTCGGATGATGAAGTAGAAGAAATGTACGAAGACATTTCCAGGGCCTTACACAACACCCAAAAGGCCCACTTTAATGTTGTCATGGGGGACTTTAACGCCAAAGTGGGAGTACATACTTGCAGCGAATCGGTAGTAGGACCACACGGATTTGGTAGGAGAAATCATAGGGGGCAGATGCTCGTCAAATTCTTAGAGAAGGAGGAGCTGTTCTTAATGAACTCATTCTTTAAGAAGCAGCCTCAAAGAAAGTGGACGTGGCGAAGCCCCGACACTATGACAAAAATGAGATTGACTTCATTATGGCTGACAAAAGGCGAATATTTAGGGATGTCTCCGTGATCACTAGGTTCAACACCGGAAGTGATCACCGACTTGTACGAGGCACTCTGAATATCGATTATAAGCTTGAACGCGTTCGCCTTATGAAGTCTACGCTCCGGCCAAATTTCCTCCAATCCGTGGTTGGATCTGAAACATTGCAGCTAAAACTGGAAAACCGGTTCGCTGCCTTGGAAACCGCAATAGACGCAGATATGGACCAGGAACTCGATAAAGTGGTGGAAATCCTTCGGGATGAGGGGACGAAACTCTTTAAGACGCAGCACACCGGCAGGAGATCTCAACTTTCGTGAGAATCTCTGCAGCTCATAGAGATGCGACGAGAAAACCCGGCAGGCACTTCGTCAGATCTAAATAAAAAGATCTTCAAGCTGGTAAGACGCGACCTCCGTAGCTCCAATACACGCTCTATACAAGATGCGATCGAGCGAAATCGGGGGTCGAAAGTTTTTCTCAGCATTTAGGTCGAGGTCATCTGACAAAGCTGACTACGTCAGACGGGAAAGTCACCACTTCTAGACCGAAGATTCTTGCGGAGGTTCAGAGCTTCTACGGCAACCTCTACACCTTGAAAGCGTCCCGTCCCCAACCCGACTCCGAGGATCCAAGAGCCACTTTAACCCGCCACTTCACGGAAGAGTTGCCAGATGTCAGCCAAGACGAAATCGTGGTGGCCCTGAGGCAGCTTAAAAATGAAAAAGCCCCCGGGGAAGATGAAATTACGACGGAGCTGCTAAAGGCAGGTGGAAAACCTATACTGGTGCAGCTCCAACGCATATTTAATTCTGTCCTGTTCTCGGGGAGAACTCCAAGGGCGTGGAGCAAGAGCATAGTCGTTTTGTTCTTCAAAAAGGGAGACAAAACTCTGTTGAAGAACTATCGACCGATCTCGCTCTTGAGCCACGTCTATAAGCTGTTTTCCAGGGTCATCACGAACCGTCTCGCGCGTAGACTCGACGAGTTTCAGCCGCCCGAACAGGCCGGTTTTCGAGGAGGGTATGGCACCATAGACCACATCCACACAGTGCGGCAGATTATACAGAAGACAGAGGAGTATAATCAGCCCCTGTGCTTAGCGTTTGTGGACTATGAGAAGGCCTTTGACTCCATCGAAACCTGGTCTGTTCTGGAGTCTTTGCAACGGTGCCAAATCGATTGGCGGTACGTCCAAGTGCTGAGAGGTCTGTATGACGCCGCGACTATGACCGTCCAAGTACAGAACCAGCAGTCTGAACCTATCCACCTGCATCGAGGTGTGAGACAAGGGGATGTTATCTCCCCCAAATTGTTCACAAATGCAATGGAGGATATGTTCAAGACGCTGCACTGGAAAGGACGCGGTATTAACATAAACGGCGAGTACCTCTTACACTTAAGATTTGCAGACGATATCGTCATCGTGGCTGAAACCGTGCAAGACTTGCAGTATATGCTGAGCAGCCTAGCTGATTCTTCTGCTCGCATCGGTCTCCGGATGAACTTGGATAAAACCAAAATAATGTTCAATGAACATGTCTCTCCCGAACCGATTATCCTAAACGGGGTCCCTCTCGAAGTTGTTCAGGAGTACGTCTACCTTGGGCAAACCTTGCAGTTGGGTAGAAACAACTTCGAGAGGGAGGCTTGCAGAAGAATACAGCTTGGCTGGGCGGCATATAGGAAACTCTGTCGAGTCTTTTCGTCATCCCTACCGCAAAGCCTTAAGACAAAAGTCTTCAATGAGTGCGTCCTACCCGTTATGACGAACGGTGCCAAGACGTGGTCCCTGACGGTGCGACTAGTCCACCGATTTAAGGTCGCTCAGCGAGCTATGGAGAGGGCTATGCTCGGAGTTTCTCTGAAGGATCGAATACATAATGAAGTGATCCGACAGAGAACCAAGGTAATCGACATAGCTCAGAGAATTAGCACGTTGAAGTGGCAGTGGGCTGGTCACATCTGTCGCAGAACCGATAACCGATGGTTTAGCCGTGTTCTAGAGTGGAGACCGCGCCTTGGCAAACGTAGTGTAGGACGCCCTCCGACCGGTGGAGTGACGATATACGCAAAGTGGCTGGCAGCGGCTACACGAAGAGCCGAAAATCGGGCTCAGTGGCGTGCCATTGGAGAGGCCTATATCCAGCAGTGGACTACGGCAGGCTGATGATGATGATGATGAAAGAAACATGGGCGTGAGCATGGTTCTCTTGTATGAAAGCATGATAGTCATGGAGTAGGTAATAACAACCAAGTACTAGTAAGAATAGATTTGGCAGACAAACGTCACTGCTGTCAATTCAACTAGAACTCACAAAGGGCGTCGTTCAACTGTAACCAGTTTGATATTTGGCAAACTGCAAAGTATTTTTCTAATTATGCGCTGGATAACTATTTTTAATACTTACTCGGCTTTGACGTCCAGGTTGGAACTTTATATTTATTTTATTTGAGGAATGTTGTATTCAGACGTGAGCTAAAATATGTATGTTTAGTAGACTGTAGATCGCTTGCTTTCTGTTACATGAACTTTTATCTGCCCGAACAGCATCATGAGTTCGTCTCAGAATTCACTTGCGATTAAATATAGAAAGAAAGGTCTTTTTAATTCCTTTATCTTTTTCATCATTGATGTCAATCAATTTTGGCATTTCGTATCCCACCGCATTATACACAATTTGCTTGGTTTAGTAGCATACCAATCAAGTAGAAATAGTAGAATATAAATACCTTACGACAATGTAAATGAAAGCTGACAGAACATAATATCAGGCATTATTATAAGCAATAAATAATATCATATAACGAATTAACTATATACATCTACTGCGTATAGCATAATATGTAATGTCAATGAGTGTCTCCGCCTACCAATATATTGTTATGACACAGTGAAGTCTATGGAGAGCGTACCTTATGAGGGGCCAATATTTGTTTACAAAAAGTGCATTCTCATGTCAGTATATTCACTGATTGCTACCCGTATTTTTACATATTGGTTCTTACGTAATTTCTAAATATTCAGAAAAAAATTTCAGCCAATCAGCTTTGGGATCTGTTAGGTGCCTGAGAAGAAGTCAAGAGCAGAACTGAATAAAGAGGTTAGAAATTATTAGTGAGCCGGACTCGCGAGCCACTCATATGAAATATGAGATCATACTTCGGTTGCATCCAAGACTTTCGCCATGCAGTCTGAGGTTTTATAGTCTACCCAGATTCGACATCATATTTTTTGTTCTACAGAGCAACTCAGCGATATTCCTTGGCTTAATTCGATGTGACTATATTCAAGAGTTCTGACTCCTCATAATGACTGTCAAAGATCTTCATGACACCCGGCACCGACGGCACGCGCCTGCCGAGGCACGGGGCAAACGATAATATGCTATCGAATACGCACATAACTTCGAACTGTCAGTGGTGCGCGCCGTGGCTATGAACCCGATATATATTATCTTCTGTATGACAGTCTTTCTCTATAAGGCTATCGCTGCCCCTTCAAATCTTATACTAATACTAGCTGACCCAGCGAACTCCGTATCGCCTTTTTAAGGTTTTTTTTCTAGTTCCTTTTCTTTCCAACTACTTTTCCAGGAAATTCTTAACAAAGTTATCAAAGCCATCAGAGCTTAATCTAAAATTTCAGACTTTATAGAGGGGTAAAAACGAACGAACGTTGATTTTTAAATATAATGTATAGAATTTTCCCATCCGCCACCTTTGATTTTCCATCCGCCATCTTCGATTTCCCATTTGCCATCTTTGATCACGAAATAGATGTTGCATTTACATTCCTCATAGCTTAAATCATCGAAGAGGATACCCATATTGACTTTAAAATTTTTTTCATCTGCCATCTTTGATTTCTCATCCGCCATCTTTGATTACGAAATAGATGTTGTATTTGGGTTCGCCATCCCTTAAAACATCGGAGACGATAACCATATTGATGTTTTAAAACTTTCCCATCCGCCATCTTTGATTTCCTATCCGCCATCTTTGATCACGAAATAGATGTTGGATTTGGATTCCCCATCCCTTTAAATATTGGTGACGATACCCATATTAATTTAAAAAAATTCCCATCCGCCATCTTTGATCACGAAATAGATGGTATTTTTGAATTCCCCATTTCTTAAAATATCGGAGACGATACCTATATCGACTTAAAAAAAAACCCGTCCGCCATCTTTGATTTCCCATCCGCCATCTTTGATCACGAAACAGATGTTGTATTTGGCTTCGCCATCCCTTAAAACATCGGAGACGATAACCATATTGATGTTTTAAAACTTTCCCATCCGCCATCTTTGATCATGAAATAGATGTTGGATTTGGATTCCCCAGCCCTTTAAATATTGGTGCAAATACCCATATTGATTATTTTTAAAATTCCCATCCGCCATCTTTGATTTCCCATCCGCCATCTTGGATCACTAAATAAATGTCATATTATTAATCAGCGTCCCGAAAATCTCGAAAACGATACCCATATAATCCTATTCGTTTAGCCTTTTTTTGCTTTGTCCCAACCGTCCCCCTTCTCGTTTGACCATTTTATTATTTTTGTCTGGCCCCTAAAATTTGTGGCGTAATTTTTATAGCCTATAGCCGTTCGGAATAATTGGGCTATCATAGGCAATAACAATTTATAAAATCCGACTGCTAGTTCCTGAGATTAGCCGACATTATCTTTTAGCCTTTTGCCCGGCCCAAAGAGTTATGTTATATAGCCTATAGCCTTCCGGAATAACTGGGCTATCGTATAGAAAAACATTTTTTCAGATCCGACCGGTAGTTCCAGAGATAAGCGCATTTAAACAAACAAACAAACAAACAAACAAACAAACAAACTCTTCCGCTTTATTATATTAGTATAAATATCAAGCCGAAGAGTTTGTTTGTTTGGTTGAACGCGCTAATCTCAAGAACTACTGGTCCGATTTGAAAAATTCTTTCAGTGTTAAATAGCCCATTCATCGAGAAAGGCTATAGGCTATATAACATCGCGCTATGAGCGACGGGAGCGGAGCAGCCATAAATAACGCGGGTGTAACCGCGGGCATCCTCTAGTTAATCATAAGAGCATAAAATATATTGGTATTTATATCTACTCAAATACACATAGTACTCTGAGCTAACAGTGCTTCGATTGGCGGAGTAAATATTATAGCTCCGTATTTTTTATGTGCTTCATATAATTATTTACATTGTACCTATTGTTCGTCGCAAAACGTTAAAGGTTTGGGATTCTTTGAAGAAATAGAAGGTTGCCTACCTAGCTGTATTTTAATTGATGCTAAAGTAGCATAGGACATCGAGAAAGGCTATAGGCTATATAACATCGCGCTATGAGCGACGGGAGCGGAGCAGCCATAAATAACGCGGGTGTAACCGCGGGCATCCTCTAGTTAATCATAAGAGCATAAAATATATTGGTATTTATATCTACTCAAATACACATAGTACTCTGAGCTAACAGTGCTTCGATTGGCGGAGTAAATATTATAGCTCCGTATTTTTTATGTGCTTCATATAATTATTTACATTGTAGGTATTGTTCGTCGCAAAACGTTATAGGTTTGGGATTCTTTGAAGAAATAGAAGGTTGCCTACCTAGCTGTATTTTAATTGATGCTAAAGTAGCATAGGACATAACTCTGGGAGATCTGAATCGTTTTGGACCATACTTTAATTTGAATAGTTCCTACAAAGTAACAGTTTTAAATTGGTTCAGGGTGTTACAAAGCCGGCAGGGACTGTCACTTAGAACTACATTTTTCATTATCAGATAGGTCCCAGGAGGAATATCGAAGGGTATAAGTAGTTATCTAGTTTCTGCAAAGAGCACACGCATCTACTTCACCGATAATTTGTCTGACGACATTATTAACAAATCTTACTTGCTTCTAACAATAATCGCGAAAGTTTGTCGGGATGAATAGATTTTCTGCACAAACTACTGAACGGATTTTGATGTGTGTGTATTTTTCTGTTACAATTACGGCAAAGTAGCTGCTTACCAGGTACTCATGAGTTCTGCCTATGTCCAGGATAGACTTAACGCCGCTGCACACGACAAGGGTCTTGCTACGTCCTAGCTCGTTCAGATCCGCTGATACATCCAATGTGCTCTCACCTTGACGGTGAACGCCACCTGCCATCCAAAAATCGTTTAACAATTATAATAAACTCACATTACAAAGCAACATATGATAAACGAGGAAAGCAATAAAAACAACATAATTATATCATCATCATCGTCGAAAATAACTTTTAATATTCCTCCCCTAAAGGGTAAAATATAGGTATAGATACTTAAAAAAATATTGTTGTGTTCATTAAATAAAGATTTGTCGTGGATAGGAATCAAACCTATGGCCTCTGCCATACTGATCAGATTCAAAAACCACAAGACACAAAACAATATAATTATGAAGCGGATACAAGGTACATTAAAATTCAGCACAACAATTTCTGGATCACATATATTTTTATACTGGGGATTGGGATGGCGACCACTTCGACGTCATTCGTGTCGTAAAATATATTCGTCGATACTATCGTCACTATCCACGCATAACAGCGAATAGGTTCAAAAACTGAAAATCACGTTCCCTTCGCGTCCTGTTTAAGTAGCTGCCACTAAAATGACGAAAACAGGAGACGTTTGCGAAATCCGACGTTTAGTTTACTCCCCTGGTAAATCACAGGTAAGCCTCCCTCCTTTCCCCGCAGCCGTCCTTCCTCTTCACGTGTTTCCCGTATCTCGTCGCTTTTTCATACAAACTTCCTTCCCGCTACACCGAACAATCCCAGCAACTAAAACGATACCTCGTAAAACTAAGCGAAGTTTTACTTCCAATGCGTTAAAGAACTTGGAAAATATATATCTTGAATTGTTTGAGCATGTTTGAGATGCTCCGGGATTTCTGAAAACTTAATAAAATAAAACTTTCCAGTATAATGCCAGTCGATATTGAACGAAATGATGCAAAGTCAAAATTACGTGCGTCTACAATTGTGTGTAATAAAATGTTGGGAAAGTATTTTGGCTGGGGTCACAGGAAGCGGGATTATTACATCACTGATCCCGAACTAGCGCGCAGTCCACGAACCGACATACTTTACTGAAGTTCTGCGTATGCATAATGCTGTAAAGTATGCTTGGTAATATCAAGGTTGACTTTACTATATTAAAAATGAAATTAGAATGCTACGGAATAAGGGGCAATGTACTAAACCTCTTTGAATCTTACTTGTCAAACAGAAAACAGGTTACAGCTGTCACAAGATTGAATATTAAGACTAAAAATGAAGAAACATATATATCTAGTGAACGTCAAGTTAGGTTTGGAGTCCCACAAGGAAGCGTATTGGGCCCATTATTATTTATCCTTTATATAAACGACCTTCCCTTTTCAATTACACAGCCAATTACCCTTTTTGCTGACGACAGTACGCTGACTATATCATGTAAAAACCCTGACACTTATCAAAATGACATTAATAATTGTATCTCTTCGTCTATAGCATGGCTTATAAATAATAATTTGAAAATCAATTTAGTTAAGACAAACATTATGCATTTTAACCAACGTCTAGACTCGCCATCGCAAATTAAAGTTAGTTATAATGATCAATGCATAAAAGAAGTAGATAGTGCAAAATTTCTTGGAATTGTAATGGACAAAAAGATAAACTGGAAGGCTCACATTGAGTATATTAGCACAAGAATTAGTTCCTCATCTTATGCATTATATAAACTCTCCCCTACAGTGAATGTTGAGACACTGCTCATAGCGTACCATGGTTTGGTGACACCGATCATAAGATATGGAATAATCTTTTGGGGAAATTCCACTGACAAAGATATAATTATTAAGTTACAAAAACGTTGTATTCGTGCTATGTTTGGTCTAAAAATTGTAGAAAGTTGCAAGCCACTTTTCATTAAGCATAAAATTTTAACGTTTACATGTTTGTATATTTTGGAAGTATGCCTGTTTGTCAAATCGAACCCAACATTGTTTCCACGTCTATCCGATGTAGTTACACGCAATAGACGTGATAATTATAGACTTTGCATGTATAAGGCTAGAACTGCTCTACTGGGAAATAGTTTTTTCTGTATGGCGCCGAAAATTTTTAATAAAGTTCCCAATCATTACAAGGACTACAATATAGGTATATTTAAATCTAAGATTAAAAAGATGCTATTGGAAAAGGCTTATTATAATATATGTGAATTTTTGAATGATGCTAATCTTGTATAAATGACATGAATATTTAACAACTGTTTTCTATTTTATTACATAATTTATATATATTTTGAATCATCCTGAATATTTTGACTAATTATTTTTGACATTGTGTAAGAATTTATTAAATTAAGCATGTAATTTGTACGCCGGTTACGGCAGAACATGTTGATACTTGTAAGACTGACATACCATCCATTTTTGTAAACACACATGTTTTGACAAATAAACGTTATCTTATCTTATCTTATCTTATCTTATCTTAAATTTCCAATATAAGATGATCTATTTTAGTACAGCAAGCCAGTTCAAACTCAGACCAACTTAAAATAGAAATAGGAAGCCACACGTGTGTTTCTAACTGCGCAGTCTACCCCTACCACATGTACTTCCAAATGATGAAATAATAAGCAGTCAATCACGTCGATATATTTCGCGGCTTACTGCGCTATCGTTTTATTGCGGCTCATGAAACTAAGCACCAGTACTTAAAGGGTTTTCCTCCGTAATATGGTTCATCCAAGTAATTATTAAAACTCTGCCTTCAGTCAAACAGTTAAGTTACGCATCAATCTTGGCTCCTCTGAGGCAACTTACCTGGCTTTAAGATAGTAAAACTAAAAGTAAATAAAAGAGAAAGAGACGAGAACTGTCTACGGTAACTACGGTTTGTTCTGATTAAATTCATAGTCAATAAAATTGCAGAGATATCTTTACTATTTGAGTACCAGTCTGTACCTTTTTATATTGCTTGTATGTGGACTACATACAAGCAATATAAAAAGGTACAATTCTTATACAAATATTCTTGAAGTAATCATAGACGAAGCGATTGTACAATCTTTATTCGTTTAATTGGAAAATGTTTTAATTTTAGAACTAATCTTCATGAGGACGTATAAAAGAAGGTTTGAACCACTAAACATTTAAGCACTCACTATGTCTCGCGGAAAAAGTAAAGTTATCTGCAGTGCTTTTCGGACAGTCCATTCCGCAAAAGAAAAGCGGGTTTTAAGGCCCTAGTTTAGCAGTGCCTTTATAATAAATCGTCGACGACACGATAACGACGCGACGGCTCTCGAAATTCGCCATTTTCGCCTCACCCAACCCTCCCATGTCGTTGTGAAGTGCCGATATAACGTAATCCGTTTATATCTATCCTATCTTGCACTAACCATTCCGTTTCTTGCTGCCAAACTTTATCCAGACTGACGTTTATTTAAATAGTTGGAAATTGAATAAGACTTGCGCCGTTGCGTTGGTGATAATCTGCAAGCCTAGTACTACAAACGCTTATCTAGAGGGTGATAAATCGAGTCTTGTTTCACGGAATTAGTTGTTAATTACATCGCAAGTTCGGCACGCCAGGCGATGCGAGTGGCAGTAATGAATGCGCCAGCAAAACGCTGAATCCAACCGTGATATCGTTGGAATTCATTCGTACATATACAGGCACAGCTAATGGAAGTGCTCGCGGTGTTTACGATGATTGCCACACCGCGTACCGTGACTTAGCACCTCCTTGTACGAGACTGGCGTGATCATAATCTTGTTTACAATCATTTAGCCGCTCGTAAATTTCACCCTCCATACAATATAATCAAATAAAATACAATTAAGTGTAATTTTGCGTTTCATAGGATTTCGGACGGTTTAATTAACATTGTCGTTTCATTTAAATCATAGCCGTAAATAGGTTCTTTAGCGTTCATAATGCCATTTGAATACCGTTCGCATTACAATAAAGATGTTCAGATGTCTGCGGCAGATTAAAGCCACTGGAATGATCTTAGCGCAGTAACAGAATGGTGACAACAAATAACAGCACACATTAACGCCTATAGACGCTGTTTAAGACACTCGTACCATCTTGGAAATGTGTAAGGAAGCAGGCGACAATTTCCTATCTATTCTACAACACTCCGAACCTATAACAATTCAATGATCTGCATTGCTCGTAAAGTTGTAAATATTTACACGCTAATTCCTTGGTGAAATAGGAATTACCACCATCATAAATTATTTATATAAATATATAATTTCATACGATAATGCTACGACCATAGTAGGCAGTCATATGCTATATAAAATGTTGTAGTTGTCTAATGTTTCCTGCGGATATCCTACTTTGGAGTAAAAAAAGTATAAATGCTTCGTCATCACATAACAGAGATACACAAAGAGTACAGCATTTAAAGACATTTCCTTGAAACACGAAAGACCCATAAAATGCCAGGACTATACAACAAAACATTCATCGTGGACATAAAATAATTCCCAGTTAGAGTGACGGTTTTAGGATGCCACAACATATTCTAATACGTTCCCCTTGTCAAATCCTCGTTATCAATTCCAACTTATACGTTGAACACAAAGCAGAGAGCTTTAAAAGGTATAAAACACAATATGGCGGATGTTCTGCATGTGTTGTTGGTGTCTTGCAAGTTGTAAGGTGTAATGGGTACCGCTATTACGCAACAGAAAGCTTTTTACCGACAAGGGCCTGTATCCTGACGGAAACTGCATTTGGGATGTTTTATGTCGTTGTGCCCGTTGTGTGAATTCAGGCTTGTTCCAGAAGCTTTAGTTCTAGATTCATTTACCTTAAACGAAGATTAGATTCTTAGTTACAAACTGGTTTTAGAAAAAATCTTTTTCAAACGATTTCAAAGATTTTTTGTTTTGTATACAATATACCGCTATATGTATTGGTACAATAAGCAGGTAGTTACTGCAGCTTATTATAATATTGCCAACGTTGTGCAAAAATAAATTTATATTTCTGAAATGGACAAAGGTCGCCTAGAACTTTATCATCATTGAACTGAATCCCAACTAGATCAAAGCATCTAGCTAACTAAACGTTTATTACATAATAATATGTTTTGGACATTAGCAGAGGCGTGGTGACCACTTTAACCACAATATTATAATTTGTGCAATCTTATTAAATCAAGATACGGGGTTGATTGAGCTTGCGTTCATAGCAAATTAATGATGAAATTAAATGGTTCTGCCTCCCTGCCAGGACATTTTAGGGCATATAATAATTATTCGGCGCCTAAAACATTTATTTGGAAGGGGAATCAAATTTGCAGTATACCTACATATCTATCTTGTAGACGAGATATTGATTCATCCAGTGACTTCAAACATTTAAAGAAAAAGTAAACGTTAAGTGATTTATCATAATGCTTTTAAATATTAGCTTAATAAAACGTTAACCTCGATGATTGACGGGTGTATTCCCAGTACCAATAAGATGGTCAAGTGTACAAGCGAACACGATTTTGCCGTAATTTTATAAAGTAACTCCTAAGTAATTTATCATCCTTACAGCACACAGGGGAAATGAAGGCTTGCTCTATTCATAATAGAATTCAAACATGGAAATAAAGATAGTAAACTTTTAAAAATAAGTCGCTTCGGAACCTACCTACTATTACTTAGATCGTCCTTTCGTAATCTAACTGCATTAATAATGAAGACACTTTCATTTATTTTGCAAAGCTTGGATATAATATTTAAGTTTTTCTTTTATTAGGCATTTGAGAATAGTGGTATGCACACCTGTTTTACATAATATTATACGAGATTCAGCGATAAATTGGTATGACGGCTTTACAACTGAAATGGATTAATTCCTAAGGTTTACCACTGTGTGTAGGTGCCAGCATGTGAAGATAAGAGCCACTTTTTATAAAATATCTTCTTTCCACAAAAGCGTAAGCTAAATATCAGTGATACCCTACGGATATGGAGAAGAAAGACAAATTACCCTTGCCCTCTTCTACATCTCCTTCTATATAGTAGGCTCTTCCCTTCCTATAAATTAAGAGTCTATAGGAACGGAAGAGAAGATAGTACTTCGCTTTAAGTCAACGTTTCTGTCACATCCTTTACACTTTTTGTGTGAGAGCAATTAATGACCGACGTCAACTATTCAGAGATTCAGACTAGTTAATGAAACAATCATTTTGTCAAATAATTTCTTACATTTTAAGACAAATTACCCTTGCTTGCCCGTGTTATATGGCATATAACAAAATTCAAACACTAAATTGCCCGTGTTATATGGCATATGACATCGCATCTCAGTCTACTTTGCCCGTGTCATACTGTATATGACATGGCTCCCGCGGTCGAAAGTGTGAAATATACTCGTCTCTGTCGCTCTAGGGCTTAGTTTGTATTATGTATCTCGTTTTTACGTTAAATTTCCCGTCATACTAATCCCAGTCGAGTTTCGACTCCATAGAGAAATAAAATAAAAAAACGTTTGTTGTCAATGTTGTCATTGAGTGTTGAGTCGGTGCGGAATGTGCGGAATGTGTGAGTGTATTTGTGCTGTTTTTTCTGTTAAATTTAGTTTTATTCTTTAAGATCTATTGTGTTTATCAAGGTATGTAAATAACTAACACGTATATATAATAATTCCAGCATGAAATATAAGATTTGACTTTTTTCGAGACCTTAAGTAGATTTTGGCGCGCAACAGTGATTTTACTGAGAGCATGGGAACTGTTTCAGAAATGTTCATATTACTCAGAAGTGGTGAATGCTATCCGTATGATTTCTTTTTGTTTTAAAAGAATATGAGACTACTTATTTAGTGTTTATTTATTTTTATGTTTAAAAATGTTATTTGTGCATTATATGGCCTTATCAAATTTAACATAAATTACGCCGCGCGGCGCCAGATAATGGTTTGGAATCAGAGGCCTGTAATTCATAAATATGTATAAACAAGTTTACTTTTTTATTTTTATCTTATTATCTATTATATAAGTAACGTAATTAAATATTAAAAACGATATGTCATCGCTTTAAGTTTTGAGGTATGAACTTATAAATACAAAGCGAGCTCTTAAACGGGCTATCTCAATTTCAAACGAGCATCACTCGACACCAGAGTCGTAATCTAAATAAACAAAGATAACATTGTATAGTTAGTTTCATAACAAACATAAATAATATGACACTTGACAACCTTTCAAAACAAATTGAGTCACAAGGACCGATTGTGTGGAACCCGACCCGCGCGCCGAGGCGATAAAAACGCGCGGGCATTTGATCGTTATCGCTTTCAAGTGGCCGGGCAGAGGGGCCGGCGTGGGTTGCGGCGCGGAGCAAGCAAGCGGATATAGTAGGCTCTTCCCTTCCTATAAATTAAGAGTCTATAGGAACGGAAGAGAAGATAGTACTTCGCTTTAAGTCAACGTTTCTGTCACATCCTTTACACTTTTTGTGTGAGAGCAATTAATGACCGACGTCAACTATTCAGAGATTCAGACTAGTTAATGAAACAATCATTTTGTCAAATAATTTCTTACATTTTCGTTACTGATTACTCACCTGGTTGCTATATTAATATCACAGTGCTAATTCAGCAACATGTTTTTTATACATAACTCTCCGTACTTGAAATATATATCTTTAGATGCAGACATATTGAACCTAAGGCAGGTGAAACGTCCGCACGTACTTCGCTTCTCTAGCGAGTGCAATAAAATTATACGATTTCACTTCGCTCGCTCTCAATGTGGCCGATTTCATAATAATTCATTGAGGCTCTCTTGCTACACTTATTTTACAGACAGTTGCAGTTTGGTGAATGTACCATGCCGAAAAGAACTACTTTTGCATATTCTCTTAGTTTAGAACACACGTACTTTTTTTGCCAGTCGATGTTAAACGGTTATTCATTGCCAGATGATGACGTCCTGATCTGCCGAGGCAAGGCAAGATCTGAGAAATATGACTAAATGGCATATTTTCTGTTTGTTTATGTAAAAAACGTGACAATGTTGCACTGTCCAGGCAAGGCTAGTTCCAAAGAATATGCATATATGGAAATTTTTCCGCTTGTTTCCGTAATTTAACACAAGATCACTAAATATATCACTTAATACTCCCGTTAAGCTTTGTCGAGAAACAGTAGCCGAAGACACAAATGTTCCACATTGTCTATTTAAATGAGAATGAAATACCTAAATTTGATAAAACAAGCACGCAAAAAATAGACTTTAAGGCACGTTACCTATTCCACCGGTTACAAACACAGGTATGTCAGCCAATTCAGCGGCAATGATTGTTCCCGCGACGGTGGTGGCGCCATCTAGTTTCGCTGCAGCTATCGGCGCCAGGTCTCTGCGAGATGCCTTCACCACGCCTTTGGCTTGAGCCAAGTAACGGATCTGGTCTTCCGTAAGCCCGATTGTAAGTTGACCCTTGAGGATGGCTATCGTCGCAGGGGTTGCGCCCTGGCAAAATAAAACAATACTTAATGACGAAGCTAGTAAAAGCCATGGTACATTCAGCAAGTAACGGCACAGCTCCAACCCTCCCTGGGTTGGAGCTTTGCCTATAACTTCTCATTTAAATTTGACCATTAAATCTTATGTTGTATAATGCATTTCATATTGTCAGTATATTATTTTAGGCATTATTTTGTCAATCGCTTGTCAACACGTTTGGCGGTAACTAGTAACGCAAAACATAGCCGTACTACACAGCAGCTGTGTGCCGTTATTGCGCCGGTACAACTACAGTGTGACCTTTAATATAAAAAAGTGCATTATCCAAAGACTACTTTAAACTTCAGTAGCTAAGCGTAGTTTTTTATCTCTCAGAAGTTTCTCAAACTTACCCGTTCTCTAATGATATTTTCAACTTGTATAGCCGTCTCTAAGTTTTGTGGATAAGGCATTCCATGTGTAATAATAGTCGATTCGAGAGCGACAATCGGTTTGTTTTCAGCCTTTGCATTTCGGATCTCTTCGGAAAAAACGAACGGGGGAGCTGTCGAACTATACGCCCTCAGATAAAAGGCAGCCAAGCGTGAACCTCTCCGCACGTACTTCAATATATACACCATCTCGTGCCCTAAAATAGAATTGAGTTCATTAGTGGATGCTAAAAATACTCCGAGTGGTATTTAACGGGAAATGGTCGAGATAAATCGAGACGCCGGTACTTCGAGATTTTGCTCTCTGTTACAGACACAAGCTTTAATGCGGTGTCAGTAGAGCTTAACATCGGAACATTAATTTACGGAACTGGTTACTTTTAGATCCAAAAATAGATTGAATTTAAATTAACACTAGGTAGGTTGTACAGCGCCGTACACACACCGGACAACGCAGGGCCTCCCCCAAAGAGGACCGACAATCTTGCTGCGATAGCTGAAAACGGTTGGATGCGGTCGGCTCAAGATCTGTTACTTTGGAGACCCTTGGAGGAAGTATATATGTCCATCAGTGACGTCTATAGGTTGGTAATGATGATTATGTACATAAGTACTCGTCATAAAGAATTACAACAAGTAACATAAATAACATAAAATAGTTGTACAACAGGACGGGCTCATCGCCAATGCGATTTCTTCTAGAAAATAGTACATAATTATGTAATTGTATAATATCTGAAATGAATAACAATTTACAATGCATACAGATCAAATTAAAATCCTTGTTCATTTGCGAGCTTTTATTACGGTCTCTGCCTTTAAGCTTTGCCAACATATAAATGTTGGCAAAGAACAAAGGCAGAGACCGTTAGTGACATTTATAATAACATTGAATAATTTTGCCTTTGTGCGGTATGCACATAAAGCAATGTTAGTGGAATAAAGACGAATTATTTGTGCATGAAAGTCCAATTACAGCGGGGCGTAGGTAGGTGTAGGTACTTCGACACTTTTGACGAAGGCTATCTGTCGGGGCTCAGAGCCTGCCAACATTAATCAACGTCCAACATCACGGCTCCCATTTATGCCTCTCAAATTTCACCTGTGTGTGGCGGTGACACAAAACACCTTTGTTATACCTTACTCCTTTGAAAGCATTGTATTCTCGCCTTTAAAATATAAGGCTACATTTTTACGATTGTATATAGCTGTGTGGAATGTCTAGACGGCTGAATCGACTGAAGCTGTATCGACTAGACCTAAGTATTATGGTATGACGTTAGACTTTGGCCACTTGATAAATAGTTTTGTATCTTGATTCCTCCGCTAGACAGAAACTATGTAAACTAAATTCCACGCGGCGTGGGATCGTCGGATAAATTATTGATTGCAAGCTTGTTGCAAGCGGACCGCATACTTCCCTATCAACGCGAAGGAGTTATAATGCCGTCATCGCGTAGCAACGCCTGTGTTTAGAACTCAACAGCTGTTTCCCCAACAACGGAACTGTCATGTTTGTTTATTGTATCAAGACGAGTTTTGTGTTATATTTTTCTCTTTAATACTGTTTTTACACAGCATCGTTATTTATTTACATCAGCTTATCGCCTCCTGTATTCTATTTTAGGTAAGAATTTATTATATTATACGTAATACCCTCCTCGGTCGATGGTTATTGTCTACCTACGTAGGTTTCAGAGGAAAAATGTTTCCATTACGATCTTTGTAACGTTGCTCAGTTTGTTTTACAAGTAAATGGCGTAGTTAGCCGTTATGAAAAACATTCAATAAATTTAGATGTTACGTCTCTTTCAATTTATACAATGATGCAATTTTGTAAAGCGCTCGCCGCTTTTATGGAACGTGAACCAAAAAAATACATAAATAATTTCAACGTGATTGAAGTAAATATAGCATGGGCAGCGATAGCCCAGTGGAGAGACCGACAGACTGCTACGCAGAGGGTCCGGGTTCGAATCCACGGCACGCACCAATGACTTTTCGGAGTTATGTGCGTATTAAATTGTTAATTATCGCTTGCTAAACGGTGAAGGAAAACATCGTGAGGAAACCTGCATGTCTGAGAGTTCTCCATAATGTTCTTGAAAGACATGTGAAGTCTGCCAACCCGCACTAGGCCAGCGTGGTGGACTATGGCTTTACCCTTCCCATAGTGAGAAGAGGCCCGTGCCCAGCAGTGGAACAGTATAAAGGGCTGTTGATGATGAAGTAAATATGTATCAAATTGCAGTATAAATGGGTGTGGTTTTCTTATTATCTAGTTCAAAATCTGATCATGTATGAAAATCCTAAGCTGTCTGTCAATATCTAAGGCTAGCGACAACGTGTTGGAGAACCGATATCTCTCAATTTACAGAACGTTGTTTAGGGATATCACGCAGACCGTAACGTGTAGCGCTTTTCCGATATATCCTTAGCACGAGAACATCCTTTATTCGAAATAACCCTAGAACATGTCACATACAAATCTAAACAGATTCATGCGCTAGGAATATTAGATAACTTTATATTGCTGTTCATATTGAACGTGCTAAATCTCTGCAGTGTAAGTAAAACATAGTAAAAATCTTTTGAGCCACCTACTATGTTAAATTCGAAATAAAAGGTTTTTTTTCTATTCCAAATGTGCGTTTGCTTATTTTAATGATGTTTTCGGATAAGACCAGCCTCTCAATTAATAAGTATGCAGAGTCTTCCGGTTTATTAGATTGTTTGCAAATTTTATTAATTGATTTGTACACATCAACAGGTGAAATGAATGGTAATGATAGCAATGATCAAAGCGATATTGGCGTGGATGAAATTTTGAAGGCACTGGCTAGTATGAAATTAGGTAAGGCTGCAGGGTATGACAGGATTACAGTCGAAATGCTGAAGGCTGGACAGGGCATCATAGTTAGTCAGCTGCAGCGTTTATTCAACATGTGCTGGAGCACCGGCCGAGTACCTGATGACTGGGCCACAGCAGTAGTAGTGCCTCTTTATAAAGGAAAAGGCTCGCAACAAGACTGCAAAAACTATAGAGGCATTAGCCTTCTGAGCATTGTTGGCAAATTGTATGCGAAGGTACTGATTGAAAGAGTTATGAAAGTAACCGACAAGAAAATATGGGATGTACAAGCGGGATTCAGAAAGGGTATGGGATGTACGGATCAAGTCTTTTCCTTGCGATGCATAGCCGAGAAATTTTTGGCCAAAGGTCGAAAGGTCTACTGCGCATTCGTGGATTTGGAAAAGACTTACGATAAAGTGGTGAGGAATGAAATGTGGTCGGTACTGTCGATGTATGGGGTGAACAGCAGCCTTATTCGAGCTCTGAAATCCCTTTATGAGGATTCTAGAGCTTGTGTGAGGATAAACGGAGCATACACTGACTGGTTTACCATCAACACAGGTGTTAGACAGGGATGTGTAGCGTCGCCGTGGCTGTTCAACCTCTTCATGGACAGTTGTTTGCAAGACTTGAAACATAGTGATTGTGGATTAAGGATGAATGAGTTACTTGTCAAATGCCTCCTTTATGCTGATGATTAGGTTATACTTGCGTCTTCAGTGGAGGAGTTGCAGGAGATGGTAACAATCATGCATGGTGCGTTAGAGAGGAAAGGAATGAAAGTGAATGTAAGTAAAACGAAAGTTATGGTTTTTGAAAAGGAGGAATGCGTTACGGCTTGTAATGTTATGATCGATGGACAGCGAGTGGAGCAAGTGAATGAGTTTGTATATTTAGGTAAGATGTTTACAAGAGATGGTAAGAATGTAGAAGATATTGAAAGAAGAGTTAATGCAGGTCATAGAGTGAATGGAGCTCTAAAGGCGTTTATGAAAAGCCAAAACGTGTCCAAAAAGGCACGTTTGGCTGTGCATAGAGGGGTGTTAGTACCTACTCTTATGTATGGTAGTGATAGTTGGGTATGGCAGAAAAGTCATGAAAGTAGAATAAATGCTGTAGAAATGAGAGCACTGAGAAGTATGTGTGTTGTCTCTCTGACTGACAGAGTAAAGAATTGTGTGATAAGAGAGTGTTGTGGAGAAGATGTAGTGACAAGCATCGAGAAAGGTATGCTAAGATGGTTTGGGCACGTGGAGAGGATGGATGACGAAAGACTGACCAAGCAGATATATAAGGCAAGTGTGGAAGGGACAGGACGAAGGGGAAGACCTAGGAGGACGTTCTCTGATCAGATTGGAGACATCCTAAAAACAGGACAGGTGAGAAGTACCCTGAACAGAAGAGCATGCATGAGGAATCTGATGGGAGTGAATGAAGCAAGAGAGATATGTCTGGATCGTAGCAAATGGCGTTCCGTAGTCTCTGCCTACCCCTCCGGGAAACAGGCGTGAGTCTATGTATGTATGTATGTATGTATGATTTGTACACTATATTGAATACATATTTTAATGTCTCGCACTCTTGAAAGTTTTAGAACTTTGATGTAGGCAAGCTATATGATAATATAAATAATAATATTTACAAAATCTGTAGTAACTCAGAAATATAGCCTCACATTTCTTTTACACGTCATATATAAAAAATATATCCGTAAGACGAAGACATACGGTTTCGCATTACATCGGTTACGGAGAGGTTATACAAAAAACGTCGGCTTATTTCATTTCCCTGATGCGTAAATCTTCCCGTACACGATACGAACTTGACGATGAAGAAAGATCACGTTTCACCCTTATCTCGTATAGGTGTTACCGTTTTTGTGAAGGTTATACTTCAAAAGGCTCGGTATTGGTTTGAATGCATACGCCACAATGACTGTTGCGGTAATCTTCTTAGAACAAAAAGTGTGATTTGAATTTAAATGAGGAGAATCTGGTGTTCTTGTGTCCTCGATAACTATGTTTGTAAGGGCAACCTTATGTGTGCTGCTGGCTAATGTAGTTGGTGATGATTTTTGTAGTAATAAGGTACATGGGACATATTTAGTAAATTAGTTCTAAAACACAGATTTTTGGCAATTCTATTGTATATAATGGCCAAACAATTATCAGAATGCCTACTAACTGTTTTGTTGTTGAGGTCTTGTATATATACCAAATAGGCACGTGTTAGTGATTATAGCACGCTACAAACGTTAACAATTTGAAATACACCGTAGTAATATAATATCCTTCTAACATCTAACGCAAAAGAAAGACCGCGGAGAAAATGGATTTAAGCTTTTTCCTCTGCATAATATGTACAGATATGTGCATGCACGATGCGCAGTTGAAATATTATCATCCATTTGTGTTCATAAGTGCTCAATCAGACTGCACTAGCGGGTGCGGGCGCGGGCGCGGGCGCTCGGGTCTTGGCGTCTGCATATTCACAGTGCCGAGCGAGCTTCGAGTGTCATTGCACATGTGTTTGGTCGTTCTCAAACTTTGCGCTGCTACGTATTTATTTAGAAGACATGGATGAAGATTTGTTTTTATTAATGGAGAATTCATACTTAAAATGGAAATTGCTATATATGAAGTTTGGCACACATGATTTAAATAAAGGAAGAGAAAGGTTTGGAGAATTTTACGTATTATATGCTGATTTACGGACGAAACAATTGTTTTATTTCTTCCCATAATTTGTTTATGGCTGCCCTATTTAAATGTTGCAGATGTTTACTTTGCCAAATAGCTGTGCGATGTTGTACTGCAGATATAAATTCTTCAGTATTGATGTCCATGATTGACGACGCTTCGGCGGGTAAATCAAAATGGTTTAGAACCACACGCGTAGTCACCTAACAGACGCTATATCACTCTGAACGATACGGGCGGACTGAGCCATTAGAAACACCCACGCCAGCCGCGCGCGCGCCCGCCACATGAAGACGCGCGGCTCGCGCGCGCACTGTGAACGCAAAGGGCGTCTGCATACATTTGAATTACACACGCCCGCGCTAGCACCCGCGCCAGCCTCCACTCTGAAAGAGTACTAAGACCCACGAGAGTAAGCATGTTTCATGCTGTTATAAATCACGTCGGTCAAATAAACACAACTGACGTGAGAATCAAGATGATAAACGTTATGCATTTTTTAGTTTTTCTATGTAGGTAATTACTAAATATATTTAAATGCAAATAGTTATTATTAACACAAATGACTCTTGTTGACTCATAATAGCTTCTATTATTAAAAGTAACCATGCGAATTCACCCGTTAGCTTAAATGTAATTAGGTATAATTCTTTCAGCAAAAGTGTAACTGTTAGGTGTAATTCCAAAATAAATCGCGGTAAAATCCGTAAGTAAAAGTCTTGTAGACCTTTACCAGTGATTTAGACCTGGGGCTCTCTGTGGTTACAGGTACATCACACAACGTTTACCCTCACGAGTAACGTAATACGAGTAATACTTATCTCTTTTTACGATATTATGGCGAGCTTTTACAAAGATTTGCAACAAGAATCTAGTCAAAAGTGTTTTGAAATATGGTACCTAGATCTTTAAATAATTTCTTAAAGATATATTATAATGTTTCTGGATGCTAGATAAAGCTTAACAGCGACAGTGATGTCTCCGAGCCGAAGTTTGCAACTCCATTTAGCAGTGCATTTATCCAGCGCAGTGACGTGGCTAAAGCTCTGGAAATGTTTACCAAATCTCGCTAAACGTTTACCGAGCCGTTCCGTAAATTGGAGACAGCAGGAATGTTTATGTGCACGGCTTGAATTTATACACATTTTCTGCTATACGTAAAGCTTGTTAGCCTCTTAAAAGAAGAGTATGCAACAGGCTTTAAAATTGTATTTTACTGTGCGCTATTTGGGTCGCCCAGTCGAGCAAAAAAGTAGCACGGCCGTACCATCCTTTTCTTGAAGCAGTTTAGGCCATTTTCGACCCCCTGAAACTTCATTGTGGATAAAACTAGAAGCCTGATTTTTTAGTAACCAAGCAGGCATTGTATAAACATGGTATATTTCAAATTTAATAATTTAATAATAATAGTTTTATTGCCCGTTCTTTCTAATGGTTCTACCTATTGCTTTGCGAACGTGGCAGTAAATGTAAATGTAGAAGCATACAGTAATAATGTTTTAAATTTGAGTATAAGTGATTATTTTATAAATTTATTATTTTGACGTTCATAAGCGTCACATTGTGACCCAAATGAATAAAGCATTTTGAATTTGAATTTGAATTTAATTCAATTTAAACCAGTAGTTTAAGAATTATAACGAGTCAAAGTTTCTTAATATTGTCACTCACTGACCGATCATCAAAAGTCTAAGGCACTTCTAGCAGACATAGAAGCTTCAAATTTAGTATACAATTAGTGTTTAATATACGAATCAAGGAAAAACTAAAATATTTTTCAATTACACTAAACAATCTAATTCATATAATTATGTATTACTTATAAGATATATAGATATATAATTATGAGATGGCCAAGTCAATCTATTTATATAAAACTTAAAAGATTTTTAATTAACCGACTTGGTATTAAATGGATCTCACAACTTTTTACGGTAGCGAGACTTGGTTTTTATGACAATTAGTTTTTTATGGGATCTTATACACGTTTGGTACCGAACGGTTAGTCAGTTTTGCTAGTCAGACTGCAACTTACGACAAACTGTCTTATTACATCTATTTATACGAGAATGATTTACTTATTCATCGCTCTACAATATTACCTATATTTAAACAAAGAATTGACACATACATGCAGATATGAAAACCACCCTATCTTCTAACCGACTGGCGAGTATACAAACCTGCGTTAATAGTAAAACTTCACATACTATGAATAAATTGAAGTAGAATAACTAGTTCTACGCTCATACAATATCTAAGTTGAAATGCGAGACAAACAAATAACGTCTCATGAGCTAGTTCCTCATAAAAACTTTGTTCAAAGCCCGTCTCGTACGCATACAACTTGATATAGTTTGCAATACATAATCAATGTTTGTTAAAGTTCAAAATGGCCTGGGGACTTCCGAAACTACCGGGTCTGACGTTCTCCGACCCAACTAAGACGCAGTTTCACATGAAGAGTACGCTGCGTTATTATCAGGGTCATAGGTTTCCTGATACTGTGGTCAGAGGGCCTGGAGGGACCGGCACCGATGTGGATAGCAACGCCTTCGCGCTCCCTGAGGATTCTGTCAAGTAAGTGTTTTTCTTTGTAATAATATTATCAATTGACTGACTGCATGCATAGCTTAGGGCTTAGACATTTAAGCGACCATCTCGCCATTTAACACTTTGACGATTGTTGTGGGTTTGAGTCCCACATTTGTGATTCACAAATTGTTGAATGTTGTTTGTGTCCTTTGTTTGAATATTTGTAAAGACAACAATTTGCAACATGGGGAGTTGTCTTTATAAAAATAGAAATGGAGTAGAGTCTATTTGACGACATTAATTCACACCTTCTTATCTCAGCAACCGTCTCGCGTCGTCAGATAAGTTTCAAGTTTATTCAAATTAAACAAAAAATTGGAACTTAGTATTACTCATTTTCACCATATTCCTATTAAGAACGATGTATGAATAAAAATTTGAACTCCCGTTAGTTCTCAGTTTATGTACCTAACCAGGATACTGTACTTTTAACTTCAATATATTTTCATTTTCATTTTGCTTTATCAAAATTTCTGACCTTACTATACCTAATAACGATACTGTTAATGGCATTTAAAACCGAACTAGAATATGCCCGTACTAGAATAATAATTATGTATGTTTAGCAAGTAAACAGTTACGTAACCCGTTACCTAGTATAAGCATATCATTTTTATCTCCATATCTCTAAAAATATGAGAACCGTGGCGCATTTAACCGTATAAAAGAATACATTTAAAGCTCTAGAACATTTTATTAAACGTTTCGTTTCTGTATCTCGAAGAAATAGTAATTCTATTAGAGCCATTGCAGACGAAGACAAAATAATCTGTGTATATGTATGTTGGTTCTTCAAAATAGGCTATTGACTTCATTGTAAAATTATGGTTAAAGTAATACCCTATAAAATTTTGTGGCTGCAACTATAAATGCTTTATGCATCGTTTATATCTGCAGTATGCATTCTTACATTATTAATTAAATTGCAACTAACTCGATACTGGAAAGCAACAACCAAACGGTTTTTTGATGGCATGGCAAACACCGAACTATGAAATAGTTGTTTAACAATTTTCGTCGCCTGTCTTTACGATGATTAATTATCATTTAAAATTTAAACAAAAAAAAGCAACTTATTTGATCCCTTAATATACTAAGGCGGGAGAAGCGGTAGGTACCTAAGTCATTCCAAACAAAAAAATATTTTTGGAAATCATATGATAACGGAGTTCTGGGGTAACAAAAAGTAAAAATATACAACTGATTTTATTTTTTATATGCAATCTAGTTGAGAAACTTCTCTTTTTTTAAGTCAGCGCAAAATTGTGCCTCTGCGAGCAAAAGTTTCTTGTCTGCTAAGGCCTTTACTTGTTCGACCTACACAGAACAGGGCGTTGTTCTAGTTGCCAGTGAAGAAAAATCCTCAAAAGAGAATAGTCCTTTGTGGAGTGCCAACAAACAGGCGAACATCAAATAATTATTTGGCAATCGTCCATCAAGAATTCAAAGTCACGCAGACAGGTCATCCTTCGTTGTCCGACGCTATAAGTCAGAAGTCAATGACCTACTAACTATTAATACCATGTAAGATAGGAACCTATCTACGTGATCCACCTTTGTAAAGGTTCATTTTAATTCTCTTGAGTGTGATAAAGTATTTTAGTTGCCCCTTCGTTGATAAAACGGTTTAGCATTACTGATTTAAGTGGGATATTTTATAGGCTGCTATGATGTAACTATACCAGACAAATTTCTCAGTATCACAGCGTATTTGAAATATTGCTTTTTGTTTAACTAACTATTCATGTTAACCCGTTAGCCCGGGTGGTGTTACCCATCACCATACGCAGGGGCAAATTGAACCGAATTCTGTTTTATTTTTACATAATTAAGTGATTGCGACTTGTTAGATAAATATTGGTATAATCTTGTACTTTAGCAATTAGTAAGTTTTCTTATTATTTTAGGCAAGGATTAACTCTTAATATTATTCTCGTTTTATTTGTCCAACTGTTACAAACTTGTGATAGTAGTCAGTCTGCCCTATCGGTACAAACTACATATATTATCAAGTTACCTCTTTACCAAGAGGATTATCATCATCCAATGGTATTGGTAATATCGTACACATAGCGTAGAAACGTCGACTAGGATGTATAAAAATAGGCTTCAGCGCGAATAACGCTTTTTGTGACTGGCATAATATATTACATAGTTCAATGCAACATGTGATATATCTTTTAGTAGTACACTTCCTATTAGAATTTATCAAATAAGTACTCCCTAGCTATTCCTACTACCTCCAAACTGACAAAACCGTAGGTAGATGGCATAGCAAAAACTCAAGTTCCGAAAGCGCCGGCCGACCACAAATATAATCACGAAGATAGCACATATAAAGCCACATTGTAGTTAATTATGGTCGTGTATAAGCTCATTATGAAACCAGCTGGCAGCCCGGCAGATGAAATTAGTATAAAATCTGCATAAGTGCTTCGTAGTTATGCCAATCAGGCTGTGAACAAGCATACGGCTCATCTGATGGTTAGCGGTTGTTGTGAGGTAAGAATGTATGCAACACAGGGGGCAAGTTACTCCATTCTCTGCTAAGCTTCACTTTAATAACTTACCTACCAGATAAGGTGACACAACTTTAGTGATATCCAGTTTAGACTATAATTATTTACATTTTTACTTATATCAATTTGCGTGTAATGCGTGTTGATTACAACAGGTGCTTAGTTTCATTGTCTTGACTATTGCATTTTTCTATTGGAATAACTATAGCAGCACTTCTAGATCTATTAAGTGTTGGATAGACGGCAATCATAGTTAGCAGTAGAATCGAGCTTGCAGTATAGACTGTGTTTTTCGCTGGTATGTATCTTGCTAACATAAACAGGGATATGATCTAATTATCCATGACTTATTATGTATTGATAGCCCATTTCTAGTCGATCACTGTTCAGAAATTGCGCTTTTGTTGAACTATGTAATATATTACTTTTGTTTTTAACGCTTTTCACTGGACTCTGTTTAAATGTTATAAATTACGACGCAATTGATGCAAAACAAACGTTCAAGAGTAATTTACAGAGACTTAATATAAATGTGTAACGTAATACTACACGTATTGCGTTATAATATCTCGCAGGCGCTTAACGCCAGCTTAGCCAGACATCGTTCGCAATATTACCAAATATGGTCGTCATATTCACTAGCCAAAGGCAGTTATGATTTATAGGTTTATGCCTTTATAAGATGGGTGCGCGTTGTAGAATGGTCACTTTCCCTAGACATCGGAACGCTGCCGCTACACCTCGCGATTATTCTACATTCTACTTCCTATCTAATGTCCCGCTGGGGTTCTTCCTACGGGCTCACTGCACCTGACGTTCTTGCTACGTGCTACAAGCCACGAGCTGCTGGCGCCGTGCCGCTACTAGCCAGCTGCCACCCAAGCCTCCGTTCCTGCCTATGAGCTCCTACAGCCAGGCCACGGACGCCTGAGCCTGACCGCTCGGCCCACATCGGCTGCACCGCCTGAGACCCCGCTCAGCCTGAACATCGACCACAGAGCTGCCTGTGCAGCGCACCTTGGCCAGCTCATCGGCGACCCTACGAGCAGCTACCCTGCGAGCGTCGGCGAGCAGCAGGAGTCTACACTCCAGCCATCAGGCCAGTGCTTACCTAGTTCGGTCATACTGTATGTAAGCGGTAGTGAGACATAATAAAGAACTTGTTCAGCCTAGCAGTGTTTCTCTCGAACCCCGACATCCTACCTGAGATCCTCCGTCTCAAATGCGTATTACGCAGGGATCGGCGATTAACATTGTTTAATTATTAACCCTAATATTTGGAGTGACGTATATAAGAAATCCCGTCGCATTGTCAGGTTTGTTTGTATATCTTGCATGTTTACGGAAAGACATTGAGAGTCGAAAATCTATTTCTACTTAACAAGAACTACCTAAACCATCCTAGCGTTTTGATGTCACATGACATACATACATACATATCGACTGTGAACTGGCAATAGGTCCTATCTCATTTTTTTGCAGATTTCACTTTTTAATGCCAATTTATACCATTTAATACTCCACATCGTTGCAAGAAAGCCATACTTAAATACATTTTAATTTAGCGCCAAAATTCGCTTTATTCAACTTGTACTAACTGCAACTCGCAGCGAATGGGAGCATTTCATCCTATCTCGCCAAAAATGTACGGACATGAACGTGATTTCGCGCACTCTTAAAACAAATAACTGTTTTATGTGGATTCATTAGGATTCGGAGCCCTAAGTTATAAAGAGATATTATTGAGGACTTCTAGAAGCTGCCGTGTGGTTGACGGCATAGAATACAAGTGTCACCACCCCCTATCTTCCCGTGGGTGTCGTAAGAGGCGACTAAGGGATAACACGATGCAAATACCATCTTTGCGTAGAGACGGAAAACTCGACATCAAACCCTATACGACTGCCTCGTTGGTCTCGCGGCATAAATGTGCGCGTGGGATCGGGAGGTCCCGGGTTCGATTCCTGGGTCGGGCAGTGTTGTTGGGTTTTTCTGTCACGAAATTCTCAGTAGCAGCACGGAGTCTGGAAATGTGCCCGGTACGGCAATAGGCTCGCCCCTTATTACGTGGGACTAAAGTACTTATATCTGGCGAAAAGTGGGTGTAGAAATACACCTCTGCCTACCCCATCGGGGATAAAAGGCGTGACGATATGTATGTATGTATGTTCTAGAAGCTAAAATTGTAGGTTTTGTTATAAATTTATTATTAATATTTAAGATTTCTACATCATTAATAATCTGTAAATCGAGATAGTACATCATGCATTGCCATTCAAACTTTTGGCAGATTGGAATTATTCAGAGATGGATCTATTCAACTAAGTATAACATCAACAGAAAATACCTTTCATTAGGTTAATCAATACGTATACCTACGATAAAATACATGCTTCTAAGTTGCACCATTCCGCTATAAGTTGTTATTGACGTATTATTCAAGTATTATCCGTATAATAATGTGCCCGGTAGATGGCAATGGGCTCGCCAACTATTATATAGGGACCGAAAAATAACTGGCAAAAAGTGTGTGTGTAATACACCTCTGTCTACCCCTTCGGGGATAAAAGGTTCACGTCTTTTACCCCCTTTAGTTATGATATCAGCATTTACGGCTTGATGTTCTAGCCCATCGAGTCACACAGGCTTGCTGCTTAGGGATTGCAGGGCTATGTTCTAACAACCTACTAACTAGCCAATTGTTTGGTTGGATTCGATAGAGCATAAATAATAATGGAAATGATTTGTGATTACAAATGATTTATCCGTCTTGATCTTAACTGCGAAATGCCTAAATATCGGCGCCTCAATAGACAGAAATCTAAGTCTCTGACCCGCGATATCCGCCGATACAATACCAAATGTGTTCAAGAGGCGATCGAACGGAACAAAGGCTCTAATGTATTCCAGAGAGATATGTCTATCGGGCAAAGTCAGCTAACAAAGCTGAAGACGGAGGATGGCAGTGTTGTATCATCCAGACCTCAGTTCTTGGAGGAGATCGAAAGGTTCTATGGAAACTTATACACGACCCCGCCAACACACGCGACCCTAGAGCTAGATCGACCCGACACCGTACCGAAGACAGCCCGGACGTCAGCATGCACGAGATTAGTGTGGCCCTACAAAAGCTCATAAACAACAAGGCACCGGGTGATGACAGAATTACGACAGAGCTTTTGAAAGCTGGCGCCATACCCGCTTTGGAAATGCTTCGTAAGCTTTTTAATTCCGTCATACACGAGGGTAAAATGCCACAAGAGTGGCTCAGCAGTGTGGTGGTGTGCCGTCTTCAAAAAGGTTGACAAAACCCCTGTAAAGAATTGCAGACCCATCTCACTTCTGAGCCACGTCTATAAGCTGTTGTCAAGGTTAATCACTAGTCTTGGGCGTAATAGTTCGCGACTGAGATCGAACGATCTAGTTCGCCGCGCCTAAACGAACTAGTTCGCTCTTTTAGTTCGTTAGTTCGTGTTTCGTTCCCAGCTCTTCGCTCTTCGCAGCAGGAGCAGTTTTGAAACGAGCGAACGATCTGCCTTAAACTGAACTATTTTAAGAAGTTCGTTTGCTCTGCCTTATATTAATTATTTAAAGCCGTTCGTTTGCTCGTTATTTAAATCTGCTGCTGCTGCGACGGGACGATTGAACATAGCACAATTACTAATAAAATGTTGGAGACAAAAATATGTATAATGATCCCCTTTTGACGAGACCTTTACTCGTTCTGTCACGAACGACTGAACTATGGAGCGGGCTATTTGGGAAACTAGTTCGCGTAGTTCATCTGTGGGAGTCACTCTTTCGAACTAGTTGGTTCGCGAACTACACAAGACTATTAATCACGAATCGTCTCGCTTGCAAGCTACACGACTTCCAGCGTTCCGAACAAACCAGTTTCCGAAAAGGCTAATAATAGGCACCACATACTGAACACATAGAAGGCCGAGGAGTTTATCCAGCGCTATGCTTGGCGTTTGTAGACTATGAGAAAGCCTTCGATTCGATCGAAATCTGGGCAGTGCTGCAGTCTCTCCAACGGTGCCAGATCGACTATCGATACGTTGAAGTGCTGAAGTGTTTGTACGAAAACGCGGTGACGTGTCAGTCCGCTTCCAGGACCAGAGCTCGAAACCTATTCGACTACAGCGAGGGGTGAGGCAGGGAGATATTATATCTCCGAAACAATTCACCGCTGCGCTTAAAGAAGTCTTCAAGATTCTGGACTGGGAAGGACTCGGTATCAACATCAACGGCGAGTACTGTATCATTCATCTTCGACTCGCTGACAATATCGTAGTCATGGTTTCTCAACCATGACTACGATATTGTCAGACCATGGAAGACCTCGTCACAATACTCGGTGGCGTCTGTAGAGTCTCCCAACAAGTAGGTCGAACAAGACGAAAATCATGTATAACGTCCATGTTGTACCTGCTCCTATAGATATCTTATTTGTGTATATTATATATTTATGTATTTTGTATTATATTTAAGTAAAACTACATCAGTCTCAATTTAATTGTAAAATACACCTACCTTTAATCTCTGCACTACCCTAAGGTAGACTGGCGGAAAATGCCTAAGGCATTAAGTCCACCTTGTATACGCATTGTGTATATGAAGTTTTAAAATAAATAAATAAATAAATAAATATCTTCACGTCCGATATCCCGCAGTGTCTCAAGACGAAAGCCTTGACCAGTGTGTGTAGCCAGTGTTGTCACTCAAAGGGCGATGGAAAGAGCTATGCTCGGAGTTTCCATGCGAGATCGTATCAGAAATGAGGTGATCCGCAGGCGAACCAAAGTCACCGACATAGTTCGCCGAATAGTCAGGCTGAAGTGGCAGTGGCAGGAATATAGCCAGAAGAACCGATGGCCGTTGGAGCAGAAAGGTTCTGGAGTGGCGGCCACGAACAGGACGTCGTAGCAGAGGTAGGCCTCCTGCAAGGTGGCCTAATAATCTTGTTGGGATTATATTATATATTATATGCTGCAAACATGTTTTTTCTTCCTCCTCTAAAGTTGTCAAAATTGAGATAGGACATGTTGCCAGTTCACAGTCGATATATAGATACATAGACTCACGCCTGTTTCCCGGAGGGATAGGCAAAGACTACAGAACGCCATTTGCAACGATCCTGACATATCTCTCTTGCTTCATAAACTCCCATCAAATTTCTCATGCATGCGCTTCGGTTAAGGGTACTTCTAACATGACATTTACTAACATTTCCAACGCAAGAACAAAAATCGTTTACATAGCTAAACTTGCAATCGACTGCACGGTTGGCGCAAAGGTTTAAGCGGCCGCTTCGTCGCTTGACACTGCGTCAAGTGTCATGGGTTCAATCCCCACACAGGACAACACTTTGTGTGATTCATAAATTATTGTTGGGTGTCTGGGTGTTTTTTGTCTGTTAGTTGTATGTTTGTAAGGTCCCTCGCGCTCACGCGAAAACACGCTAAGACGTAGAGTTGCGGCAACAGCCCGCGCTGTCAAGTATCAAGTAAGGTCCCTCGCGACTCAGTGCTCGGCCACAGTGAAAGGCGGGCGCGGGTGCGGGTGCGGCGCGGGAAACTCAAACATATGGAACTCTATAGGAGTGTCCGTAGTGGACGAGCGGGGCGGCGAGCGGTGCAACGCGGGGAGCACGCGGGCAACTCAAACCATAGGACTTTCATACAAGTGTCCGTAGTGAATGTGCGGGCGGCAAGCGGGAAACAATGCGGAGCGTGCGGATCTCAAACTTTTATGAGTAATTATTAAATCAAGTGCGAGTCGACCTCGCTCATCAAGGAAGACTGTTTATAGATATAGGTATATTCGGTATATATGTAGATAATGCCATGGATACTGACCCAATTACTTTGTACTCTATAGAGTTTCTTTAGACTAATCAGGAGTCTCACACAATTTGAGACTGAAAGTAAATTTATGTTACCCCAACTTCAAAGCGCGGGCAGTCGCGGGCAAAAGCTAGTATTATATTATGATGAACTTAAAAATGCAAAGTATCTATATAAATTCTAATTTTTTGATTTATATACATTACCACATATCTCTTTTTAACCCTTCCATTCGTTCCTAAAGTTACTAGAATTTTCCAATTTTTATTCAAAATATTAATTATTTTTAAATGTTTGCCAAATATTCATAAACATTTTCCAAATTTCATAAAAACCGAAATTCTCATAACAGCTATAAATGTGATTTGAACCCACGTCCTCAGACCGTGAGGCGGTTGCATTATCCGCACGGCTATAGCCTTGTTATCAGTTAGTTGCGAATTTGGCGAACAATTGACAGAGTGTTACTATGGTGAGTGTTAACGTCATCTAACTGAAGACGCATATTAATCTAGCCACGATCCGTCACAATACTAAATTTGACAAACATTGCACACCGCACCCGCAAACGCGCCACTACGGACACATGAAGACGCGCGCGGCGCCGCGCGCGGCCCGCGCGCGGGCTGCCCGCGCTACTATGGCCAAGCACTCAGGATTTAGTTCTAGTGAAGGAGTTGTCTTATAAATAAAATATAATTGTTTTTAGTCGTGAGTATCCGTTGATTTAATATCTGTCTCTCGTGATACAGGATTTATATGCTAGGGCGGATGTTGTGTTTTTAATAATATGATCATTAAATTGTCTTTTTAACGCACGTTAAAAAGGGTGAGGTTTGACACCTATATTTTATTAAATCACCTTTCAACTAGAAGCAATGAGTCCAACTGCCGCATTATTTATTGGATAATCTCTACCTACGCAATAAAATATGCATCGATCGATGCACGTTTTTTTTTTTTTTTATTTCGACTTTCTCATGTACCCGTGTGTCGGAGTATAGGGTATCGCCGAAGCATTCGTCGCTACCGCCCGACGGGTATTGGCCCGCCAGATGGTGTTGGGCTCCGCCGCCAAAACACCCAGCGGCCGCAGAGGATAGGGAGGACGGCAACGCAACACCGCATCTCCTCTTCCTCTGAGGCCCCACCGTGATGCAACAATGGTGCGCCCCCATTTGGTCGCGGGAGATAGGGCGCGCGGCAACGCAACACCGACACGCCTCTCCTCCTGCGACCGCGCCCGACTGCGAGGGACAGAAGAACTGTCCCCCGCACCGTTGGACGCATCCTGCGCAGGCCCCTCTAAGCCCACGCGGGGCGTCCTCTCCCGGGATCTCTCTTAGTTTTACCGTGGGTCACCTATCCACGGTTACTGAGCCCCTCCACCATGACAAGGTGGAGATCCCACGGGGGGGATCAATGCACGCTGTGGTTGTAAATAAAATTGAGGAAATAAATATTATTGAGGAAATAAATATTATTATATTATAGTGACAACATAATTATCATGGTTTAAATTTGAGAGCCGAAAATCAGGCTCAGTAGAGTGTCATTGGAGAGGTCTATATCTTGCAGTGGACTATGGTCGACTGATGACCATGATATTTGTGAGCAAATTGCCAGTAAATAAATGAACACCATTGAATAAGCTTTAATTGGTTACTGTTTATTACAATGCGGTTAAAATAATAAATATCGTAATAGAGCGGAATATAAATAATTAATGTCAACTATCGTAAAATGATAAAGACACAGACGACGCCATCTAACGGACGCGACGAAAAGTACAAATACATGCAAAATCCTGAATCGCGCTATTACAAGATTCAGACACGATTACGATATATATAAGAACTCGCCAATGTTTCTCGGGCCACGGTCCGCCAGAAACGAACACAGCCTGGTCTGAAGATCATCCTTCTAATTGGAGGAACAACACACTCCATTCTTTCAGTGTTTGTAAGATAGAAGCCGTCTTATATGTGAAGTTATTAGAAACTACCAACACATAATATGTGAATGTTTTTGAGGATCCATCATTATTTTTAACTTATAAAATTCATATCATTCTGTAGTACCATTATATCCCGAAGTAAATTTTAAGTTAATATAAAGGTACCTATAAAAAATGCACTTACCTATTAGGTATAATATAATTATGTAATTAAACTTTGAAATTATTGATACATATAGGTTTATTACATTTTTGATTCAGTGATGTTATATTATTTTTTGTTTTTGTTAAAATTATCATTTATTAATACGAGAGAACAGTGGCCTGAAAGAAGATGTCGTGACTAGGATTGATAAAGGAATGCTGAAGTGGTTTGGACACGTGGAGCAAATGAGTGAAGAAATAATGACGAATCAGATCTATAAGGCAAATGTGTATGAGCAAGTCGGTAACGGCAGACCTCGTCGGACATTCCTCGACCAAATTGAGTCGTCCTAAAAACGGCAAGGTCCGAAGTACCCGAAACCGGCGAGCATGTATGAAAAGAGTAATGAGTGTAGAGGAAGCGCATGAAGTTTGTAAGGATAGAAGCAAGTGGCGTTCTGTTGTCTCTGCCTACCCCGACGGGAAAAATGGCGTGAGTATATGTATGTAAAATTATTCTGTACAACGCAATAAATTATAAATTCTTTAGACAATAAGTACTGAGATCTGTTCTATGAGAGCCAAATATTTAGTAACAGGAAACAGAGACAAAATTATTGTCGTTCTAAGAAATGGGATTATTATAAATAATTGGCAAAGGCATGTGATGAGGAGGGATGAAAAGCATGTGACTAGAAAGGTGATAAATTAATATAAGAGTCGAGGGATATAAGGCAAGAGGAAGACCAAAAAAAAGATGGTTGGATTATGTGAAGGATGACATGAATGAAAAGGGAGTGAATAATCAGATGACGTCTGATAGAAGAGAATGGAAGCGAAAAACATTCTGCGCCGACCCCAAGTAATATGGAAACAGGGCAGGCCAAAGAAGAAGATTGGAAAAGTATACAATTTACAATATTCCCATTTTTTAATGCCAATTCTGTTTGATACCAATTGCAATAGCGATATGTTTTGGTATAGTTCTTTCGTAATATGCGCATAACTTTGAAACTCATAACGTAAGTTAAGATACTATTCTCAGTTACATTTCTTCTAACCTCAAAATCAGTGCAACGTCAATATTGATCTCTTCATTCAGTCATCTACGGCCGATGACATACTGAAATTGCAAATTGTAACTTCACAAATTTTTTTTAGCTACGACCCATCCCTGACATACGGGCGAGTCAAACAGCCCGCGTTACCAGCGGTGGTGCCTCACTGGGTGCACTATGACAAGCGGTGCCTCAACTTCACGGCGTTCTTCAAGCAGCCTGTGTACGACAACCCGGACGAGAAGTTCCGAGTGCGGGTCGTGAACATCGTGTACTTTCTGGAAGATGATACGATAACTGTCATGGAGCCCAAAGTCAGGGTAATTGTAACCTTCATATACTTGTTATATATTGTACTACATCTACACAACACCATCTAGCCCTTAACTAAACACAGCTTGTATAGATAAATTCACGAAAGTTGACCACAAATGGCGGCCGTCGCGCATATGTACATTCGTGCACCAATGGCGTTGCTCCATTCTTGACGCATTTAGGGAATGCGTCAAGAACGGAGCCACGCCATTGGCACTCCACCCGCGCCTCACCCCGCACCTCCACGGGGACCTAAAAAATGATTTTTGCGCAGTGGTCATCTTTCGTGAATTTACCTATACTAAGTATGAATTCTACACATTAGATAAACTCTGCCTCGTTGGTCTCGCGGCATAAATGTGCGCGTGGAATTGGGAGGTCTCGGGTTCGATTCCCGTGTCGGGCAGAGTGTTATTGGGTTTTTCCCTTGGGAAATTCTCAGTAGCAGCACGGAGTCTGGTAATGTGCCCGTTACGGCAATAGGCTCGCCCCCTATTACGTGGGACCTAAAAATTCATGGCGAAATGTGAGTGTAATATTACACCTCTGCCTACCCCTTCGGGGATACAGGCGTGAGTCTATTTAAAAAAAAACATACATACAAACTTATTTTTGTAAATACTCACATACATAGAAACACCAAGCCCAAGCCAAACATCCATGTTCACGCACACACACAAACGCATGTTTCGAACCCGTGAACTTAGCTGCAGCAGTGGTTTATACTCCCGCTACGCCATCAGCTGATCGTAGTATATGAGGCAGCGGCTTGACAGAGGCAACTCATTCTTGTATATGTTGGTGTATTCATTCACTGCCTTCGGTGATGCAGAAGTAAGATAAGGTATGTTCGAAACAGTATAGGTATATCGATATTGGCTAAAGAACAAGCAGCTCTTTGACACTTTCATCGTGAGACTACCGATGTGTACTTACAGACCTTCTAGTCTCAAATCATTCACCTTTCTAATACAGTAAGGCTTAAAATATTTAAGGCACACAAATCTGCATTTTTATGAACAATACATGTTATTGAGGCAGCGATAGCTTAGTGGAGAGACAGACAGACTGCTACGCAAAGGGTCTCGGGTTCGAATCCACGGCACGCACCAATGACTTTTCGGAGTTAAGTGCGTATTTAATAGTTAATTATTGATTGCTAAACGGTGAAGGAAAACATCGTGAGGAAACCTGCATGTCTGAGAGTTCTCCATAATGTTCTCGAAAGACATGTGAAGTCTGCCAACCCGCACTTGGCCAGCGTGGTGGACTATGGCCCTTCTCATAGTGAGAAGAGGCGCGTGCCCAGCAGTGGGCAGTATAAAGGGCTGATGATGATGATGATGACATGTTATTGAAATAGATTACAGTTGGGCTGCCCGGAAAATTTGGCCGCGAGTAATAACGTGTTTTCTGTTTTTCATGCTTCGTTGTAAACTAAAAAGCAGTCTAATCCTTTCGCAATTTTCGCCCATCCATCTGCGGTTGCATTCGAAGACTGTACTAAAGAGCTAAAATGCATTTTACATTTCATCCACGCTTACAAAGAACTGAAATAAAGTTTGAAAAAGATGCTGTTATGGTAATCTCATATATAATTATGAAAATGCAAACGCCTATTACAAAATAATATAAGTATTTTTGTGTAGGTATTAAAACTTTAACTATCTAACTCCTATCCTTAAGTCTTTTAAAATAACTAGCACTTTCTTTAACACATTTTTTGAGGTGTATACAAGGACTGAGCCAAGGTTTACAAGTAAATCGACTTAGGTACTTTAACTAATTTTTATAGCAACCAAAGCTAAATTGATTTTAACGGCAACCACGAAATCCTTTACTGCACACGGACCGTCGCGGATCTCGCCGATTTTATTCATGTTTTGTCACATTTTCAGTCTAGTCAGCATAATTAAAGCATGATCATACTTTATCCCGCGGTAAATCTGATCTGAACCAGTGATATACGGTGAGATTTATTTCTGTATAAATTATCACATTTTCTCAGTGGCAACATTTAAGAGATATTCTCGAGCAGATTCAGTCTGTAGATTCCATTCAAAGCCGCATTCTGCTTATTCAGATATGTACCTACCTACATACGCGGGAACTTACCTAGCCAATAAGGTAACTATCACACTAGCGGCTTTGCAATGTCTTGATATGATGACTTTTTTAGCTATGTCACCCTATTCTCAATCTCTGACTATGATAAAAAATTACTGAAACTATCTAAATATTACGGTACTACTCTTTTTGGCGAAAGGCAAGGAGTTGACAAAACAAATTCCATGACGCCGCCACTCTAGAATTAAAATTAAAATTGTATGGTATTAGGGGTCAGGACCCATCATGGATATCAACCGTCTTCATGAATGAATGTTGATCAGCTCCCTCTGAGTTTGTTTGTGGCAAAACGAAAAATGCTTCAGTTTTTTAAGGTACTGCGTGCGTGTCGATGAATTCGTTAAAAATCCACTTATGACAAAAACCATCTCGTTTCAACGAAATAAATTCACGTGTAAGTTTTACATTCATAGGAATATAAAAGATATGCAACTGAAAATTGCTATATATGTTTGTGAACGCAGATCTAACATTTGATTGCCACTAGAACTAGACGTGTACCACAATCCTAATGCAACTCAACTGTATCTGCTTATATTTGCAGTAACGACAGTTATACGTATTGATTTTCTTATTTGCCATTCTATATGGCCAGAGCTGGCCCCACGTGTTTTGTAAAACAATATTATATTCAGCATGCCTAGCCTCTGTCGACACCAACCCTACTAAAGTATGTCGCTACCTTGATATTGCGAACCTCGTAAATGAACCTTTTTTCAGTGGCAACATTTTATTTGAACAAGTTACGTGTGTGCCTGCAACAGAATGACACAAACTTTTGTTTGTCCTGAGAAATAAACCACGTCGAGTTCTGTTTGAGAGCTTTGCTACCCTCATTATTCATGCAAAATATACTACTATAGTAACATCTGAAAACAAAACAATGCCCTTCAAAGCGGATTATGTTTGATTCAAATACAATAGCCATCCCATCAGTCAGACTCATTTCCGTATTTGCGTAAAAGGGCCGCGGCAAATTGTAGGTAGCGGCGTATTGTATTACTGCGTGTGAAAATTTAGTTTGTACTGGAAACTCGTTTATAATGTGTGATAAATAGAAATTAATCCTTTTTTTATGAAATGGATTTGTGTAGGGGTAGAATGAGTCTGATAAATATAGCACTTTGCTGATAATGATAGGCTATGACCGGACGTGCAAACTTTTATGAATGTGGGCGAGGTATAATTACTTACAATAGAGTTAATATTATAGAGTTACTAGCTGACCCGGCAAACGATGTTTTGCAAAATTTTTTTTTTTTTTGAAAAATAGATGTTGGCCTATTCTCATAGATACCGGATAAGCACAAAAAATTTCATCAAAATCAGTCAAGCCGTTTCGGAGGAGTATGGGAACGAAAACTGTGACACGAGAATTTTATATATTAGATAAAAGTCGCAATATCTTTATTTTGTATTTGCAGTCAAATTTTTGGCGCATTTCGGTATTCATTGTACTAAAAGTCGGGTCACATATTGCCTGGATTTAGCATTGCAAATCGGTAAACCAAAGTAGGCACTGACAATTATAAGACTTTAATACAACTAAATATTGATATAATGTAAACAGAACGTCCAAAGGTAAATAGTAAAGTAATATATTTTATGCAAATCAGCTTTTTCATTCATTTTAAAACCCAGAACTATTACCGAAAACCCCCTCGTAACCACGTCCATTAACAGACAAAAATAAGCTAGCAAATGAGCACGCATTTGTCTCGCCGTGAATGGCACGCCAGGCGGTTGCACGCCGCTTTGTTTGCACCGTACGCCCGTGAATGACCGGCCGCTATTCTTCGCGTAAAAATGATTATCCCCGCAGACATGCAGTGATAAATGAATACGTTAGTTATGACATCTGTGATTTTCACGAAATAATTCAGTAGTCCAACGGCCATAAGCGCCTAATTTGATCTAGAAATCAAAATATTAATTATTATTTCTTGCTCTTCGTCACCGAAAAATGTCTGACAAAAAACCAAAAGCTGAATACACCTTCTGGTTTTTTTGCCAGGAAGCAAACTTTCTAGTTTTTTGGCAGGAAATTAAAACATTATGATAGGGTGAATAGAAAGCATGGCAATGGAGGAAATTGACTCTGCCTACTCCGACGAGAAACAGGCGTAGGTGTATGTATGTATGTAATTCAATTCAAAATAAACGGGGACACGAATGGAGTAAAAACAGAAAAGCGCTACAAGAGATCAAATGAAAAATAATCATTAAAAGCAAAAGTGTTGCTTCATTTGGTCGAGTTATCGAGCTGATAATGCAATTGTTGCCGTATTGCATCAAAAAGAATACTTTCATATATTTCGTATAACATTTCCAACTATTTTATAACATTCCCTTTTTCATAAATCAGCCTATGTACAGCATTAATTATAAGTAAGAATATTACAGGGCATGTGGCACAATATAGTTTTTCGTTACTTTCTTACATTTAAAGTGCCAGAACATGTCAATCACTTTGTATAAAATACGGCACAATTTTTTAATGGTATATTCGCATTCGGAAAGCTCGACGGACGAGAACGTAACGCCTGGCAACAAGAATTTTAAAGCTCATCTCGTACTATGGTTTCATAATGAAAGTAATTGCATTAAAATGATGAAATTTTATGCATGGTAATGCATGCTGTATCAGTACGACGGCAAAATTTCGTGACCCACGATACATGTATTAAAAGTGTTAAATAGATTTTGGTATAAGCTCTGCAAATACAATTATAATATTTTGTATTATTGCATAGGGTTCCCACCAAGAATTTAGGGTCCCAGGCCAACCTCACCTGCAAGTGGTGCACCTGCCGATCAACGGACGAGGCTCTGGCAAACAAAATATCCCGATAAGCGGCAATAGGCTCGCCACCTATTACGTGGGATCAAAACACTGGCGAAAAGTGGGCGTTTAATATGCCTCTGCCTACCCCTTCGGGGAAACAGGCGTGAGTCTATGTATGTGTATTATTATGAAAATTCGGAAATTATATGTGTTATAACAATTAAAAGAATATGCCTATGCGTGTACATCGTTACACATGTAAAAGAATCAAAATTTTATCAATAAAGGCGAATTAAATATTAAATGACAAAAAAGGCAAATACATATTTCACTGCAACATTACAGGTGTAATGGTACACCTCTGCCTACCCCTTCGGGGATACAGGCGTTGGTCTATAAAAAAATTCACTGCAGCAGTACTGTTTGATAAGTGGTTATTTCTGAAAAACGATGCATGGTCCAACGAACTTGTTTACGATAATTATTATCAGAATGAAATGATTAATTATCCGTAACTACCGCAACTATGCAAAATGTAGATATAGTTACGAACCCAAAGTAAATAATTCACTCAATTTAATATGTTCTGCTTAAACAACCACAGACTTCGTACTCGGTATAATTAGGATTTTTTTCACTTTCGACTACCATCCCTTGAGGTAAATGTTAAGTAGGTACCTAAGTCAGTAGCCAGGCATTTGCTCAAAGTAGATACCTCTAGTATCAATAAGACATCAGAGCATTTACCAAGTCCGGCACTCACACTAATTACGTACGTGACGTTCGCTTTTATACAGATAACGTAATTTACTTATATGGACGCGCAGCCACATGTAATGTAGCTGTATAGGTTTTATAAAAATAAGTGTTTAGTATGGGTTGGTACTTCGGTAATTATGCTGGTGCCAGCTGATGATAAACTAAAACAGCAACCATAATATATACACCGTGATTCCCGAAAAGTATGCACTCAGCCCATGATATACAAGCTACCTATAATATTTATTTGTTTTTCCGAATTTTTTTTTCGCCTCAATAAAATTTTTCATAGCATAACAATGTGGCGGTCGATGCATAAGGTCAATGCACTTTATTTATAACCTTAAAAGTAGATTACCCTTTGTTCACGACACATTTTAGTCATAAAATGTGTAAAATTTTAATAGAAAAAAAATTGTAAGTATATTTTGTAAAATAAATATTGTAGGTAGCTTCTATAACATGGGCTGAGTACATAATTTTCGAGAAAACACTGACTTAAAAACCATGGTGTTTAAAGCTGTGTTTCCTTAGCACTATAGAATTTATAGAAGCAACACTACAAATATTCAATTCATTGCCCATCAAGAAGAACAGCAAAGCAATACGGTCATGGAAAGAAAGGTGAACTGTCAGTGGCATTGTATATTTTCTTGGTATAGCCTGGTCCATCAAGGTTGTTAGTTAATATAAAGTATGTTTACCAACGAACATATGATTGTATATCTTTCATTAGTTGTTATACGCCTATATTAAACTCACTCCTTTCAGCGACTGTTTTCGACATACCTACCTACTTAGTTTCAATTTATAAGAGTATACGCCGCGATGGGTTTTTACTTGAAATTTGTAATTCGCAGGTGCATTTACATTGTGCCGCATTTTAGTTTCATCGAGTTTTGAACCACAACGCAACGATTATAAAGATGTTTCTTTGACTTCAAAAGCTAAACAAAAAATTAAATTTGTTTCCATAAATCTTTCGCATGATACAAACATTATGTTTTATACATATGCTACTCTTCTACGTAAGGTAGTAAACGTATCTGTCTTTAATTATCATACATACATACATACATACATATACTCACGCCTTTTTCCCGTCGGGGTAGGCAGAGACAACAGAACGCCACTTGCTTCTATCCTTACAAACCTCACGCGCTTCCTCTACACTCATTACTCTTTTCATACATGCTCGCCGGTTTCGGGTACTTCGGACCTGGCTGTTTTTTAGGACGTCCCCAATTTGATCGACGAATGTCCGACGAGGTCTGCCGCGACCGACTTGCCCACACACATTTGCCTTATAAATCTTATTCGTCATTCTTTCTTCACTCATTCGCTCCACGTGTCCAAACCACTTTAGCATTCCTTTCTCAATCCTAGTCACGACATCTTCTTTCAGACCACTGCTCTCTCGTATAGTTACGTTCGGAATTCTATCGATCAGTCTCACCCCACACATACTACGCAGTGATCGCATCTCAACTGCGTTAATTCTACTTTCATGCCTTTTCTGCCATACCCAACTCTCACTTCCATACATCAACGTGGGGACAAGCACTCCATTATGAACCGCCAATCGCGCCTCTTTCGGCACAGTCTGGCCGTTCATAAAGGCATACAGTGCTCCATTTACACGATTGCCCGCAGTCACTCTCCTTTCAATATCTTCTTCACATCTTCCGTCTCTTGTAAACACGCTACCCAAATATACAAATTCTTTTACTTGCTCTACTTTTTCATCTTCAATCGTAATATTACACTCAGTCAAACTTTCATCTTTTTCAAACACCATCACTTTCGTCTTTCTTGCATTAATTTTCATACCTTTAGCTTTAAAGCTCTCATTCATGCAGTCAATCATTTCTTGCAACTCATTCGCCGATAGTGCAAGGATGACTTGATCATCGGCGTACAACAGGCACTTAAGGCGAGGTTGCAGTACTTTTTAAGATTTTTGAACGTCTGAAAGTCCCATGAACTATGATATTTTTAATGAATAAAAATTAAAGTATAAAAGTTGAACATATCTTCTTGTTTGAAATAGAATTAGTTTTTATTATAAGTAAAATCGATTAGATCGATTGAGTAACATTTTGTTTAGTCTATTGAAAATTTCTGACAATGGTCACACTGAACTGTCACTTCCGTCTTCCGCTTGAAAAAATTAACACGCCGTTTGCAAGCTCGCGTGCCTTGTACCTAAATTAAATTGATCGCCCTTTGAATTAACGCGAATTGAATCAACTTGTAATTAACTTAATACGTAATTGCCGCTTTTGACTTCCGGCAAGGTTTGTTGTAAATTGATGACATAGTGAACTTTTGTGAAAAGTTTTGTGAACCGCTAACGTGCATCGTGGTCTGGAGAAGGACTTCGCCGAATTGTAAACTGGTATCCATTGATTCTCTTGTTATTTTGGCCAAAATTATAAATTAATCTATAGGTCCACTTCAAGAACATCACCAGGAGCTATAAGGTAAAATCTTCATATAACTACTTTATAATTTGTCATCGCTGAGAATCTCAGCAATATATGTCAGACATTTGATTACTTTAGGACAACTGGATGAATATAAATTAGCTTCCACTGTGCTTACAACCAATTCCCAGTAAGCCTACGGTAATTCTAGACATAATTTTGGAAGCAGAGCTGTAGTTGAAATTTAGCCGCTGTTGCATTACTGAGTACAAACCTCAGATTGGTATAAGCTTGTACCTTATCACCTTGTAGACAGTATTGTAGTGTTTGTCAGGTCATTTATTGTCTAAAATACATAATATTTAATTGTATAAGTTGACCTAGATAATTTGCAACACATTGTCACATAACCTCAATCAGTAATTGTTGATTTGTATTGTTGAAAAATCTAACTTAAATTTGTTGTTGCATTAATAAGTCAGTTTGTTTGGATACATAACAGCTGTATGTATCAATAAATTTAGTAAATTTAGTTTATTGCATATATTCATAAACATTATAACCAACTTGACCTTGCCACTTGGGCGGGTCACATTAATAAACTTTGTTTTGTTATAATATAGATAATATTGCTAGGTAACACGTATTCTGTGCTTACTTACTATTGTATATCTCAAATAACACAGCCAGTCTGTCTGTTGCAAATAATTTATTAATTAATTTGAAGTTCAACTTTTAATTTGTTATAAGTTACAACTTTGATAACTTTTATGTTTGATTCTTCAATATATTGAAACTATTAATTTTGTTGGACAGTAGATACCTGTCACTTGCCTGCACTTGCAGTAAACAGGCTAATATTTTGTTGGTTTCAAAGAATTAAGAAAAAATAAGTTTTGATTGTTAATATTATTTAACGCTTGTCCGGGCTCTTTTGAATTTTGATTATGTCAGCTATCAAGGACTTGCGTGCGGCTGCTGGTGCTATTGCGTCAGATTTGCGCTGGTTTGCCTCGGCCAGTGCTTTAGTGAACCGGCCTGATCGCCAGCAGGCCTTACTTCAAAGGTACGAGCGGATCGATGATCGCCTGGCAAGTGTGGAACAGCAGTTCCGCACTTTCAGCGCTTGCTGTCTCGAAGTGTCAGTCACTGATTTCACTGCTGACCAGCGAAATAAGGTCAGCGAAGACTATGCCCAGGTCTTAGACCTGTATGATGCTGTCTCCAATAGTGCGAGACAACTAGTTGCCGATAGGGAAGGGCAACCCGGCCTGAAGCAGGAGCTTCCTAGGTCAGCACCGGGGCTGGTGAGTAGGCTCCCTACTTTGGACCTCCCCCATTTTGATGGCTGCCTAGGAAGCTACCTGGGCTTCGTTAATTTGTTCGACAGCCTAGTCCATGATAGGGCTGACCTTCGGCCGGCACAAAAGTTGGCCTATCTAATGTCGGTACTGGATGGGGAGGCAAAGGGCCTCATCCAGCATCTGCCCGTGTCTGACGAGGCGTACCAGACGGCTCGGGACCTAATCACCCGTAGGTACCATAACAAGCGTGGCCTTGCCGACACGCATATTGAGCAGATTTTGGGTTTGCCGACGCTCACCCGGGTCTCTGGGTTGCGCACCCAACTGTTGAACCCGCTCTTGGTGGCCATCAACGCACTTAAGTGCCTTGACCTGCCCGTGGGCCAATGGTCCTATCTATTGGTGCACATTGTCCTTAAGAAGCTGCCTGCCGACCTGAGGTCGCGTTTTGAGCAGCGCTTTGGTGGGGATAGCGCGACCCATCTGCCCCCCTTTGCTGACCTGGAGAGGTTCCTGGAGGATGAGTGCCGGGTCTTGGACAACTCCGGTGGTGACACGCCGGCTAAGACGCAGCCGCCCAAGGTCAAGGAGCAGGCTCGTGGTCACACCCGAGCCAATGTTGACCGGCGCCCTCCTCGCTTTGCGGTCACGCAGAGCCCAGCGGAGTGCTCCTACTGCAAGGTCACGGGGCACAGAACGGCCAGTTGCAGGGCATTTTTGGACCTTCATGTCGCCTCTCGTAGGCGCATCGCGAATGCCCGCCGCCTTTGCTTTTCTTGCTTGGGGTCCCACTACCAGCGAGACTGCCCAAACTCTCGCCCCTGTCCTCACTGTGGAGGACAGCATTTGGACATTCTCTGCATGAATGCCAGAGAGGTTGGCCGCTTGTCCAACCAGCCGACGCCGCGCACGGGCGGGTGTTTTGAAGGTGCCAGCCAAGGCTCACCGGCGCGTAGCCGAGAGTCGCCTCGCTCAATGGATCGCCACTCACCCCGCTTGGAGAACCGTAGCGTGCGCACGCCTCCTCTCTCTCACACACCTGAATGTGCTGTTCAGCGTCACCAGCTCCATGACTGCTGCCCCAGGTATTCCCCTCCTTTGGCGGAGCGTCCCCGCCTTGACTCGCGCCCACCTCGTTTTGGGCGGGTGCGTCACTATGACCCCCCACAGATGGCGCGCGGATCGAGTCATCGCGCCTTTGAGGACTTCAAGCCGCACCCCCATTTTGATTTGCCTGGTCCTGGCCAACGGTCGCCGCCCAGGCAACAATAGGTAATTAACTCCTGCCCTATAACGCCAACCTCCCCCATTGAGACCGTTATCCTACCAACGGTTGCTGTTAGGGTCTGGGGACCCACGGGGACCTCTGTTGTTGTCCGTGCTATATTGGACACAGGTTCACAAGGTTGCATTGTTTCCACTTATTTGGTAGGGCAGGTTAAATTAAATATGGGCTCTTTTCCAAATTGTATACGGGGCATAGGGGACGTAGCCTCTAATGTTGAAGGGCAAGTTAAGGTTTTGTTTGGCCCTGTTGAATCTTCACACCTGAGGATTAGAACCTCGGCTATTGTGCTGAAGAATATTTTGGGTATGCATCCACAGAAACAGCTACCTGCTGCTGTGGTGAATTTGACATCGGGATTGGAACTGGCAGACCCCAAATTTGACACACCGGGACAAATCGACTTGTTGATTGGCTCTGATGTCCTCGGTGGAATTTTGATTGGTGGGAAACTAGTCTTGGAGCCAAATGGTTTGACTGCCATCCCGACCATATTTGGATTTGCTTTGATGGGACCTGTACCTAGGGACCCCCCTCCACCTGAACTTGACAATTTGTTGGCTGTAGGCTCCGCTCTCTCTGATGCGGTTCAGAGGTTTTGGGAGGTAGAGGAACCCCCTCAAGCTGCCCGTTTGAATCCAGAACATGAGGAGTGCGAGCTGTTCTTCCAGAACAACACTGGTCGACTCCGTTCTGGTCGGATCATTACGAGGCTACCATTTCTGTCTGTTCGGCCTCCGCTTGGTGAGTCACGACCTTTAGCCGAAAAGAGATTGTTGGCTATGGAACGCCGCATGGGTCGTGATCCGGAGCTCAGACAGAAGTATATTGAGTTCATGAGAGAATATGAACAATTGGGACACATGTCTGTGTCAAATTTGGATTGGCGTTCGGTGGAGCACTACTTTCTCCCGCATCATGCGGTATTGAAGCCATTGACTGGCAAGCTGCGCACAGTGTTTGATGGTTCTGCGCAGACTTCAACAGGCGTATCCTTGAACCAGTGCTTGCATTCTGGTCCCAAGTTGGTCAAGGACCTTTGTGACGTCATCACCAGCTTCCGACGACATCAGGTTGTCTTTGTGGCCGACATAAAAATGATGTTCAGGCAGACGATTATCCACCCTGATGACCGTCGTTTCCAGCTGATCCTTTGGAGAGAGTCTCCTCGCGATCCCATGGTCGTCTACGAGCTCAATACTAATACGTACGGGTTAAGGTCAAGCCCCTACTTGGCAATACGTTCTCTTTGGGAGCTCGCAGACCGCGAAGGCTTACGTTTCCCACGAGCCTCCGCCATCTTGAAGGACGATATTTACGTCGATGACATTTGCTCGGGCGCCTCCACAGCGGACGAGGCGATCCTCCTGCGGGACGAATTGATAGGTATTTTGGCCTCCGCTGGTTATGAGTTGCGCAAATGGATTTCCAACTCACCAGCGCTTTTGGAAGGCTTGCCAGAGGATCATCAGCAAGATCCACATCTATTTGAGATTGTTGACAACCCCGCCATGATGGCTGTTCTAGGCGTTCAGTACAGACCAGTCCAAGACATCTTTACGTATAACGTAGACTTGAAATTGCCTTGTTCTTGGACTAAACGTCTCATATTGTCTACTGTCGCCAGAACCTTTGATCCGAACGGTTGGATCTGTCCAATTATATTTTGGGCAAAATGCTTCTTGCAGAAGCTTTGGACAGCAGGATTGACCTGGGACGAACCTCTACACGGCACTCTTGTTGAGGAATGGACCTCTTTTGTATCCTCACTTCCTGCCGTCAACGAGATCTCCTTGCCTCGTCCCATCCTTCCTCCCGGGAAGTACAAGGCCACCCTTCACGGGTTTTGTGATGCCTCGGAACGTGGTCACGCGGCTGTGGTGTACTTGCGCACAGTCAGTGCCTCAGGTCAGGTGAGAGTTTCCCTGATCATGGCAAAGAGCAAGGTGGCACCCCTTCGGACATCTCTGACCATTCCAAAATTGGAGCTCTCGGGAGCAGCTCTACTTGTACGCTTATTGAACCACGTGTCTAGTACTTTGGGTAAAAGCATTTGTATTAGTGGGACCTACGCCTGGACAGACAGCCAAATTGTACTTTGTTGGTTGAAGGCGTCTGTCCACACCTTGGAGGTATTTGTTGCTAATCGCGTTTCCCAAATCCAGAAATCCGAAGTCAAGCTTGTTTGGAGACACGTGCCAGGTGAGCTCAACCCGGCTGATTCTGCCTCGCGCGGATGCTTGACGCCTAGTTTGATAGGTCATTCGCTGTGGTGGGGTCCAGAATGGTTGAGTCGACCAGAAATTGATTGGCCTCGAACGCCAGTTTTGAATACTTCTGATTTGCCGGGTCTACGAACACTCGCTCTTGAGAAGGTGGAATGCGCCTTCGACCCCGATTTTTTGTTGAATCGTTACAGCTCCCTCGACAAGTTGTTAGGTGACACTGCTTGGATAAAGCGTTTTGTTTTTAATTTTAGGCACCCACAACAGAAACGACTGACACCGTTTCTCTCACCACAGGAACGACAGGAGCCCCTCACCTTTTGGGTTCGTTCTGTGCAATTGGTGCATTTTGAAAGGGAGATTGCTATCCTCAAGTCGGGGAAATCTAAATTGTCGGGAGCTGTATCTAAATTGAACCCCTTTTTGGACGAAACGGGTCTCTTGCGCGTTGGAGGGCGTCTCAAGAACGCCAACCTCCCTTACGGGGCTCGTCACCCCCTTTTGTTACCTAAGGACGGTCATTTGGTACTCTTGTTGGTAACTGACCGTCACCTTAAAAATTCGCATGCTGGTTGTAATGCCTTGCTGGCCATTTTGCAACGCGAGTTTTAGATTTTGTCTGCCCGAAGAATTATTCGGAGTGTAGTCTTTCGCTGCATCCCTTGCTATAAGCTCAAGGCTTCTACCATGCAGCCCTTGATGGGGGACTTACCGGCAGATCGCGTAACTGAAAGCAGGACGTTTGACGGTGTTGGCACGGACTTCGCTGGTCCTTTTTTGGTGAAAACGTCGACACTTCGAAACAGCAAGACTGTCAAGGCCTACTTGTGTGTTTTTGTTTGTCTTTCCACAAAGGCCGTACACTTAGAACTGGTCTCCTCGCTTACGACCGAGGCGTTTGTAGCCACATTTGATAGATTTGTATCCCGCAGAGGGCTGCCTTCCTTGATCCGTTCTGACTGCGGCACTAACTTCAAGGGCACTTATAATTATCTGAATGATGTTGTTAATTTCCTTGAAATCAACAAAGCTGATATAGGTGATAGGCTTGCCCGACGTGGGATAAATTGGTTGTTTTCCCCACCAAATTGTCCACACTGGGGTGGTATATTTGAGGCCGCCATAAAATCGGCCAAAACACACTTGCGCAGGACAATCGGTGAATCTGTCCTTACATTTGAGGAACTCGCAACTGTGTTTTGTAAGATTGAGGCCGTTTTGAACTCTCGGCCATTGTGCCCGATCTCCTCAGATCCGAATGATTTGGAGGCCCTTACGCCGGGCCATTTTTTGATTGGTCGCCCACTTGTCGCCTTGCCTGAGTACCCCTATATTGATACGAGACCTGGTCGTCTCTCGCGTTTTGAATTGGTACGCCAGATTACTCAGAGCTTTTGGAAACGCTGGAACTTGGAATATTTGCACATACTCCAGCAACGCGTTAAGTGGACTGACAAGACCGATCCACCCAAGATTGGTGACCTCGTTTTGATCAAGGAGGCTAACCTTCCGCCACTCAGATGGCGCAGGGGGCGCATCCTTCATTTGGTAACTGGGGCTGATGGAGTTCCCCGATTTGCTGAGGTCTTGGTGGACGGTTCGATTTTGAGGAGAGCGGTTGCAACATTGTCACGTCTACCAACCGATTAGTGGACCGGTAGGCCGGTCCGGGGCGGGTGGATGTTTGAAATAGAATTAGTTTTTATTATAAGTAAAATCGATTAGATCGATTGAGTAACATTTTGTTTAGTCTATTGAAAATTTCTGACAATGGTCACACTGAACTGTCACTTCCGTCTTCCGCTTGAAAAAATTAACACGCCGTTTGCAAGCTCGCGTGCCTTGTACCTAAATTAAATTGATCGCCCTTTGAATTAACGCGAATTGAATCAACTTGTAATTAACTTAATACGTAATTGCCGCTTTTGACTTCCGGCAAGGTTTGTTGTAAATTGATGACATAGTGAACTTTTGTGAAAAGTTTTGTGAACCGCTAACGTGCATCGTGGTCTGGAGAAGGACTTCGCCGAATTGTAAACTGGTATCCATTGATTCTCTTGTTATTTTGGCCAAAATTATAAGTTAATCTATAGGTCCACTTCAAGAACATCACCAGGAGCTATAAGGTAAAATCTTCATATAACTACTTTATAATTTGTCATCGCTGAGAATCTCAGCAATATATGTCAGACATTTGATTACTTTAGGACAACTGGATGAATATAAATTAGCTTCCACTGTGCTTACAACCAATTCCCAGTAAGCCTACGGTAATTCTAGACACTTCTAGTAAATCGTAAAGATAGAAACACGATTTGGATGGCTCGATAAAAAAAAATGTCAAACATGGCACTAAATCACAATTTTAAACGTGTACTGCTTAGATATTCCATAATGAATTTATATGAAAGTATTATCAATAGAAACAGCTCTTTATTAAAAAAAAAATGGTAAAAACAGATTTCGTAATTTCGTTATCATTTTTTTCCAAGAAAAAAAATAGTCAAAATGTTGGCATTATATCGCTCGCCGGCCGTTAATCAGTGCCTGTCTAGGCGTGATTGAGGGCGGACGTACGTCGTTGCTCCGCAAAATCCCCCTCCACCCCCGCATGTACGTTTTCGCAAAAGTACAAAGTAATTCGTATTCCAAACTCAATCGTTCAAACCATAGACATACTAGTAAGAAACCGTAGACAGGTTACTGACAAGGTAACATGACGGAGCTTACGAGTGACACGCATCGCGAAAAGCGTACGCACACTAATATAAATATGTCAAAACGACACACTAAGAATTAGATAAGAAGTGTAAGTGAGATAGCACATCTAATCGTTAGCGCGAAATAGAGATAAACATATACTCTCTGGACCGATGCGCATTGTGACATCATGTGTTTCACCGTGTCCGTGTGGTGACGGATTAAGAATACGAAATGTCACCACCCCATATCATCCCATGGGTGTCGTAAGAGCCGACAGCGGGAGCATATTCTGCAGAGAACAGCACTGTAAGAGAAGGAAAACTTGATACAAACCCTATACCAACCCGTTTGGCCAGCGTGGTATAGTAGGCCAATTCCTCCTTTCAAAGGAGAGGCCTAGTCCAGCAGTGGACTGTTAAAGGCTGATGATGATGATGATGATGAATTTAACTCAGATGCGACATGATCACTTTGTCTGTCTTGAGTAAATTCAATTCGCCTCAAAGTAAATTTCATTAATTCATTTAAGGTAGGGAAATAAAAAGTCGATGTGATTTATTTATAACATTTATTAAAAAAGTACATTTTATTCTTCTCATTTCATTTAATGGAAACCTAAAACAGTACGTTAATATAAAAACTGTGCGCTGCGGACCCACCGTAGCCCTGGCAATACCCCTGGGGGTATGGTGGGTCTTTTAAAGCTTAACCGTACTCCTGGCTGAAATGCTCTTAGTGTTATACCAACATGCTACGTGGACATTAAACTGCACAGTGTTATCTCTCGTATGATAATGACTTACTACTTACGTTTTTGTATTTTTAGACAAGCGAAGACAAGCGCTAGTACTATGATATAGTGCAACAAGGAGATAAATTAGAGAATAAAACGTTTAGGTATTACTGCTAATGGTTATAATGCTTTGTATATTATAGGTATAATCTGTGGTACAGCTGTTGAAGACCCGTCATCATCATCATCTTAGCGCTGTCGGATCATTTCCACTAGTTCTCTTGAACAGTTCTATGATAGAACTAGTGATACTTATTTTTCCACTAGTTCTATTAGCACAACTTGATGAGAAGAATAGAACTAATGGGAAACAGTTATAGGAAATTTACCACTAGTTCTATGTATGTTTTACAAGGGTAGTGTCACAACATCGCGCTCACATATCCGAATAAATATGTATGTACAAAAGTGTGTTAAACGAATGAACGTCTACAAAACAATTGAACGTCTACAAAACAAATGAACGTCTACAAAACAAATGAACGTCTAAAAAACAAATGACTACCAGAAAGTGATCAGCTATCGATAGTGATTGCAAAAAACAGGTGCATGCTATTTTCGACCTTATTGACAATTCATGACAAACTTTTTTTTTGTTTTTTCTTGCTTTCTGGCAATATTAGGGTAATAAAATTATAAATTCTGACTAATGTCAATTAGGTTGAAAATCGCATGCACCTGTTTTCTGCAATCACTATCGATAGCTGATCGCTTTCTGTAAGTCATTTGTTTTGTAGACGTTCATTTGTTTTGTAGGCGTTCATTTGTTTTGTAGACGTTCATTTGTTTTACATATTAAACAAATGAACGTCTACAAAACATATTCATTCGGATATGTGAGCGCGATGTCGTGACACTACGGATCATTCCCAGTAGTTCTATTGAATACCCTTGTAAAAACATACATAGAACTAGACTGGGACATTTCCTATTACTTATCCCATTAGTTCTGTTCTCCTCATCAAGTTGTGCTAATAGAATTAGGACAGTTCTATCATAGAACTGTTCAATAGGGCTCATGGGAATGATCCCACAAAATAGTAGAACTTGAAATTAAGAGGAAATACATCGGCCGTTTTTCCATACAAACGTAGTCGCCTGTTTTCTCCCTGGATAATGCCAGTAGAGCAATTATTTTTTCCAAAAGGTGTATGGCCCCGATTGGCATGTCCCTATGTTTTCCCTTTTCTCATAAATTAAATATTAAAAAATATATGAACATTCAAAAACCTGAAAAATTGGCCAGATTTTCCGCTGTGCTCAAACATCCAAAAATGAAAAAACTAGTTAAATCGATGAAATTTTGGAGAAGGAATCAAGGGAATACGTAACGTTATTTTGTGTACATTTAATAGGTATTTTTGGTCCAAGCTGCAGTTGTCTCTATCGCGCTCTGCGGGGGGAGGCTTGAGGCTGCGCGATAGCAATAGATTTTACAAATACCTATTTTCTCTCATCTACGGTTTTTTACGCTGCGCTGTGGCACACGCACACACGAAATCCCCCCCTCCCCTCCCCCGCTCACTCGCTGACGCCACCGCCGTGTTTTTGTTTTTCGTCCAGTCATCTGGAACTTGGCCCTGTTTCCAGCATAGATTAAAAAGGCGATGCAGCAGGTTAACTACGAGTCCGTCGCCAGCCTTCAACATTTCAGTCGTCACTCTATCACACCCAGCAGACTTGCCTGTCCTCATACCTTTTAACGCTTTCATAACTTCATCCATTCCAGTTTCATCACTAGGGCTCACAAAGATTTCTGTCATCTCTTCTTGTTCTATTTCACTCACATCTTTCTCAAATAAGCTCTCAAAATAATTCTTCCAGCACTCTAGTATCTTTCTTTCTTCATTCATGACTTCACCTCTTTCGTTCCTAATCACTTTTATCGATGTATTCATATTTTTACCCCGCGCTTCCTTCACGAGTTTCCAAAAGAGTTTTATATTCTCTCGGAAACTTGCGCCAAATTGTTCCTCATATTTCTCCTTTTTCTCATTCTTCTTTCTCTCTACACATGCTTTTACTTTAGCTTTCACACATCTATATTTCATCTTCATTTCTTTGACATTATCTTCATTCATACTACCGCTCACTCTATTCGTTGCTTCTATTGCTAGAATATCCAGCCATGCTTTTTTTTTTCATCAACCATTCTTCTAGTTTCATCATCCCACCAGTCAGCTTTCTCGCAATTCTTCCTTCTTCTTTTACTCATACCGCATACATCTTCAGCACATTTCACAATATTGGTTTTAAAAACCGACCATACTTCACTCACACTTTCCTCATTTACAAGACTCCAGCTTTTATCCATCCGTTCACCCAATTGCTTTTTGTACATCTCTTTCACACGCTTTTCTTTCAATCTTTCCACTTTTATACGTTCTAATTCTGTAGTTGAACCTTTATCTCTGTGCCGCCAACGTTTGAAAAGGCCACTAATTTTACTTATTACCAGATAGTGGTCCGTGCCGACATCAGATCCGCGATAAGCTCTGGTGTTCACTACTTTCATTCTCATTCTTTCATCGACTATCACAAAGTCTATCATGCTCCTTAACACAACATTTCCTTCCTTCTTTTGCCACGTGTACATATGTACCATTTTATGCTGAAACCATGTATTCATCACTGACAGACCCATCTCGACACATAAATCTAATAAGTACACGCCGTTGTCATTTACACTCTTATCTCCAAACGCCCCAAGTACATTTTCATACCCATCACGCTTCACTCCAACCCTTGCATTAAAATCTCCAAGCATGACAATACGTTCATTCCACTTACGCAATAACATAACTTCTCTCATTTGTTCCCAAAATTCCTCTCTTACCGCCTTACTATAGGTAGAGTCCGGAGCGTATACACCTATCAAAAATATAGGTGTCAGGCCTACTTTCATCCGGACCCAGATAAGTCGCGGACTTACGCACTCATACTCTCGCATGCATATTCTGCCATTCGTTCTGAAAGAATTATACCGACGCCTTTACTGCCATGTTCTTCATCGGTAACTCCCGACCATATCTCGGTGAACGGGCCGCGCGTCAGCATATCTTTCCCCTTGCGCTTTGTCTCATTCACACACAAAAGCACATCTAGTTTTCTTTCATTCATTAGTTCGTAAACATCATCCAGCTTCTCATTAATTCCTCCTCTAACATTCAACGTTGCAAATCGGCATTCCGCTGCCCACTTTCCGCCCCGACGTGAATTTCTTTAATTATAAAATCTTTAATTATCATGACAGGTTATACAGTATACGAAATGAGGATGGTCAATCAATAAATAAATAATCTCTCTTTTTAATTATTCCAGAACTCCGGCATTTGGCAAGGCAGGCTTGTGAAAAGGGACAAAATACCCAAGGACGACCTTGGCAACTACTGGCACTGGAAAGATCTCGACGTTGGCAAGGACATCTGCATATACGGAAAAGTGTTCCACACAGTATCCTGCGATCTCTATACAAAGGTAAGTTTATAGATAAGTCGTATTTATTATAAAACATATCAACAGAAGTACGACCCTTTGCTGAAAATTGTTTACCTTCTTTTTAAAGTCGAAGGACGTTTCATTATAATGTTATATCTTTATCGGTTGAAATTGTCACGAGATGGCGCTGTAATAATTTTACACAGTAAAATGTCATTAACGGGCCAAGCTCAGGGCACAGAGTATAAATACTATAAAGTAGCTTAAAGCCTTAACTTTGTAGTAATTTGTACCTACACATGTCATGACTTCGTATAATTTAAAGTGCCTGATAGGTTTTTATAAGGTGAAAGCATTGAGTGATAAGGCCCACTTATGGGTATGAAAATATCATGAGCTCTTGTCAACTACATGTACCTCATAAATTATACTTTCGTACGTGGAATATGTCGCACATATGTTTTATTTATGTGTTCTGTGTAGTGTACTTGTTTATGACACGATTAGATAAACTTATAAATAAAGCTCACGCGAATGGCGTCTGGCGACTCCGCCTTACCTATTCACAAATGCATTCAGTGTTTCAGAACAAAAGACTCGTGTTTGAATAAATATGATATAAGATACGAGGATGATAAAATAAAAATATAGCGTAATCAGAATTTGGTATAGGTACTATTATATTCCTTATTTTTGTGGAATTGAGAAATTAATTCCGTAGTTTTAAAATATATTTATCTGCTTTGTTAATCTTTTTACTTACTATATGTCATAATAACACTCTACATGAAATAATATAAATTACATTATTAATCAATGTATAGTATGTGATACACCACTCAGTCAGTGAGTATCAGAAAGTAAACAAACATTACGAATTCTAACCTCAAAATTACATGTTTAATCAATGAGACCGGCGTCTTCCAAATACAAAATGGTGGGATTATGATACATAATGGTAGCTTACCTTTCAAAACGGTCAATGATCTGTGACGTAACACGTTTTATTTTCGTCTGGAACACAAGTGATCGATTGATAGTGACTACACGACGAACTGTTTTTAGGTTATGTATCTGTCGTTTTTTTGGTTTGGAGGTCATCGCTATCTCTATTGGCACCGCGCGTAAAGAGCGGGAGATTTGAATGCGAATAATGTCTGTGTTTATCAATTAACTACCGTAATACAGTTTATTTTGAAGCATGTTTATTTATAAGTGTAGTTTGTGTTAGTATATAATTTTATGAAATCGTATGTTTTTGAGCGCGTTTTCCTCATTTTGTATTCCTACATAGTGGTAAATGTTTTAATGAATACGATCAAAATTAGCATTTATAATGAAGTCATTAATGTTCTTGACCATATTGTTATAGTGATATAAGTAAAGTAGGTACGATTCTAGAGTTTGATTCGCAGTTTTATTGAGAACTTTATCTATACATATAGGTACCTACACAGATGACTTGTTGTACAGAAAAAGTGAGGCCACTTTTTATGTGTGTACGAGCGCCTAAATATAAGTGTTACACTATAGTTACACACTCTTGATTGTTTTTTCAAGACCTAAATACTCCTTCTATTCAAATCTGTCATTTTTTTTGTTGCGCGGTGGAAACTCCTTACGAGCCATCTCAACTCCGCCACTTGATCGTATAGTATGATCGATCGAGTTGGGCGCTGGCGAGAGAGATGTGTAAGGCTCTACGGTCCCATATTGGGGCCGGGTCACACGAATCGCGGATAGCATACTTTACCGCGACCCAGCCAGGGATTCGACCCGCCCACCTGGCGAGCCCCGTCAACACAAATCTAACTGAACTCACAGAGATTATTCTGTAGTTAAAAGTATGGGCTGTTTGCCAGTCACCCAGCTTTGTACTTCAACCAGAATTTTTCCTTCACTTTCAGCACTAGAAACCTGTATTAATTTATTTACTCGAAGTATTTTTTGGCTTCACTCGATAAGAGCCGCGATATAGCTACCTTTTCCTTGATCTGTACGCTAAGGCGCCTTTAGCTAAACTGCTATGCTTGTGTTGTGATAGATGGGGGTTCATTTTAGTCGGGTTTGCAATGAATGAATGGGTTCACCCTTAGGGAAAAGGTTTATAGCCGTTCCCATTCTATCCCTTTAAACTGGGATAACCCTACCGATGACACAGAGATTTGGTTATTTTTCGTGGCGTTATTTGAAGAACAGTATTCTCTTTTGTCATCAATTTCAACCCCAGCTTAGCTGCCCTCTAATAATTAAAATTTCAGATAAGCAGATAAAGCCTACGATGCATACAATAACATAACATCTGACTCAGCTATTGGAAATAATTTTAGCCAAGGGAGTGTTCTTTATCGCCTTATCAACCGTATCGATGATACTGCGCCTCCGAGATTGGGCCCGATGTAAGAAAAACAATTTAAAAATGTTTTTTATTTCAGTTTTGGAAGATTTTCGTAAAATTAATGCTCATTTAGTGATAATATGCTATAAGCACTTAAGCAGCGATAGCCTTGTGGAGATACCAATACACTGCCATGCAGTTGATATTAGGTTCGCATTCGCGGCGCGCACAACTGACTTTTCGAAATTATTTGCGTATTAAATTGTTCATTTAATAAAACAACGAAAAGTGATAGGCGACTAACTCAATGTTACCAACAAGTTAAATAAAATAGTAAATAAACCAATAATGATAATTTAAGAACAGTCAAACTTGAAAACTATCTTAATAAACCTTGCCAAGGAAAAATATTCACAGACCAAATCTTTGATTTAGTAAGATGTTTATTTGAATTACATGTAAAAATACATATTCTGTATATCATAAATATAAATTATACTTATCACTATCAGTCTCGAAAAATCACAAAGCTTTAAAAGTAATGTTGGATCACTTTCACACCCATGTATGCTGTGATGGCAAAGGGCCCAAAGAAGGCGAGTGCCCGGGCGGGCTGCGGCAGCGGTTTGACAGCATACACGAAAGTGTGAAGCACTCTACCAGCAGTGTACAGTCTGAATAAGGTGGTGGCCCACCACGCCGCTGGGCCCGTAGTCACGTACAAAGCGCCAAGCACCCAGAACGTAGGAATGTTCTCCAAGTCATTCAGATGCGCCCGACGCACTCGCTCCACGTCAGGATTATCGAACCTCACTTTTCCCTTCGTCGCTTTTGCATCTTCCTCATTAGGTGGGTCCACACAGAGCGAGCAGCCTCGCGAGGCATTTGCCGGGCGAGGAAACGGTCCCCGAACGAGCGAGGCCATAGAATAAAGCCGCGTTCACATTTACCTGACGTGATCTCTCGTGCCGGTCTCTGTCCTAATTACTTACCGTTCACATTTGTCTGTCGCCGTCTGTCGCGATCTGACGCAACTTTAAATCAGTTCTGTCTTGACTCTCGTGGAGTTCACACTTTCGCAATGTTTTTGATGAATTATCCGATTCAGATTAAGTAGATATCGAATCATATCCTATATTATTTACATAGGATTATATTATTTCGTATTCAATTAGCTCATCTATAGGTATTTTATAAGAATAATATTATAAAAAGGAAGTCAATTAGTTCGTCATCCATTGCGCACAATTGCATACGCGCGTCTGACGCTTTACGACAGACAGTGGCGCGTCCACATACATTAGTCTGACGAGTTGTGTCGCGCGAGTTAACGGTACGGAACCCAACAAAGTTAGCTTCGTCAGCACATCTCTCCCCACCAAATTATCTAGATAATCTTACTGTCATCTTAGCATTAATTTATTATAAATACCTTTGTAGATCTAACATTAGCGATTACTATTTTATATTTTAAATATACTGTTAAGCTGTTATAATAAAATAAAGTATTTTGTTTTTACAATTTATCTGAGTCCAATCTCTTAATTCGCGCTATACCGCCCCCCCCCCCCTCTCTGTCGCAAACCGGGATATTGTCTGTCGCGACACGACAGACGCTGTCACGACAGATTACATCAGATAAATGTGAACGCGGCCTAGAGCGCGGCAGCCTCGGCACCGTAGGAAAAAAACAAAATTGTAGTTGTCATAAAGTTTGAATTCAGATCATGAAAATATAGTTGAAAATCTATTATGCATTATTGCGCATGTATCAAATTGTCGACTTGTGAATTAGAGTGAAATAGTACATTTGCCATCTATCGGTCTACGTATCAATGTGAGATTGTTGGTCTCTCCTCTCTCTTATTTTTAAATTTTCTTTATAAATATAGTACTTGGAAATGGTCATACTGCAATGTGGTTGTGGCATGTGTTTTTACAAGCCGGCTGCCTGACTGACGCCAATTGCTGTACCTACTTTGGGTACTAGACAATGGTAATAATGGGCCATAATATACATATTTACTTATACTTACTTTTTTTGTAAATATATACATAGAAACACCCAGACCAAGATAAACATTCATGTTCATGCACACAAATGTTTGACATGAGCGGGAATCGAACCCGCGACCTTCGGCATTGTAGTCGCTTACACTCCCGCTTTCCCAACCGGTCGTCGATTATTGTTATACTTAAAGGATGGAATAGGTAGACATGGAAAAAAATATAGAATGAATTATAGGAAATGAATGTCTGTAGGCAAGGATACTGTAACCGAAGCACAGACTGAAGGATTATTATTCGTACAATAAATAGCGTCAAAGATGAGAATGTTATGATGAATGTATCCTCCGTCATTCAGTGACCAGTGGATAGGGTATGCGACTGCTGAGCGGAGGTCCCGGGTTCGATTCCCGGGTCGGGCAAAAGTGTTACTGGGTTTTCCCTAATTCTCAGAAGCAGCACGGAGTCTGCTGATGTGCCCGTTAACGGCAATAGACTCGTCCCCTATTACGTGGAACCTAAACATTTCATGGTGAAATGTGGATGTAATAATATTACAACTCTGCCTATCCTTACGCGGATACAGACGTGAGTCTATAAAAAAAATGTCCAACATACAAACACACTTGCGAATTTATATTATTAGTAGGGATTATTATGTTCGAGCGAGGCACGAAACAGCGTCCAGACCGCGGCAAAACAAAAAACCAAACTCGATGGCTCGTTGGCTCGGTCGCTCGCCCGCGGCGGCACACGCGCTTGCCTCGGCCGGGGCACGTCCACAAAGAGCGCGCAGCCTCGTGCGCCAATTCCTCGCGAGGCTGCGCGCTCTGTGTGGACGTGTCTAATTCGGTAGCTCGGGCGCACGCGTGCGGCCGGCCGCGGCTGCCGTGCGCTTTCCTCGACCGAGCCACGTCCACATAGACCGAGCAGCCTCGCGAAGCATTTTCCGCGCGAGGCTGCTCGGTCTGTGTGGACCCGCCTATTCGTGAACACCTTCTTGTCATATCTTTGTTTAGATGTCATTAATGTCACTGCCATCATTTTGAGAGCCAACACAGCCGAGTAGAAAATGTAAGACCGCACCGCTGGATCGGTTAAAGAAATAGATGCCATGTTGATCCAATTTTTGCACAGCACTGTTTATTTACACAACGTTGGTGAAGGAATGCCGTCGAAATAGTTTACAAAATAACTTTAAACAGTACCGTTACGCGCTAACGCTCGTTCTGAATGAATGCGCCGGCGCCGCGCCGCGCCGCTAACTTGTGTTGCCGTGGGGCAAGGCGTATGACCAGCGAGAACACTTAGAAAACAATATCTAATCTATATTAAATCCAGCGAACTGTGATAATTTATCTTCGTGGTAGGTACTTACTTTAATTTCAGCCTAATAATAATTTTGAACTTAAAACATACTTATGAGTTTATCTTCCTATATACCATTATGATTGGTCGCCCACTTGTCGCCTTGCCTGAGTACCCCTATATTGATACGAGACCTAATCGTCTTTCACGTTTTGAATTGGTACGCCAGATTACTCGAGCTTTTGGAAACGCTGGAAGTTGGAGTATTTACACATACACCAGCAACGCGTTAAGTGGACCGACAAAACCGATCCACCCAAGATTGGAGACCTCGTTTTGATTAAGGAGGCTCACCTTCCGCCACTCAGATGGCGCAGGGGGCGCATTCTTCGTTTCGTAACTGGGACTGATGGAGTGCCCCGATTTGCTGAGGTCTTGGTAGACGGTTCGATTCTGAGGAGGGCGGTTGCAACGTTGTCACGTGAAGTAACGTCTACCAACTGATTAGCGGATCGGTAGGCCAGTTCTGGGCAGATGGATGTATGTAAATTAGCTTCCATTGCACTTTGAAACAATTCCCAGTCTGTCTAGGACAAACTCTAAACATATTTTTTGGTAAATATATTTTATATGTAGTGTATGCGTGTTTGCCGTTGGTAAATAGATATGCACTCTGCCTTAACATCCAGTTTAAATAAGGCCAAAAAGCAGTAAAATACAAATAGACATAATGAAAATAATGATATAATATTTATAGTTGATTGAATCAGGCGTTACTTGGCGGAACTCCATTGTAACCTAATGGAAGGAAAGAGGAACCCACCACGCACCCTCGAATTGACCACCCCAACTATTGCAATAGAAAAAGGTTGACAATATCGAACTCCTCTAAAAGGATAAGGGATATAGGAATGGTATGGGTTCCAGGAAGATACCTGACTTGCAGTATCCCGCTGTATGCGCCGACTATTCTTCGACACGTGTTTCGCCTCTGCACGAGGCATCCTCAGGAACGATGGGCAACGACTGAGCGCTTTCCAACCGTGGGCATGTATTATAAACGATTGTACTTTCTAATCCCCTCCCTCCGTTGCTCGACTGACGTGAGTCATTATGACGGTGTGCGAATATATTCAGCAATGGGGACCCGTTAAAGTTGGTTTGATCGTTCAGTAATGTATGCTTGTCCCGCTTTAAAATCTCTAATTGTTCCAATACGCACATTCTAATACCCTTTTGACAAGTGTGTATGACGTCAAATGAATGTCCGCTATTTACATATATATTTAAATACATACATGCCCACGGTTGGAAAGCGCTCAGTCGTTGCCCATCGTTCCTGAGGATGCCTCGTGCAGAGGCGAAACACGTGTCGAAGAATAGTCGGCGCATACAGCGGGATACTGCAAGTCAGGTATCTTCCTGGAACCCATACCATTCCTATATCCCTTATCCTTTTAGAGGAGTTCGATATTGTCAACCTTTTTCTATTGCAATAGTTGGGGTGGTCAATTCGAGGGTGCGTGGTGGGTTCCTCTTTCCTTCCATTAGGATATAATATTTATCTTATCTACTGTAAATTACTGATATAGTTGTTTTGATAAATATATCTGGCTAGATTTATCAGTACAAGATACAAGTGGCGTACTATCAGAAAAATATGAGACGAATATTTTAAGGAATACCTATTACTGAACCACTGCAAAATATAAATAGTTCGGAGTGGATCCTTATTTACATATGTTTTAGTTATGGGTAATGGACGCCTGGTATGTCATTCCAGCAATCTTCAATTTCAAAATAAATATATTAGTACTTATTTGCCTTTTAAATTGAAGCTGGTAAAGAGCCGCAGCAGTACAGCTATTAGTTTAGTAGTTTTGGGCTTTGGTCCTATATTTTTTCTCCAGTCAACCTTCGGCCAGATGTGCACAAGTTATAAATAAAGCTATAAGTAAGAACCTATTTCACCGGACTCTGTTGTGTGATTGTTCTAGCATTCACACCTGCATATTCTTAAGGGAGCCTTTTTGTTTCCTCGCTATTAAATGCATGTACGCAAACCCCCCGCAAGATGAAAAGCGGGGGTATGTGGGACTTACAGCTAAAGTGCAAAGCCGTAATACCCACTAAAACCACAGCGCCTACTTCCACGCCATTTTGGGGACGCCAGGACGCGTTCGCATTCTACCCTGGCACCCCAGCGGATAGCCCGAAGGCCACAACCTCCTTGGCGACGGATGAAGGTGTTGGGCTCCGCGGCCAAAACGCCCAGCAGCCGCAGAGGATAGGGAGGACGGCAACCTGACAACACCGCATCTCCTCTTCCTCTGTGGCCCCACCGCAACGCAACAAATGGTGCGCCTAATTTGGTCGCGATAGATAGGGCGCGTGGCAACGCAACACCGACACGCCTCTCCTCCCGCGATCGCGCCCGACAGCGAGGGGCAGACAGAACTACACCCTACACACACGCATCCTGCGCAGGCCTCACCCAATCCCACGTGGAACGTCCACTCCCGGGATTTCATTTAGCTTCGACAGCACCACGACAAGGTGAACATCCCACAGGCGGGTTCCTAAGGGAGCCTGTATTTCTTCAGAGGTCTAGCTACAAAGCCATACCAGTTCATAGATAAAGGGTATGTAGGCGGGTATATTTGAGAAAGTTTTGTTACAGTAATGCTCTTGATGGCTCACTGTTCTGTCCAAAAGTTATGATTCTGGTGTGTAGTATATCATTTTGCGTAAAAATGCTGACTGCAAGAGTGTTGGTACTATTTTTGAATTAACAAGCACATTTTTAAATATTGATATATAAATATAATAATATTACTGGTTGAAAAAGTACTTACGTCAGAATGATGCAGATATGATTAAAATTACTGCTTAAGTCATTTTGGGTCCAATACAGAACTAGTCCAGCCTGTCGTTTGAATAACCTTTATCGCTGAAAACTGCATGGGATTGAGTGGCAATTATCTAGAGACAACCACAAAATTTCATAGGCGTCGATGATGTATGATCCTTGGGGAGTGCATGGGGGCGGAAATTAGCATAGAGAATACACAACAACCGGTCAGGAACAGGCTGTCCCTAGATCGGCTGTTATGCTTAGGAGAGACAGATACTACATACAGAACATATAGGTATACAGAGACAACTAGAATATGCTTACCCCCAGCGGGATAGTAGATATAGAAGTAGAAGGCAGAATAATACTTGGTTGTAGTGGCAGGGCAGCGACGTCTAGGGAAAGTGACCGATTTAGATCGCGCACCCATCTTATATAGGCATACACCAATGACTCATAGACTGTCTTAGAAACTTACATATTAGAAACAGGTTTGTTTGTAAGAAATCAAAGCAACTTATTTACTAAAACTAGTGTAAATTGTAAATATCAGCCGAGAGATCCAACAAAATTAAAATGGGAAATGAGCAAAACAAAATTACATAGTAGCAACAGCTTCATGATGATAATAAAAATATACAACCATATACCAAAATTCATCAGGGAACTACCTACTACCACGCAATTTAAAATAAATTTAAAAAAGTGGCTCATAGATAAAAGTTTCTACACAATCAAAGAATTCTTAGACTACAAATGAATAAATAAGTAGGTAATTAATATCGTACATACATATTTAAGAAATACATCATTAAGCTGTTAACTATTAAAAATTAGGTAATTCATATTTAGTAATATCTCGTTACAATTTTTGACATTAAGATTTTGACATTATATTTTGACATTATATTTTGACATTATATTTTGATATTATTGATTATTATTATTATTTTTGAATAATATTGTGAGTATTATGACTTAATTTATATGGATAAAAATATAAGAAATATTGTTATATAATTAAAATTAAATGTTAACATGTCCTTGCATGTAAGATAAATATGATTATAAACTTATCCCTACAATATTCGTATGCCTGATAGAGGTGAAATGTGAACTGTAAAATATATGAACATCTATTATGTACCATTACAATCGAATAAAGTCATTTCATTTCATTTCTGCCTGTGGCCGGTCTATTACCTTGTATGGTAATAATTCCTAGCGAACGCTCTTCGGATTAGGCTGGCTTCACCCACTGCGTTAAGCGCCTGATGGTATTATAACGCAATACGGAGTATTACGTTACAAGATTTAAAATTACATAGCGCTTAAATAAATGTAGAAGTACTCTCAGCCCCATGAACCCATTGATGAAGAAGAGAATAGCAAAGGAGAGAGCTCGCGCGGGTAGTGGCAGGGGGGTGACGGCGTAAACGATGGTGTGTAGCACTCTGCCGACAGCTAATAGCCTGAACAATGTGGTGGCCAACCACAACGCAGGTCCGGTAGTCACGCACAAAGCTCCTAGTATCCAGAACGCCGGGATATTTTCCAAGTCATTGAGATGCGCTCGACGCACTCTCTCCACATCAGGATCATCAAACACATCGCTAACCTATTTTGCGCGATCCTGTCTGGCTGGTCGGAATCGCTACTGACATCATTTTAAGGGCTAATAGAGCTGCGTAAAACAGGTAAGTCTGAAAGACCGAAACGACTAAAGAAATCGAAGCCATTTTGAACTTTTTGGGCTACTGAACAAAGAAGGACAACGTGTAATAAAGGAATGACAACAATATTGTTTGTAAACGAATTTTATATAGGAACGATTGCACGTCAGTGCTTGATCAGAATGACTGTGCATCATAGCTCTGCTGAGATAGGCGCATCGGGGACACCCATAATGACTAGAAAAATATATTTTTATATGCCTAACAATAACATATTGAATCTATTGATGAACTCATCATCATCATTGACCACCTCTAATTAAGATTAGTAAATTTCTTTCCTGTTCTGGGACACTTTATTGTATATAGGAACACAACGTTTAACCGAATTTAAGCAAACATTTTTACACAAATAAACTCGTGAATGTTTCTCATCAATGATGGCAATATATTTACCTACTTATTAGTAACTAGAGGACGCCAGCAGCTACGCCTGCAATTTTTTTTTAAATTTGCCCGTTTTGGCCGATCCCGTGGGCATTTCCGGCAATCCCTTCTTAGTGCACCCCTACGGTCCCCAAGGAACATACATGCCAAATTTCAGCTTCCTGCGCCTAATAGTTTCGGCTGTAGCGTGTCTGTCAGTCAGTTAGTAACGCAAGGATTTTATATATTGAGATATTGCATCACTCATCTTAGTCATTGTGAATAGTGTTTCTTAGTGAACAATGTTGAACATGCGAAATCGTGAGCCAGGTGTTCCATGCCTAACCATAAGTCATCCACAAAGTAGAAAAGGGTATAAACATAATTATAAACGTAGGTAATTATCATTTTGGGTTCTACGGTACAAAAGTAACATTAAAAAAGATTGCGTAAGAATCAGTATAACGTAGCTTAACATCTAAATAAGCTATAGGAAGTGATACAATTTGCACGCTTTTCCATTGCACTAATTAATATTGAAAGTGTGCTCGCCAGTTGTATTAAAGCCAAATAGCAGCTACATTATATGCAGGATAGTTGCCCACAAGTCAAGGCAAATTAATCATCCCGTTAGTTCAGCCGATGGCTTACAATGTTATCGGCGATGGACAAGCCACTCAACACAGACACACCCAGATACACCCAACTCTTAAGAGTCATCTGTGGTTCATCAAATCGCAGGTAGTGGTTGGGTTCGAAACGTCAGCTAGTAATAAAAATGTAGTTTCTAGATCATTCGGTTTAAATGTAATAACAGTGAAACCAATATAACGCGATAAAATCCGAAAACTGTAGTTTAATTTCAATTTGTAACATTCGCGTAAATCCAAGAAAATACTAAGATAAGAAATAATTAAAATCATACACTGTTGTTAAAATCACTGTTAGTCATTAAAGTTTCACTTCCGTGTAAAACCTGTATCCACTATAGATAATTATGATCGAGGCCGCAATTAGTGCCTTTATTACCTATATTATAAACAGTCGCCATCCTGCGAGTGCGGAGTGTCCGACGAAACTCTAGCCCACGTCGTGAATGATTGTTTGCTCCACCGCTTCCCTAGCGGTATGTCCGAGTTGCACCAGCTCTCTGCAGCGGCCAAAGACTGGCTAATAAACCTAAAAATAGACGTATAGGATCCAGCGCAAAGAATACCATACGAAATGATGATGATAAACAGTCGTTCTATTTTTTTAGTCCCATGCGGCTATGGCCTAAACTTTCAACCCAGATTGAGATTTTTTAATAAAAAAGGTATTCAAAATCGTTCCTTAGTTAATTTATTATAATCATTCCTTAGCTTAAGTTCATTTAACTCAAGTTATTTCGTTTTTCTAGCTTCCGTAGTTTAATCACTGCGATGATATGTCATTAACATGATATGCAATCATTATGAAATTGCAAAGAATATAGTTTGTAAAGTTCGCATTGCATGCAAATATTGATGTGATATTTGAGTAGCAGTAACCAATGGTCGCAAGATAAATATGGAGGTTTTCCGAAGGATTGCCACGTGCAACAAAAACAGTTCCAGAAACCGAAGTCAACAGCCGGATGGCCGATAAGGATAACCTACTGACTCTGTTGATAACTACCTAGATATATTGAAAACACAAAAGATAATACATGAACATGCTGTTGTTGGATGACTTGCGGTTTAAAATTCTTAAATCATGCCGATAAAGAAAATTGGGCCGAAATAGATTTCAGCAAAGTCATCGTTATTGATATGTATCGATAACTTTTCAACGCTAAATTATGGAAGGATATTATTTTTTCCTACAGCATGATGGCAACGACGGATAAGAAGAATTTCTTTTACTTTTAGTCCTTCTAAAATTAACTCGTTCTATTAAGAAAGATGCCACTAATGGTACCTACATTTCTCACACTTTCACAGGTTCCATATGCCGTTTTTACGAACTAATTCAAAATACTCTTATTAATAAATAAATAGAATAATCTGGGCTTTATCCGAATTCTCAGTAGCAGCGCGGAGTCTGGTGATGTGCCCGGTAATGGCAATAGGCTCGCCCCCTATTACTTGGGACCTAAAAATTCATGGCGAAATGTGGGTGCAATATTACGCATCTGCCTACGCCTTCGGGGATACAGGCATGAGTCTTTAAAAAATAGAATAATCTCTTGTGTATAATAGTTAATAGAAGATTATAATTATACTTATCGCAGTTCTGTATTTATTATTCAAATGGGTACAAGTTTTACACGGAAGCGTTACTTCATTAATTACGAGTACTTACGAGTTAGACGATTATAAAGACAGCAAGCAGCAACTCACATCTACGCAATACTTATTAATAAAATAATGGGTAGCTATAGCTTCGGGCTGGAGAGTCGCAACCTCTTCGATGGTTATGTGGTATGAAGATATAAGAGACTTGTGCAACTCTTCTCACTCTCTGCACATAGTGGAGTATTAGGTTAAGATTTAACATATCTTGCAAAAAAAAAAACAAATTTACGAGGCTACTTGCTGCAAGAACTGTTCATGTACCCATTGTTTGTTGTTGAAAGTTTTTCATGCTGGACGATAGCTATAAATTATGAAAAATAAAAATACTCATTTGAGACACGGAGGTAGCTGCAGTAATGGGGGGCAGCCCATACCATTTTTCCAATTTCTTTAGAAGTTAATTTGCTAAAAAAGTGCAGATAACGGAATTAACTTCAACTTAAACATTTTTATGTGTTATTAGTACGTCGATAAGGATGTAATCAGATAAAAATATACGCTAGGTAGGAACTGTTGACCTAGATTGAGTTGTTATCGCTAGAGGTAATAAAAGTATGTATAATTTTGAAAAGCATGACAAGTAAAAAATTCTAGACTTGCGTTAGCGTTTATTGAAAATGTTCAAGGCAGCGTTAAAAACACAAAACAATTATTTACCATGAATTATTATTATTGCTATTGTAGGTATACCGTAAGGTGTTGACAATCTAATCCATAGTGGGAAAGGCAAACTTCTTCATTCATAACTTTACTTCAAATTTCATTTTAACTGATAAAGATGTTCAGTTGACCATCATTCAATCCCTATACATTGTCTGGTAAAGCGAGCACTCCACTGTCCACCGTTCCAATGTAGTGAAGCAGATGGCAGTCTGCCAAAGGTTCTTAAGACGTGCACCCCTGAGTTAACCCCTGATCAAAATCGCTCATAATTATCTTCCTTCCTAGCAACGATCCTTATACCTACATGAATTGCTACTGCAGCAGCATAATATCAATGATATGCTGTATGGATATATGGATGACGCGCGTTTCATCAGCTACGAGAAATCTCAGCTACCAAAAATGCGGTCATAATTTGTGACTGCATAGAAGAATCTGCCTGGGGCAGGTCTCCGAAAGGGCAAAAGTAACATGATTATTTTAATCCTACTTCAAACAGTCAAATTGTGTTCCTCTTTACACCTGGAAGTATTCTTTCACCATATCGCTACTGGTTGGCACTTAACCCAGTCACGGAAAAAATAATTTCAGAAATGCTGTTCGAAATTGAAAATAAGATCTCAAAATTATGGCTTACGTTTATGCGAAGGTTATAGGCATAGTGACCTACAAAAGCTTTCATAAATGAAATCGGTTAAAAGTGCAGTTCGGTATTTTGAATATAAAGTGATTTAGGTGCATCCATCATACGGATCCATCAGACGCGTGACTGATGGGGATTGATTTATTTATTACCAGCTTTTGCCAATGGCTTCGCGCTGCGTGTTATGATGATAAAAAGTATATGTACCTACTATTTGTAAAAAAGATGCAAAAGGTGTGTGACAAATTTCAAATGAACTTCCATCTCCTTAAAATCGGTACTCTCATCGGTCGGTCATCTCAGTAACCGTGGTTAGGTCACCCACGGTGAAGCTAAGCGAGATCCCGGGAGTGGACGCTCCGCGTTGGCTCCAAAGGTGCGGGTGCGAGGGACAGTTCTTCTGTCCCTCGCAGTCGGGCGCGGTCGCGGGAGGAGAGGCGTGTCGGTGTGGCGTTGCCGCGTGCCCTATCTCCCGCGACCGAATGGGGGTGCACCATTTGTTCCGTCGCGGTGGGGCCGCAGATGAAGAGGAGATGCGGTGTTTTCAGGTTGTCGTTCTCCCTATCCTCTGCGGCCGTTTTAGTGCCTGCGGACGGCGAGTGCTGGGGCTGCTCCCCGTCCGCCAAAAGGCAAGGAGGCGGCGTAGTGTCCGCGCCGCCTCCCAAGTCATAACAAGACGGGGCCCGCCGTCGAATCCCGGGCAGGGTCACGGAAAAGTATGCTATCCGCAAATCGCGTGACCTCGCCACTACACGGAACCCGTTGGGACATCGCGGTGGTTTTAGTGGGTATGCCCCGCCTTTAAGGGAGAGCCTCCACACACCTCCTCCGCCAGTCCCAAGCCCGGTCGATCACACTCTGGCCGGGTTGGCGTCGAGTTGAGATGGCCCATAAGGAGAGTTTCCACCGTAGTGAAGAAAAAGCGTAAGTGAGACTGGATTCTTGACTATTTTTACATGTCTTTGATATCTTGAAGGAGAAAGATGTGGTAGATTTGGCTAGTAAATCGCATGTCATAAGGTTTTTCGAAAACATTACGCGAACTTTTTGAATTAAGAAATAAAGTCGCCATTTCGATCTACATTTGAAATTCTTTTCTTTATTGGGTTTAACTTTTCCTTACGTACCTATTTTTTTAGCGATAGAACTGTAAACTAGCTGAGAATTTGTGGAAGCACGCAGGCAATATCATTATCTAAATAATAAACACAAATCAGACCCATTTATTGGATAAATTCTAAGTTAGGTACAAAAAATTCGGGCAAGTGCGAGTCTGACTCGCGCACCGAGGGTTCCGTGCGTATTTTACCTTATTTGAGGTTGAATTACGCTAGTCCTCTAAATCTGTATGAGCGCCCATACAACTTAGAGGACTATCTTAAATGGAGTCTACTATGTATGTATGGGGACACCCTTAAATTTTCCACTTTTTTATTTTTTGTAATTTTTCCTTTATTTGTGCTGTAAGACCCTGCTTTTGGCCAAATTTCGTGATTCTAGTTCAACGGGAACTACCATATAGGTTTTCGACCCAAAACCTATAGGGTACTTACGGTTGACCTAGAGTTGTCAATTTTGGTCAAAACCAAGGTCTTACAGCACAAGTAAAAGAAAAATTCCGAAAATTAAAAAATGTTGAAAATTAAGGTTAATTTTGGTACTTACAAGTTTTCGCAAAAATCTAATTTTGACCATATCTTTTTATTGGGTTGACCCAAGACCCTGATTTTCATACACCTAATAGCAACCATAGATCTCAGTATCTGGTATAAATTTCAATTTGCTAGGTCCACCCGTTCCTGAGAAAATCGGTGGTGACACACGGACAGACAGACAGACAGACAGACAGACAGACGGACAAGAAAGTGATCTTATAAGGGTTCCTTTTTTTACCTTGAGGTACGGAACCCTAAAAATGTGTCCAAACTGTAATAAAACAGTACATTTTACGACCATCAAGTTACACCTTATAAATTTAAACATCACGACTGCTATTCAATGTTTTACGTACACAGAAGTATATGTATGTATAAAACAAAATTAAATGATATGAAGTAAACGCAAGCATATAAACTATAACATACAAAATAATTTAGCGGGTCTTAATCGCGTTACCTTATTTAAGGTATAAATACCTATTTGTTTCCGACGTTTCGCTCGTCTTGTACCGAGCTTGGTCGCGGAGAGACTGATGAGAGCTCAGCGCCGTCTTGTGGAAGTGCGGGTTTCGGCACCTACCCTCACTTGGTCTTTATTTAAGTTCGCAATGTCGGTACTCCGACACACTACACTAATGACGTCTACACACTGTTGAGATTTATCACTGCGGCGGTGTTAACATTTGCTGATGACTGGATTCCAAGTAGCCGATAATCTATATCCATCCTGTCGGTTGAAATTATTATTTTTCTTGATTTCTACCCCTTCACGTACTATCCTGGAGTAATAGTGACGATCGGTGGATAAGACTTGTGGTTGATGCAGTTCTATCCAGTGGTTTGCTCCAGACTCCAACAAATTCTCAGCTATCGCCGACTTATTAATATGTCGGTTTTTTACAGGTGCGATATGTTCTTTTACTCTTTCAGCGATTGTACGCTTAGTCTGCCCGATATATGAACTACCACAGCTGCAATCGACTTTGTAGACGCCAGGTGTTTGGAGAGGAATGACATCCTTTGGAGTACGCAGATTGTGTGCTATCTTAGAGAGCGGACTGTATACAGTCTTGATGGAGTATTTCTTGAGTACATTGTTGGCATGTAAGCAGGCACTCAGCTTACTTCAGGTTTACGCTCGTTCCTCTTCCGACGGAGTATGTTTTTCTGGTATCCGTTGCGCCTAAGTACCTCCCGAACATGAGACAGCTCACTATTTAATTGTTCAGGGTCACATAAGTCATACGCTCCGTTCACTAACGAGGACACAACGGAATCCAAGTGCCGCGGATGGTAGTTCGAGTTCGCGTTGAGATACCTGTCGGTGTGTGTCGGTTTCCTATACACAGTGTGTCCAAGGGTACCATTATCTCTCACTGTCACTTTAACGTCGAGAAAGGGTAACGATCCGTCTACCTCCATTTCGAAAGTGAATCGGATGTTCGGATGAATGGAATTCAATTTGTCTGCGAATTGTTCTACGTCCTGCTTGTTGCCCTTCATGATGCAGAAGATATCGTCGACATACCTTTTCCATAGTTTCACATTTGACGCTTGCATGTCTATGGATTCCTCAAAGTGCTCCATCCAGATGTTGGCCATTACCGGTGCTATAGGGCTACCATAGCCACTCCATCGATCTGGAGGTAATGTTGTCCACGATATAGGAAGTAGTTTCCATCCAAGCAATTCCTAAGTAGAACGATGTATTCGTTAGAAAGACCGTTTTCCCTTAATTTTCTCTCTACGACGTCAAGGCAATCTTGAATTGAAGGAACATTGGTGAATAGTGACTCGACATCAAAACTCACCATCACCTCGTCCGGTTCCCTTTTCATGCTTCTTCTTCTTCATGCAATCTTGATGATTTCAATAAAGTGGCGAGAGTCCTTTACGAAAGAGTGCGTCTTGCCTACTAACGGTTGTAGTACCTTGCTTATGTGTTTCGCCAAACCATATGTAGGTGAATTTATTTGACTCACAATCGGTCGCAAAGGTACGTAAGTCTTATGTACTTTAGGTAATCCGTACATCTTGCTCATGCAAGACGAACGAAACGTCGGAAAGAAATAGGTATTTATACCTTAAGTTAAGTTAACGCGATTAAGACCCGCTAAATTATTTTGTATGATGTATACAAATCGCGAAAGTTTAAATTCGATTATATAAACTATAAATACGATTTTTACTGATATTTACTATTTATGTTAACCTTTTAGTTCTTAGTGGTTTTTGATGAAATGAGATATATTTCACTTTATATTTACAGTAGCCAGTAGTAATAAATAATGGTTGTTGCTATGAAAAATCGATTCTGAAGTTACATTTTATTCTATAGTAGGTATGGCACTATTTCGCATCATTCTGGGGATTGAAACATCAGTTATATGGCGTCATAGGATTTCATTATTTTACCGCAACATACATGTTTCTAAACTGCGTAAACTATTAATTAAAATCGCAGTAGTTAGTAACCGTCAAAAAAAGATGATGAAAACAGCAAGTTTTCTAGAAAAGGCGCTGAATTTAAATTAAAATACTTGTCATAACCAGTTAACTCGTTATGCGGTCGAACGTTAAATACATGTAATTAAGATAATGTTATTGTTCTAAAACAATAACTAATTAATGTATTATATGACAATGCTGGTTTAGTGCGGGCAGATTTTTTTGGTTATTATTAAAATATTATTGCGAGTAAAGCTGTCAGAAATTGTCGATAGCTCAGAAGATTGCCACGAAAATGGCTTCGGGCTTAAAAACCCAAGACCATCAAAGTTATGAGCGTATTCAATTGTTTAATTACACTTGCACTATAAGAAGAACTCATTGAACCAGTTTGTGTCAAGTTAGCCTTAAGGCTAACTTTTATAGGTAGTAGAGCCTTGCTGATTTTAGCATGAATGGGCCGGCTCGACCGGGGAAGTACTACCCTCTCACAGAAAATCGACGTAAAGTAACGGTACCTAAACAATTGCGTTTCGTTCGGTGAGTGAGAGTGCTGGAGGCCATATCCCCTATTCCTTCTCCCTCATCCCACTCCTTATCCTATCCCCATTCCCAACCCCAAGGGGCGGCAACACACTTGTGACTCCTGTGGTATTGCTTGTGTCCATGGGCGGCGGTAATTGCTTACCATCAGGCAATCCGTCTGCTCGTTTGCCGCCTATTAACATAAAAAAAGCTAAAAAGAACTACGATCCGGCCATTTTCCATCAGCAAAGTTTGCATTTCTAATGAAAAAAGCAAATTCAAGCAAACTGCAGCTGGTGTAATGTCATTGAAGATGTGCAGCATTTGCTGATGGAATGTGTTAGGAACCGTAACGAGTGGGTAGTTTTCATAAAATAATTCCAGTTGAATTTATTAGAGGTAAGGTTAGTGCAGAATTGATTAGAGGAGGGCTAGTGCAGACCATAGCCCAAGAAGACAGGCCTGCTCGATTTGTCAAAATACCTGGCAATTTTTGCCAAGGGTACGTCATCGGGAAAGTATGATGGCTCTCAAACTTTTCGTACCACAATTTACCCACAGGTTTGTGAGTAAATTGTGAATTGACAAAATTGCTTCAATTATCATAATATATAAAGGTATGTACCTATTCGAAATAAAAAGTAAAGGCATATTATAAAAGAAAATATATAAAATAAAAAAGGAAAATAAATCAGTAAAATCAATGTAGGTAAATAGGAGCTTCTAAAAATCGATATTAGTTAGGTGGTATAGCTTTCTTTTTTTATTATGCGTAATTATGCTTCTATTTAGCTTTCGTAATCGTATATAAGTAAGCCTTACTGCCTCGTTGGTCTCGCGGCATAAATGTGCGCGTGGGGTTAGGAGGTCTCTGGTTCGATTCCCGGGTTGGGCAAAGTGCTATTGGGTTTTTCCGTTAGGAAATTCTCAGTAGCAGGCCGGTGTCTGGTGATGTGCCCGGTAACGGCAATAGGCTCGCCCCCTATTACGTGGGACCTAAAAATTCATGGCGAAATGTGGGTGTAATATTACACCTCTGCCTACCCCTTTGGGGATATTGGTTTGAGTCTATAAATAAAAAAATATAAGTATATAATTATATAAGTACGCAGTCTTGACATCGATTTTATAATGTCATAGTTAATTTGTGGGAAGCGCTCTTTTGTGTCTTGATAGACGACATTTGCCACAAATAAAAAAATATATATTTTTTATAACACAATGATTTTTCGTGATACTCAATATTTTTTTTATCCAATATTTTAAAAACATCCAACAGTTCTTTACTTGGATATATTAAGCTGCCCGATATATTAAGTTAACCCATTTACTTTTACAATTCTTGTATATAACACATCACCATGACGATAGAAAAGTTTGGGAATATCAGTTAAAAATGAGTAAACGAGTGAACACGAGCGACTTTTTATTGTGTTGGAAAGAGAAACGTTTTCAATAGCTGCGTACTTTGTATCTGTCAATGCTGTCACCGTAGTAATGTTGCCAGTACTGTAAATATATTGTACTCATTTAAATCGATAGGTTATTTGTATAAAAATATTAGGCCAGTAAGAGTAGCATTGCTGAGCTCAAAATGTTATTAAATCGTAACAATAACTATGAGATATGGACTTGTATGGTATTTTGTTCTTAAAAGATCTCCAATTAGATAATATTTACCCTAAACAGCTTTTTTCAAAAAGTGGCAATGAAAATGTGACGTCATTTTGACGTCATTTCGCCGACCCACAGCACGCTGTCACCGAAGTGAGCAGGCCTGTCTTCTTGGGCTATGGTGCAGACAATTTTAGCACAACCAAAATCAACCGTAGCAAAAAGATTGTGTCAGCTGATTAACTACACACATCAAAAAAGTCTTTACTAAGCAACACATACTATTTCAAATTATTAATCAATTATATATATTATAACATTTCTTACCAAGTAGGTAATACCTTTGTAAACTTTTTTGATCTAGAGGACATACTGGCTGGTTGTAAAAAAAAAACGAGTAAGTATCATTTTTGTTTTTTTTGACAAATTCAAAAGCAAATGCATTTGTTCGAATTGCATAGCGTTTTCTTTGCTTATTAAAATTTAGTATTCTGTATCGATTTTATGATTTAAACAATAATATGAAAAGGTTTTGAACAAATTTGGATTTTGAGACATTATTCCGTCCAAAGAGTATACAAATACTACGTAAGAAGAGGCGGATGTGCCATAGATCATGCGAGACTTTCAGCTTTGTATGAAACGTGCAGGGAGAACTCGTACCAACATAAAGATACTAATTGACATCGTTTTTATGTTGTCAGCATTGTCATGTTTGTCAATATAGGGATGTACCCTGTAGTGATTAACGAAATATCGATATCGATAATATTCGGTAAGAAATAATTATAATTAAGTTTCCACTAGAATTATACTTTTCAAACACAAATAAAAGATGTTTTTAATATTTATGTGTTTATTCGAACAAATAATCCTATTCTATAAATCTATTCTAGATTAGCGAAGAAAAATACGCAGAACTAAAAGATATATGTATGTACATGTAATGGAAAGGTTTTCAACATTTCTTCTGTAATAGGATTTAAAAAAATGTCTATACATACAAGGCACAGCTGTTTTTCTGACTTGAGTTCCCTTTTTTTTAAGTCTTTCGGCTTAAAATGCTTGCCACACACATAGTTCAACTGATGTAATTTTTCAATGGGCACATAAATCAAGTCTTGGTTTCCAGTCGCAGCTACCTATTTTTATATCTAAAAAGAAAAAAGAGAATAGAATTTTTAGTACTTGTGCCAATTTCTAATAACGGATTATCGATAACTGACAGGCAGCACTATTGTTTACCTACAAAGTACTAGGATATGAAACTTTAGAATGTTTCCTTATTTTTTATGTTTCAATGAAATATATCACATTATATAACATTATAAATATTCATTGATCTTTATCTAGGGACATTTTGCCATAAATACCTACCCTTTTTTCATTGCCTGACCGGCATGTTGTTGTATGCCATATTTCGCACATTATTTTGCTTGTTTTGATTGCGCTCCTTTCAATGCTCCTTTCAAATAAATATAGTAACACTAACACTAGAAGTGTAAAAGCACATTTATTGGGTATACACAAAACACTTTTACAGTATGTTTTTTACGTTTTATAAACAAACTACATAACGCAGCAAAGTTCAATCTGGATAAAAATGTGACAGTTGTGACATTTGACACTATTGACAGCCAAGGCGGTGATGTACGTATAAACCGTCTAACTTTGAAAGAATACTGTTCCAAGGGTACATAGTGAAGGATGCTATCTTCACGTTTTATACATATAATAGTAGCCATTAAAAAGATAGCACGTTTCATACATTCGTTTTTTTCTTAGGAACTTGCGCCAGGCTGATTCCGTCATGGAGCGACGTCATTTGAACGCAGATCAAATGCAAAGAGCTGTAGGGATGTTGCAAGCGGGAAGAAGTAAATCTCAAGTATCTCGGTATTTTGGTATCAACAGAAGCGTTATTTGCCGTCTTCCTCAGCGTTACACTAACATGCGAGATCCTGCTGAGCAGCACCCAGGTCGAGGTAGGTGTACAACCACTCGGCAAGATCGATACATACAACTGACTGCAAGACGCCAGCCGATGTTACCCGCCTGAAAGATAGGTTTAAGGCTACAAAATTCAAGTGGTGTTGTTGTTAGCTGCCAAACTACGAAATCTACTGCATGAGTATGGCCTACGAGCGCGACGGCCAATTAGGTGCCCACCGATACGTCACGGGAATCGCGCTCGTCGAACTGAATGGTGTAGGGAACACATTACATGAACCCGGGAACAATGGGATAAAATGTTATTTTGCGATGAGTCTCGATTTGGGTTCAAGCCTGATACTAGAGAGGTAAGAGTGTACCGTCGTCCTGGAAATACTGAAAGACAGCTGTGTTCAGGAATTGCATCTATGTATACAACGGCTCAACAGTTATGGTATGGGCGGGTATTATGAAGAACAGACGAACTGAGCTCGTTTTTGTAAATGGTATCTAACATGAACGCTGTAAATTACGTTAAGGATGTTCTAAGGCCTTATGTCCGTCCATTCGCACAAACGCTTGGCTCATGCTGATGATGCATGACGATGCGCGTTCGCATACAGCTTTGCACACACGGGAGTACTTGGCAAGGAAAACATCCTGGTATTGCCTTGGCCTGCACAATCGCTAGACCTCAACCCCATCGAGCATGCATGGGACATGGTCCAGAGACAGTAAATAAGTACGAGGCAGTAAATGTTTGATAGAGTGACAACAACCCAACATGATGGACTTCCTAAAAAATTTCATTGGGAGCGATTGCCGCAGGATAACATTAACAAGCTCATCGATTCTCAAGTTCTCAATAACAAAGGAGGCCACACTTTGTATTAAATTATGCAATTTTTGTACAACCATTTAATTTGTTTAAGTTTAGTTGATTAGGCACCTTACTTTGTACTACGTACATACAGTACTTACTCATAATTATTGTTAATTAAGATTATTAAAAAATAATAAAAACTAATCGTTGTTTAATATCAAAAAAGCATTAAAAATAATATGAATAAGAAAATACTAAGGATTTAATGCGAAAACACATTGTAAAATTTGTATGTGTTGCTTAGACTTTTTTGATGTGTGTATATTTAATTTTAAGTATTTATAATATGTACCTAGTTGTTTGTAAGTCCTAATGTTGGTTTTGTATAAGGCATGATGGGGTTGGCGTATCCACATGGATAAAAACTCTAATTCAAATAAACTGTCATGTCATGTCACGACTGTCATGAAGATCTTTGACAGTCGTTACGGGGAATATTAGAATAGTTGCTAACTTCAAATAGGTTGAAAAGCAAACCTCGGATTTCAAGTAAAACTTCGATATAGGTACGAGTAGGTAGTGCTAGGATGATGATGATGACTTAAATAATAATTTTATGATTAAGTACTTGAAGAATTTAAAATTTGAAACTTATGTCTGTATACCTACTGATTGAAAATGTGAAACTTATGTATTTGACTTATTTATACAATTTGGTAGAAACGGGCAATACGAATATTTTATCTTTCGATCAAAAATGCTTACCTTACATTCAGTTGCAAATTGATATAAATACATTGATATTGATATCTAACCTGAGGTTATGTAAGTCAAGTTGTAACCTACTTGATATCGTATTAAACAAATAAAGATAATATTTGATAGATAATACTTGCTTAGATTTGGTTTTTGCAAGTTGTACGTGTTGTGTTACGAGGCAGTAAATGTAAATGTAGATTCATTAGATTAATTAAGTAAATAACTTTAAAAATTGATGTTCATAAGCGTCACCTTGTGTCCTAGATGAATAAATTATTTTGACTTTTGTAATAGGGTAGTTTCCTGCAAGTGAAATAAATTATACAAGTATTTTTATCTAGTGAAACATGTCAAAATAATAGTAGTTTCATTCATCAATCAATGTTAAAACTTTATTTAACATTTTTTATTGTAAATTTATTGATAATAAGTATTCTACTTGACAGCAAAGCACTATGACGTCACTACGTCTTATTTCATACAAAACCCTTGGCAAAGGTCGTTTTTGACATTTCATTAAAAGTGCTTGATTTGACTAGTTGGAAACAACCCTATTGTTATTATATACAGCAACGTTTGTGTCATACATACTCTTTAATTTAAATGATAAAAACATAAAAAGCAACCGGTGTTAGGTATATTACATCATTATTGGGAATAAGATTTAATCGAAATAATATATCAACGAAAATGGTCCAAGCATTTTGACATCTTTCTCTTTACCACACTAAACAAACACATACCTAGTTATCTACCCCAGGACTTTTGATCTAGATTCTCAGATGAAAAAAAACACCGAACCACGCAGTGAGGCGAGCTATAAATAGGCTTATCTATTCTATATCGCTTATTATAAGAAAGATTATAAACACACTGTCATGCAACGTCTCGTACAATTTGTATTGGCGTTAAATCGCTGCATCATTGTGTGTAATCGAAAATAATTGGCCACTTTATATATGACGTGGCTCCCGTAGTCATGCATCTAGTCGGTATATGTAAGTCGTTCTTAGTTCAGTGAGCTTTATAATGATTTAATACTATATCGCTATGTCTCAAATATTTGACTGGTGGACCTTTAACTCAAAATTCTCCTTGTTCAAGTGGCGTTTAAGCATAGTAAGATAACATTACCAATTTACTATTGACAAATATAAATGCTTTTTCAAGTTTCAGATGCATCCTGATTTAATTTGATAGATATAAATCAGGAATACAGTATACCCCATCCAACTACTTATTGTACAGATCTCTGTAGATCATCACATCATATCAGTCGAAAGACGTCCACTGCTCTCCACATGGACCGCCACCTTATTAAGCCACCTGCATCCATCCTCTGCTCGCGTCCCCAACAAGGTCGTCAGTCCACCTTGTGGCTGGCCTACCTCTGCAATGCCGTCTGGTGCGTGGCAGCCACTCCAGAACCTTTCTACTCCAACGACCATGGGCTTTTCTGGTGTGTGATTTCTGTCACTTAAAATATTGTGGTGGCCCTGATGATATTTTTTTCGGTATTTACCACGTACCTACACGTTTTAGGTTGCCGATGTGTATTTAAAACAGCAAATAAAGGCTAGCTTTCTTACTGCTTTACTACTACATTCACCGCATACCACTATTAGATATCTGTACCTATTTGTAGCCTTTCCGTAATCAAAGTTGTCAGGAAATGCGTATCGGTTATATGTTTACAAAAGAGCTTTTAGCAAAAGCACTATCAAGTAAGCTCGTAGCTTTTAACGCTGATTGTACTCTCCTATAAGTAAGCTATTTTATTAGAGAAGACGACATTAACATTGCTATCTGCACCGAATACATTTGGCAGGCGCACCAGTGATCTCAATAACAGTTAGTCCCCAACAATATCAAGTAGCCCTCTTCTTGCATACAAATGCACAATGTTACCGAGATTCACAATTTCCTTCAAAAATAACGTCAAACTCAACCCATCAGATCTGAAATTTACGATGTTTTTATTGTACAGAATCATATACTTGTTTAAAAATTCATAATGCGGTCTTCTTGCAAAAACATAACAAGACAATGCTAATGTTAACTAGATTTGCAAGAAATATTCTTGACATTTATATAGATTTCGCATGCAACATTCGTTTAAACTGTAAACTACCAAAGTTTTTTATCTACTGGGTTTTGGCCCATGATTCATGAGTGTTTTTATAAAAGCAGCGTCTATAAAATTTTACTTTTTCATTTACGTACCAATTGTCATAAATAACTTAGCGCATTACCTACATATATTATGGCCATACGATTTTTAGTACTGTTGCCGTAAGTAGGTACCTATATTTGTGAACTTACTATTATACATACATGTACTAAAGTTATATTCTGCGCTACTTTCCAAGAGTTTGCGTGACACCTAAATCGTCAGATTATTTAATAAGAGTCTTTTTTAGGTTCACTTAACATCCACTTAGAAAATCTGACAAGCTAGATTAATTTTCTTTTTTTTTTACATTTTGAAATCTTACCTCCACTATGCAAATGAGCAGATTAACAACATTCCTACTTTATTAAAAATACGTAGGATATGGATGCTATCAATATCTGACGCGCTCGAGTAAATCTCGTAACCCCTTCATGGGCACCTCTACTATTAGTGTGGAACGTACCGCACGAAGATGTTCTCATGTTCCTAAAACAACGAGTTCGGCGTATCGTTTGTTATCGCATTGTATATTTTCAACTTAATAATATTGTGCTCGAACATTAATTTGAACTACTGCTAAATAAAAATATCCAGATAACCAAGTACCTATAAAAATGAGCCAGAGAGCCAGTTTGGCTTATACTATACTATCGAAGGCAATGAAAATTTTAAAGCGTACCTATACTAGGTATAACTTGAAATATGTTGCACTTTACAGGTGTCGTAAAGCAATTTATTTGTTCTGCGAGTTATATAATTTGCTAACAGTCAGCGGAAAACATCCCCTTAAATGTACTAACTACTAAAGATAGTTTAAATGGTACGAGGGCGGCACTGATAATTTCGGGAATCAAGGAAGTGACACAACATTACTATTTAAAAATGTATTTATTGCTTTTCGAAGTATTCTCCGCGAAATTTGACACATTTTTCCATACGATGGAACCAATCATTGAAGCAACCATTCCATTCGGAAGTTGGGGTCTCCAAAATGGATTACTTTAATCCGTCACCACACGGACTTACATAAACACTTGCTTTAGTTCAATAAAATACAGTATTTTATCGTGCCTATTAAGCCCGGGTAAACATAAACCGCCACCGTCGAACTAAGTGCTATAAAAGACCTACACGTTAAACTATATTTTACCATAAAGTGTTCATCAATGTAGCGTCCACGGCCTACGCGTTTAATATTATACTTTTAAAGTTCGCAACTTGTGATACACATAAATATTTATGTAATGATTGTTTATAAAAATATACACGATTGTTTTTTTTTAAATAATGGTGAAACGCGATGACATTCCGCGACTACGGCTGGTGTAGCCTATGTTAAAATATCTAGGCAAATAGTTTTCAAGCCCTGAAAGCGACAGCTTCGCAAATTAAGATATCGGTAACCGAAGTCATAGACATAGCTTTCCGAATAGTCAGGCTGAAGTGGCAGTGGGCAGGGCACATAGCCAGAAAACCCGATGGCCGTTGGAGCAGAAAGGTTCTGGAGTGGCGGCCACGGACTTCGTAGCAGAGGTAGGCCTCCAGCAAGGTGGACTGAAGATCTTGTTGGATCGCGGGCAGCGGATGGATGCGGGTGGCGCAGGATCAGCCAATGGAGAGAGAGAGCTGGAGAGCCTTGGGGGAGGCCTATGTTCAGCAGTGGACGTCTTTCGGCGGATATGATGATGAACCGAAGAAAGGAAGCGCACGTGCGTTTATGAGCTATATTACTGTAAAGTTATCAAAAAATTTTTACGTGACAAATATCCAGCCATCAATCTTCAGAAACATGCGCGTCTATAGAAATATAATAAGATAATTACGTAATATAGACTCGTTACATAAATATAAGTAAGCCTTCGTGTTTGTTCCATAACTACGAGTGTAAGCATACTAACGACTTACTTTAGATTTATCAAACTAGGTGTCGATGAAGCCTTTCTTTGCCATGTTACAGCTAATTCGATTGTACGAGCATTCTAGCGCTCTACTATCCACTTATTATGTTTCTTGCAGTTCAAACAGTTTGCTTTACCTCGTTAATAGAGTTGCTCGTTCTCAATAGAGATACCAATGTTTAATAACCGACACTTGGTAGTCTGCTCGTTCAGTCTATTTTATGAGAATAAAGCACTGCTTTGCCAGCACCTGGAACGATGCCAAACGCATTTGGAAATTCGAATTGCTACAAGCAAAATTGCATATTAATACAATTTTAACATACCACCACTGTAAGTTCTATAGTTAAATGTTAAAATGTGTTGCGGCGGTGTATCAAAGACTAATTAAACAATTGTGAATTCAGTTTTTCTGTTGTCACACCAAATTTGATTTTAATCCAGGCAAATGCAGCGCTGTGGTTGCTTTGATAATTCTCTCTTGGGGTTTCTGTCACCGCTGCTGTGTTTTGAAACTAATTAGTATATTTATAATTAAAACAACGAGTCAGTTTAAATGACTAGATACACATTAAAATAAGTAATGTTTAATTAGATTATAATATTTTAATGGGTTGAATATTCTGTGTGGATTAAGAATATGGATTGTCACCACCCCATATCATCCCATGGGTGTCGTAAGAGCCGACATAGGGAGAATATTATGCAGAGAACAGCACTGTAAGAGAAGGAAAACTTGATACAAACCCTATACCAACCCGTTTGGCCAGCGTGGTATAGTATTCTTCCTTTCAAAGGAGAGGCCTAGTCCGGCGGTGGACTGTTAAAGGCTGATGATGATGATGATGAATAGGATGAATATTAAAAATCCCTCCTCAGAGTGTGCCTTCATTAAAATTTTATTTATTTATTTATAGACGCACGCCTGTATCCCCGAAGGGGTAGGCAGAGGTGTAATATTATACCCACACTTCGCCATGAATTTTTAGGTCCCACGTAATAGGGGGCGAGCCTATTGCCGTTACCGGGCACATCACCAGACTCCGTGCTACTACTGAGAATTCGGAAAAACCCAGTAACACTTTGCCCGACCTGGGAATCGAACCCGGGACCTCCGATCAGCAGTCGCATACGCTATCCACTGGACCACGGAGACAGTCCTTCATTAAAAGAAATCAGTTTTCCAAATATCATATTTCTAGCTTCAGTAGTGCCTCTGGGATGATGTGTCAGTTAGGTGTATGTACCTATGACTTTTTATACACATAGAAAAAGAAGCTACTCGATTATCAATCGGTTTTATTAGTCAAATCATGTATTTGTGTAAGTACCTCCTTGACAGTACAAAAAGCTAAATCGTTTTGTAATGTGCCAATTGCAGAGGGAGATAGATAAATGATCTACAGCTTATCGAAGTTTTTTTACCCATAAAAGGGGAACTTATCATCATTTATCAAATGAAAATGCCATATCACATGTTGGTCGCGGTCGACGAGGCCGGGCATTCGGAACCCTGGCGCTAACGATCTGAAACACTGCCTGTTACCGCCACGTTACGAGTAATTACAATGTATTTAGGTTTACATCCACCATGCGTGAAATAAGGGTGCCTGAATATTTACGACGTTATTTAATCGAATTCTAAATGGATGGCTTTTATTTAGTTGTTTGTTTTTTTATGTCATGTCGGTGTATTTTTAAGAGTACCAAGTATTTTGTTTTACCTCATCACACTATGACATTAAAATTTTCTGCCGGTACAATCATAGTACATAGATATTTATATAGAGGCGCATTTCTTATGGGCGCTCTGTAGACAAATTTTCTGTGACACAAATTGCCGCTTGCCAGCGTGGCAGTCGCGCTGTGACAGCTGTCTCTATGAGTGCAAGAGAGACGAACGTTCCTCCTGTGTATCTTAACTACGAGAGCAAGAGAGACGGAGAACGACGCCAGCGCCGCCAACGGCGCCAACTAACTGGAGACAGCCTCCCCTTGGAATCGGCACATTAAATCCTTATGAACTGCGCTTCTATGTAAATCTGTATTCATTAGATACCAAGGGTAAAAAAATATGGAAACATGTTGGACCTGGTTTTGAGCGACCTGGGCAGTGAGTGTGTGCAGATGAGGGAGGATACAGTGCCACTTGTGCCGCCGGACGCACACCACCCACCGCTCAGCTTTCTACTGAGCGTGGCGCGGCCGACGCAAACGGTGCCCTCATTGTTGCCGGGCTCGGCTACGGCCTCTTCGCATCAGGGCTCCCCATATTGGCAATTTCAAAAAGCGGATCTTTTTTAGCTGTACGAAGGTATTTCCTCACTAACGTGGGATGAGATGTTCTCTGCTAATGATGTTAACGAAGCCTTGGCCATATTTTACAACAAAATTAACAGCTGTTTACGGCGTCATGTACCAGTCAAACAAAAACAAACTCTTGGCTCGAAGTATCAATACCCAACATGGTATACGGCTGAGATAATTAATTGTATACGGGAAAAACATTTCTTTCTTTTAAAATATAAAGAATCAAAAAATTTGTGGTGCTTTGATATGTTTAAATTCTATAGAAAGCGCGCAAAATATTTGATTAATGTGGCATATCAAAACTATATACTACAGGCAGAGGCGGGTATAAAATCGGATCCAAAACGATTTTGGAAATTTTGTGCGTGAACAACGTGCCTCCAGACATGCCTGCGAAGGCTATGAATACGATGGCAGAATTGTAACTGGAGTGGATGCGGCAAATGCGTTTGCCACGTATTTTAAATCTGTATTTCACACTGACGGGGTGGGGCTGTCTCATGACATGGCCTCAAATACGTCGCTCTACAACATTACCTTAGACACCATCGACAGTGCTGACATGACATACGCCGTAAAACGATTGAAGGCGCTCACCCCAACTGGGCCAGATGGGATTCCTCCCTTTTTGGTGAAGGACTGTATATCCGTGTTTATTGAGCCTCTGTTACATATTTATAACCTTTCTCTTCAAACGGCCACATATCCAGCACTTTGTAAGGTCTCTCGTGTCACACCCATACCTAAAGACGGGGCAGCTTCAGACGTCACGAACTATAGGCCGATTGCCGTGCTCTCGGCGTTCGGCAAGATCTTTGAATCGATCATAAACCGGCATATAAGTAGGCAAGTACGGTCACAACTTAGTGATTGCCAGCATGGATTCAGATCAGGTAGATCAACTACTACTAATCTAATTAATCTCATTGATTACTATGTCGCAGAATTAGACCTGAACAGACACTTGTCTGTTCAGGTCTAATTCTGCATCCACTTGGACGTGGCTTACTTTGATCTAAAAAAAGCTTTTGATCGTGTCCAAACGACAGTACTTCTCGAGAAATTTAGAGCTATAGGATTTAGTCCAAAATTGATAAAAATTTTTTGGAGATTATTTTCATAATAGGAGCCAATATGTGCAGTTATCAGGCTGGCGATCAGAGTCATACGAGACGACTTCTGGTGTTAGCCAGGGCAGTAATTTGGGCCCAACGCAATTCCTAATTATGATCAATGACTTGCCTCGGGTCGTGGGTTCGGCGCGATGTCTCATGTTCGCTGACGATCTGAAGTTGTTCTTAGGGGTGAAAGATGTGAACGACTGTGGTGCGCTCCAGCAGGACATTAACAACGTTGAAGCGTGGAGCAAACGCAACCGCCTTGAATTTAACATTTCGAAGTGTAAAACCATCACATTTACTCGATCAAAATCACCAATTACCTTTGAGTATACACTTTCAGGCAGTCCGCTGGAGCGCGTAATAGAAATTCGCGATTTGGGTTTGGTTGTGGATACAAAGTTGACGTTTAACACTCACATTAATATAATGTGCGCTCAAGCTTACAGCAGTCGGCTCGATTCAGTGGAAGAGATGCAGTTACTGCTCTATACTTCGCGTTTGTTCGTAGTAAGCTCGAGTACAACTCTGCTATCTGGGACCCTCACGAGGCTAAATACAAAATATTGGTGGAACGGGTACAGCGTAAGTTTTGCCGATTTCTCTACAAAAAACTGTATGGATACTATCCGTACCTATATCCGTCTCTGTATGTGTCAGGTATGGTGGGTATTGACACTCTCGAGCTGAGACGTAAGTCCTGCCTTATAGTACATTACTTCTTGTTGCAAATTTTTTTTTGCAATTGCTAATTGAATTGTCTCGTTGCTGACTGTCTGCGCCGAAACAATACTCGCGGCTAAGGTCGCGCCGCCTGCTCGCGGCACCATCAGTACGCACAAACACCGCACAGTTCGCGCCTACCAGTCAGGCCATATCTCTGCTCAATGCTTTGGTCGCTCAACAACCAGATGCTGACATATTTTTTAATAATAGAACCGAATTCGCCAGACATTGTTAAATGTTTTTAAATAATTATCTCTGACGTATAAGTTTAGTTATAAGTGGACAATTTTTTTTTTTAATTATTATTTTATTATTATTTGACATTACTGTATTTTTGGACATTATCATTATTTGACTTTATTGTATTATATATCTATTATTAGACTTTGCATTACTTACTTGACATTATTGTATTAATTGGCACAAATTATTATTAATTATATTACTTGCAATTTTCAATTCTAAATTAACAAATAGGATTTAAATTGTAAAAATGTAAACTAAGCTAAGCATGACTCTCAGCACGTGTTGGGTTACTGCCTGTAAGTGTTGCGAGTAACTGTATTATAAATAAATAAATAAATTTGATTCCAATTTACCATTCAGACCAACAATGTACTTTAGATTATACTATACTTATCAAATCATTTTGACTTTTAATCGTTTATTTACTTTTTGTATGTTTATAAAGAATATATGAATAAAAATTCCGTGCTTATAAACATTTCATCATCAGCCCTTTATACTGTCCCACTGCTGAGCACGGGCCTCTTCTCACTATGAGAAGGGTTAGGCCATAGTCAGTCAGAGTTCACATATCTTTCGAGAACATTATGGAGAAATCTCAGACATGCAGGTTTCCTCACGATGTTTTCCTTCACAGATTAGTAAGCGATAGTTAACAACTTAATACGCACTTAACTCCGAAAAGTCATTGGTGCGTGCCGTGGATTCGAACCCGAGACCTTCTGCGTGGCAGTTTGTCAGTCTCTACTCAGCTATCGCTGCTTGCAGTAAAGATTTAATAAGCTAATATTCAGTTAAATCCGGTTAGACAGTAAGCGACCCCGATTTGCAACTGATATAACGCTAGGAACGTGATGATAGGTTTGCTTTTAAAGCGAACTTCTATAATCACGACGTTAGGAATAGTGCAAAAAAATTTTATAGCGGATTACTCAAACCAAAATGGAATATATCCCGAAAAACTATTAAAACTTAAGGACGTTTTTCATACTTAGGTATGGGTATTTAAAGAGTCATTTGGTAAAATAAATAAGAAACAGACGATTTTAAGCGACAAAACCGGTCCTCTCAGAAATGGGAAGAAGAATTAATAATTATACGATTTGTTATCATTCTTGCTAGTCATATAAGACAATAAGAAAACAATTAAAATAATTAAATACGGTATATATTTAAATACTAGTGTTATATTACTAAATATTCTTTATTGTGACAACATATGTATGTATTTAAAACATTTTGTCAAGCAAAGTTAACTATCAATCAATTTGGACCTAAGAAAATATTTAATGAATTAATTATCTGAACCTTGAAAAGAAAATATTTTCGACTATTAGTACTGCTACGGTAGCGTCGTCGAAAAAGGGATTTCGATTAGTCGATTCAAAGCAATGTGGGTGCAATCAGTGCATAGAGAGAATAGAAAGGCTACATCCTTTTGAAGGATTACCAAGGGGCAAATTCAGGTTACTGACTACCGCAGATATACCTCTCTTAATCTGGACAAAGCAACTTATTGTCCTTCAGAACACAGTCAGTCACTCCCACATGCACCAAAAGATTATTATACATCACTGGATGAGCCGGCAGTTAACGTTTTTTAGCGCTAAGCGCATCTATGGCTCATAGAGAGATGTTACATAGGCTTCTTCGATAAACGAGCTATCCAACGCAAAAATAATTATGCAAATTGGTCTAGTACTTCTTGAGACTAGCACGTTCAACCAAACAATCTCTCTAGCTTTATTATATTAAGTATAGATGGACATTCTATGTCATAAGCAACTAGTATATGCATATGGTAATATATATGGGCCTCCCCACGGCAGAGGGAATTAACCTCCTAGCGTTAACGATGTACGTAACTACGTAACAAGCAAATTCAATTGCCGCTGCCCTGGACCTTTGGCTGACATGTACATAGAACAAACTTATGCGGTAGTTCAGACAGTTTCATGTTTGATTGACTGTTTGGAGAAATCGTTTGTAAAACACAACAATACGACTGCAATTTGGGCAGTATTGACCGGAAGTACCAATACGCTAGATACACGTATTGATAGTACATGCAGTCAATATGATTTCATGTACTATACACTGCCTTTCCAAACGCCAATAAGACAAAGTGTTTTTGACATAGAAAATCACTTATATTTTTGCTTTTATTTATAGAACTACAATGCAAGCACAACTCAAACTGAAAACTTAGTTGTGAACTTATATAAATAACAGCGCAGAGTGCAGTGAGACCAATAATTGTCGAGTACTATTAAATTATACGTAAGCAGTTTGAACCAAGCTGAATTTTTTGGGTTCGATCCCTGCACGAGAGCACTTATACGAACTTTTTATCATCCATTTTCATATTTGGTTATACTTTGCGTCTGTTTCATCTTTTGTCGCTCACGACACATAATTTTTTCCTAGTCCGAGAGAAGACTTTCATAAAAAGACAGACGAGTAACCGCTCACCTTAAATCCTGGTTATTTCATCAGTCCTATATACAGATAAGCCCATAGTTCACCACGCTGGCCATGTGCGGATTGCGAGATTCCAAATGATTTTCCTTTCAACACTACAAAGCGCTGTCTTGCTAGCTCAAAGGACATAGACTCACGCGTCCTGACGTCACACCACAGCTAACCTTTGAACGTTGTTTGCTACCGGTGGACACAAACAACAGGTTTACTATTGTGCAGCTCTCTATGTGAATTGCTCTTAATGTGTTCGAGTTTATGCCACATTGTTCAAATTTAAATCAATTGTGTGCCAGTTCAGGCGAACTGAAATGTACTCATGGAGTAGTTCAAACAAGAGTTACATTTAAGAGCCACTTGACATCACGACTGAGAACGTTGCAATTTAGTGCAAAATTTCCATTTTTGAAGTCAACTTTATACATAACATCCTTAGTACTTTTGAGAACACATTTTCTTATGGGTTGTAGAGGAACTGCCAGTATTTTTTAAAGTTTTAGCATACGCTTTCTATATTGGACTTTTTTTGCTGCCGGACGTCGATAGACCCCGTGGTGGTTATATTTAGTAGGACTCGGATGCCTATACAGGACTCTACCATACGGTAGAGTCACACAAAATCCCTTCTGTTTCCTCGTACCCTGAAGAAAATCATAGCTTGGGTGTCCATCGTAAAGGAAAACATAACAAAAAATACATTGACTATCTATACTGGTACGAATCCCGGAAAGCTATAAATACTGACGTAACGTGTAGAATCGGATTGGTATTGAATACACTGCAATATTAATGTGTCAAGCAAACCGTGTATATGGACAGGAAGCGGCAATAGCAGACGTATTCCTACTGAATAATCCAGACAGTCAAAGTGCCGACGAATATTTAGAAACAATCTGCACAGTGCTAGCTGAGAATATTTGTTTTATCTGTGTTGAAAACTAGGCATAAATTCGACTTTCACAATATGTACTTTGATTAATCATAAACATTTTATACAAGAGACTAATATTCTGTAAAATAGGCAGCAATAGCCGAGTAGAGATACCAACAGACTGTCATGCAGAGGGTATCGAGTTCGATTCCACGGCGCGCACTAATGACTTTTCAGAGTTATGTGCGTATTGAATAATTAATTATCGCTTGTCCCGTGCCTCGGAGAGCACGTTAAGCTGTCGGTCCCGGTTGTCATGAAGATCTGTGACAGTCGTTACAGGGCGTCAGTACCTTCTTAATCAACTGACACTAGTCTAAACCATGGAAAATCGCTATCCCTTCGGGTTGCGGAGGTCGGACATGCAGTCGCTCCGTGGAAAAGCTAATATTCAGCCAAATCCGGTTAGACTAGTAAGCGGACCCCAGATTGAAACTGGGATAACGCTAAGAGGATGAAGATGACTAATATTCTGTAAAATCTGGTAAGACTAGATAGAACGCTAAGCCGCAAGTCTTGGTTGCAAACGGGATAACGCTAGGAATATGATGTTTTAAATATATGACTCATGTGCCTATCATGTAAAGAATTACATGATAATGAGTAATAGAGAATCTTGTTTATAACATTTAATTTACAACGGTAACATAAGCTTTTTATAAAATACTGAAAGAACAACTTCGAAATGCCGAAATAATGAACTCTTCCTATAATTTATGAAGATGTAATACCTTGTATTTAGGTTGGTCTAATGAGAGGTACACCCCGTCATCCATCATCACAGGGTATCCGATGGTGACACTCATTTAATCAATTTTTAGACGGCCCCATACAATTTGTATATTTGACAAATTGTGACTAACGAGGCAATATAACCGACCTTTATTTGAATAATCGTTTATTCTCAGTGTTAATCTTAGCGTAATCGATTTTACACGTCCACCCATGCCTAAAAACCTCTGTTAATTAAATGTTGTTTAAATTTTTCCAGAATTCCTTTTTGGTATATTATTCAATTAACCACATATTTATCACCACCAACTCCGACACCAGAGTTGGCCACACGCTCACACGAAAAACAAAAAAAACAAAACAAACAAACCACTTATTACATGTAGGTAGGTCACAGGGAGAGCGCCGGGTAAAACGCCTCTAAATATTTTTGAGAGAAGTGAAACATTTTGTTGAAATAATTTGCGTAAAAGCTCGCCAGCGGGTATGAGCCACGAATCAGGGCGGCCGTACAGAAATGCCTTTAGTGAAATAACAAGAATTTTATGTCCCTCTCCGGTTAGCCGCGCCCTGAGCGATGCCTCACACGAGACAAGTGAGCTAGGTTTCATGTTATAAAACTCACATATGTGACGTCAAAGCCACGACAACAATCACGGGCTAATCGTAGGAACAAGCTCTTAACAGGTACATGTTTAATATGTTTATCTTATTACATTAAGTCATAATAATTACGTAAAATACTCTGTCACATCCCTCGTGCTTCTTCTCTATTTTCCTGTACAAATAATTGTATAAAAACTTATCGTGTTCTGAGAATCACCACGGCCTTATTGAATAATTGTGTCATACAACTGTAGTTAATAGTTTGTGAGAGGAAAACGTATCCTTTTACGTCCGGCCAGAAACAAGTTCTTTTCTTTATATACAATGAACATTTTTCTTAGCTTTTAATTACCTATTGGATATAATATACGTACTTGATACTTGATGGCACGGGCTGTTTCCGCAACTCCACGTCTTGGCGTGTATTTTGCGTGCAGGTGGGAATGGTGTCTTCATTCGAGCCACCCCAGCTCTTCGAGGAAGGCCAGCAGACTCTTGATGTGGCCCACTGCCTCCCTCAGGGTGCTGTATCTCGTCAGGTACTGCTGCCTGTACTGTGCGACCTCAGGGCAGTCGAGGAGCAGGTGGGCTGCCGTCTCGTCCGCTGCCATACAGGCCCTGCACAGCGGGCTGTCGGTGATACCTATAGTAAATAGGTGTTTATTAAAGAATCCGTGTCCTGTGTAGGCGGCCGTGACTGTCCGCAGTTGTTGTTTGGACAGCCGGAGGATTTGTTTGGCTATCTTACCGTCTACTGCGGGAAGAGCCTCCTTGGCCTGCCTACATGTTTCAATACCAATCCAGGACTGGTTGTGTTGGGTCCTGGTCCTATTCCTTACCAGGTTGCGATAGAAACCAGAAGGGAGGGGAATAATGGGCTCGGGTCCCACCACCTCTAAAGTGGCCCCTCTTCTGGCAAGTACGTCGGCTGCGTCATTCCCTCTTGAGCCACTGTGGCCCTTGATCCATTGCAGTGTTAATTTGTTTTGTTTACCTACCTCTGTTAGTTTCTGGTGGCATTCAAGCGTGAGTGCCGAGGTGATAGTATGGCTTTTGAGGGCTGAGAGGACAGCCTTACTATCTGAGAGGATCCTAATGGATCGTTCCCTTACCTCACGTGCCATGATTGCTGTGGCAGCTAGGATTATGCCAAAACATTTGGCCTGGTAGACCGTGTTGTAGGCTCCCAGCGGTGCTGCGATGTTGATGTTAAGGTCCTCGGAGAATACTCCTGAACCCGTACCTGTATCCGTCTTAGACCCATCTGTGAAGATCGTGAGCTCGTTGTGGCCAACCGCTCCCTCGTGTAGATCCTCGTACAGTTGGATTTTGTATTTCTTATCGAAAACAAATTGTTTCGGTATTCGGTCGCCAATGGCTTGTGTGAGAGGAACTTCTTTAAAGAGTGTGTTTAAGTTGCTAGTGTGCAGTGTGTTAGTGTCTTTCCAGAGCTTCAGTGCTCTTAGCCGGATCGCCGACATCGTTGCTTCCTGTTGTATGAACAGGTGCAATGGAGGCAAGTCCAGCAACACTTCGAGTGCCGCTGTAGGTGTAGTTTTCATGCAGCCCGTGGCCGCTAGGCATGCAAGTCTTTGAAGCTTTTGAAGCTTGTTGGCGGCCGTTGTTAGGTTGGTCCGAGGCCACCACACTACTGCGCCGTAGCTTATCATCGGACGTATTATTGTCTTATAGAGCCATAAGACAATTTTGGGGGATACGCCCCATCGTTTACCTATCATCTTCTTGCACTGCCAGAAGACGATGCTGGCTTTATTGAGCTTATTTTCCATGTGGCTGTTCCATGTCAATTTGCTGTCAAGAGTGACTCCCAGGTACTTTACCTCGGTGGACAGCTTGAGCTCTGTGTTGAATAGCCTGGGCAGTCGGTAAGTACCCAGCGCGCGTTTGTGTGTGAACATAACTAGTTCGGTCTTGTTCGGGTTTACTGATAATTCGTACTCATTACACCACCACTCTACTATGCGTAGAGCCTGTTGAGTAAGGTCGTACACTGTACTAGTTACCTTACCTGAGGTGAGAATGGTCAGATCATCTGCATATCCTATTGTGTAAAAATATCTCGCGTTGAGTTTGTCTATGAGTTCATTGATGACTAAGTTCTACAATAGCGGGGAGAGTACACCGCCCTGCGGGCAACCTTTAGTTATCAAGGCTGTCTGGGAGTCGCCGTGCAGGCGCACTACTCTTTTGCTGAGCATGTTTTGGATCCACTGTATGAGCATCTGATCCACACCATGTCTGGCTAGGGCGTTGCTTATACTGGAGAAGTTTGTCTTGTCAAAGGCTCCTTCTATGTCAATGAAGGTGCCCAGACAGATGCTTTTTTGTTGTATAGCAGCTTCTATCTGGTTCACGACCTGATGTAAGGCCGATTCCGTCGATTTCCCTGAGCTGTATGCATGTTGATTGGCATGTAGGGGTAGGTGTTTAAGTGCCCCACTTCTTAATTCCCTCTCGCATAGCCTTTCCAAGGCTTTAAGCATGAAGGAGGTCAGGCTTATTGGTCTGAAGGACTTTGCATTTGTGTAGTCTGTTTTGCCTGGTTTTGGTATGAAAATTAGTTTGACTTCCCTCCAATTCTTCGGTACATATCTAAGGGCCAGGCTAGCCCTCATGATTGCCAGAAGTCTTTTGCGGACCGGTTCACCCCCCCATTGTAATAACCCAGGGAAGATGCCGTCCAGTCCGGCTGCTTTGAAGGGATGGAAGCTATCGATGGCCCATCGGAGTTTTTCTTCTGTGACCACGGTGTTTGCGTGTCTCCACTCGTGTTCGGTCGCCACTGTTGGTGTATCGTGCCACGTTATTACCGGGGTGAGGACGCAGCCTGGGAAGTGTGTTTCTAGTAGGACGCGTCTTGTCTCCTCCTCCGATGTGGTGTATGTGTTATCCGGTTTACGGAGAGTACCTGGTGCAACCAACGGTTGCTGAGCCAGTAGTTTCCTTACCCGGTTTGCTTGTTGGCAAGATTCAATGCTCCCACAGAATTTCCGCCATCCCATGGTGCGTCTGAATCTGAGGCATTTCTTGTAGCTTGATTTGGCCGCTTTATAAGCGTCCCAATCTGCGTCCGCGCTTGTGTTCATTGCCCTGTTAAGGGCCCTTCTTACCTTCTTGCGCTTGCGTTCAAGCTCAGCGCCCCACCAGGGTTGTTTACCTGGGGTTGAGGGTAGAGTGGTTTCTGGGCATGCTGCGTGGTAGCTGTCTAGCATCGACTGCGTCAGTGTACATACCTGCTCGTCGATCTGTTCATTGTCACCCAGTACCGTCGGCATAGCAGTAAGGGTAAGTTTCTCTTTAAGTAATTGGACATACTTTGCTTTGTCAGTATTGTGTGGTTTCCTGCGTGGCTGTGTAGGTTGTATAACGACTTCCATAGAGAAGCTGATCCATCTGTGGTCTGAGCACGATGCCTCTTTCGAGACGTGCCATCCCTTGATGCGTTCAGCCGCTCCTTCTGTTGCGAGAGTTAAGTCGATAATTGTCTGACTACGTCTTGTGACGAAGGTGGGCTCCGTACCTGTGTTTAATAGGGTAAGATTAGTGGTGAATAGGTATTCAACCAGTGATTTACCTCTGTTGTTATTGCAGTTCATGCCCCACATTTGGTGGTGGGCATTGGAGTCCGTTCCTATTACGACCTCCGTTTTGGTTCTCTCGCACTGGTTAACCAGACGCGTGAGGTCGAACGGTGGCGGGTCTTCGGCCTCGGGCATGTAGACCGATGCGAAAACAACCGCTATACTCCTTGGCTGCTGTGTTATTTCAATTTGTATCGCTGTGATGTCTCTGGAACAGAACTCCGTTAGAACTTGGGCTCTGATGTTTTTAGTTGTCAGTATGCAGGTTCTTGGATGTGTGTGGTCAGTTGAAGAATAAATCTTACCTCCCAGGCTGGAGAGGCCTCTGATGAGGCCACCCCTTATCCAAGGTTCCTGGATGAGCACGATGGCTGATTGTTGGACCTCCATCCATTTGCGCAGTTGCGCAGTGGCCGTTTGGCTGTGATGGAGGTTGATTTGGAGGCAACTGACGTCACTAGGCAAAGGGTTCATCTTTGGATGATGTCCCCACCTCCCCGACCGTCAGCTGCGTTAGGCCGGCCAGGATGTCGCCAGCCTCCACCCCGTCGTCCCGCCGCACCGGGCTCAGGAGCAGGCTCTCATCTTCCGAGTTACCCTCGGCTGACGGGCCAGCCCCCGAGCCAGACGCGGCCGGCTCTGACGGGCCGGGTTCTGCGTCGCACCCTGGCTTGGTGTTTGAGTCCTGCTTGACTCGTGTGGAGTTGTCGTCCGGAGGATGGTCGACAAACTTACCTGAGGGGTCCCGGAACCTGACGTAGACGGCACCTACCCCCAACGCGAGGCGGCGCTCGTTCTTCATCAGGATCGGGACCTGTTCTACTGGGACGCCCACTACTAGGAACCACCCACCCGACTGCCTTTCAGAGTGCAGCATCGACCATTTGTCAACCTCCAACCAGGGGTTCTGAAACTCCAGAGCGCGACCCACGTCGCGCACGTCGTCCAAGACCCCCTGTTCGTCGGGTACGACAATGCCGCACCGCACTCTCTTCGGGGTCTCTTCCTGGCCCCTGACCTCCAGTTCGAAGCCCGGTGGTGGGACCAGGAGAGAGACTGCCTCCGTCAGCCAGGTACGCGTTGCCTCGTCGGCGCACCAAAGTTTGAGGACCCCGTCCGCGTGCACGGGTTTCCCGGTGAACGCTGGAGCGGGGCGTTTGGGGGTTTTGGTCGACCAGGCATCACTCAGGATCTTCTTTTGGAGCTCCCGGAGTACCTGGTCCACCAACTCCTTCGGCAAGTTCCCTGTGCGTTTGCATGTTACTGCAACACCCAGGGACGCCTTGGAGGCCTGTGCGTAGGACTTACCTTGTATCCTGGAGGAGTCGAGGCGGGGCTTCTTGTGCTCCCCTCGAGGCGAGCTGGTCTCGTTGAGAGCACGTTTGGCCTCACCTCTTTCCTTGTTTTCGGCAGTTTTACCTGCCGCGTTTCCCGGTGGTGCTGGGGCTGGATGCCGTCCAGACCAGCCCGCCGCTTGGCGGCAGGCGGCTTCCCCGTACTGCCTCCGGCCTTCGTGCACCCCTCGCTACTGAGCGTGGGCTGCGCGCTGGTCACATTGCTGGGACCTGCAACGGCAACCTGCTCAGCTGTTTTAGTGGAGGCAGCACCGGCAGTAGCAGCGGCTTGTTCAGCCTTCCGCCTAATTGCCATGCGCTGTCTCTTGCTTTTGTTGTTCCTCTTTTTCTTCGTGGAACTGGTAGCAGCGGGGCCACTCGGTTGTGTGGTGGGCGTGCGTTGGACAGGACCGGTGGTCTTGCCCTTACCCTTACCCTTACGGTGACTCACCACTTGCCAGCCCGCGAAGGAGGAGTCATCTTCCCGCTTGATCTCAAACGGGCTGACGATTGTAAGGACGGGACCAGTACTAGCGTTAGCCAGCGCTGAAGTCACGTCCTTGGGGGATGGTTTGACACCTGCAGCCGGGGCCACGGCGTCGACCATCTGTATGGTTTTGGTTGTGGCGGCGGGAACAGCTTTCGCCGTCCCCGTCGCGGTTGGGGTAATAAAAAGGATTTCGGTATCCATACGTTTACTTAAAGACTTCATCCCTCTGGCTTCACACCCTCCATGGAGCCCGCAACAGGGAACGTCATACCGGACGTTAAGATTACCAGAGGGATATAGGAACGCAAGGCTGGCTTACAGCACGACATCGGGCGCCCGCTCGGGTCAAAGGTCGGAGCCGAGTTACCAACTCCATCCGTCTTCCCTCGCTTGCGCCTTCAGTATAGCCTTCACCCACCACATCAACAGCCGAAATAAATTCCAACTGCTGATGCGGACCCCACGTCCCTAGCCTGTGGCCCTCTGACGGGACACGATGGCCATTTCCCCCGCTGCGGCTCACAGCGGGGGCTACCGTTTAGCGTGAAATCGGGACCAAAGAGGGCGTGTTGCCTCACGGTCGCATTACCGCCAGCGCCGCTCGGCTCAACCCCCCAGGACTCCGTCATCCCCGCGTACGGCGCTCGACTGCGCAGGTCCTAGCGCAGGTGGTCAACTTCTCTTACCCGTGACTGTTTACTACGGGCCCAAGCCCACCCGGCCACGAGGGGGCGTGGTGAAGAGATGTGTAAGTGAATGTGTGTGTGTGCGCGCATGTGTGTACGTGTGTGTGTATGCGTGTGTAAAGTGCCTGTTATTTGTGTTTCGGCTGGAGGTTTTGGTTGCATCCATTTCTGAAGGAACTGGACCAAGAACGGGCGGCAACCTCGAGAAGGATAGTCCACCAGCCTTGCCTTAGGGATCATCGCGACCTGCGCTACCCCTGAGACCATTCGCCACTCCCTGCACCGGACTCAGGTGCAGGGAGTAGAAGTCAGTGCAGCTCAGTGATGCTAAAGATGAGTTGACCTGCACGGGCTTCCGCCCCGCATAATATACCTATTGCTTCATCGCCGTTTCGTGGAAGAGAAATACAATATTACTGTTATTTAAAGCATACTTGTGTTGATTTGAATATGCAACCATCTTGTCGCAAGTGGCGTTGAAAGATATTATCGTACATAGAAACAATATATGTTAACTTGGTATATTTCATTAGGCGATCGGCAGTGGTCACCGGTGGAAGGTCACAAGACGAAGGATTTAGGCTGTCTTTACGAGTATTGGCGCCACGCCAACGGCAGCTGCTCCCACACATTGTTACACAGTTTTTCTTAGACTCGAAGCATTACTTAGCTCTTGATTCCTTGTTGCTATAAAGACCGAACGATCGCTATTGAGTTTTTATTTGCACTCGATTGTACTCGTTGTAAAACAAGCTTTATTGTAGTGCATTGGCTTTTGAGATTTTGTTTCGTACCAATAAATGTACAAACTCTGTTTCAATTACACCGTTTCGTGGATGAAGTTTTTGTGTAACAGAAAACAAAACACCAATATTATAATGAAATCTATATTGATTTTATTGTGTGTTTGAAGCTGACACAACACTCGAGTGCGTGATAAAGCCAAAATAAAAGTGCTTACGCGAGAAACAATTTGGTTTTGCGACGCACTTGGCTGTGTATACGTATTAAGATGTAGATAGGACAGAACAGCCTTTATAAGTATTAATTTGGCAAGGGAATCTTGAGTATCGTGTAAGAATATGCTTCATAATTTGTTATGGGCGATAACACGTAGCGAACCCATAGGGTCCACCTGACTACGGCTTTTGTCAGTCAACACCATAAGGTTTCAAAACTAACTCTTCGTAATACGCACTTTTTTAAAGGATTGTCGTTTATACTGAACCAATACTGAGATTTAGATGCTTTTGCCTTTGTGGTCGTTAAACAAAACTAAGACCTAACCAAAATGGACCAGGTGTAATTAATAAAATGAGTTTGACAATATTAACATAGATTTCATATTGTCCTTGAAACAAAACTAAGTTTAATTTTGGGGTTGAGTATTTGTCATTATTATTTATTTTTATAGTCTCACGCATTTATTTATTTATAGTCTCAAGCCTTTTTCCCCGAAGGGATAGACTGAGGTGTAATATAACACCCACATTTCGCCATGAAATTTTTAGGTCCCACGTAAAAGGGGCGAGCCGATTGCTGTTACCGGGCACATTACCAGACTTCGTGCTGCTACTGAGAATTCGGAAAAACTCAGTAACACTTTTGCCCGATCCGGTAATCGAACCCGGGACCTCCAATCAATGGACGCATACGCTATCCACTGGACCACGGAGGCAGACAGAATTTTCTTACATACATACATACATACATATACTCACGCCTTTTTCCCGTCGGGGTAGGCAGAGACAACAGAACGCCACTTGCTCCTATCCTTACAAACCTCACGCGCTTCCTCTACACTCATTACTCTTTTCATACATGCTCGCCGGTTGCGGGTACTTCGGACCTTTTCGTTTCTTAGGATGTCTCCAATTTGGTCGAAGAATGTCCGCCGAGGTCTGCCGCGACCGACTTGCCCACACACATTTGCCTTATATATCTGATTCGTCATTCTTTCTTCACTCATTCGCTCCACGTGTCCAAACCACCTAAGCATTCCTTTCTCAATCCTTGTCACCACATCTTCTTTCAGTCCACTGCTCTTTCGTATAGTTGCATTCGGAATTCTATCAATCTGTCTTACCCCACACATACTACGCAGTGATCGCATCTCAACTGCGTTAATTCTACTTTCATGCTTTTTCTGCCAAACCCAGCTCTCACTTCCATACATCAACGTGGGGACAAGCACTCCATTGTGAACCGCCAATCGTGCCTCTTTTGGCACCGTCTGACCGTTCATAAACGCCCACAGTGCTCCATTTACACGATTTCCCGCAGTCACTCTCCTTTCAATGTCTCCCTCACGTCTTCCGTCCCTTGTAAATACGCTACCCAAATATACAAATTCCTCTACTTGCTCTACAATTTCACCTCCAATCGTAATATTACACTCAGTCACACTTTCATCTTTTTCAAACACCATCACTTTCGTCTTTCGTGCATTAACTTTCATACCTTTCGCTTTAAAGCTCTTGTTCATGCAGTCCATCATGTCTTGCAAACAGAATTTTCTTACATTTATGAAACTCGAAAAGTAGCAAGACAAAACAATGTTATCAAATATAGTTATGCTACAATAAGCGTACGATCCGCATAGACAGTATAACTAGATCCAATACAAAGAACTCTTAGAAATGTGTGGGTGAAATTGAAATGGTATGTTTGCTCGGATACAACTAAAGTGAAGTTTATGCTTACCTAGTGCTATACGTTACCAATGTGGGCTTGTACACACCTCTTTTCAAACTCCTATCTAATCTGAGATCTCTTTGCTTAAATTCAGAACACGTTTCAAGGAATTTAAACGAATGTAGGAGCTGCTTAATCTTTATAAAGTAGTTAACTCAATTTGAAGGGATGAGAGCCCTGAATGTTGTTTAACGTACGTGTGCTTTTATATCAAAGAATTTGATAAATATAACGGTACTCTTATTCTTTATAAAACCACTTCAACTTTATAGGTGGGCAACGAAATAAAGTAATAAAATATTTCAACAAAAGCATGCCATAAGATTGTTATCCTGAACGCTCCGGATGGAAAAGCGGTTTTTTAAAGAAGAAAACATTTTACTATGGAATTAAAAGATACAGTATTTTACTTTTATTTTGTGGGAAACAATAATTTCTTGGGGGTGCATAGGGTTCCCACCAAGAACTTAGGGTCCCAAGCCAACCTCACCTGCAAGTGGTGCACCTGCCGATCAACGGACGATGCTCTGGCAAACAAAATATCCCGATAAGCAATAGGCTCGCCACCTATTACGTGGGATGAAAACACTGGCGAAAAGTTGGAATATGCCTCTGCCTACCCCTTCAGGGAAACAGGCGTGAGTCTATGTATGTATGTATGCAATAATTTCTTTAAGTTATGAGTGTTACCCGGATTTAAAAGGAGGAGGCCAGTGTTTATTTGAAAGAAGTTTAATGAATATCGTTCTGAATGAATCAATTATGGAGGCCTAATAATTATTGATGGGCTTAGGTTTAGGCTGTACGGGTTAGGTAGTTATCAGACTGCAGCTCGTCTTGTTAGGCAAATGTACTGTGTCGTATTACTTCTAATATTGCAAGATCAAAGTTCAATTACACTCAGCTCATAGCTTGTAATACATATGTATTAGAATATCATTATCGATTTTATCACCCAACGTCAGATATGAAACATTTAAATGTCATTCATCATAATATATTCTCATTTTAACGGCGCGTCGTTTTAAAACGTTTTCATGGCCCATTTATATTCCCTGAAATATAAAACGATAAACAAACCACGCGATATTATCATGATATATTATCAAATTTAAATATAATTTAATAGAAATATGTAAAGTCTGTGTTTTTAGATAGAATTATGTTGAATACTTTTCGCTAAAAATAATTATGTTTGCAGGCAATTTTGTTCATAATCTGCAACAACAACAAGCTCTGCTTAGTTTGGGACTAGATGGTGTTGTGTGAATGTGGTAGAATATTATATTATACTATCTTTAGCCCGCGGCTTCACTCGCGTAAGTTCTCTAGTATCATCTATGTTCGGGGTAACACCCGTATCACCAAACACAAATCTCCTTTATTTGGCGGATACTTCTCTAATTGTCGTTTTTAGGCATGAGACCGATATATCAAAATGAATCTGAAATCCGATTGCAGACAGAAATCGTATCGTATCGATATTCCAATGTGAAAAGTACGATTTTAGAAAACGTAAACCAATACCACGATAACGCAAACTACAAAAATCCGAACCAAACGGTGCAAGAGCAACCAAACTACAAAGTAAATCTAAAGCTTACGTTACCGATAGTTTTCATATTCATTCGTTCTCGTTCACACTACCAAACGACTAGTTAGTTAGAATGAGAGACAGCTAATTTCATTTCCTTTTCTTTCTAACTTAGTGATCCGTTGAAAGAGCGAAAGAGATGAAGCGAATTGTGCTTTGCGACGAGCGAATCGTTTTGGATTTTGGCGGTGTTATGGATTACAGCTTTCGATTGTTTACGTTTGTCGTACGCTACGCCGCACTGAAAACGATTTCTAAAATCGGTTTTTGAAATCGATTTCAAAATCTGAAATCGGATTTTTATCGGTTTGCGTAAAAATCTGAAAATGCCCATGCCTATTCGTTTTAATTGTTTAAGAATTATAACTGCAAAAAGTATTTACACATTTAGTACTAAGACTTAATAGTACACAAAATGTTATCCGGTATCTGTGACGTTTCGCTAGAGTGGCCAATATGGCGACTGTGATTTGTCTGTCAGAACCATTAGAATTTAATAAAATACTCGACAATCCGAATTTTGCGGATATATGTTGTCGACTCGAAATCTTTATTTTTTAATGTTTTCTTATTCAGGTAAGGTTTCGATGTACTCCTTGACGAAATTATTAATAAAAGATTTGGCACTGCGATAGCAGCCCAGTTCGTCGGTTCCAATGTGAAACATTTCAAAATCCACAACTACTTACAAATTAAAAATTAAGTACAAAAACACTTTCCAGTGGGCTAAATTGTGAATCTAAAACATTCTCAAGTCCCCTTGAACACACACAAAAAATTTCATCGAGATCGGTTCAGTCGTTTAGAAGGAGTTCAGTGACATACACACGCACACAAGAAATATATATATATATATATATATATATTTAGATTATTATAATCACAAGTTAGTGCCTACCCTTATGTATGGTAGTGAAAGTTGGGTATGGCAGAAGAGATTTGAAAGTAAAATAAATGCTGTAGAAATGAGAGCACTGAGAAGTATATGTGGTGTGTTTTTGACCGACAGAGTAAAGAATTGTGTGGCACGAGAGTGGTGTGGGGTAAAAGAAGATGTAGTGACAAGCATTGAGAAAGGCTTGTTAAGATGGTTTGGGCACATGGAGAGGATGGATGACGATGACTGACAAAGAAGATATATAAGGCAAGTGTGAATGGAACAGGACAAAGGGGGACGTTCTCTGACCAGATTGGAGACATCCTGAAAAAAGGACAAGTCAGAAGTACCCTTAACAGAAGAGCATGCATGAGAAACTTGATGGGAGTGAGTGAAGCAAGTGAGGTATGTCAGGATCGTTGCAAATGGCGTTCCGTAGTCTCTGCCTACCCCTCCGGGAAACAGGCGTGAGTCTATGTATGTATGCATGTGTGTATAATCACAAAGATGGGTGAAAAAAAAATTCTTCAAACTAATAAGTTAATTCTGGCATGTTTTATTTATTTATCACATAACTTTGCTATTACAGATATAACTTGTGATATGAATTCTAATGGTTCTGACAGACAAATCACAGTCGCCATATTGGCCACTCTAGCGAAACGTCACAGATACCGGATAACATTTTGAGTACTATTAAGTCTTAGTACTAAATGTGTAAATACTTATGTTTGTTTTATTGAAGTAGATAATGCATGTCTATTGCAAAAAAATCTAATGCTACAAATCTATTGCAACAAAAAGTAGCTAATGCATCTCAGTTTCATAGTTTTACACATTTCTATGTATCTTGAATCCTCCTATCCTATTCTCTTATATGGATTTATAGAAGTTTAGGAAACATGTTTGATTTTTCGAACTAACCAACTATGTCTACAAAAGGAATTCATGCTGCGTAACAAACAGAAGAATGGTACAAAGTAATTCAAAAACAGAAAATAAAAATTCCTTTCAATTTGGATCTCATTCTATTGAATGGTTGCTTGCTTTTTAAATTTCTTTCAAGTCGTCCATTCAGTGTTCAATAACTTGAAGAGCAATGTATGTCGCTTTCAACGCCGGATGCAGCCATTACTGTTGTACTAACTTTAAATAAACTATAAATATTTATCTACCAGGTTTTACTTGTGTTTCGATTTTTCGCAGCATTTTCAGTATTTGCATGTCATTATCATGGTCCATTGCGTATTTGATTCTGAGTGTCTTTCTGTGGAGGTTCGATTATCTATCGTTTAACAGTGGTGACTGATTTTTGAAATAGCCATATCCCTGTAAAATTATGTTGTCAAAGAATGATCAAAGTCAAAATGAATAAATAATATGTGTGTTACTTATTTTAGTTTAGTTAGTTGTGAGCACTACAACAGCTAACATATACATACACAAAGGTACACACATTCACGAGAAAGAGATCTTTCTTTGGTTAAAACTTTGGACAACAATTACACATTTGAATCGGTTAAACATGCTAGAACACACTTGTGCAGTAAACCGGTGGTTATGAAACAAACGTACCCAACAATAGTGAGATCAAAGTTAAAGTGGGTGAGAAACAAAGCGTTCATACATTCGAGTATACGAGTTTATTTGCTAGTATATACCTCTGGTTGTTTAAGCCTGCTGCAGAATGAAAGATTACTTTATACTGGTGCGTTGGACTCGTGCGTGAAAATATACAAGTGCGCGATCACGTGATCCCGTGCCTGTTAGAGTTGCGATACGTGTGAATATTCACACATCGTACTTTCGGTATCAACTCGGACGGCCAACATTCGATGCTCGAAGTGTCAACAAATATTGGCGCGTTGTATCGTGGTGTTCCAATGAGTACTGTCTAAACCGGAGCGCCGCGCATCGGTGGTGTGGCAAGCAAACAAATTTCGATAGACTGCAAATATGTGGGTCGAGAATATCTGCGCTTTGAAACTAAGGATTGCGTTACAGTTGCCATTCTCTACGTTTAATTTTACCACATGTGTTCGTCACATGATTGCAATAATTATAATGTGTTATACCTGGATTTTGTCGTCAAGAAAAGATACTACAATACCTAAGTAACTTAAAAGATTCTTACGATCTCTAATGTTTTCTATAGCAGTATTCTTTATTATTTAATAAAACAAATATTGTCTTATGTATTGATCTTCTCGGAAAATTGCAACTGGAAAATGATTCAGACGATTACGTTGTTTGTCTAGAACTTTCATTTTGTTCAGCGAGTTTTATAGAATACTACTGGATAAAATGTTATTGAGATATTAAACGATACGACTAGAAAAGAAAGATATTATGAATTTATTCTGAACTTTGTATACCTACCTCTCTCTCAAATATTATTACGTTCGTTCTTAAAAAGTGCAGAGCAGGTTAATAACATATGCCATTGGACAAAATATATTTGAATTTTTTTGTCAGGCCGATCTCTAAAGATAAATTTTGATATGAATTTTCGCGTAGCTAAACCCATACCGACCGTCACGCGTTTAAAACCGAACTGTGTGTGGTGAAAGCATGCGTTATACCGACTATGACAATCTTAAGAATCTAATGTTATAACCCTTTCGATGTTTCAAATGTGGAGGCCGTTAGCAAAAGCTACAGATTTTAATTTATGTTTTATTTTTTTATAGACTCACGCCTGTAATCCCCGAAGGGGTAGGCAGAGGTGTTATATTACACCCACATTTTGCCATGAGATTTTTAGGTCCCACTTAATGGTGGGCGAGCCTATTGCCGTTACCGGGCACATCACCAGACTCCGTGCTGCTACTGAGTATTCGGAAAAACTCAGTAACACTTTTGCCCGACTGGACCACCACGGAGGCAGTCATTTTTTATTTTGACTAAAATAAACACATATCGAAATACACCAAAGCATCTTATCCCTATAATATTCCGGTATCACTTTGACTGCACGTAGATAGATTCATTACTTTGTGTTCGTTTGAAAACGATGGAACGCTTTGAGTGGCAAAAAGAGCTCACAGCCTTTACAAGCTTTAGTCGGCTGATCGTTCATAATTGCCACTACCGATTCTTTGAATAGGTTACATTTCTGTCTCTTTGTGATCATTGAATGGATAACAAGCGTTTTCCAGTTAAGTCTATGCAGTTTTGCCGTGCAATTAGAACGGATATGCTGAATAATGTATGAAGCTATTTCGGTGATGCGATTCAGGTATGCGGCTTAGTGCAGCGTTGCTATTCGCCTCTTTAGTGTGGTCAGTTGTAGGTGATTATAGATCCTTTCTAGTGTAATCAGATAAGGTTCTGATAATTATAGGTAAAACTGATTCACGAATTATTTAATTCTATATTGATTTTAGCATACGTGCCAAGCAATTCCGTAGCTTACTAAATGTCCGATGCACTGTTCTGATGATTCTCGCCGTTCACTTTTGTCGATTCGATATTTTCGATTCCATTTGACAATAGCATGCGGCTAGATCAATTAAAAAAAAACTCTTGAACTGTTCCGATGCTGTACGCGTTGGCGATAACCTACAACTGACCAATTATACAGTCCATTTCAATAGCCAGTTTGTAGCCGCTGCAAGACAAATGCTGGTCGAAATTCACGTTTGCGTTTGCGAGTTTATTTGCGTGCGGCTATAGTGAAAACCGACGGACGATTTATATCGTAAATAGGGACCTCACTGCGGCGCAGATAACTAAAATTGCAAGACAATTTGGTAGTCAACATGAGTTCAAAAAGCTTAAGACTTCGATTGCTTGTTTGAATTGTTATTATAAACACGTCTATCAGAAAAAAATATATACAATAAGCTTAAGAATTTTACTAAAATGCTGTTAATTTGGCATCAGTATTTAATGAAAACATGAAATGATTCAACCAAAGTAGGTACCTATTATTGAAATCATATTTAGGACCATCACCTGAACAGTGAACTCTCTATCCTATAAACTAAATAGCAGCCAGCAAAATCTGAAACAAAACCATTTGTACACGGGTGCAGTGTAAAGCCTTCTAAATAGATATTGATGAGACATAATGGAACACGTAATCCATGAGCTGGCTAGAGTATCGTGGACGCATGACGTGGGTCGTGCCAACTGACGCGCAGATCACTGGACTGAACTCTGCGACCCCGCTGCCAACATTTAATTATTCAGCGAAACACAATATCACTTTTAACTAGCGTCGACTACGGTACGCGCATACTAAACTATTTATTGATGGGAAGTTCATTATCCCGCTTGTGACAAAGGGCAAGTAAAGCTTCATCAATTTAGTGTAAATTTTTTAGGGTTGACGAAAATATGTGTTCTAAAGCTTCTGTCATGCTAACGAATAAGCTGATGCTTTCAGAGAGCAGTAGAAATTTTACTAGTACTGCTATGACTACACTATTTCTCCGAAACCGAGAACTACAATATAGTGATGGACTGGTGTGGACTGGAGTGCCACATCGTTTATTCTTCTTAGACATCTCTACTACATTAACATTACGATGAAGCTAGCATATCTTTAAACTCTATATTAATTCCAATCAACCACATGCCTATAAAGGCACTTTATGTCATAATAGCTTCTAATTAAAACATTCAGAAATAGCGCGCCTAGGAACTATTTCATTATTGCGAAACTCATCTGTTCTCTTTCCACGGGTGCCATTGTCAGGACATGTACGAGTAGTACGATTAATTTATTTTTAGTTTGTCACAACAGAGTTGGCACCGACATGTGTTTGGCGCTCAATAGTTTATTTTTGTGTTGTGATAACAATATCTTTAGGAGAGGTTATGTTTGGGGGGATATACCGGCTGTTCAGCGTAGTTCGATAGGATAAAATCTCAGTAGAACACATTTTTATCTCCCTTGTTTGAGAAAACAAACGATCTAAAGTTTGTAAGATGCATCATCATCATCATCATATCAGCCAAACGACGTCCACTGCTGGACATAGGCCTCCCCCAAGGTTCTCCACACAGACCGGTCTTGAGCCGCCCGCATCCAACCGCCTCCCGCGATCTTGACGAGGTCGTCGGTCCACCTTGCGGGGGGCCTACCTCTGCTGCGTCGTCCGGTACGTGGCCGCCACCCCAGAACCTTTCTGCCCCTACGGCCATCGGTTCTTCGAGCTATGTGCCCTGCCCACTGCCACTTCAGCTTGGCTATCCGGAGAGCTATGTCGGCGACTTTGGTTCTACTGCGGATCTCCTCATTTCTGATTCGATCTCGCAGGGAAACTCCAAGCATAGCTCTCTCCATCGCCCTCTGAGTGACCTTGAGCCTTCTGATAAGGCCCATAGTGAGCGACCACGTCTCTGATCCGTAAGTCATCACTGGCAACACACACTGGTCAAAGACTTTCGTCTTGAGACACTGCGGGATATCGGACGAGAAGATATGTCGTAGCTTCCCGAACGCTGCCCAACCGAGTTGGATTCGACGATTGACCTCCTTCTCGAAGTTGGACCTACCTAATTGGACTACTTGTCCCAGGTAGGTATACTTGTCGACAACTTCGAGCGCAGAGTTCCCAACCTGAATAGGAGCAGGTACAACATGGACGTTCGACATGATTTTCGTCTTGTCCATGTTCATCTTAAGACCTACTTGTTGAGAGACTCTACAGAGGCCATCGAGCATTGTGCCTAGGTCTTCCATGGTCTCAGCCATGACTACGATATCGTCTGCGAATCGAAGGTGAGTGATGTACTCGCCGTTGATGTTGATGCCGAGCCCATTCCAGTCCAGAAGCTTAAAAACATCCTCCAGCGCAGTGGTAAACAGTTTCGGGGATATGACATCCCTCCAATCCAACTCCAGCGAGGGGTGAGACAGGTCTCACCCCTCGCTGGAGTTGAATAGGTTTCGAACTCTGGTCCTGGAGGCGGACTGACATAGTGGCGTTTTCATACAAACACTTCAGCACTTCGATATATCGGTAGTCAATCCGGCACCGTTGGAGAGACTGTAGCACCGCCCAGGTTTCGATCGAATCGAAGGCTTTCTCATAGTCCACAAACGCCAAGCATAGGGGCTTGTTATACTCCTCGGACTTCTGTATAACCTGCCGCAGCGTATGTATGGTCTATGATATTATAGCCTTTACGGAAACCGGCTTGTTCGGGAGGCTGGAAGTCATCTAGCTTGCTCTCGAGACGATTCGTGATGACCCTCGAAAACAGCTTGTAGACGTGGCTCAGAAGTGTGATGGGTCTGTAGTTCTTTAAGAAGGTTTTATCCCCTTTATTAAAGAAAAGCACCACCACACCTCTGTGCCACGCCTGTGGCGTTTTACCCTCGAGAATGACGGAATTAAATAGCTTCCGAAGGGCTTCTCTAGCGGGTGCACCGCCAGCCTTCAGAAGCTCGCTCGTAATTCCGTCATCACCCGGCGCCTTGTTGTTTTTGAGCTGTTTGAGAGCCACACTAATCTCGTGCATGCTGACGTCCGGGATATCTTCGGTATAGTGTCGGGTCAATCCAGCTCTAGGATCTGACGCTGGAGTGCTTGCGGGTTGTTGCGTTGTCGTGTATAGCTGTCCATAGAACCTTTCGATCTCTTCCAAGAGCTCAGGCTTGGACGATACGATTCTGCCATCTTCCGTCTTCAGCTTTGTCAGCTGACTCTGCCCAACAGACAGATCCCTCTGGAACACTTTGGAACCCTTATTCTGCTCGATCGCCTCACGAACACGTTTTGTGTTGTATTGGCGGAGATCGCGAGTCAGAGACTTAGAGATCTGTCTGTGGAGGTGCCGATATTTCGTCATGTCGTCGGAGGATAGCAGAACAATCTTGCGCCTTTCCTCTAACAGCTCGAGGGTCGGATCCGAGATCTTGCTGGTTCTCTTGCTTTTCTGGGGCTTTAAGAATTTAGCCCCTGTTTTATGGACAGCATCCACGAACCCGTTACTGTACACGTCCACATCTACGCATTCGCCCAGGCATTCGAAACGGTTCTTGAGTTCGAGCTGAAAGCTCTCGGGGTTTTGGATATGAACCGGTGCCGTGAGCGTGGACTTTATCAACCTCGACCGTTCGAGGCTTGTACAGATATTCAATGTGCCTCTTACCATTCGGTGATCGCTCCCCACTTTAAGTGAATTGATCACGGAGACATCATTGAATATCTGCCTCTTCGTCGACATGATAAAGTCGATCTCATTTTTGGTTGCACCGTCTGGACTTACCCAGGTCCACTTGCGGCATTCTCGCTTCTTGAAGAAAAAGTTCATCATATAGAGTCCTTCCTTCTCCATAAAGCTAGCCAGCAAGTGACCCCGGGAATTCCGATGCCCATAACCAAATTGCCACACTCTCAGCTCATCACCGTCACGTTTGCCCAGTTTCGCGTTAAAATCTCCCATGACCACGGTGTAATGGGTTTTGTAGCCATGTATAGCCCGAGATATATCCTCGTACATGGCTTCCACCTCCTCATCGGGGTGCGACGAGGTCGGAGCGTATACCTGTATGACCTTCAGCGAATACCGCTTGGATATTCTGAGTATAAGGTACGCTACCCTGCTCGACACACTCCCAATATTTACCACGTTGGTCACGAGAGATTTGTGGACGATGAACCCGACACCACCTTGGGATTGTTGGTCGCCCTCCCGGTAGAAGAGCAAGTTACCGGAATTGAGAACTATCGAGTCCTCCCCCTGTCTTCGGACTTCGGATAGGCCTATGATATCCCATCGCAACTTGCTCAATTCTTCTTCCAGCTCGACAATCTTTTCGTCGGTCCGCAGTGTGCGCGTGTTCAGTGTTGCCAGGGCCAATTGTCGTTGGTGGTGGTAGCCCGATCTCTTCCGGAGATTCTTCGCTCCCCTTGCCCCGCCGTTACCATGGCCGCTACCATAACCAGGACTAGCGGGGCCGCCGGGGACTAGGGGCCGGTTTTTATAGGTGTGGTTTATGATGGGGGGATTTGCCATAATCGCCACGCTTGGCAGGCGTATTGGCGATCGCAGTGGCGGAAGTCTTTAGTGCTGGACGCTGCTGCTCATCTAGCATCTAGGATTTTTTAGCATATAAGATGCATGGAAGTTTGAAAGTATAGGATAAAGAAATGGTTCGAGAGCTTGGCATAGATGAATTTATCATTCCAATTTTTAAGCTGAGCAGTTGTGGTGCATAGTTACTTGCCCCGTTTCGTTTCGGCAGCTTCAACGGTTTGACTGCCTCTGTTCGATTTATGTGTAGATTTAACTTTTATATTGAGATAGTATTTTTAAAAGCATGAAAGTATAACGCTGTTGAGATGCGATCACTGCGTAGTATGTGTGGGGTGAGACTGATTGTTAGAATTCCAAATGTGATAATACGAGAGAACAGTGGTCTGAAAGAAGATGTCGTGACTAGGATTGAGAAAGGAATGCTGAAGTGGTGTGGACATGTGGAGCGAATGAGTGAAGAAAGAATGACGAATCAGATCTATAAGGCAAATGTGTGTGGGCAAGTCGGTCGCGGCAGACCTCGTCCGACATTCCTCGACCAAATTGGGGACGTCCTAAAAAACGGTAAGGTCCGAAGTACCCGAAACCGGCGAGCATGTATGAAAAGAGTAATGAGTGTAGAGGAATCGCGTGAGGTTTGTAAGGATAGAAGCAAGTGGCGTTCTGTTGTCTCTGCCTTCCCCGACGGGAAAAAGGCGTGAGTATATGTATGCATGTGTATGTATGGTATTTTTCTATTGATTCTAGTTGTATTACTGGTTAAGTTTATGTAATAAATTTTGTAATAAATTTTGTATATTATGTAACAAGGTCAATCTAGGTATTGCTTATTACGAATACAAAAAAAATTATCTATCACCTACAAAAATAAAATTACATCTGCATAAGCCAATTACACATAAGAATAACAGCAGCCAATTAGACCACTTGAACATAGGGACCAATTATAAGGTGAAAAAGGGCACAATACCATACTATTTTAAAATCACTAAAAAAGCATCTATTTGTTCAGATACTGGCAGGGTTACTGGTGAAATGCTTAATAATTCAATTTCAGGTGAGAGCAAAGAGTTTTTTCGAGCCTAATAAAACTAATCGCTTTATTTTATTACATCAGAATATTCACGGTATATTCTCAAAAAAAGAGCTATTAGAAATCACTCTTGCAGAAATAGATACTAAAACTAGTACGAGATATATTATGTTTAACTGAAACATTTGTTAAAATGGGTACTGAGCAAAATATTAATATTACTAATTTTGAACTAGGATCATGCTACTGTAGGCAAAATAAACGAGGTGGCTCATGCATACTAATCAGGAGAGGCATTTCTTATAAAAAGATATCATGTTTTGATGAGTTTAGGATGACTTACCACTTTGAACTTAGTGCAATTAAGCTTATGGATAATAATATAATAATCATATGTATATATAGAATTCCCTCTAAAATTAAACGACGTCTAGATTATTTCTTTAACAACTTGGATCTCATACTGTATAAATATTTATCCAAATATTCCAAAAATAGGATTATTTTAGCTGGTGACCTGAATATCAATTATCTTGACAAACAAAATCAAAACACACGACGATTAATGAATATTTTAACGAAATATAATTTAGTCTCGCATATATCTGGACCGACTAGAGATAAAACATGCTTTGATCTAATCATCAGTAATATAGGTGATGCGTCGGGCTCATTATTACCATTATACATATTTATCCGATCATGATACGGCCCAGATTCTCATTCTGGTAGGTCTGTAGCGTCTAAAAGCAAAATACCCAAATTTATCTATAATTTTAGAAGATGTTACTCAGAGGAAAACTTAAAAAAATTCAAACAATACCTCCCTAGCCTACAGTATTTAAATTGGTACAATCAATCTGACCTTAATTTAGCATTTAATGAATTCTATGATTACTTTTATTTACTCTATTATCTCTGCTTTCCAATAAACAGAATAAAAATTAATTTGACAAATAAAAATAATTGGTTGTCAAGGGGCCTGCGAAAGAGTTGTGTTTACAAGAGAAAGTTACGCTTTAAATACTAGTATTCAAAATGTAAAACGGATAAATATAAATACATAAAATATGATAAATTATTTAAAAAATGCATACTCACAGCTAAAAAGCTCAGTAATTCCAGATATGTACTAAATAGTGAAAATACATGTAAGGCGACATGGTCAGTCATTAAGAGTGAGACTAACGGTACAATAAATAAAGATTTTGTAACTAAGCTTGTTCATAATAACACAGTTATAACCAGCCCCTTGTCCATAGCTAATGCGTTTAACGACTACTTCATTTCTAGTACAAACCAAATAAACCATGAAATTAACAATACAAATTCAAAAAATCAACACTCTAACACCATTTTTTTGTCACCTGTGAATGAGTTTTATATACACAAGCTGATAATGTCTCTAACAAACACAAAATCTGAGGGTTATGATTCTGTATGTACCAAAATCATAAAATCTTGTAGTAGTCAATTGGCTCCCATAATCACATTTTGTAAATCTGTCCCTACAGACAGGCACGTTTCCAAACAAACTAAAATACTCCGTAATTAAACCATTACACAAAAAAGGAGAAAAGACTGATATAAGAAATTATCTAATAGACCAGTTACTATCTTGCCAATATTTTCGAAAATATTTGAAAAAGTCATGCATAATAAATTAACATCTTTCTTCGGCAGGCATGAGATAATAGACAAAAATCAGTTTGGCTTTCAAAAAAATCCACTAGGGACGCTATGTTTTTCTTAGTTAATAATATTCTCCAGAAAGTCAATGATAAAGTATACACAACAGTTATGTTCCTTGATATGACAAAAGCATTCGATTTTGTCTCACATAAACTGCTTTTGAAAAAATTAGAACAATATGGTATTAGGGGACCAGCACATAACTGTCTAAAAACCTACCTAGAAGATAGGCTTCAAAGCGTTGATATATCTCAGTTGAACGGTAAGGATTATATACAAACATATAGATCAGATTACAAAAAAAATGAATTCGGAGTTCCCCAGGGAAGCGTATTGGGACCTCTGCTTTTCCTGGTCTATATAAACGACTTACCTGATGTTATAGAACATAAAACTATACTGTTTGCAGATGATGTATCGATTATGGTGACTACAGATAAAAATATGTCAATCAAACAACACGAAACTGACATTTACAATACTCTGACATTAGTTATTAATTGGTTAAATAATAATAATCTAAAAATAAATTTATCTAAGACAAATATCATTTAATCATTTTAATAATAATAATATAATAATTAATTATCATGGACATACCTTATCGAATGCAAATTGTGTGACATTTCTGGGAATTATAATAAATTCAAAATTCAATTGGATCGAACAAGTAGAAAAAATTACGAACAAATTAAATAGTTTTTCATATGCTCTTTACAAATTGGCAAAAGTAACTAACCAAAATACTGCACGAACAGCCTATTTTGCTTATGTTGAATCAGTCCTCAGGTATGGGTTACTTATATGGGGCAACAGCTCACACATACAAAAAGTGTTTTTAGCCCAAAAACGATGCATCAGATCGATTTGCGATATCGCTCCGGACGTATCATGTCGACCTTTCTTCAAAATGTTGCGAATACTCCCGTTAGAATGTCTTTACATACTTGAAATAGGTAAATTTATAAAACAACATCCAGATTCATTTAAACACGCAAAAGATGTCACTCGGCGGGATAATATAAGAAATCCAGATAGGCTTGTTCTAAACATGATACCCAGAACGAGTCGGCTTCAAAACAACTCATACGCCATGTGTGTAAAAATTTATAATAAATTAACAAACTTTATAAAAATCCTGCCGATAAATAAGTTTATACCAGCTTTACGTAGTTGGCTCATGCAAAAAAGCATTTACTCTATCAAAGAATTTTTATCAAGTAACTAAATGATGAATTATCGGTGTAATGAGAACCTAATTGACCTACTGATGAATAAATATATGACATTGTTAACATAAAATATGATCAATGAAATAGATTTAACTTGTTCAATTTATACTGTATGTTCCTACATTTGCATGCTATTTTAAATGGCTAAATGGGCTTGTACTTTCTATTATTATCATACTATGACATCAACATCTGTAATGTACCCTGTTTACAGCAAATAAAGATATTCTGTATTCTGTAGCTGTTACCAGCTTCCAAAGGGTACCAAAAATACAAATTCACCTACAATACAAAATAGAAAACAAATATGTCTGGTTATAAAATTCTTTTAGAAGGTAGGTATCAAATAAAATTTATACACCGGCGATGAAAACGCCGACGGCGGCGTAGCAACTTCGAAGAAGCTTGCTTAGAAGTGCGCCGAGAGCAGTTGCTTTGATCTCCACTGGCAACAATACTTCACTTTATAACTCTGCGTGATGCAAAAATGGTTCTTATGAACAATATTGAATCAACGGACACAAAAAGCAACAATATTGAGTCAAGTGTGCAAATATTCTAGCGCCTCAGGATTTATATCTGGCACTTCAGGTGTCTTATACTAATATTATAAAGCTGAAGAGTTTGTTTGCTTGACGCGCAAATCACAGGAACTACTTGTCCGATTTGAAAAATTATCTCAGTGTTATATAGCCCATTTATCGAGGAAGAAATCTATAAGCTATTTAACATTACGCTATGAGCCACGGGAGCGGAGGAGTATCCCCAAATAATTCGGGTGTAACCGCGGGCTCATTTAGTCAGGCTTATAAAAAGAAACGATCTTAGGTATCAACACGCCTTTGATAACAGTTTTGAACGCTACGGAGACACCGTTGGGTTGATGACGGTGAAGTCTTGGAAGTCATTTTATGCGAACTATGAAATGCTCTATTCAGTTAAAATAGTTTTATTCGTAATATATCGTGTGTTGGCAAAATACTGTGTCCACAGGTATAGGTAAACAAATGTTTCTCAATATACATAACATTGTCAGATTTCTACAAGTGATCACACTTGAAACTTGAATTAAAAGCTGCGATTCTCGAAACAGTGTATAAGTACTAAACAGGTAGGTACTCATTATTTATTCTAGATTTCAACCTTATCTCAATTGAACGAAGCGACTTAATTTGTCTAAAACAAAAACAATCATAAATCAAAATGAATCGTAATGAAAACTTTACTGTATAATAAATTGTATTAAAGTTTCTTATCGCAAAACAAAAATAAATATTGGCATTGGCTTGCTCAAGTACAGACATTGGCATTGATGAGACAACCATTTTAACCACTGAACATACATATTACATATACGTTTACATTAACATATTTAGATACTACATACAAACTCGTTTAAATCGTATCAGATCTATTATTGCATTTTCTCAGTGCAATAAAGAAAGTAGCCAAAGAAATTCCAGCTAAATGTAATTTTGGAAATAGAAAATCCTTATTCGCCATTGCACATCTATCTCCTGAATGTTTGGCGTACAGTAATAACTTATGCAGTTGAACACACACACATCTATTACGAGTCCAAATACATAGTTCAGACAAATAGAAGATAGTTTTATCGAGATTGATTAAAACAGACACATTCCAATATGTTTCGGAGAAAATAGTTGTTTTTACCCCGATAGAGATGGACATTGTTTTGAAAATAATAGATTTTGTTAGTTTGTGTGCAGTCTGTGTTTTGTGTTGGTTCGTTATAAGAAAAGGCGACCGTAGGTACTTTTCCATACCAAGGTTTATTACACTTATATATTTGCCTAATTTATACCCAATATACATGGACTAGGTGCTTAAATAACTTCTTAAAGATATAAAACAATGGTTCTGGACTCTGCATCAAGTTAAACAGCGACAGTGATGTACCCAAGCCTGAGTTTGCAACTCCATTTAGCAGTGCATTTATCCGGCGTAGAAACGTGGCTGAAGCTCTGGAAATGTTTACCAAATCTCGCTAAACGTTTACCGAGCCGTTCCGCGAATTGGAGACAGGAGGAATGTTTATGTGCACGGCTTGAATTTATACACATTTTCTGCCATACGTAAAGCTTGCTAAACTTTTAAAAGAAGAGTATGCAACAGGCTTTAAAATTGTATTTGACTGTGCGCTATTTGGGTCGTGATCTGGGGGCACGGCAGTGCCCCCGCCAAGTCGAGCAAAAAAGCGGCACGGCCGTACCATCCTTTTCTCGAAGCAGTTTAGGCCATTTTCGACCCCCTATAACTTCATTGTAGATAAAACTAGAAGCCTGATTTTTAGCAATCAAGCAGGCATTGTATAAACATGGTATATTTCAAATTTAATTCAATTTAAACCAGTAGTTTAAGAATTATAACGAGTCAAAGTTTCTTAATATTGTCACTCACTGACCGATCATCAAAAGTCTAAGGCACTTCTAGCAGACATAGAAGCTTCAAATTTAGTATACAATTAGTGTTTAACTAGAGGACGCCAGCAGCTACGCCTGCATTTTTTTTAAATTTAGTAGTTATGCCAATAAGGCTGTGGACAAGCATACGACTCACTCATCTGATGGTTAGCGGTTGTTGTGAGGTAAGAATATATGCAACACAGGGGGCCAGTTACTCCATTCTCTGCTAAGCTTCACTTTAATTACTTGCCTACCAGGTAAGGTGACACAACTTTAGTGATATCCAGTTTAGACTATAATTATCTCAGATTATAGAACAACTAATAATCTGAGATAATTATTTACATTTTTACGTATATCAATTTGCGTGTAATGCGTGTCGATCACAACAGGTGGATAGTTTCAGAGTCTTGTCTATTGCATTTTTCTATTGGAATAACTATAGTAGCACTTCTAGATCTAGTAAGTGTTGGATAGACGGCAATCATAGTTAGTAGTAGAGTCGAGCTTGCAGTATAGACTGTCTTATTCGCTGGTATGTGTATTGTTAACATAAACAGGGATACGATCTAATTATCCATGATTTATTACTTTCGTTAAACTGAATTATATACCTATTACTTTTGGTTTTAACGCTTTTCACTGGACTCTGTTTAAATGTTATAAATTACGACGCAATGTCTTTCCGTCAACATGCAAGATATACAAACAAACCTCACAATACGACGGGATTTCTAATATACGTCACTCCAAATATTAAGGTTAATAATAATCAATGTTAATCGCCGATCCCTGCGTAATACGCATTTATATTAAGTCTCTGTAAATTATTCTTGAACGTTTGTTCTGTAACAATTTTTTTTTTTTTTTTTTTTTTTTTTTTTTTTTTTTTTTTTTTTTTTTTTTAAAAGACAACTCCCGCATTAGGACTAAATCATGTGTCGCGGGGGACTTTACAAACATACAACTAACGGACACAATAAACACTCAGACTCTAAACAACAATTTATGGATCACACAAAGAGTTGTCTCGTGTGGGAATCGAACCCACAACACTCGGCGCAGCGTCAAGTGGCGAGGCGACCGCTTAAACCACTACGTCAACCGTGTAGTCTATTTGTAACTTCACCACCTTTTTTTTAGCTACGACCCATCCCTGACATACGGGCGAGTCAAACAGCCCGCGCTACCAGCGGTGGTGCCTCACTGGGTGCACTATGACAAGCGCTGCCTCAACTTCACGGCGTTCTTCAAGCAGCCTGTGTACGACAACCCGGACGAGAAGTTCCGAGTGCGGGTCGTGAACATCGTGTACTTTCTGGAAGATGATACGATAACTGTCATGGAGCCCAAAGTCAGGGTAATTGTTACCTTCATATACTTGTTGTATATTCTACTACATCTACACAACACCATCTAGCCCTTAACTAAACACAGCTTGTACTAAGTATGAATTCTACACATTAGATAAACACTGCCTCGTTGGTCTCGCGGCATAAATGTGCGCGTGGGATTGGGAGGTCTCGGGTTCGATTCCCGGGTCGGGCAGAGTGTTATTGGGTTTATTCCTTGGGAAATTCTCAGTAGCTGAACGGAGTATGGTAATGTGCGCGGTACGGCAATAGGCTCGCCCCCTATTACGTGGGACCTAAAAATTTATGGCGAAATGTGGGTGTAATATTAAACCCCTGCCTACCCCTTCGGGGATTCAGCCATGAGTCTATATAAAAAAACATACATACAAACATTTATGTAAATACTCACATACCTACATAGAAACCCAGCCCAAGCCAAACGTCCATGTTCACGCACACACACAAACGCATGTTTCGAACCCGTGACCTTAGCTGCAGCAGTGGTTTATACTCCCCCTACGCCATCAGCTGATCGTAGTAGATGAGGCAGCGGCTTGACTTGAGGCAACTCATTCTTGTATATGTTGGTGTATTCATTCACTGCCTTCGGTGATGCAGAAGTAAGATAAGGTATGTTGGAAACAATATAGGTACCGATGTGTACCTATAGACCTACTAGTCTCTCATTTCATCTTTTTGATACAGTAAGGCTTGAAATATTTAAGGTACACAAATCTGCATTTTTATTTACGATACATGTTATTGAAATAGATTACAGTTGGGCTGCCAGGAAAATTTGGCCGCAAGCTCAAGTAATAACGTGTTTTCTGTTCTTTATGCTTCGTTGTAAACTAAAAAGCAGTCTTAATTCTTTCGCACTTTCCGCCCATCCATCTGCGGTTGCACTCGAAGACTGTACTAAAGAACTAAAACGCATTTTACATTTCATCCACGCTTACAAAGAACTGAAATAAAGTTTGAAAAAGATGCTGTTATGGTAATCTCATATAAAATTATGAGAATGCAAACGTTCTGTTACAAAATAATATAAGTATTTTTGTGTAGGTATTAAGACTTTAACTATCTAACTCCTATCCTTAAGTCTTTTAAAATAATTTGCACATTCTTTAACACATTTTCAATTGAGATTCAATGATTTTACCCAACCGACTTACCAAACCATAGTATATTTTTGGATTGGCGTGAATTATAACGCATTGAGGTGTATACAAGGACTGAGCCAAGGTTTACAAGTAAATCGACTTAGGTACTTAAACTAATTTTTATAACAACGAAAGCTAAATTGATTTTAACGGCAACCACGAAATCCTTTACTGCACACGGACCGTCGCGGATCTCGCCGATTTTATTAATGTTTTGTCACGATTTCAGTCTAGTCAGCATAATAAAAGCAAGATCATACTTTATCCCGCGGTAAGTCTGATCCGAACCAGTGATATACGGTGAGATTTATTTCTATAGAAATTATCACATTTTCTCAGTGGCAACGTTTAAGAGATATTCTCGAGCAGATTCAATATGTAGATTCGATTCATAGCCGCATTCTGCTTATTCAGATATGTACCTACCTACATACGCGGGAACTTACCTAGCCAATAAGGTAACTATCACACTAGCGGCTTTGCAATGTCTTGCTATGATGACTTTTTTAGCTATGTCACGCTATTCTCAATCACTGACTATGATAAAAATTTATTGAAACTATCACAATATTACGGTACTACTCTTTTTGGCGAAAGGCAAGGAGTTGACAAAACAAATTCCATGACGCCGCCACACTAGAATTAAAATTAAAATTGTACCTATGGTATTATGGATCAGGATCCATCATGGATATCAACCTTCTTCATGAATGAATGTTGATCAGCTCCCCGAGTTCGTTTGTGGCAAAACGAGGTACTGCGTGTGTGTCGATGAATTCGTTAAAAATCCACTTATACAAAAATCATTTCGTTTCCAGGAAATAAATTCACGTCTAAGTTTTACATTCATAGGAATCAAAAACATATGCAACTGAAAATTACTGTATCTGTTTGTGAATGCAGATGTAGCGTTTGATTGCCACAGAACGTGTACCACAACCCTAATGCAACTCAACTGTCTCTGCTTATATTTGCCGTAACGACAGTTATACGTATTGATTTTCTTATTTGCCATTCTATATGGCCAGAGCTGGCGCCACGTGTTTTGTAAAACAATATTATATTCAGCATGCCTAGCCTCTGTCGACACCAACCCTACTAAAGTATGTCGCTACCTTGATATTGCGAACCTCGTAAATGAACCTTTTTTCAGTGGCTACATTTTATTTGAACAAGTTACGTGTGTGCCTGCAACAGAATGACACAAACTTTTGTTTGTCGAGAGATATAAACCACGTCGAGGTCTGTTTGAGAGCTTCACTACCCTCATTATTCATGCAAAATATACTACTATAGTAACATCTGTAAACAAAACAATACCCTTCAAAGCGGATTATGTTTGATTCAAATACAATAGCCATCCTATCAGTCAGACTCATTTCTGTATTTGCGTAAAAGGGCCGCGGCAAATTGTAGGTAGCGGCGTATTGTATTACTGCGTGTGGAAATTTAGTTTGTACTGGAAACTCGTTTCTAATATGTAATAAATATAAATTAATCCTTTCTTTATGAAATGGATTTGTGTAGGGGTAGAATGAGTCTGATAAATATAGCACTTTGCTGATAATGATAGGCTATGGACGTGCAAACTTTTATGAATGTGGGCTAGGTATAATTACTTATAATAGTGTTATAATAGAGTTAATATTATAGAGTTATAATAGTCGCAATATCCTTATTTTGTATTAGCAGTCAAAGTTTCAGCGCATTTCGGTATTCATTGTACTAAAAGTCGGGTCTATATCATCATATCATATTGCCTGGATTTAGCATTGGAACCGGGAAGGTTGTAAATCGGTAAACCAAAGTAGCCACTGACAATTACAGGACTTAAATACAACTAAATATTGATAGAAATATAGATTAAACAGAACGTCCAAAGGTAAATAGTAAAGTAATATATTTTATGCAATTCAGCTTATTCATTCATTTTAAAACCCAGAAACATTACCGAAAAGCCCCTCGTAACCACGTCCATTAACAGACAAAAATAACTAACTAGATTGCAGTAAAAGACAAGTAAACATACATTCATAATTAAACCGTCTGCAAGTGAACCGTCTGCATAGATTTTATTATACGATATTTACGTATGTATGGAATGGGATTGTGTAGCAATTGTAAGCAAATCTGAAACGGAGCTAGCAAATGAGCACGCATTTGTCTCGCCATGAATGGCACGCCAGGCGGTTGCACGCCGCTTTGTTTGCACCGTATCGCGTACGCCCGTGAATGGGCGGCCGCAATTCTTCGCGTAAAAATGATTTTATCCCCGCCGACATGCAGTGATATATGAATACGTTAGCTATGGCATCTGTGATTTTCACGAAATAATTCAGTACCTTCTTGTGAAGTCCAACGGCCATAAGCGCGTAAATTTGATTTAGAAATCAAAATAAATATTATTATTTCTTGCTCTTCGTCACCGATAAATTTTTGACAAAAAACCAAAAGGTGAATACAACTTCTGGTTTTTTGCCAGGAAGCAAACTTTCTGGTTTTTTGCCAGGCAATTAAAACCTTATGATAGAGTGAATAGAAATCATGGCAATGGAGGATATTGACTCTGCCTACCCCGACGAGAAAGAGGCATAAGTGTATGTAAGTGTGTTATTCAATTCAAAATAAACGAGGACACGAATGGAGTAAAAACAGAAAAGCACTGCAAAAGATCAAATGAAAAACAACCATTAAAAGAAAAAGTGTTGCTTCAATTAGTAGAGTTATCGAACTGATAATGCAACTGTTGCCGTATTCCATCAAAATCATATATTTCATATAACATTTCCACCTATTTTATAACATTCCCTTTTTCATAAATCAGCCTGTACGGCATTAGTTATAAGTAAGAACATACTGGGCATGTGGCACAATATAGTTTCTCGTTCCTTTCTTACATTTAAAGTGCCAGAACATGTCAATCGCTTTGTATAAAATACAGCACAATTTTTTATGGAATATTCCAATTTAGAAAGCTAGACGGACGAGAACGTAACGCCTGGCAACAGAATTTTTAACCTCATCTCATATTATGGTTTCGTAATGAAAGTAATTGCATTAAAATTATGAAATTTTATGCAGGATTATGCATGCTGTATCAGAACGACGGCGATATTTCACGATACATATTTTAAAAGTGCTGAATATATTGATAAGCTCTGCAAATATAATTATAATATTTTGTATTATTATGAATATTAAAAAATTATATGTGTTATAACAATTAAAAGAATATACCTAAGTGTGTACATCGTTACACATTTTATCAATAAAGGCGAATTAAATATTAAATAATAAAATAGGCAAATACATATTTCACTGCAATACTACAGGTGTAATATTACACCTCTGCCTACCCCTTCGGGAATACAGGCGTGAGTCTATAAAAAAATCACTGCAGCAGTACCTTCTTTTTGATAAGTGGTTATTTTTGAAAAACGATTCATGGTCTAACGAACTTGTTTACGTTATTTATTATCAGAATGAAATGATTAATTATTATTATCCGTAACTATGCAAAATGTACGAACCCAAAGTAAATAATTCACTCAATTTAATATGCTCTGCTTAAACAACCACAGACTCCGTACTCGGTATAATTAGGTTTTTTTTCACTTTCGACTACCATCCCTTGAGATAAATGTTAACTACCTAAGTTAGTAGCCAGGCATTTGCTCAAAGAAGATACCTCTAGTATCAATAAGACATCAGAGCATTTACCAACTCCGGCACTCACACTAATTACGTACGTGACGATCTCTTTTATACAGATAGCATAGGTAAATGGACGCGCAGCCACGTGTTACGTAGCTGTGTAGCTTTTACAAAAATAAATGTTTAATATGGGTAGGTACTTCGGTATTTATGCTGGTGCCAGCTGATGATGATAAACAAATCGGCAACCATAATATATACACCGTGTTTTTTAAGTCAGTTTGCCCGAAAAGTATATACCTACTCAGCCCATGATATACAAGCTACCCATAATATTTATTTTACAAACGTTGTGAATTTCTTTTTCCGAATTTTTTTTCGCCTCAATTAAAGGTCATAATATAAGGTCAATGCACTTTATTTATAACCTTAAAAGTAGATTACCCTTTGTTCACGACACATTTTAGTCATAAAATGTGTAAAATTTTAATAGAAAAATAATATTTTGTAAAATAAATTTTATAGGTAGCTTCTATATCATGGGCTGAGTACGTAATTTTCGGGCAAACACTGACTTAAAAACATGGTGTTTAAAGCTGTTTCCTTAGCATTATAGAAGTAACGCTACAAAGATTCAATTCATTAAATTGCCCATGAAGAACAGCAAAGCAATACGCCATGGATAGAAAGGTCAACTGGCAGTGGCATTGTATATTTTCTAGGTATACCCTGGTTCATCTCGGATGTTAGTTACCTAATATAAAGTATGTTTACCAACTTAAATATAGGTATCTTTCATTAGTTATTTTACACTTATATTAAACTAACTCTTTTCAGCGGCTGTTTTCGACATACATACTTAGTTTCATTTTATTTATAAGTAAGAGTATACGCCGCGATGGGTTTTCACTTGAAATTTTGTATTTCGCAGGTGCATTTACATTGTGCCGCATTTTAGTTTCATCGAGTTTTGAACCACAACGCAACGATTATAAAGATGTTTCTTTGACTTCAAAAGCTAATCAAAAAATTAAATTTGTTTCCATAAATCTTTCGCATGATACAAACATTATGTTTTTCTTTATTAAGCATACCTATGCTACTCTTCTACGTAAGGTAGTATACGTAATCTGTCTTTAATTATAATATCATCACAGGATTCACAAGTTATACCTACAGTATAAGAAATGAGGATGGGCAATCAATGAATAAAAATAATCTCTCTTTTTAATTATTCCAGAACTCCGGCATTTGGCAAGGCAGGCTTGTGAAAAGGGACAAAATTCCCAAGGACGACCTTGGCAACTACTGGCACTGGAAAGATCTCGACGTTGGCAAGGACATCTGCATATACGGAAGTGTTCCACACAGTATCCTGCGATCTCTATACAAAGGTAAGTTTATAGATAAGTCGTATTTATTATAAAACATATCAACAGAAGTACGACCATTTGCTGAAAATTGTTTACTTTCTTTTTAAAGTCGAAGGACGTTTCATTATAATGTTATATCTTTATCGGTTGAAATTGCCACGAGATGGCGCTGTAATAATTTTACACAGTCAATTTTATTACATACATTAACGGGCCAAGCTCAGGGCACAGAGTATAAAGACTATAAAGTAGCTTAAAGCCTTAACTTTGTAGTAATTTGTACCTACACATGTCATGACCTCGTATAATTTAAAGTGCCTGATCGGTTTTTATAAGATGAAAGCATTGAGTGATAAGGCCCACTTATGGTTATGAAAATATCATGAGGTCTTGTCAACTACATGTACCACACAAATTATACTTACGTAAGTGGAATATGTCGCACATATGTTTTATTTATGTGTTCTGTGTAGTGTACTTGTGTATGACACGATTAGATAAACTTATAAATAAAGCTCACGCGAATGGCGTCTGGCGACTCCGCCTTACCTATTCACAAATGTATTCAGTGTTTGGGAACAAAAGACTCGTGTCTGAATAAATATATAACCGTGCTTTTAGATACGAGGATGATAAAATAAAAATATAGCGTAATCAGAATTTGATATAGGTACTATTATATTCCTTATTTTTGTGGAATGGAGAAATTAATTCCGTAGTTTTAAAATACATTTATTTATCTGCTTTGTTAATCTTTTTACTTACTTACTGTATGTTATCATAACACTCTACATGAAATAATATAAATTACATAATTAATCAATGTATAGTACGTGATACACCACTCAGTCAGTGAGTATCAGGAAGTAAACAAACATTACGAATTCTAACCTCAAAATTACATGTTTAATCAATGACACCGGCGTCTTCCAAATACAAAATGGTGGGATTATGATACATAATGGTAGCTTACCTTTCAAAACGGTCAATGATCAGTGACGTAACACGTTTTATTTTCGTCTGGAACACAAGTGATCGATTGATAGTGACTACACGACGAACTGTTTTTAGGTTATGTATCTGTCGTTTGTTTGGAGGTCATGGCTATCTCTATTGGCGCCGCGCGTAAAGAGCGGGAGATTTGAATGCGAATTATGTCTGTGTTTATCAATTAACTACCGTGGGTAATACAGTTTATTTTGAAGCATGTTTATTTATAAGTGTAGTTTGTGTTAGTATATAATTTTATGAAATCGTATGTTTTTGAGCGCGTTTTCCTCATTTTGTATTCTTACATAGTTGTAAATGTTTTAATGAATACGATCAAAATTAGCATTTATAATGAAGTCATTAATGTACCTACTACCATATTGTTATAGTGATATAAGTTCAGTAGGTACGATTCTAGAGTTTGATTCGCAGTTTTATTGAGAACTTTGTCTAGGTATATAGGAACCCAGATGACTTATTGTACAGAAAAAGTAAGGCCACTTTTTGGGTTTTTATGTGTGTACGAGCGCCTAAATATCAAGTGTTACACTATGGTTACACACTCTTGATTGTTTTTTCAAGACCTAAATCTTCTTCCATTCAAATCTAACTTTCTTTTTGTTGCGCGCGCCGTGGAAACTCCTTATGAGCCATCTCAACTCCGCCACTTGATCGTATAAGTAATATATTAATACACTTTTAGATTTTGTACGGCGCTAAGTCTTAATATTTATTTTTATTAAGATAATACGTAAATCAATATACGGGCGTTACTAAAAACTGTATGTTCAATAACGCCCATGACAGGGTATTCGAAAAGTCTTTGTTTACTTAATTTTATATGACTAGTAGCAGTTAGTTATTAGTTTCCTGTATCCTTTTTTTGTCAATAAAACTATTTTTCTAAACAAATAATTAATATAATCATTCCATTAAATAATAGGTATATTGATTTGAAATTAAGTGGGCGTTAATTGCCTAGGCTACCTTAGTATGATCGATCGAGTTGGGCGCTGGCGAGAGAGATGTGTAAGGCTCTCTCCTAACGGCGTACTCACTAAAACCACCACGGTTTCCACTACGGCCCCACATTGGGGCCGGGTCATGCGAATCGCAGATAGCATCCTTTACCGCGACCCAGCCAGGTATGCGACCCGCCATCTAGCGAGCCCCGTCAACACAAATCTAACTGAACTCACAGAGATTAGTCTGTAGTAAAAAATATGGACTGTTTGCCAACCATCCATCTTTGTACTTCGACCAACATTTTTCCTTTACTTTATACGCTAGAAACCTGTATTAATTTATTTACTAGAAGTCTTTTTTGGCTTCACTCAATAAGAGCCGCGATATAGCTACCTTTTCCTTGTTCTGGACGCAAAGGCGCCTTTGGCTAAACTGCTATGCTTGTGATAGATGGGGGTTCATTCGCATCGGTTTTACAAAGGATGAATGGGTTCACCATTAGGGAAAAGGTTTATAGCCGTTCCCATTCTATCTATTCCCTTAAAACTGCGATAACCCTACCGATGACACAGAGATTTGGTGATTTTTCGTGGCATTATTTGAAGAACAGTAATCTCTTTTGTCATCACTTTCAACCCCAGCTTAGCTGACCTCTAATAATTAAAATTTTAGATAAGCTGATAAAGCTTACGATGCATAGGTACAATAACATAACATCTGACTCAGCTATTGTAAATAATTTTAACCAAGGGAGTGTTCGCAAGGGTGTTGTATCGCCTTATCAACCGTATCGATGATACTGCGCCTCCGAGATTGGGCCCGATGTAAGAAAAACAATTTTAAAATCTTTTCCCAATGGATATATCAGTTTTGGAAGTTTTTCATAAAATTAATGCTCATTTAGTGATAACATGCTATAAGCACTTAAACAGCGATAGCCTTGTGGAGATACCAACACACTGCCATGCAGTTGATATTAGGTTCGCATCCGCGGCGCGCACAACTGACTTTTCGAAGTTATTTGCGTATGAAATTGTTTATTTAATAAAACAATGAAAAGTGATAGGCGAATAACTCAATGTTACCAACAAGTTAAATAAAATAATATATAAACCAATAATGATAATTTAAGAACAGTCAAACTTGAAAACTATCTTATTAAACCTTGCCAAGGAAAAATATACACAGACCAAATCTTTGATTTAGTGAGATGTTTATTTAAATTAAATGTAAAATATATAGTATATCATAAATATAAATTAAATCACTATTAGTCTCGAAAAATCACAAAGCTTTAAAAGTAATATTGGATCACTTTCACACCCATGTATGCTGTGATGGCAAAGGGCCCAAAGAAGGCGATTGCCCGAGCGGGCTGCGGCAGTGGCTTGACGGCATACAAGAAGGTGTGAAGCACTCTACCAGCAGTGTACAGCCTGAACAAGGTGGTGGCCCACCACGCCGCTGGGCCCGTAGTCACGTACAAAGCGCCAAGCACCCAGAACGCAGGAATGTTCTCCAAGTCATTCAGACGCGCGCGACGCACTCGCTCCACGTCAGGATCATCGAACCTCACTTTTCCCTTCGTCGCTTTTGCATCTTCCTCATTCGCGAACACCTTCTTGACATATCTTTGTTTAGATGTCATTTATGTCACTGTCATCATTTTGAGAGCCAACACAGGCATAGAGCATAGATATTTAATAATAGAGGCATATTTCTTATGGGCGCTCTGTAGACAAACTTTCTGTGACCAGTGTGACCCATATTGCCGCTTGGCGGCGTGGCAGTCGCGCTGTGACAGCTGACTCTACGAGTGCAAGAGAGACGAAAGTTTCTCTTGTGTCACTTAACTACGAGAGCAAGAAAGACGGAGGACGGCGCCAGCGCCGCCAACGGCGCCAACTACGTACTACACTGACAACCGTCAATACGCCAACTTTAATCGGCACACGACATCCTTAAGAAATACGCTTCTATTATGTAAAATTTGTATTCATTGACACAGCTGAGTAGAAAATATAAGACTGCACTGCTGGATCGGTTAAAGAAATAGATGCCATGTTGATCCAATTTGTGCACAGCACTTGTTTATTCACACAAAGGTGGTGAAAGAATGCCGTCGAAATAGTTTACAAAATAACTTTATCCAGTACCGTTACGCGCTAACGCTCTGTCTTAATGAATGCGCCGTCGCCGCGCCGGTAACTTGTGTTGCTCTGGGGCAAGGCGTATGACCAGCGAGAACACTTTGAATACAATATCTTATCTATAATTTATCCAACGAATTACGATAATTTATAATCGTGGTAGGTAGTAGGTACTTACCTAATGATTTAGAATTTAAAGCACCTTTATGAGTATGTATCTTCCTGTATTATAATGAATGGCACACGTCTTTCAGTTGCTAAATAGATAAGCCTTCTACCATCTCATCAAATTACATTCATTTTTCAAGAATGGCCATAGAAGTATCTCATTTACCAAAAAGCAGTAAATAAATTAACAAATAGGCATAATGAAAATTATGATATAATATTTATCTTATCTACTGTAAACAACTGACATAATATGTAGTTGTTTTGATAAATATATCTGGATATATTTATCAGAATATAGGTGGAGCACTATCAAATAAATATTAGACATGTAGGTATTTTAAAGAATAACTATGACTTAATAGCTATAAAATGTATAAGTATAGTAAATCATTCAGAGTTACATTATTCCAGCAATCTTCAATTTTGAAAATAGTCACTATTTGCTTGTTATATTGAAGCCAGTAAAGACCCAAGGCAGCACAGCTATTAGCAGTTTTAGGCTTTAGTTCTATATTCTTTTCTTCAGTCATAACTTCAGATAGATGCTTATAAGTTTTTAAATAAAGCTAAACTGTTTGTCACAGGACACATGTTTCGCCAGAGATCTCTTCGCTAGAAAGCGATACCAGTTTATAGGTAAAGGATACGTGGGTAGGTTTTGGTACAGTAAAGCTCTCGATGGCTCACGAGGTGTTTAGCCTAATAGTTGCAAAATAGCACCTCTTGTTCGATTCTAGTGAGTACTATTCTAGTGAGTAAATTTTTTCACATTTTGCTTAAAAATGCTGATCCCAAAAGTATTAACACTATTTTTGAATAATTAAATTGTTGAATATCAAAATGTTTCTTTAATTATGCAGATATCATTAAAATGATCTATTAGGGTCCAATGCAGAAGAAGTTCATCACCATCACCATGTCAATTTAGAGACTGCTACTGCCTTACATTATTATCCCTCAAGGCTTGCTTCACAGATATATTGATCTAAAGCCATATGTCATCACATTTATCTAAATGGAAAGAAACTCACACCCTTGAAGTGACCACCCCAACTATTGCAACAGAAAAAGGTTAACAAAACGAACTCCTCTCATGAAAAATAAAAAGGGAAATATAGGGATGGGATGCTGGTATGACTTGCAGCGCGGTGGCGTAACTAGGCTTTGGTCTAATCGAGTAGAGTTATCTGTGGTTCTAGACAATATCATGACACAAAAAAAAACAAATTAATCAATTCTTTTTAGTAATTTATTTAAATTAAACGATTACGCAGCACATTTTAAAAACATGTAAAAGTCTTATACCACATTCACTTCTCTTAGATTTAAAATTACATGGCACTAAGATAATGTAGAAGCACGTGTTCTATACCTACCTAAGTCATCCATAGAGTAGAAAAGGGTATAAACATAGGTAATGATAATTTTGGGTGTTATGGTTCTAATGCCGTCTGGTTGACGGCATAGAATACAAGTGTCACCACCCCCTATCTTCCCGTGGGTGTCGTAAGAGGCGACTAAGGGATAACACGATGCAAATACCATCTTTGCGTAGAGACGGAAAACTCGACATCAAACCCTATACGACTGCCTCGTTGGTCTCGCGGCATACATGTGCGCGTGGGATCGGGAGGTCCCGGGTTCGATTCTTGGGTCGGGCAGTGTTATTGGGTTTTTCTGTCACGAAATTCTCAGTAGCAGCACGGAGTCTGGAAATGTGTCCGGTACGGCAATAGGCTCGCCCCTTATTACGTGGGACTAAAGTATATCTGGGGAAAAGTGGGTGTAGAAATACACCTCTGCCTACCCCTTCGGGAATAAAAGGCGTGACGTTATTTATGTATGTGTATGTATGTGGTTCTAATGTAAAACTAAAAAAGAGACTGGGCGTAAGAATCAGCATTACGTAGGTTAACATCTAAATCATCATAGTAAGTAATACAAATTAATTGCACGCTTTTCCATTGCCCTAATTAATAATCGAACTGTGCTCGCCAGTCATAATAAAGCCCAATAACAACCATATTATTTGCTGAATACCTGCCCGCCAGCCACGGCAAATTAAACATCCCGTTAGTTCAGTCGAGGGCTGTATTATCACTTATCAGCGATGTACAAGCCAACTTCTAACTAGATTAGCAGCATTTGGGACCATAACTTGCCCTTTTCATATTTCCTTGTTTGTTACCGGTTTCACCTGGCACAAATATACTTACATACTTGTAGCTAATAATAATATCGGCTCCGTTTATAATCTGTCCTACTACTAGGAACAGGCCTCTCCTCTCATAGTCCACCACGCTGGCCGCATACAGGTATCACACCTGTTTCAGGAACTTTCAGACAAGTAGAGTTCCTCAAGAATGCATTCCCACACCGCTTAGCAACCGATCTATTTTAACCTCACATGGTCAAACTAAGTACTTAAGAACCTCGGCAAGATTGTTGGTCTTGTACTAGGCTATCACTGTAATATCTTAATTCGACTACGAATTAGAACAACTCACACAAGCATTAAATCCTGTTTATTTAGTGCTTAACCAATCCAAACCTAGATTAGAGTAAGTATAAAAATTGATATTTAAATTAGCATAAATAAGTTCCAGTTTGTATTTGATTGAATAAGTTATAATTTGTATTCATACATTGCTATTTTTTCATCGTTAATGGTGCCATCAACCACTGCATGACCCATCCCTTAGTAAAAGCCTCCTTTTGAACGCCGCAGTGAGCGCGTTTGTTAACTTATTGGCTTGACTGGAAAAAAAGCCAGAAACAAATGTTTGGGCTAGACCATCTACATTATTCTTTACTTACTCTAATTTGTGCAAAAAAACTTAGTTATTCTGTGCCTTAACTCTGGTGAAGGTAGCCAAGATAGGTCTTATCAAGAGGAAGAGGATCTTAGATACTAAGAAGTGATTTGTCGTCATTGCCAGTATAAAATAAGCAGGCGATCAAATTTAGAAACATTACTTTCATAATTACTCTTGGCCTTGTCGCCGCATCTGGTTCTGCTTTTGGTACGTTATGTTTTATTGCCGAAATATTACCACATTCATTGTCAGCCTTTAACAGTCCACTGCTGGACTAGACCTCTCCTTTGAAGGGAGGTATTGGCCTACTATACCACGCTGGCCAAACGGGTTGGTATGGGGTTTGTATCAAGTTTTCCTTCTCTTACAGTGTTGTTCTCTGCATAATAATAGGCTCCCTCTGTCGGCTCTTACGACATCCATGGGATGATATGGGGTGATGACATGCTGAATTCTTAATCCGTCACCACACGGACCACATTAATGTTTTCATAATTTTATAGTAAGTAATAAGCTCATATTAAAGGTGAACCCGACATTCTGATCCTGAACTTTAGTTTTATAAATGCAACATCATCCTCCTAGGGTTATGCCAGTTTCAACCTGAGGTCCGCTTACTAAGTACCTAGTCTTATAAATGCATTAGGCGCGTGTAAAATCCCTGTTTTAACGGACATTTGTCTCATGTCCACTTTTCTTTATAGACTTTCGCCTGTATCCCCGAAGGAGCAGCAAGAGGTGCAATACTGCACTCACATTTCGCCATGAATTTTTAGGTCCTACGTAATAGGGGGCGAGCCTATTGCCGTTACCGAGCACATCACCAGATTCCGTGCTGCTACCGAGAATTCGGAAAACCCAGTAACACTTTTGCCCGACCCGGGAATCAAACCCGGGACATCCGATCAGCAGTCGCATACGCTATACACTGGACCACGGAGGCAGTCACAATTTATTGTCATTGATTTTCTAGAAATTCATTCATTCTTAGGTTGTCATACTTCATTTTGGACAAATTCTGAACTAATATCTCGTAAGTCATAACTATAATTTTAAGCAATGAGCCCAGCTAGTTATATGTTACAAATCTACAAATCTAGTTTTACTGAACGATTTCATCACTAAAACCATGGATGATGGAAGGCAGGTTGATGTCGTCTATACGGACTATAGCAAGGCCTTCGATAGGATTGATCACAACATTTTAATTGGAAAGCTTTTTAAAATTGGAATTCATGGCGACTTACTACGTTGGTTCTCGTCTTATATTGAGAATAGGTCACAAGCTGTAGCACTTAATAATTATAGGTCTAATTGGGTGTCGGTTTCAAGTGGTGTCCCGCAGGGCTCGTTGCTCGGTCCGCTCTTGTTTTTGGTCTACGTAAACGATATTGAGCTCTGCCTGCAGTCATCTAACCTACTTAGCTTTGCAGATGATATGAAAATTTACGCTGGTATATCATCCATGAATGACACTAAGGCACTCCAGAGTGACCTTTGTCGATTGCAGGATTACTGCTATTTAAATAAACTTGACCTTAATCCAGCCAAATGTTCCGTAGTATCATTCACAAGAAAACATGACGTCATTAATGATTCATATTCTCTGGGAGGTCATATATTACCGAGATGTAGCACTATACGAGATCTAGGAGTATATCACGACAGCAAGTTATTATTTGATACACATATTGAGACAATAGTTAAGAAGGCCTCTAAATCACTTGGATTTATAATGCGTTTGAGTAAAGCTTTTACCGAAGTAAAAACTCTTAAAATACTTTATTGCACATTTGTGAGGAGTCACTTGGAATATGCTTCCCAAGTTTGGAACCCATGTTATTTTAAGTATATTGATCGAATCGAGAGAGTACAAAGGCGGTTTGTTAGGTACTTGTGTTTTCATCAAAAGATTCCTTACAACCCTGATGATTATTTTAAAATGTGCAGACAGCTGCACATTTTGCCACTTAGCAACCGACGAGAGATTGCCGACTTCACTTTCCTGCTCAAGATAGTGAACAACGAAATTGATTGTCCTGATTTACTTGAGAAAATCTATTATAATGTGCCACTAAGATCAATACGTTATAATCCCCCTCTTCGGATTCCTATTGCATCTACAAATTATAGGCAAAATAGTTTCATGGTGCGTGCAAGCAGAGCTTTCAACAACTTGTGTAAACAGCGTGATATTGACCCTTATACATGTAGTGTGTCTTCGGCAAGGAGGTGTCTAAGTAATCAATTTTTCAAGGAATAATCGAAATGCGTTCGATATGTATAATGTATGTATAATGTAAATATGTAAAAAATGTCGGGAATTCTGTTTTGCTCACTTGAATGTGCACTCTATAGCTATAAGTGAAAACTTATAATTGGCTTACAAGTGTAAAACTGATGATAAACACAATATTTTTAGCTGTAAGTTTTCCATGTATGAAATAAATAAATAAATAAATAGATAAATAAATAAATTATTTCTACCTGTACCAGGTATAATAATAAAATCATACATTGTTGCTAAAATCACTCTTACATAATAAAGTTAAGTACTACTTACTGCCGTGTAAAACCTGTATCCACAGTAATTATGATCGGCGCTGCAATAAGCGCGTTTATTACCTATAATAATCAATCGTTCTAATTACTTATTACTAGCAGTCGCCTGCGGCTCTCGCCCTAAACTATCAACCTCTTTTTATAAAAAAAATCCTTCCTTAGTGGGTGCTTAAGTTAATTAAACTTAAGTTATTTCGTTTTTCTAGCTTCAGTAATTTAATCACTGCGATGATATGTCATTAACATGATATGTATTGATTATGAAATTGCAAAGAATATAGTTTATAATTTCGGCATTGCATGGAATTATTGATGTGATATTTGAGTAGCAGTATAACCAATGGTCGAAAGATCACTAAGTAGGTTTTCCGAAGGATTGCCACGTGCAACAAAAACAGTTCGAGAAACCGAAGTCAACTGCCGGATGGACGATAAGGATAACCCACTGACTGTTTTGATAACTACCTAGATATTGAAAACACAACATACATACATACATAGACTCACGCCTGTTTCCCCGAAGGGATAGGCAGAGGCATATTAAACGCCCAGTTTTCGCCAGTCTTTAATCCCACGTAATAGGTGGCGAGCCTATTGCCAAAAAACAAACAAAAATTGAAAACACAACAAGTGATCATTATGCAATAATACACATGCTGTTGCTTGATGACATGCGGTTTAAAATTTTTAAATCACGTCGATAAAGGAAATTAGGCAGAAATAGATTTCAGCAAAGTCATCGTTATTGATATGTATCGATAACTTTTCAACGCTAAATTATGGAAGGATATTATTTTTTCCTACAACATGATGACAACGACGGATAACAAGAAGAAGATTTTTTTTAGTTTTAGTCCTTCCAAAACTAACTCGTTCTAATAAGAATGATGCCATTAATGGTACTTACATTTCTCACACTTTCACAGGTTCCATATGCCGTTTTTACGAACTAATTCAAAATACTCTTATTAATAAATAAATAAAATAATCTGGGCTTTTTCCGAATTCTCAGTAGCAGCGCGGAGTCTGGTGATGTGCCCGGTAACGGCAATAGGCTCGCCCCCTATTACGTGGCACCTAAAAATTCATGGCGAAATGTGGATGTAATATTACGCCTCTGCCTACGCCTTCGGGGATACAGGCTTGAGTCTATAAAAATAGAATAATCTCTTGTGTATAATAGTTAATAGAAGATTATAATTATACTTATCGCACTTCTGTATTTATTATTCAAATGGGTACAAGTTTTACACGGAAGCGTTACTTCATTAATTACGAGTACTTACGAGTTAGACGATTATAAAGACAGCAGCAACTCACATCTACACAATACTTATCAATAAAATAATGGGTAGCTATAGCTTCGGGCTGGAGAGTCGCAACCTCTTCGATGGTTATGTGGTATGAAGATATAAGAGACTTGTGCAACTCTTCTTACTCTTTGCATATAGTGGAGTATGAGGTTAAGATTTACATACCTTGCAAAAAAAAAATTTACGAGACTACTTGCTGCAAGAACTGTTCATGTACCTATTGTTTGTTGTTGAAAGTTTTTCATGCTGGACGATAGCTACAAATTATGAAAAATAAAAGTACTCATTTGATACACGGAGGTAGCTGCAGTAATGGGCAGCCCATACCATTTTTCCAATTACTTTAGAAGTTAATTTGCTGAAAAAAGTGCAGATAACAGCATTAACTTCAACTTAAACATTTTCATGTGTAATGATATATTATTAGTACGTCGATAAGGATGTAATCAGATAAAAATATACGCTAGGTAGGAACTGTTGACCTAGATTGAGTTGTTATCGCTAGAGTTAATAAAAGTATGTATAATTTTGAAAAGCATGACAAGCAAAAAATTCTAGACTTGTGAAACAGCGTTTATTGAAAATGTTCAAGGCAGCGTTAAAAAAACAAAACAATTATTTAGCATGAATTATTATTATTGCTATTGTAGGTATACCGTAAGGTGTTGACAATCTAATCCATAGTGGGAAAGGCAAACTTCTTCATTCATAATTTTACTTCAAATTCCATTTTAACTGATAAACATGTTCAGTTGACCATCATTCAATCCCTATATATTGTCTGGTAAAGCGAGCACTCCACTGTCCACCGTTCCAATGAAGTGAAGCACATGGCAGTCTGCCAAAGGTTCTTAAGACGTGCACCCCTGAGTTAACCCCTGATCAAAATCGCTCATATCTTCCTTCCTAGCAACGATCCTTATACCTACATAAATTGCTGCTGCAGCAGCATAATATCAATGATGTGCTGTCTTTTGAGAATATTAACTTATGCGGATGAGTACCTATATGGATGACGCGCGTTTCATCAGCTACGAGAAATCTCAGCTACCAAAAATACGGTCATAATTTGTGACTGCATAGAAGAATCTGTCTACGGCAGGTCTCCGAAAGGGACAAAAGTAACATGATTATTTAATCCTACTTCAAACAGTCAAATTGTGTTCCTCTTTACACGTGGAAGTATTCTTTCACCATATCGCTACTGGTTGGCACTTAACCCAGTCGTAGAAGAAATAGTTGCAGAAAATAATATTCGAAATTTTAAAAAAGATCTCAAAACTATGGCTTACGTTTATGTGAAGGTTATAGGCATAGTGAAACCTACTCGTACAAGAAGCGTTCATAAATGAAATCGGTTAAAAATGCAGTTCGGTATTTTGGATATAAAGTGATTTAGGCGCATCCATTATACGGATCCATCAGAGGCGTGACTGGTGGTGATTGATTTATTTATAACCAGCTTTTGCCAATGGCTTCGTCCCGCGTGTTATGATGATAAAAAGTATATGTACCTACTATTTGTAAAAAAGATGCAAAAGGTGTGTGACAAATTTCAAATGAACTTCCATCTCCTTAAAATCGGTTCAGCGGTTAAAGCCGTGAAAGATACTAATAATACTACTAGTACGGATAGACAAAAATTACTAAAGTCGACGCTAATTTACTAATGTGCACCAAATTCGTAATTCAGACATAATTCTTTAGGTGTTCTTGTAATAATTACTTATTATTTTGTGTGTAAGCTGATTATGATAAAACAGATTGAACGATTTTAGCTGTGTCATGGTAATAACTAAAATGCGTTGTAAAATTTTTGGTTGTTGTGTAGGCTCATAATATCGGTACGTGTTTGACAAGGACTTTATTCGTGTTCGAAACTAATGTATTATTTTATTACACTTAATTACACTAAATTATTTTATGTAGCGCATCTGGCCATTGCATGTGCAGCTTTCGTCTCAATGCAATAATTATTGCAATGTAGTTTAACAGTGTTTATCAGTTCACTTATGTTTTGCTATTGCAATAGGAAACTATTTGTATTATAATGTTGGGTTTACTTAACAAGTTGGGTAAGAATCTAAATATACTAGAGGACGCCAGCAGCTACGCCTGCATTTTTTTTTAAATTTACCTGTTTTGGCCGATCCCGTGGGAATTTCGGGAAATCCCTTCTTAGTGCACCCCTACGGTCCCCAAGGAACATACATGTCAAATTTCAGCTTCCTGCGCCCACTAGGTTCGGCTGTAGCGTGCCTGTCAGTCAGTCAGTAACGCAAGGGTTTTATATATTAAGAAGATACGGGATTTAAAAAGTTTAAAAGTTGGGTAAGTTTTGAGATTTGACATGTTACGGATGCTAGAATATGAACCCCAATACCGCAACAGTACACTAGTTTCAAGCGATGGCTACACCGATGTGTTACCTGCGAACAGGGGCCGATCCATGATACTGTTTTTAAGGGGCAGCTTGTTTTGGTTGGAGAAGGGGAGCTTGAACCTGGAGAAAACCTTCGATACCTAATTTGTTTGTCCTTGGCAAGAAAATGCTGCTTTTGCAGAGGGCTTGCGCCCCTAGCGTGAGACTACCCCCTGTGGGATCTCCACCTTGTCGTAGAGAGGGCGGGGGGGGGCTCAGTAACCGTGGTTAGGTCACCCGCGGTGAAGCTAAGCGAGATCCCGGGAGTGGACGCTCCGCGTTGGCTCCAAAGGTGCGGGTGCGAAGGACAGTTCTTCTGTCCCTCGCAGTTGGGCGCGGTCGCGGGAGGAAAGGCGTGTCGGTGTGGCGTTGCCGCGTGCCCTATCTCCCGCGACCGAATGGGAGCGCACCATTTGTTGCGTCGCGGTGGGGCCGCAGATAAAGAGGAGATGCGGTGTTGTCAGGTTGCCGTTCTCCCTATCCTCTGCGGCCGTTTTAGTGCCTGCGGACGGCGAGCGCTGGGGCTGCTCCCCGTCCGCCAAAAGGCAAGGAGGCGGCGTAGTGTCCGCGCCGCCTCCCAAGTCATAACGAGACGGGGCCCGCCGTCGAATCCCGCGCGGGGTCACGAAAAAGTATGCTATCCGCAAATCGCGTGACATCGCCACTACACGGGACCCGTTGGGACATCACGGTGGTTTTAGTGAGTATGCCCCGCCTTTAAGTCTAGTCCCAAGCCCGGTCGATCACACTCTGGCCGGGTTGGCGTCGAGTTGAGATGGCCCATAAGGAGAGTTTCCACCGTAGTGAAGAAAAAGCGTAAGTGAGACTGGATTCTTAACTATTTTTACATGTCTTTGATATCTTGAAGGAGAAAGATGTGGTAGATTTGGCTAGTAAATCGCATGTCATAAGGTTTTTCGAAAACATTACGCGAACTTTTTGAATTAAGAAATAAAGTCGCCATTTCGATCTACATTTGAAATTTTCTTTATTGGGTTTAACTTTTCTTTTCGTACCTATTTTTTTGCGATAGAACTGTTAATTAGGTGAGAATTTGTGGAAGCACGCAGGCAATATCACTATCTAAATAATAAACACTAATCAGACCCATTTAACGGATAAATTCTAAGCTAGGTACAAAAATGTGTCTAAACTGTAATAAAACAGTACATTTTACGACCATCAAGTTACATACATACATCCATACATAGACTCACGCATGTTTTCCCGCAGGGGTAAGCAGAGGCATATTAAAAGCCCACTTTTCGCCAGTGTTTTGATCCCACGTAATAGGTGGCGAGCCTATTGCCGCTTATCGGGATATTTTGTTTGCCAGAGCCTCGTCCGTTGATCGGCAGGTGCACCACTTGCAGGTGAGGTTGGGTTGGGACCCTAAGTTCTTGGTGGGAACCCTATGTTAATAAAGAAGAATGGCCATTTTTGACCTAAACATGTATAGAGATAAAACTTATTTTAAAATTAAGGTTATTTTTTTGTGTAATGATTTCACTAATAATTATATTTTATAGAAGTCTAGGTAAAAAGTAAAGTTTTGGGTTGTAAAGATGTTCTAGAACTCGTGAACGCATCCTTATCAAAATATTTTTTATTCGCTGCATTGTTATATTATCTGTGCCTGAAGATACTTATGTACTTGCTCCTTGCTTCCTTGTTTAGCTACGTTCCATTTCACTTATACCACATCTTTAGCATTTGGTTTTGTCAAAACCTCGAGCAAACTTAATTTTATATATAAATTGAATCAAGTTGTTAAAAGCTGATCATAAATGAATGTATTTTTTTATGTTAAAAGATATAAAAAGATAAATATAAATGTATTTCTGCCGTTGAAAACATTGGATAAGGATGCAATGGAACGTTTTTGACGTAAAGACGCCGCCGGTGACATTGGACATGGGAGAATCTGTCAAATTAATACGAACTAATTTCGGTGTAATAAGTAATTCCTAGACCTTTTTAAGAAAAACTGTCTTTACAGTATAATTTCTTGATCATAGATCTACTTGTTTTTGTACATTTTATCTATATACACAATAATTCATTATCAGGTCATTCAATGTATGAGAAGTGGCCATTGTTCTTTAAACATCACAACTGCTATTCAATGTTTTACGTACACAGAAGTATATGTATAAAACAAAATTAAATGATATGAAGTAAATGCAAGCATATAAACTATAAATACGATTTTTACTGATATTTACTATTTATGTTAACCTTTTAGTTCTTAGTGGTTTTTGATGAAGTGAAATATGTTTCACTTTACATTTACAGTAGCCAGTAATAAATAATGGATGTTGCTATGAAAAATCGATTCTAAAGTTACATTTTATTCTATAGTAGGTATGGCACTATTTCGCATCATTCTGGGGATTGAACCAGTTATATGGCGTCATAGGATTTCATTATTTCAACGCAACATACATGTTTCTAAACTGTAAACTATTAATTGAAATTGCAGTAGTTAGTAACCGACACCAAAAGATGATGAAAACAGCAAGTTTTCTAGAAAAGGCGCTGAGTTTAAATTAAAATACTTGTCATAACCAGTTAACTCGTTATGCGGTCGAACGTTAAAGCATATAATTATTTAATTAAGATAATGTTATTGTTCTAAAACAATAACTAATTAACGTATTATATGATTTAATCATCTCTCTGTAAAAATTATACGTTTGTACAGTTTATATAATACAGATTTACAATGGTGGTTTAGTGCGGGCAGATTATTTGGTTATTATTAAAATATTATTGCGAGTAAAGCTGAAATTGTCGATAGCTCAGAAGATTGCCACGAAAATAGCTTCAGGCATAAAAACCCAAGACACACTTATGACTTATCGCAGTTATGAGCGTAGATATTCAATTGTTTAATTACACTTGCACTACAAGAAGAACTCATTGAACCAGTTTGTGTCAAGTTAGCCTTAAGGCTACGATCCGGCCACTTTCCAGCGGCAAAGTTTGCATTTCTAATGAAAAAAGCAAATTCACCTAACTGCAGCTCGTGCAATGTCATTGAAGATGTGCAGCATTTGCTGATGGAATGTGTTACGATCCGTAACGAGAGGGTAGGTAATGTTAATAGGTTTAGTGCAGACAATTTTACCACAACCAAAATCAACTGTAGCAAAAAGATTGTGTCAGCTGATTAACTATATTTAATTTTAAGTATTTGAAATATTTTAGTTGTAAGTCCTAATGTTGGTTTTGTATACCTAAGGTATGATGGCGTTGGCGTATCCACATGGATAAAAACCCTAATTCAAATAAAGATTTAAAAAATTGGGCAAGTGCGAGTCGGACTCGCACACGAAGGGTTCTGTACCATCATCTATAAAAGAACGCACGCAACTGTATTATTGTATGAATACTTTTTTTAAGTGTCTACCTGTTTATTAAGATCGAGTAACAAACTGCTTAAAAATTACGTTTATTGTATTGGAGCCCACCTTTATTATTTACTTTTTTTTATTTAATTATTTAATTTGAAAGGTAATATTCTTTATAGCTATCACGGTTTATGAGATACAGCCTGGTGACAGACAGACAGACAGACAGACAGCGGAAGCTTAGTAATAGGGTCCCGTTTTTTACCTTCTAGGTACGGAACCCTAAAAAGGAACTCATTGAAACAGTTGTCACGACTGTCATGAATATCTTTGACAGTCGTTACGGGGAATATCAGTATCTTAGACTATATACAGGGTGTCACAAGACCCATCACCGAGCCGAAGTCTACTCGTTGTGGACATCATGCCAAGTCATACTAACCACTACTGGCGGGGTAGGTAAATGCATTTACCCCGCCAATATGTTCTTTAGATGTCCTATTATGTATTTCGAGCATTGCACGCGCGCGCTTTATTTAAACCGCATCTGTTTTTTAAACCGCAATTAAAAATTGCGGTTTAAAAAATGTGAAATCTTAAAAAGAATATAGTTTCCCAGGTATTATTTTTGGTTAGTATGACTTGACATGATGTCCACAACGAGTAGACTTCGGCTTGGTGATGGGTCTTGTGACACCCTGTATAGTTGCTAACTTCAAATAATTAGGTTGAAAAGCGAACCTCGGATTCCAAATTAAAACTTCGATATAGGTTTCCTCTTTCTTTTAAAAGACAACTCCCGCATTAGGACTAAATCCTGTGTCGCTGGGGACTTTACAAATATACAACTAACGGACACAATGAACACCCAGACTCGAAACAACAATTTGTGAATTACACAAAGTGTTGCCTCGTGTGGGGATCGAACCCATAACACTCGGTGCAGTGTCAAGCGGCGAGGCGACCGCTTAAACCACTACGCCAACCGTGCAGTCATAGGTACTGCTAGGATGATGATGATGACTTAAATAAAAAGGTGTGTATGGGCAAGCCGGTTGCGGCAGACCTCGTCAGACGTTCGGCGACCAAATTGGGGACAAAAAGTCCGAAGCACCCGTAACCCGGCGAGCATGTATGAAAAGAGAATGTAGAGGAAGCGTGTGAGGTTTGCAAGGATAGGAGCAAGTGGCGATCTGTTGTCTCTGCCTACCCCGGACGGAAAAAAGGCGTGAGCATATGTATGTCTGTATACTAATTGTAAATGTGAAACGTATGTATTTGACACTATTATAAAATTTCGAAGAAACTGGCAATACGAATATTTTATCTTTCGATCGAAAATGTTATCTTACATTCAGTTGCAAAGTGATATAAACACATTGATATTGATATCTAACCTGAGGTTATGTAAGTCAAGTGTAACCTACTTGGTATCGTAATAAACAAATAAAGATAATATTTATAGACTTGCTTAGATTAGGTTTTGGCAAGTTGTACGTGTTGTGTTACGAGGCAGTAAATGTAAATGTAGATTCATTAGATTCATTAAGTAATTAACTTTAAAAAAAGCATTTTGACATCTTTCTCTTTACCACACTAAACAAACACATATCTAGTTATCTACCCCAGGACTTTTGATCTAGATTCTCAGATGAAAAAAAATACCGAACCGCGCAGTGAGGCGAGCTATAATAGGCTTCCATCATCAGCCTTTAACAGTCCACTGCTGGACTAGGCCTCTCCTTTGAAAGGAGGAATTGGCCTACTATACCACGCTGGCCAAACGGGTTGGTATAGGGTTTGTATCAAGTTTTCCTTCTCTTACAGTGCTGTTCTCTGCATAATATGCTCCCTCTGTCGGCTCTTACGACACCCATGGGATGATATGGGGTGGTGACATTCCGTATTCTTAACCCGTCACCACACGGACACGGACATAAATAGGCTTATCTATTCTATATATTGCTTATTATAAGAAATATTATAAACACAGCACTGACATGCAATGTCTCGTACAATTTGTACTGCCGTTAAACCGCTGCATAATTGTGTGTAATCAGAAATAATTGGCCATTTTATATGACGTGGCTCCCGTAGTCATGCATCCAGTCAGTATATGCAAGTCGTTCTTAGTTCAGTGAGCTTTATAATGATTTAATACTATATCGCTATGTGTCTAATATTTATATAATATTACCAATTTACTATTGACAAATATATATGTATTTTTCTAATGTTTCAGCTGCATCCTGATTTAATTTGATACATATAAATCAGGAATACAGTATACCCCATCCAACTACTTACTGTACAGATTTCTGTAGATTATCACATCATGTCAGTCGAAAGACGTCCACTGCTCTCCACATGGACCGATCTTAAGCCACCTGCATCCATCCTCTGCTCGCGACCTCAACAAGGTCGTCAGTTCACCTTGTGGGTGGCCTACCTCTGCTAAGACGTCCGGTACGTGGCCGCCACTCCAGAACCTTTCTACTCCAACGACCATCGGTTCTCGGGTGTGTGATTTCTGTAGATATCATACTTAAATTTTTGTGGTCGCTCTGATGAAAATGTTTTGCGGTATTTACCACGTACACGTTTTATGCCGATGTGTAATTAAAACATCAAATACATGGTCAGCTACAGCTTTCTTACTGCTTTACTACTACATTTACCGCTACCACTATTAGATATCTGAACCTATTTGTAGCCTTTCCGAAATCAAAGTTGTTAGGAAATGCGTATCGGGTAGGTATATGTTTACGAAAAAGCTTTTAGCAAAAGCACTATCAAGTAAGCTCGTAGCTTTTAACGCTGATTGTACCCTCCTAGAAGTAAGCCATTTTATTAGAGAAGACGATATTACCAGTGATATCTGCACCGAGTACATTTGGCAAACGCACCAGTGATCTTAATAACAGTTAGTCCCCAACAATATCAAGTAGCCCTCTCTTGCATACAAATGCAGAATGTTACCGAGATTCTCAATTCCCTTCAGAAACAACGTCAAACTCAACCCATCAGATCTGAAATTTACGATGTTTTTATTGTACCTACATAATTATACACGTTTAAAAATTCATAATGCGGTCTTCTTGCAATAACAGAACAATAATAGGAAACGAATGGCGGCCGTAAACCCGTCGAATGGTTTGCCGAATAAAGCCGAAAGGGAGGTCGGGAGGCTTAGTGCTCGGCCACAGTGAAAGGCGGGCGCGGGTGCGGGCGCGACGCGGGAAACTCAAACATATGGAGCTCTATAGGAGTGTTCGTAGTGGACGAGCGGGGCGGCGAGCGGTGCAGCGCGGGAAGCACGCGGGCAACTCAAACCATAGAACTTTCATACAAGTGTCCGTAGTGAATACGCGGGCGGCAAGCGGGAAACATTGCGGAGCGTGCGGATCTCAAACTTTTATGAGCAATGATATTATGAGTAATTATTAAATCAAGTGCGAGTTGAACTCGCTCATCAAGGTTAACGTAGAAGAGGGATTCAATAATTAACATAAGCATCACATAGCCCCTTAGCCAAATATCACTATCAAGTATTCGCCAGCAAAAATAACTTTGCTTTCCTTAGTGTTTGTATGTCGATATTGTTTATTGATATTGAGCACCAATGGTTTTGGGAAGCAAAATTTAAATTTAAAAATCTCCATAGGCACCCAGCAAGTATAGGACAGATATTTCTTTTTTTTGTAGGTATATAAATCGAAAAGCGGTTCACAGAAAACATCTACATACCAATTTTGAAATTTGTAGTCTTAATAGTTTCGGAATAAAGTGGCTGTGACATACGGAACGGATAGACAGACAGACATGGCGAATCTATCACGGGTTCAGTTTTAAGCCACTATGGCTACGGAACTCTAAAGATAGGTTGCTTACATATCAGTCAATTTTCAGAAATGGCACACTAACGCACTCATGGATAACTCCATATTGCGATATCACACATTACAATGAGACGTCACAGAAGATGGCATGCTTCAATTATCGCGAGTGAAAACGAGATAAATGTAATTTACTATGGTGCGTTAAAATAATTAATTAGATGTGACGTTTTATATAACTTAATAGATGGATGGATACAATCGCAAGATCATCACTAAAAGAATCTTACATTTATGACCATGGCCATACATTACCCGTCAAAATTAAATATTACTTAATTTGAAACTTTGAGATCTCGTTCATAGTATCAAGATTGTATTGATATTTGTAGTGACGTTATAATTTCATCGATACTTTTATTTTACAGACTAGCTTCGGCCTACGGCTTCGCCGATGTGGGTGAGATGGTACCCCATGTGGCATTGTGATGTATAAGCTATACTGCAATATTTCATTTAAAATTTTTACAGTATAAGTTGCAAAAATTAAACTAGGTGAGAATGTAGGGAGGGTAGATGTTTGTACCTACGGCACAAATTTACCTCTTGGAAATAAGAACGCATGCGCTGTAAGTTGAGTGCTGCGCATGTGCTATCTATAATAATATATAGTATATCTGTCAGTACTTTCACATAATACATATTGTCATATCGTGCACGGTGATAACATTTTTCGCGCATATAAACTAATAATTATAGACTACGCTTAAACGGCTGAAACGATTTTCTCTACTAATATTCGAAATGCGAAAGTGTTTATAGATATATCTTCGGTATATATAATGGTAGATAATATCATGGATACTGACCGAATTACTTTGTACTCTATAGAGTTTCTGAACTCTTTAGACTAATCAGGAGTCTCACACAACTTGAGACTGAAAGTAAATTTATGTTACCCCGACTTCAACGTGCGCGAAGCCGCGGAAAAAAGCTAGTATTATATAATGATGAACTTAAAGATGCAAAGTATCTATATAAATTCTAATTTGTTTTATTTATTTACAATACCACATATCTGTTTTTAATCGTTCCTGAAGTTTATAGAATTTTCAAATTTTTATTAATTTTTTTTTAAATATTTGCCAAATATTCATAAAATATTTCCGAATTTCATAAAAACCAAAATTCTCATAACAGCTATAAATGTGATTTGAACCCACCCCAAGTAGCACAGAAGTGCTGAATAGTAGCTAAATCACTGTTCACAATGAAATCTTCAGCTGAATAAACCTGCTGAATAAGAGCGTTAGAGGCGCCTACTCAGCTGATATAACTCTGATTTGGGCACAAATTAGTCAGCTGTTAGCTGAATAATGTAGCTGGTTGCACTATATCAGCGTTATTAGAGCATTATTAAAGGTAACAGTCGCCCCAAGAGCTGAATAATGCCTGATTATCAGGGTATGTGTTACCTGTTATACACCACAAGGGCTGAATAATAGCGTACTTGTTACCTATTTTTCAGCACAAAATATACTCCAGGATGTTAGTAACTCTTTTATGGAGCTGACAATTCACAAGTGGCAAAATTGTGAATAATTTTCATCCTACTATTTAATTATTATTTTGATATGTTTAGTGCGAACCATTTTGTAAAGTGTTTGTGGGAAATAGGCAAATGTTTATAGCTTAGTAAAACTTTGTTTTTCCTCCATGTGCATGAAATTCGAATGGGAAAGAGAGTTTATTGTCAAATACTATATAATTATAGAGGAAGATTTTCACGCGCTCTCAAAATATCACTGTTTACTTGAAAATTATAGTATAAAATACGTTGATGATACTATTATAAAAAAAAAATATTTTTATTTTTCCTTTGTAATTTGACAATAAGCTGTTAACGTATAAAATCATTACAGTTTCTATTCAAATGCTGCTGTTATTTTCGTTGAATAAACAAAAACAAATTGTTATTATAATTGTATAGTAGGTTAGAATCTAAAAAAATGGCAGACAAGCAGTGTGTACCGTATTAACCACAATCAAACGGCATGAGCTGCTTAAGTATCCACTCGTGGTACATGAATCAGTAACGAGCTGTTACGAGTGGTTCTTGTGCTACACAAGTCAGCTACAGATTCATGTTAAGCTTGATAGTGGGTAACATGTACGCAAATAACTGTAGGTAATCAACAGTGAACCGATAAACTCTGCAGGAATGTTAGGGATCCGCGAATTAAGCTTTATCATTATTACATTAAGTATCCTATATTTTTTAGATTAGCGTATGTTAATCATGTACCTAGTAAGTATCAAAGTTTTCTTGACCAAAGTAGACATAATTAAGTAAAAAAAAATAAAGCTCAGGATTTTAAACAGTGTGGTCATTGTGAAATGAAAAACTTAGGTAAGGTTATTAGGTACCTTACCTAAGTTTTCATTTCACAATGACCACACATAAATTAGACCACATACATAATATTTATAAAAGTACCTACTAAATAAATAAATAACTGCGGCAGCTCGGTCTCAACTCAACATCCATTTTTCTCTGTACTTACTTAGACGTGTAGAGGAGGCTTAACGGGTATCTCCAATCAACTACCGTATTTTACAATGTTTTTTAACATAAGAAAATGTTACCGTGTATGCTACCTCCTAGTTAGATAAAAATAGTAGTCCACACACAACAACTAGGTACCTAAAATTGTTATTTTTGTGATTTTATTGGGATGTGATATTTTCTTATGTGAAAAGGATGTACTTAAATAATAAATAAAAGTACAAAATAATCAGTACCTCAATTTTTTATTTTCTTACATTGTATGTTTTAATGGAATATATTTCTTACATTGTATGTATTAAGGCCTGTCGTACTGTATGGACCTGAGTGTTGGGCTACAAAGAAGATGGATGAGAAACGATTGCATGTGGCAGAGATTAGAATGTTACGATGGCTATGTGGAGTGACAAGAATGGACAGAATTAGTCATGATTACATTATTGGTAGTATGAAAGTGGCGCCCATAGATGAAAAGGTAAAAGGGAGTCGATAAGCCTAGTATGGACATGTTATGCGGATAGAAGGACGAAAAGGGAGAGGACGGCCGAGGAAAAGATGGATGGACTGGGTGAGGATGTGGTGACAGAGAAGTATATATTTGTCTTTTTTGTCATAATTACTAGGAACACTGTCACTGTCTGAATTTGCAGAATAGTTAGATCTATCTGCCCGTCTTTGTTCATTGTCATTACTGCACAATACATTACCTACCACTATCTTTTAACATTCGCTGTATACTTGAAGAGTTTTGTCCATCTAAATCTGCACATGCTTTTACATCAATATTTTCGAATACGGAACCCGCTCGTTCTAAAATTTCATTCACACTTTGATAATTATTCACAAAACGTGTAGCCTATTCAATGTTCACTGTATCATCTGTATTTCTGTTCAAAATCCTCACATATTCTGTATTAATTTTTCTGCGTATTCCGCCAGTATTTTTTTTCATATTTCCACATATCACAATATCTTAAATGACGCGATTAGCCACTTACGAACGAAGCGCTGAATAAAGAAGTCTTCAAGGTCTTATTTAACGCCACTAGTAGATTAATTGTCAACGATAGTACAAGTATTCAGCTCTCACTGAGATTATGGGTAAGATGTGAGCTAATATAGAGCAGTTTGCTTTAACTAAGCATCTTATAATGTTCACTCATAGTGATCATGTAGGCTTTATAAGAGCTATTATACGATTGCGTGTAACAAGCTGATTAACATTACACAAGTTCCACTGTGTGCAGCAAAAGGCATTATATCTTTGTTATTGGGAGCCACAGAATAACTGATTACATTATAGTAGCTCACGTGATCTTTCTTAAAATGCAAGTGGTCTAAGGGTACAGATGTGGTCTTCAATTCAGAATATAGCTTAGTTAAAGTCCACAAAAATCCTTTAAATTGCTTAAAGTCGTATAATACTGAACTGTTACCTAAATTAACGCTGCAAGCGTTACAGCGTGGTCTCCGTGACGCATAATAACGTTTTTATTCAGGTGAAAGCTCACTTTTCACCTTTTGCAGGTCGAGTGTACTGTAATAACTCTTCATAAGTGCTAAAGTTCCCGATGTTACCTCTTGTGACATCTTATAATGCAGTTTTGTGCTACTCGGGACGCCCTCAGACCGTGTGGAGTCCGTCTCAATACTAAATTTGACAAACACTGTACACCGCATCCGCAAACGCGCCACTACGGACACATGAAGACGCGCGCGGCAACGCGCGCGGCCCGCGCGCGGGCTGCCCGCGCTACTATGGCCAAGCACTTAGAGAAACGTGTTTATTGCGGCGAGCGGGCCGCTTGGCCTTGGTAATGGCGCTCACTGACGCACTATGAACCGATACTGTGCTCTTAATTTTGTACATATAATTAGAGGACCATCTCTAACTTTAAAAAATAAAATATGTTTGTTTCGAACGACTCAAGAAAAGCAAAAAGGCCGGTCAAGTGTGAGTTTGACTAACAACAATTGAAGGTTTCTTCTTATATTTTATGTTGATATTTCGTTAAACTCAAAATATTCTTATATTTGCTTAACTTGCTATTGATTCACCCGTATTTTTGCAAGTATATGTATGGTTTAATTGAATTATTTTACCTGTATGATATAAAATTGGGATACCAAAATGTCAACTGTTTTAACCCGGGTGATATCATTAGACCAAATACTAAATTTGTATAGAACAAAATATAATGGAAAACAAATACGATTAATCAGATATTAATTACTGATTAGGTACTAAGTCATTGCTATAGGTAATGAATTATGTTGGATAATGATTCAAATTATCAAACTTTATTAACAAATACCTAAAACCTATTTCATGCGTCAGTTTACGTAACGAGTTTAGAAAATGTGTAGTATTGTTATATTTTTATTTTCGTTTATGGAAGATGTTATTGTGACCCGTCAGTGCCATTGTTCTGGCGTTTAAATTGGATATAGACATCAATATGGTCGATCACTCACAATCTAATGGTTGATTCTGAGATATCGTTTTCGACTAAGGCGCATGATCAGCGGAGCTATGAACTACGCTATGACGAATATATGTATGCATAAAGGGCCTCATTATGTTTCTAATAAAACACAGTAAAACACCTTGGTGATCAAGGTCAAGATGTCAATGTAAAATCATCAACATCATATAAGCCGATAGACGTTCACTGCTGCCCTTTAAGCCCCCAACGCTCTCCACATATACCAGTTTAGAGGTACCCCTTATCCATTCGTCGCCCGCAAACCTAACCAGATCGTTTTTTAATCTTGCTGGAGATCTACCTCTGCTACGACGTCTGGTGCGTGGCCGCTACTCTAGAACCTTTTTACCACTGCCGCACTGCCATTTAATCTTGACTATTCGTCCAATTATGTTGGGGAATTTGGATCGCTCGCGGATCTCCTCATTCCTGATTCGATCTCGTAGGGAGCACAGCTCTCTCCAGCCTTCTAATGGGGCCCATACTGAGTGGCCAAGTCTCAGAACCATGTTACAAAATATGGCCAAACACAAATGGTAAAGCTATTTGTGTTTGGCCAAACACAAATGGCTTTATTTTCAAGTTATTTAAAGCGTTCTTATGTTTACCAATTACCATGATCGTGAAAGGTGATGGCACTGTGCTGCCGTGGAGACTAATCGCGTACTTATGTGTCATCCGTTTTAAATTATCATCTCGTTGTAGTTGACTCTGACGCCTCGGTAGGATTGCCAGATGACCGGGAAATCCGGGATTGTCCCGGAATTTTAAGTCTTGTCCCGTGTCCAGTAATTAGACCTTACTGTCCCGGATTCCAAAACTCTATCTATCTTCTAGACTTGGTCGTATAAGCAAAACTGTCACGGTTGGTACTCGATGCAAACAAGCCTAGACGTCTCGTACATATATATCTAGGCCCAAATATTTTTATGTATAAAATATATCTATTTCAATTTTTCTTTTTAATATATCAATGCATGAGGGGTGCAATTGTCCCGGCAATTATACAGCCGTATCTGGCAACGCTACGCCTCGGCCTCGTTCATCGCTTTGTCGTAGACCGGCAATTTTGGTAATCAGCTAATTCAATAGCATCTTACAGACTTGTCAGTAAGAAGACATTGGCAAATAAATAAAGAATTTTATTTGGTATTTACTTATTTGCCAATGTGCTTCACACTGGCACGTCTTTATGACGCTATTCAATTAGTTTATTCTACGAGAAAATAACAAATGTAGCCTTACAGCAAAATTTATTTTAGTTGCCTTACTCGTTTTTACGAAAATGCTGTAAGGAAAAATTATCATGAAAAACACAAGTGACAGACGTGTGACTAATACAAATAAATTTGATATTTAAGGAATACAATTATCCACAATCAATAATTTCCATTTTAAAGTTATTCATTCGTTTAAAATCGGTAAAGTTAAAGTGAATAAATTAAACACATTGATGATATATTTGATTTTTTGCACAACGACAAGTACATTTAAGGAGATGTCTTCCATTGACTGCTTTTTTAAAGCAAATTATATAACTCGCAGAACAAATGAATTGCTTTACGACACCTGTAAAGTGCAACATATTTCAACTTATAGTATAGGTACGCTTTAAAATTTTCTTTGCCATCGATAGTATAGTATAAGCCAAACTGGCTCTCTGGCTCATTTTTATAGGTACTTGGTTATCTGGGTATTTTTATTTAGCAGTAGTTCAAATTAATCTTCGAGCACAATATTATTAAGTTGAAAATATACAGTGCGATAACAAACGATGACCGGTTGGCGCAGCGGGAGAGTAAGCGACTGCCACGCCGAAGGTGCGGGTTCGATTCCCGCTCAAGTCAAACATTTGTGTGCGTGAACATGGATGTTTGTCTTGGTCTGGGTGTTTCTATGTATAATATGTATGTATTTACAAAAAAAAGTTAATATGTATGTTTATCCATTATCTAGTACCCATAGTACAAGCTCTGCTTAGTTTGGGACTAGATGGTGTTGTGTGAATGTGGTAGAATATTATTATAAACGATACGCCGAACTCGTTGTTTTAGGAACATGAGAACATCTTCGTGCGGTACGTTCCACACTAATAGTAGAGATGCCCATGAAGGGATTACGAGATTTATTCGAGCGCGTCATATATTGATAGCATCCATATCCTACGTATTTTTAATAAAGTAGGAATGTTGTTAATCTGATCATTTGCATAGTGGAGGTAAGATTTCAAAATGTAAAAAAAGAAAATTAATCTGGCTTGTCAGATTTTCTAAGGGGATGTTAAGTGAACCTAAAAAGACTTTTATTGAATAATCTGACGATTTAGGTGTCACGCAAACTCTTGGAAAGTAGCGAAGAATAGAACTTTAGTACATGCCTGTATGTATAATAGTAAGTGCACAAATATAGGTAGGTACCTACTTACGGCAACAGTACTAAAAATCGTATGGCTATAATATATGTAGGTAATGCGCTAAGTTATTTATGACAATTGGTACGTAAATGAAAAAGTAAAAGTTTATAGACGCTGCTTTTATAAAAACACTCATGAATCATAGGCCAAAACCCAGTAGAACAAAAAGTTTGGTAGTTTACAGTTTACACGAATGTTGCATGCGAAATCTATATAAATGTCAAGAATATTTCTTGCAAATCTAGATAACATTAGCATTGTCTTGTTATGTTTTAATAATTTATACAACAATGTGCAAAAGTTATTGAAACTAAAGATAGTTTAAATACGAGGGCAAATTTCGGGAATCAAGGAAGTGACACAACATTACTATTTAAAAATGCATTTATTGCTTTTCGAAGTATTCTCCGCGAAATTTGACACATTTTTCCATACGATGGAACCAATCGTTGAAGCAACCATTCCATTCGGCAGTTGGGGTCTCCAAAATGGATTACTTTAATCCGTCACCACACGGACTTACATAAACACTTGCTTTAGTTCAATAAAATAAAGTATTTTATCGTGCCTATTAAGCCCGGGTAAACATAAACCGCCATCGTCGAACTAAGTGTTATAAAAGACCTACACGTTAAACTATATTTTCCCATAAAGTGTTCATCAATGTAGCGTCCACGGCCTACGCGTTTAATATTATACTTTTAAAGTTCGCAACTTGTGATACACATAAATATTTATGTAACGATTCTTTATAAAAACATACACGAATGTTTTTTTTAAATAATGGTGAAACGGGATGACATTCCACGTCTACGGCTGGTGTAGCCTATGCTAAAATATCTGGGCAAATAGTTTACCTTTATTTTCAAGCCCTGAAAGCGACAGCTTCGCAAATTAAGATATCGGTAACCTAAGTCATAGACATAGCTTTCCGAATAGTCAGGCTGAAGTGGCAGTGGGCAGGGCACATAGCCAGAAAACCCGATGGCCGTTGGAGCAGAAAGGTTCTGGAGTGGCGGCCACGGACGTCGTAGCAGAGGTAGGCCTCCAGCAAGGTGGACTGAAGATCTTGTTGGGATCGCGGGCAGCGGATGGATGCGGGAGGCTCAGAATCAGCCAATGGAGAGAGAGTGCTGGAGAGCATTGGGGGAGGCCTATGTCCGGCAGTGGACGTCTTTCGGCAGATTTGATAATGAACCGAAGAAAGGAAGCGAACGCGTTTGTGAGCTATATCAAAGTTTCATCAAAGTCAGTTTAATAATTTTTACGTGACAAATATCCATCCATCAATCTTCAGAAACATGCGCGTCTATTGAAATATAATAAGATAATTAAGTAATATGAACCCGTTACATAAATATAAGTAAGTCTTCGTGTTTGTTCCATAACTACGAGTGTAAGCATAGTAACGACTTACTTTAGATTTATCAAACTAGGTGTCGATGAAACCTTTCTTTGCCATGTTACAGCTAATTCGATTGTACGAGCATTCTAGCGCTCTACTATCAACTTATTATGTTTCTTGCAGTTCAAACAGTTTGCTTTACCTCGTTTATAGAGTTGCTCGTTCTCAATAGAGATACCAATGTTTAATAACCGACGCTTAGTAGTCTGCTCGTTCAGTCTATTTTATGAGAATAAAGCACTGCTTTGCCACCACCTGGAACGATGCCAAACGCATTTGGAAATTCGAATTGCTACAAGCAAAATTGCATATTAATACAATTTTAACATACCACCACTGTTAATTATATTGTTAATTGTTAAAATGTGTTGCGGCGGTGTATCAAAGACTAATTAAACAATTGTGAATTCAGTTTTTCTGTTGTCACACCAAATTTGATTTTAAACCAGGCAAATGCAGCGCTGTGGTGGCTTTGATAATTCTCTCTTGGGGTTTCTGTCACCGCTGCTGTGTTTTGAAACTAATTAGTATATTTATAATTAAAACAATGAGTTAGTTTAAATGACTAGATACGCGATGAAATAAGTTATGTTTAATTTAATTATTAACAAGACTTTAATTAGCCGAAAATTGGGCTCAGTGGCGTGCCATTGGAGAGGTCTATATCCAGCAGTGGACAGGCTGATGATGATGAAGACTTTAATATTTTAATGGGTTGAATATTAAAAACATCTCTCCTCAGAGTGTTCCTTCATTACAAAAGAAATCAGTTTTCCAAAATTCATATTTATAGCTTCAGTTGTTTGGGCTCTGGGATGATGTGTCAGTTAGGTATATGTACCTATGACTTTCTATCAGAGAGGTTGGACTAAGTTAATAAGGTTATATTTCTTTGCTTTTTATACACATAGAAAAAGAAGCTACTCGATTCTCAATAGGTTTTATTAGTCAAATCATGAATTTGTGTACCTCCTTGACAGTACAAAAAGCTAAATCGTTTTGTAATGTGCCAAATGCAGAGGGAGATAGATAAATTATCTACAGCTTATCGAAGTTTTTTGACCCATAAAAGGGGAACTTATCATCATTTATCAAATGAAAATGCCATATCACATGTTGGTCGCGGTCGACGAGGCCGGGCATTCGGGACCCTGGCGCTAACGATCTGAAACACTGCCTGTTACCGCCACGTTACGAGTAATTACAATGTATTTAGGTTTACGTCTACCATGCGTGAAATAAGGGTGCCTGAACATTTACGACGTTATTTAATCGAATTCTAAATGGATGGCTTTTATTTGGTTGTTTATTTTTTTATGTCATGTCGGTGTATTTTTAAGAGTACCAAGGATTTTGTTTTAATTTACTATGACATAAGAAATAGATGTCACAATTTTCTGCCGGTTCAATCCACTACTCATTTTAATTTTGTCATACCAAAGAGCTCAGATATTTACATAGAGGCGCGTTTCCTATGGGCGCTCTAAAGACAATCTTTCTGTGACCTAAATTGCCACTTGGCGGCGTGGCAGTCACGCTGTGACAGCTGTCTCTAAGAGAGCAAGAGAGACGCACGTTCCTCGAGTGTATCTTAACTGCGAGAGCAAGAGAGACGGAGAACAACGCCAGCGCCGCCAACGGCGCCAACTGTGAACTAAACTGGAGACAGTCCCCACTTGGAATCGGCACACAAAATCCTTAAGAACTGCGGTTCTATGTAAATCTTTATTCATTGGTCATACTTGTCATTTTAATTTTGACATTTCAAATATTTCTGTCAAGTCTAGTTAGGGTAGAAAGCTAACCCTGGGCTCGAAGATAGAAGTCTTGGATGCAACCGGGTTAACTCTGGAACTGTATATAAAGCTGTGCCACAATGTTGACCTAAATCCACTGAACTAAAAAGGCACCATTAACTCGTTAAACGATATTACTAGCACAAAAATAATAACACAATGGTCACGTTATAAATGATCACTTGTCCCTGACCCACAGATAATTACAATCTTGTAATTTCACATGCAATCCACACATAAAACATGCATTTGATTCCAATTTACCATTCAGACCAGCAATGTACTTTACATTATACTATACTTATCAAATAATATTGACTTTTAACCTTTTATTTACTTTTTGTTTGTTTATAATGATGTACAATATATGAATTAAAATTTCGTGCTTATAAACTCTTAATAAGCTAATATTCAGTAAAATCCGGTTAGACAGTAAGCGACCCCGATTTGCAACTCATATAACGCTAGGAACGTGATATGGGTGCAATCAGTGCTTAGAGAGTATAGAAGGGCTACATCATTTTGAAGGATTACCAAGTGGCAAATTAAGGTTACTGATTACCGCAGAGACACCTCTCGTAATCTGGACAAAGCAACTTATTGTCCTACAGAACACAGTCAGTCACTCCCACATGCACCAAAGGATTATATTATACATCACTAGAAGAGCCGGCGTGTAACGTTATTTAGCGCTAAGCGCATCCATGGCTCATAGTGTGATGTTATGCCTTCTTCGATAAATGAGCTATCCAACGCAAAAATAATTATGCAAATCGGTCTAGTACTTCTTGAGACTAGCGCGTTCAACCAAACAATCTCTCTAGCTTTATTATATTAAGTATAGCTGGACATCCTATTTCATAAGCAACTAGTATATGCATATGATAATATATAATTATGGGCCTTCCCACGGCAGAGGGAATTAACCTCCTAGCGTTAACGATGTACGTAACTACGTAACAAGCAAATTCAATTGCCGCTGCCCTGGAACCTTTGGCTAACATGCACACAGAACAAACTTATGCGGTAGTTTAGGCAGTTTCATGTTTGATTGACTGTTTGGAGGAATCGTTTGAATAACACAACAATACGACTACAATTTGGGCAGTATTGACCAGAAGTACCGATACGCTAGAAACACGTATTGATAGTACATGAAATCAATATTATTTCATGTACTATTCACTGCCTTTCTCAAAGGCCAATAAGACGAAAGTGTTTTTGACAAAGAAAGTCACTTATATTTTTGTATTTATTTATAGAACTACAATGCAAGCACAATTTAAACTGAAAACTTAGTTGTGAACTTATATAAATAACAGCGCAGAGCGCAGTGAGACTAATAATTTATCTATTGTTGTTAGATCCTTCTTCTGTACTATATTAACCCACGTTAACAATTGAAAATTCCACTAATACATTGTTGTGGAAATAGTTTAAACGTCGTAAAGACAATGATATTCTATCTATTTACGATGAAGTACTAGAGATAGTTACAAGCGAAGAAGGTAGTACAGTAGAGTAAGTATTATTACTTTAAATATTGCTTAGGCAGCGGTAAGTTTGAGTCCGAAAACTTCAATGTAGCATTCTATTGATATTTCCAGTAAACTTATGTTGTTATTAGGCTTACGCTGAATGTGATGTTTATTTTTGTTGTTATTAGATTCAAATACGTATACGTATACAAACATACAACCAACGGACACAATGAACACCCAGACTCGAAACAACAATTTATGAATCACCCAAAGTGTTCTGCAGTGCAGTGTCAAGCGGTGAAGCGGCCGCTTAAACCACTCCGCCAACCATTTTGGTGCATGGCGTCGATCGCAAGACCCTCTGCGTAGCAGTCTGCCGCTATAACCACTAGGCTATCGCTGCCTACAATGTTATATGCGCGTAGTAAAACTAGATGTAACTAGCGTTACTGACTGACAGACAAGCCACAGCCAAAACTATTATGCGCCTGAAGGTGAAATTTGGCATGTAGGTATGTTCCTTGAGCAACATAGGGCTGCAATTAAGAAGGAATTTACCGAAATTGTTACGGGATATTGTGGAAACGATTAAACTAAAAATAATGAGCAGGCGTAGCTGCGGGCATCCTATAGTACAGGGCTGGCCAAACCCGGGCCCGGGGGCCACGGAGTGGCCCGCCAAGGCATTAAAATTTGCCTGCCAACACCGTATATTTGAAGGCTGGCCGAATAAGTAGCGCACATCTCTCACTGCTAAACACATTTCAAATTTGGTTGTATTATCAACATCAGATTTAAAACCAAGTACCTACCTATTGATAAATTAGTATCAGAAAAACCTGTTCATAAATCATATTGTTACGAGCTGGGGTTCGGTGATAAATTATATACACTATGCCAGAAAAACTGCACTTTATTCACTAACACAATAACACTAGATACACACACTTAATTTTTCAACACTAATAAAACTCACTATTCACACCACTAGAAACACCACTAAACATTTCTGACTTACTTCCTTCGCTTGATGATTATCGCTCCGATATTCAATTGTAACTATGTCCGGTCCGTTCGCTCGCGCTCTATTTATACTGGCCGGATAACATCACCAGCGCATTCTAGATGCTTCCACAAAACTGTCGAAATAATCGCGAACAGTCGATACTCGATACAGCAACGCCATCTAGTACAGAGTAGATGAATTACCTTTAAACCACCGATACATTCAATATCTTCTAGTATAATCACCGATAGATGGCGTAACACTGCCCCCCTCTTAAACGTGTTCGTCTCGAACATCGTTGGACCCATAGTAACGAGCCAACCGGTCTACATGAACTATCTTCGGTGCACCTCGCGACCCCTTCTGGATTCGATAGGTGACGTCGTTCATCCTGGTAATTATGCGATATGGTCCGTCCCACCTGGCTTGTAACTTAGGCGATTTACCTTTGCTTCGTACTGGGTTATGAAATCACACCAATGATCTCTCATCGAAGCCTTTGTTGTTCGCCTTTCGATCGTAGCGAGTCTTCATCTTTTCAGACATCTGTTGTCCTGATTCCCTGATGTGCTCGTATACGTCATTCATCTTGTTGCGTACCTCGGTCGCGTAATCCGTTATATTGCGTGGAGATTCTGGTGGAATACCGGTGAATAAGTCTGCAGGTAAACGTAGTTCTCTACCAAAATTGGCAAAAGCTGGTGTTACTCCTGTAGTTTCGTGGACCGCACTGCGATATGACAGGAGAAATGGTTGGATGTGCTTGTCCCAATCTCTTTGTTTGCCCTCCACGACCTTCGCCAGGTACTTTTCCAGTGATTGGTTAAACCGTTCAACCATGCCATCCGATTGCGGATGATAAGCCGTGGTCCTGGTTTTATGTGCACCCATCACGCGACAAGTCTCCTTGAACACCTCAGATTCGAAGTTCCGGCCTTGATCGCTGTGGATTTCCAAGGGCACCCCGAACCGACAAAAGACTTCATGCACAAGCTTATCGGCCACTGTTGTAGCTTCCTGATTTGGGATTGCAAACACTTCAGGCCACTTCGTGAAGTAATCCATCACAACCAAGAAGTATTTGTTTCCGTCCTGGCTCTCCGGAAATGGTCCAGCGACATCTAATGCTATGCGCTCCCATGGAGCTCCTACATTGTACACATTCAATGCACCTCTGCTACGCGTGTGTGGCCCCTTCACAGCCGCACAACTTGTGCATTTGCGACACCAATCCTCGACGTCATCCCAACAGTGGAGCCAATAAAACCGCTCCCGGATCTTAGTAAGCGTCTTCTTAACTCCCATGTGACCTCCTGAAGCACCATTGTGATAGAGCTGCAAGACTTCCGGCACTTTAGTTTTGGGCACTACAATTTGCAAATGGGACTGGTTACCGCGAGCGTTTTCCCATTTGCGGCACAGAACTCCATCCTGGACAACCAAGCTTTCCTACTGTGCCCAATAACTTTTGGTGATAGGGCTCATTGCTGCGATATCACTCCATTTGGGCCTAGGAGCGTCTGATTTCTTCCATTCGAGAATCAGCTGTATGTCCTTGTCGTCTTGCTGAGCACTCTGCAAAGCTTCCATTCGTCGCTCAGATCTGTCTTCAACATCCTCACTATTGCTGCCTGCTTAGCTTCCTGTCGGGTACAGTGCTTGCACTGGTCGGGACACGGCCTACGCGGCAAGTCCCATGGTAATGAAGGGCATCTGCATTACCATGGGACTTGCCGCTGCGATGTTGTATTACAAAATCAAACTCTTGCAGTAGTTCAATCCATCTAGCTACTTGTCCTTCTGGGTCCTTAAATTAAAGTAGCCGTTTCAGCGCTGCATGGTCGGTTCGCAGGTGGAATTTATGGCTCAACAAGTATTTGTTGAAATGCTGCAATGTCTTTACTACAGCCAAGAGTTCCCGCCTGGTGACGCAGTAGTTTCTTTCGGGTTTGGATAAGGCCTTGCTGAAGTATGCTATAACAACTTCTTGATCACCCTTCTTCTGTGACAGCACGCCGCCAATTCCGGTGTTACTGGCATCTGTGTCAACTATGAATTCGTGCTCATTGTCAGGGTAGCCTAGAATAGGTGCAGTACACAGATGTTCCTTGAGCTTCTGGAATGCAACGTCACAGCTCTCATTCCAACAGAACTGTACTCTGTCTTCGGTGAGCTTATGAAGAGGTCGAGCAATGTCAGCAAAGTTCTTCACAAACCGTCGGTAGTAGGAGCATAATCCGAGGAATGCTCTGACCTGCGTTTTGTTCTCTGGAACTGGCCATTCCTTCACGGCAATGATCTTTTCCGGGTCAGTTTGAATACCGTTCTCCGAGACCACATGTCCTAGAAAGTTCACTTGCCGTCTGAAAAACGCGCATTTCTTCGGACTCAGCTTTAAATTAGCTCCTCGTATCTTTGACAGCACTTGTTCCAAGTTTCGAAGGTGATCCTGGAAGGTGCGCCCCACGATGATGATGTCATCCAAGTAGACCAGGCAGGCGTCTCCAATCAGTCCTATAAGCAATCGCTCCATCAGTCTCTCAAAAGTAGCCGGAGCGTTGCACAATCCAAAGGGCATGACGTTAAATTGCCATAATCCTTTCCCTGTGGAGAATGCCGTCTTCTCCTTGTCTCGGCAGGGTCTATTTCAACCTGCCAGTAGCCACTTTTTAGGTCTAAGGTAGAAAACCACTTCATCCCCGTCAGCGTATCCAGTCTGTCATCGATCCTTGGCAGCGGGTAGCTGTCCTTCTTCGTGATGTCATTTAATCGGCGGTAGTCTACACAGAAGCGCATGCTGCCATCCTTCTTCTTAACTAACACCACCGGAGAGCACCACGGACTGGACGAAGGCTCGATTACGCCTTCTTTCACCATACCGTCGATCATAGCTTCCACTTCACGTTCCCGTGCCACTGGCACACGTTTTGGTCGCTGGCGAATCGGTGCTTCACTTCCCGTGTTTATTTTGTGCTGGACTAGTGCTGTCTTCCCTATGTCGGCATCACTGGTCGAGAAAATATCGGCGAACCGGTTTAACATCTTCTTAGCCTTGCTCTTCTCTTCTTCTGACAGGGTACTTTGGCAGTCCTCCAAAAGTGAAGACACGTCGAATCGTGCACCCTGAACCTTGGCGCTGGTAGGTTGCTCTTGACATCTACGCATCCAAGCCGCTCCTTCATAGGTGCCCAATTCCGTCCCTTTCTTGAGCGACACTTCCTTGTCACTTGCATTCAGTGCGCGTACTGATGAAACTTTGGCACCCCTTACCAAGGTTCGTGCAATCTTCCACGAGGCCTCTTTCTCTAGGCCTTCGATTAGTACGCAGCGGTTCCCTCGACCAGAATTCCCTGGTAGACAAACTGGTACAACCGTTTCCGACCGCGGGTGAAGAATGACATTCTTCAGGCAGTACACTTTTCCTGAAGTTGCACCTTCCATGAAGACTCTTTCCGAGCCACACTTCAACACTCCCTGGTTAACATCGATCTCGCAGCGATATTTCCGCATGAAGTCTAGGCCTAAGATGCAGTCGTCCACTATATCGGCCACGATGACTTTGTGACGGTAAACTTTGTTGTCTAGCTTCAGATCCACCTCCGTTTCACCTCGGAAGGTTATGTGCTGACCGGTAGCTGTTCTCAGGTTCACACATTCATTGTTTCTGAAGCAGCCCCGCAGATGGAAACCGATGACTGTCCGAGAAGCACCCGTGTCCAATGTCAGCTTGCATGGTGTTCTGTTAATTTCGCCATCGATGATCAGGCTGTTCCCATCACATGATTGCGAGATCGAGATACTTGGGGCTCTTCCATTATCAGCCAGCACCCGCCTCGCAGTCCTGGCTTCTACTCGTTTCCCTGCTCTCGCTGACTGGCAGGCACATCAGGCGACCCTTTTGGTGGAGACAGGGTGTCACCAGGCTGCCTACGCTTTGGGCAGCTCAAGCGGATATGGCCTCTTTCTCCGCAGTTGTAGCACCGAGGTGACGACACAACTTCTCTGATGCGGTGACCTTGGTCGTCGCGTCGCACTGCTTCCACCTCCAGAGCGTGGGCTAAGGCGTCCTTGAGGTCCTTGAAGTGCCCAAGCCTCACTGCTGCCCTTACCTCCAGGTCCCAGATCCCATCCGTAAACGCCTGTACGAGTTTACCGTCAATAAGCGCAGGTGACAACTGGTATGCCTTCCTGACCAGTTTTTCCACCTCCAGGGCCCACTGCTGCAGAGTTTCTCCGGTGCCTTGCGTCCTGTCCTTCAGCTGAGCACGATACACATGTTCGAGGTGCGCGTCTCCGTACCTCGCCTCCAGCGCCTCCAGAAGCTTCTCGTAGGTGACGTCTTGTCCGAGTGCCTCCAACACTGTCAAGGCCCGATCGCGAAGGTCCAAGGTTAGGGCGGTTAAGGCCTGTTCTTTATTCCACCCATTTGATCGCATCACAGCCTCGAACTGGATCTTGCATGCCGACCATGATGACGAGCCATCAAATGGTGGAACCTTAAACCCGCGGGGCGAGGGCGATACAGCCACTGTAGATGATGTCACTTCCAGCCCACGCAATTTCTTCTCCACTCCAGCAACACAAGTCTCGTGGTGGTCATGTACACGCTTCTCTATAGAGGCGACGCGAGTCTCGAGCTGGTCGTGTACTAGCTTCTCCACGTCGCTGATACGGGCCTCGTGCTGCTGAAGTTCCTCCTTGACCACCTTCAAGTCCTTCCCTACAGCGGCGCTGAGGTCCTGCATGAGCACCAGCTGCTCTTCTAGGCGGCGCGCGTGCTCCTCCTTATCGCGCTGGAGCTGTTCTTCCAAGCGGCGCGCGTGCTCCTCTTGTCGGCGAGCATGCTCCTCCTGACGGCGGGCCTGCTCCTGTATGAACGCCATCAGAGCCTCGATGTCGGGCACCGTCACGGAGTGTGAAGCGCTTGCAGGCTCCACTGCAGCCGCGGAGTCGCCTGGTCCACCAGACGATGGAGAAGGAACGTCTCCGAAGCGTCTCTGGTCCAGGTCTTGCTGGCGTTGGATAATAGTACGCACTCCTTCAGTTTCTTCTTTCGGCATAACCGGCATAATTTATTCCTTTCTTCTGACACCAATTTGTTACGAGCTGGGGTTCGGAGATAAATTATATACACTATGCCAGAAAAACTGCACTTTATTCACTAACACAATAACACTAGATACACACACTTAATTTTTCAACACTAATAAAACTCACTATTCACACCACTAGAAACACCACTAAACACTTCCGACTTACTTCCTTCGCTTGATGATTATCGCTCCGATATTCAATTGTAACTATGTCCGGTCCAGAGAAGTGGTTCATCGCGACGCCCCGTAAGGGGCGTGCAGAAGCTTGTACGGGGCAGTTTAGCCCCCCGCAAGCGGGTTCTTTGTCCTGCTCTTTAATAAGGGCAGGTCTTGGGAGCGGGCAGTAGTTGCCCTTAGGCGGTGTGGACCGATAGGCGTGTACGCGCGTGCGCGCAGGCCGCTAGATCTTCACGCCGTCCGGGCGGTCAACACGAGCCGGGTGAGACCCCCGGCGAACCGAGGGAGGCCCAGCTCCGTGAAGCCAGCGACACGGACGGCGACTTACGTGCGGCCTGCGGAGGTCTGGATGGTGTGGATGGTGGTGATGTGTCGGCGTCTGGTTAGACGCCGACGTCGTGGTCAGGAGTGTGTCTCCTGGGCGTGCGCTGTTGCGGTGGTCGTCCGCGCGCGCGCATGATGTGCGCATCATGCAGCGATACGCGCAGATGTCGCGCGGAAAGGGGCGGCCACCTGCAACAGAGGACTAACAGGGTTGTTATGTCAGGGGTGGACGGCGGTTACCCGGGGCAACCGGCTCGTCCGCAGCGTCGTCGGGGGTAGCGATGAGGTCGCGAGGCAGTTTCTTCTTGTCCGGGGGGCGAGCGTGCCAGGGGGCCAGGTCCCGGACGTGGTCCCAGGCCGAGGCGTCGGCTCGCTCAAACATCCCCACGGACAGACGGCGGATGTAGGCGTCCAGGCTCTCGATGTGGGTGTCCCGCTGGATGACTTCGTTCCTCACGTAGCGAGGAGCTTGTACGGCGGCGCGCAGCGACAGTGACTGCTGCGCGCGGAGGCGAATGCGGCTCGACTCGCTCGTGAGGGCGAACCAAGCGGGCGCGGCGTAGGTGAGCCGGGTGCGCACATAGGACTTGTACACACCCAGCTTCGCTCGTAGTGGTAGGTGTGAGGAGAGCACTGGACGCAGCAGAGCTCTGGTAGCGCGTACCTGTGCGACGACGTTGCGGACGTGCGGCCTCATGGAGAGGGCGCGGTCGATGGTGACCCCCAGGTACTTCACCGTCCGGGTCCAGGGGATGAACTCACCCTGGAGTTTGAGCGGCAGTGGGTGGAGCTGTTTGCTGCTGATGAGAATTGCCTGTGACTTACCCACGTTCACCGACAGTCGCCACTGCGAAAGCCAGTGGGGGAGCAGGTCGAGGGAGCGCTGCATCTTCTTGGCGGCGTGGGCGGCGTTGACGCTGGTTGCTATGTACGCCGCGTCGTCAGCGTAGAGCGCCAGCTCGGCGCCCTCGGCGACGGGGATGTCGTCGGTGAACCTGGTGTAAAGCACAGGCGAGAGGCATGAGCCCTGCGGGACTCCAGCAGAGATGGTGCGGCTGTCAGACAGCTCCTGTTCCACTGCCACTCGGAAAGTCCGGTTGTGCAGGAACGAGGAGACCACCTTTACTACACGGCGAGGCGCTGTGGAAGTCGACAATTTGAACAGCAGACCGGAGTGCCACACTCGGTCGAAAGCTTTCTGGATGTCGAGGAATACTGCTACGGCGTGCTCGCGCTTGTTGCGCGCCGCCGTTATCCGATGCAGTACCCTCGACAATTGCAGTGTCGTTGAGTGCTCAGACCTGAACCCGAATTGTTCCGGTCTTGGAGTGATGTGCTGCGTGAGGTGCCGCAGCAGGAGTCTCTCGAACACCTTCGAGATCGTGGGCAGGAGAGTGATCGGCCGATAGCTCTCCGGCTTCAATGGGTTCTTGCCCGGTTTGGGCAGCACGATGATGCGGCCCTCCTTCCAACAGGCGGGGAAGGCGCCTGTGCGGACTGTTATGCGCGACCCGGAATTTAGGTTTTTAAAAAAAGAATATTTTACAAGGTTAAAATAGTATGTATTGTTCATAGAAAATATATACAAGGATTTATATTGGCAGCCGACCGAATGGTTACGATCTCGGGACTCGACTGACTCACAAAATGGCTAAATGTACTTACAAACTACATGATACACAATAAATGCTAAGTCAGCATTCTTAGCTTAGGTCTGGCATAAAGGGGTACACAGACAGGGTATAACAACCCCCCGATTAAGAATAAACTTCAGGTAATAACTGAAGTTTATGTGTTAATAAAGTTTTCAAGGAAAAGTCAACCAATTCGAAGAGTAGGTGATGGGATAATTTGGGGCATTTCAACGCCAGAATCTGTTTCAGAATTTTGATTTTCTGGAGATTTCAGAGGGAACAGTTTCCCGAGTATGCCAGACTTTTTACATACTTTAAATAAAATAAAAATTATAATTAAACTTAAGATTAATATAATTACTATATTAGTATAGTAGTTTGTATACATTATAATATTGGGTTTTTCTATAATAGACTCTAAACTCTTTAACATTTCCGGGTTGTCAAAAGCAACGGAGTCCAAATCAATGTTTTTTAAGTTTACCTTTGGTAAAACAGGAGCTACGTTTACATAATTAACTTTGTTACAACAGGAGTCATTAAGTATATCTAATTTAGTCATTACAGGTTTTAAAACTAAGTTTACATTATTCTTGGATACTAATCTCGTATCCTTACAATAAGCTACTGATCCTTGTGGTAAGTATAAGATACCGTTACCTATTATATCTAATTCTAAAAATTGTGTTACGTTGTATTCTATAATTAATTTAGACTTTTCAGATATTATGAATAACCACTTGTTATTTTGTAGTGGCTGCCAGATATGAACGTCGCCATGGAAGAATTTGGTTACACATATTGCTGGTATAGAGGTGAGTGGTTTACTTATTATTTCCGATTCACAGATGGGGGTGTTGAGCGAAGAGTATGATATAGGAGTATCGCAAAGGTAAGTATCACTGTCTATTGTTTTACAGGTATGCAGGTCATCCAGTTTGCAATATGTTGATTTGTCCTTGCTTATGCCAATGTATTTAGTAGAGGGGACAATAGTGGAGTAGGAAGTTGGGTTATCGATATCGTGAGGTGCCGGACTAGGTAAGCTATGATATAAATCGAATTGAGTAGTACTTATTAATGGAATTTCAAGAACGAAAACTATTTCGTTTTCATTTAGGTAACTAGATATAGTGGATATGTTTAAAATAATATGTACATTATTCAAGCTTAAGAGCACAGGTAGTCGTTTAGAGTTCGGTATAAATCTGTAATTGTTGACTAACTCATTAAAGAGTTCCTTAGGGGTTAAGATTGTGGGATACAATATATTAGACTTACTAAACATAATCGAGTTAACAGTATCTTCGATTCTAAAAGATAATGTCAATAGGCAATTTTCTATCATATTTACTAATTCTAAGACACGTGATCTTAGTTCTAATTCTTGGGAGACATATGTCAAATTTTGAATATCTTCATATAATGATGCAATGGCTGTTGTTATTTCCTGTTCATTGGAGTTAATTCTAGAGATTGTATCGTTGAATGATTTTAGAATAGAAGTGGTGACTAAAATATTTTCCTTTACAAGTGTAGCTAGTTTTTTCTGATCAGACTGAACTTCGTGGATAGCGTTATCGTAGCGGATAGCGTCATCCTCATCCATGGTGCCGAAAAGCTTTTTAGATATAGTACCTACTACTCCGAGAAGGGCTGACCTTCTCGATCTACGGGAAGTAAGATGAGAAATGGCTTCACTGTCGCGAGTCATGTCTTCGTATCGGGTGATAAGTGGCCGAAAAAGGTTATTGCATTCTACATAATCAAAAGTGACACTCCTCTCGCAAAGACGTTTAGAGTTATTAAGAAATTTATATATATTATTTATATGCGGATAAATATACGATACGTCTACCGGTATTACTACGCTAAGATAACTATCAACTAGACTTACAGAACCTAAAGGGTCGAAATAGATTCCAGGGTTATTTGCAATCTGTTCGACGAACTGTTGCCCCAGTGAAGGGTTACTGTAACAAAAATTCAATTGCTGTATCTAGGTCTTATATTTTATCCTTAGTCACTAATTACATCTACTATTTCTTGTACGATGTTACTTTGGTCAGGAACATCTGGCCTAGAGGCAAATTTGACCTCATCATAATGGTGTATAACATGTCGCCTATTAATAAGCAAGGTTAGGGTGTTCCTCCCATTTATTTTAATGACCTTGTATGGGCCTTTCCATATAGGCGAAAGGGCTTTACGCAACCTCAAATGGTTTTTTAAATATACGTGGTCTCCTACTTTGTAAGTGACAGGACGCGTGTGCTCGTCATAATACTTTTTAGACTTTTCTTTAGACGCAATAAGGTTTTCTATTGCCTTGTTTCTCGAATGAGTTAATCTATGCTGTAACATCTTCAGATATTCTGGGTAAGTAGTTTCTACATTAGAGCTATACATGGAATCTGGGATGAATGGCTTTCGACCAAATAATAACTCATAGGGTGTGAATTTTGTGGTGGTATGTACGGAAGTGTTGTACGTCAACATTGCAGTGTAAACGTACCGTGGCCAGTTATCCTGGTTATCATTTGCGAAGGACTTCAGGTATTCCTTGAGCGTGGAGTGACTCCTCTCAAGGGCGCCCTGTGTTTGGGGATGATATGGGGTTGACCACAACTGTTTAACCTTTAGGAACTGACAAGTTTTCTTAAATAAATCCGCTGTGAAGTTGGTGCCTTGGTCTGTTAATATCGTTTTAGGAATCCCAAACTGTGATATGAAATGTATGAGGCAATCTGTGGTTTCCTCTGCAGATACACTGCGCATAGGATATGCAGCTGAAAACTTTGTGAGGTCGTCTTGCAGAGTAAGTATATATTTAAGTTTTGCAGTTCCAGATTCCGGTAAGGGGCCGACGATGTCGAGTGAGACGCGTTCCAAAGGGACAGTGGATGTTGAAGTGATTTGCATCGGTGCCCGATTAAGTTTACGGAAGGCTTTATTTTCTTGGCAAGCTGAACAATTTTTTACATAATTTTCAATGTCTTTCCTCATACCTTTCCAGTAATATTTTTCTTTGATTCTGTTATACATTCTAACAGAGCCTAAATGACCGCAAACAGGTAAGTCATGGTTTTCGGTAAGTATCTTTTTAATTTCACTTAATGATGGATACATTATACTATTATGGTAAATATTTATAATAATTCCAGTGTCATGGAATATGTATGATAGCATATTATAAATTTTAACAAAAGATAAGCTTTCATAGGGGTTTTTAAAATCAGGAATTGCTATTTCTGTTACATTTTCGTGTTTTACTAATTCATTCTTTATTTCTTTCAGGATCTTGAAGAGATCGGGATAAGCTGTTTGGTCAAAGTGATGGACTTTAACAAATAGCAACCAAACGGTTTTGTTTTGTACTGTTAATCTTTTAAATGTATGAAGTTCTCTTTCAGCATTAAGAAAATCATCTATATTAGCAAGGTTTCCAATAATTTCAGGGATATACGGACAGGATTCATCGAGATCTACGGACGCAGGTACTAAAATGTGACTACACTGGGCTTTAGTAAGGCTTTCATTGTGTTCTTTGATACATGTATTAAATTTTTTGTTTTTTTCCAGGTTACATTTCAGAAATTGGGAATAGTCATCCACTGCTCTCGGCGAAGTAGAGGAGGGGCTCATCGCTATCTGAGGTAAGTCAGGAGTACTTCGGGTGTTAGGATTGTTTTCTTCAATGACAATATCTCGACTCTGTCTCTCGTCGTCTACAGGAAGGGAAGGAATACTTAAATTATCGAAGTCAAGGTTTAATTCACTAGAATGAGGACTTAATTCTAAAGGTCCGAGATCAATGAGATCTTCTGGCAGTCTAGCATTTTCAGGGTTTGGAAATATGGGATTTACCGGGTATCGGGATAATGCATCGGCTACAGAATTTAGTTGCCCTTTCCGGTAAACAATTTCGTAATCGTATTCCTCCAAACGGAGGCGCCATCGCTGAAGTTTGCTACTTGGGTCTTTATGATTGAAAAGCCACCTAAGTGGGCGATGATCTGTTACTATGAGAAATTTGCGACCGTATAGGTAGGGGCGGAACGTTTTACATCCGAACAATACAGCAAGCAACTCCTTTTCAGTCGTGCTATAGTTAGTTTCGCTTTTGTTGAGAGTTCGCGATGCATAGGCTATGGGTTTGTCTTTCCCAATAGTTCCTTGAGAAAGTACGGCCCCTAAGGCATGATTAGAGGCATCGCAGGTAAGTATGAATGGTTGCGTGAAATCAGGATATACAAGTAACGGTGCGTTAGTAAGCCTATTTTTTAATGTGTCGAATGCAACCTGTTGTTGGTTTTCCCAATTATAGGGAATATCCTTTTTAAGTAAATTCGTTAGGGGTTTAGCAATCTTGGAAAAATCTGGGATAAAACGCCTGTAGTATGAGACTAACCCAAGAAAGGATTTTATATCTTTTTGGCATTTAGGAGTGGGAAATTCTGTCACGGATTTTATTTTGTCGGGATTGGGTTTCACTCCCTCTTCGGTGATAATATGCCCTAGGTAGCCGACTTCACGCCTTAAAAATTCGCATTTGTCGGGCTGGAGTTTCAAATTGAAATTTCTCATTCTCTGGAACACTGTTTTTAGGTTAGAAATGGCTGAATTCAAATCGAATGCATACGAAACGACGTCGTCGAGATACACGTAGCAATGAATGCCCTGCAAGCCAGATAGCGCTGTATTCATCAGTCTCTGAAAGGTTGAAGGGGCATTTTTCAGCCCAAAAGGCATACGAGTAAATTGAAAGTGTCCTTCGGGCACATTAAAGGCTGTTTTGGCTTTATCGGTTTCTTTTAAGGGAATTTGGTGGAACCCTGAGGCTAAATCGAGCGTAGAGAAGTATTTACTGCTCCCCAACTGATCCAGGATCTCTGCTATTTGTGGAATTGGGTATGTGTCACCTATCGTGACATCATTTAGTTTCCGATAGTCGATAACGACTCGCCACTTTTGAGTGTTTGAAGCGTCCATTTTCTTTGGTACAACCCAAATAGGGGACGACCAAGGGGAGTCAGAGGGTTCAATGATGTTCTGGCTCAGCATCTGGTCTATCTGTTTTCTAACTTCGGCCTTGTGGATTTCAGGAAATCTATACGATTTTGTATGGATGGGGATATCGGTTGTGGTTTTTATCTCGTGTTCGAGGGCATCTGTGCAGGTTAGATACTCTCCAGGTAAGTGAAATATGTCTGAATAATCAGAACATAATTGGTAGAGGGCTTCTTTCTCTTCATCGTTCAGATGTGAGACGCGTAATTGACTGAGAACATCTCTGGTTCTTTGAAAGCTATTTTTAGACGCAGGATTTGTTTTACAATTATGTACGGTATTTGTGGTTTCAGAAAAGTTGGCAGGAATAGGTTTCAATTCTAAGTTAAGGTTAGATTTTAATTCGATAGGATGTTCCGATGTGTTTACCACTGATAAGTTTACTCTATTGTTAGGCTTCACCGCAACTAGGCAATTTGCAATCAATAAATTTTCGGAATAACTCTGATCTAATATAAACCCTTCCTTTATTTCAGGGTTGGATACGGAACATTCAATGACCGTTTCAGTTCTAGGCGGTATGATATATATAGGATCGGAAAAATACAGTTTCAATTTAGAATTTCCTATCTTTAAAATATCGTGAGTATAATCAATATTGCAATTGAAATAACTTAATAGGTCATTGCCTATTATGCCGTCGTATGGTAAATCAATATTCTTCACTACATGGAATTTATGGATCAAATATTTCATAGGTTTAGAGTCTGAGATATAAAGTTTAAGCGGAAAATGACCTAAGGTCGAGGTAGCCTCATCTACAGGGTCGATACCCTTGAGTCTGATTGTATCATTGATTAGTTTAGGTTTTCTTTGCAAACAAGACTCCTTCAGCAGGCTGACAGTTGATCCTGAATCAACTAATAGGCATAAGGGAATATCAGAAATTGTGGATTGAATTACAACGTGAGGTGATGAGCACTTATTCGGATTTGAAGTGATCTCATGAACCTTGATGGGTTTAGAAATGTTAAGGTCTCCGTTTTGGGGCTGGTTACCCTGTCGTATGACCTTGGCACTGTTGGTAAGGCCTCCGATTTGGGACTGGTTACCCTGCTGTGTGACCTTGCCAAGTTTGGCGCTATTAGTAAGACCTCCGGTTTGGGGCTGGTTACCCTGCTGTGTGATCTTGCCAAGTTTGGCGCTGTTGGTAAGACCTCCAGTTTGGGGCTGGTTACCCTGTTGTGTGGTCTTAGAGGATGTTGAATCGTGAGTTATACCTCCATTTTGGGGCTGGTTACCCTGTCGTGTGGTTGTAACTAATATTGAAGGATTCAAAGTTTTATGGGTGTCGGATGCATTTTGGAATTTGGATACGGGTCTCACGTGACACCGTCGTGAGTCCCTTAAGCGTTTAAATCGACGTCAGAATCAGGAGACTGCTCATCTTCTACATTGTTTACACATTGGGATTCCTCATCGATACTGGCAGATTGCGTAAAGTTAACTTGGAATCTACGATTATTAAATTCTCGTTTTTGGCAATGTTCTAACACGTGCCCTGCAGTTTTGCAGTAGCGACAAAACGGTTCTTGCCTATTAGTTTGGACGGGTTTAGGTGGGTTAAGAGTGACGGTTTTTCTTGGCCAATCCGGTTTAGGCGTGAAAGGTTTTGGCGGGTTAGGTTTAGACGCCATTGGTTTCGAGGCGTCACGACTTGTAGAAGGTCTACTATTATCATAAGAAAATCTGTGGTTATTTGAAGGATTCGTTGAGGGACGTGATCGGTCACCGAGGCTATGTCGTTGTCCTTGGTGAATTTTATTCAAAATTTTTTCCTCGGCAACAGCGAAATTAATCGCTTCGTTAAGCGATTCCGGATTTCTACAACGAATAATTGTGGATAGGTTCGCGTTTAACCCTATCATGAAGGTGTGTAGGGCAAGATCTTCCATAGCGGCGACACGGCCACTAAGTTCACCCTTTTTCTTAGTAGGGATGGATATGTTAATTTCTGTTAACAACTTGGCTAGACACGTTTCTACGCGTAAGGAAAATTGGTTAACTGATTCTGAGCTACTTTGTTTACAGTCCTGTAAATCTGATAATAAATGGGTATAGTGTTTCTTTTCACCGAATTGAGTTTTCAAAAATTCTTCTAATACTGACCAATCCTCAAATTCTTTTATTGAGCAAGCCGCTTCGGCTCTGCCCTCTAGTCGGCTTAGTATAAATTTAAATATAATGTCCCGTTGGTTTATTGTTGCGAGATTAATAGCATTTCGACAGTTGGTCAGAAAAGGGTTTAACTTATCTCGGCTACCATCGAAGGTGCCTATGAATTTGATGAGGACATTCAGATCAACTACGCTAGGGTACATAGATTCTTCCTTTGGTTTCGACATGTTATAAACCTAGTATAAAATAACACAAGGTAAGGAACAAAACAAATATTATAAAGTTCAGAAAGACTTGCACTTGGCGGGTTTTTTATAGAACAGTAACTCACAGTACGATGTGGGCGAGCACCAGACAAAACAACATCTCGAGCGTCGCTGCAGAGCGGAAGCGATAAGACGCTTCTCAGGATTCTTGAGCACACTGATAAGGCACTATAACACTTTTTATGCGCACAGATTTATTTGGATATATTTATTCACTCGCGGTATTACGTATTTGCCGGTGAATGTTTCGACGAATGCAATGCCCGAAGATATACGTGGCGGGTTATCACGGAGATGTTTCTCTTGCAGGATACTGGACAAGGCTGGCCCAATCGGTTTTGGACTGGATGGATCTACGGCTGGACGTGCCCTCGTCTTCGACACGGTTAGTATGGACAGTTTTCTTGCAGGTTACCACGGACGGGCGGCGTGTACCACTCAACACGGAACCACCGAATTTCACAAAAGTTGACCGAGTCACTGGTACTGGATTCGCACTGGACTGTAAGTATACGGAGACGTGCCGGGATCGCTTTTTAAGCAATCCCACCGCTGCCACCAATGTTATGCGCGACCCGGAATTTAGGTTTTTAAAAAAAGAATATTTTACAAGGTTAAAATAGTATGTATTGTTCATAGAAAATATATACAAGGATTTATATTGGCAGCCGACCGAATGGTTACGATCTCGGGACTCGACTGACTCACAAAATGGCTAAATGTACTTACAAACTACATGATACACAATAAATGCTAAGTCAGCATTCTTAGCTTAGGTCTGGCATAAAGGGGTACACAGACAGGGTATAACAGGACGATCCCCGTAAACAGGCGCGCCAACGCTGCCACGGTACGGTGCGGCAGGTTGCGCAGCGCTGAGTTTGGTATCCCATCCGCCCAAGGAGCCTTCCGGGGCTGGGTCTGCCGAATGGCGCGCTGCACCATTCCGGGGGAGAAGAAAATTGGGTCCTCCTCGGGAGCTATCGGCGTGGCGAAGTATTCCCGAAGGTGTGTCTCGACTGCTGCGGCGTGTTCTGCGTCCACAATCGGGTTGGGTCTGAACTGGCCCTCGAGGTGGTCGGCTAGAATAGCTGCTCGGTCTGCTGCTTTATAGCGCGGTGTTCCGTCGGCGTGTAGTAGCGGTCGCACCGGAGCTGGGGTGTTCGTGAGGCGACGACATAGCCGATGGATCGACGGCCAGTCGTCGCGAGAGTCCTCGATAAGTCTCTCCCAGCTCTCGGCGGTGTGGGTCCTCAACTCGCCCTTCACTCTCTCCGTCAGCCGGTTGAGTTGCGTCTTGAGGGTTGGGCATCGCGTTGTCTGCCACTGTCTGCGTAGGCGCCGCTTGTCAGCTATAAGCTTCGCAATGTGTGCCGGCAGAGGGGGTAGCCTCCTCTGGGTGTTGGTGGGTGGTGTGGAGCTGACAAGGGCGGACTTGATGGCGCCGGCGAGTTCAGACGCGAGCGCGTCGACGTCGGCTGCGGAGCTGATAGGGCGAGTCGGTGTGGTGGTCTCCATCGTGTCCCTGAATTTGGTCCAGTCCGGTTTTGGACGTGGCGCTTGAGGGACGATACGGGTTGGCTGTTGCTGTGCGACGACGAGTACTGGCTGGTGGTCTGACTGTAGCTCGTCGTCGAGTACTTCCTGGTATAACTGGCAGCGCGAGTCGTTGTGCACGACGATGTCCAAGACGTCAGGCATGTGGGTTTGCGTGTCCGGGTAGTGTGTGGGTACCTCCGGACCCGCAACGATGTAACCGTGTGCTTCGGCATCGTTAAAGAGTCGTACACCCGGTGCGTTGGTGGTCGTCGAGTTCCACGCTGGGTGCTTGCAGTTGAGGTCGCCCGCAATGACAACCGGGTGAGGTGCTTGGAGGATAGTCCGTAGTTCGGTGACGTCAATGTTCACTGCGGGCGGCTTGTATGCGGCGTAGAGGTGGAGATGTGCACCGCCTAGGTGCAGCTCTACACCCAGCGTGTACAGTGTGCTCTGCGTTCGTACAGGTAGAGGCTGGTGTACGACTCTTCGCCTGACTAGCACTGCCAGTCCGCGGTAGCGTGTACCGTCCGTATCGTATGTCCGGTCCGTTCGCTCGCGCTCTATTTATACTGGCCGGATAACATCACTAGCGCATTCTAGATGCTTCCACAAAACTGTCGAAATAATCGCGAACAGTCGATACTCGATACAGCAACGCCATCTAGTACAGAGTAGAGGAATTACCTATCCGATACATTCAATCCATAGATTATACAGATATACTGGTATAGATGCGCAACTCCCTCTAAGGAAAAAGTTCAATAGGCATCCTCGACTCTAGATGGCGTACAAATAAATGTTATTTTTATTCCGATCGTATAGATGGCGTTAGTAGTGGATTCATTTTTCAAAATAAAATAAATGTTTAATTTCGGTGTTAATAAATAAGTAAATGACAACTATTATGTAAAATATGCAATTTAAAAGTAAAATATATAAAAATCACAAAAAGTAGTTCCAGATTAGCGTGGATTCGATCCACGGACTTTTAAGTTATGAGCCTAGCACTCTTCCACTGCGCCACTCAGATCTTAATCGAAATTACCGTTCAGTTATCGCTACAGATATTTCTAGGTATAAATGTAATTTTATTGCAATCTTCGGTAGATGGCGCTGATTTATATGAAATTTACCCATGTATGGAGCTTTCACGGCCCTGATTCAATCTCTTCTAGTTCCCCCATTCACCGATAGATGGCGTAACAATATTAAACATGATTGGTTTCAAATTTGATTTATAATAGATTGTAGAATCTGTAATAGATAATAGACAATAAATAGAATAATCTTATTTTCGTGTAATATTTTATTAGTAGTTCGTTACTTCTAAGAAGTAGTGGCTCCGCATCACCTCGACATAAAAAAATTGGCCCGCTTAGTAAATCTATTGGCTCTTACATTACTTGCTCTAGTACATTGTAAAATTAACGACGTACGCAATGATAGTTTAAATAGAATTTATATTTATTTTCATAAAAATAAGATCAGATAGTCACATTGGCCGTATAAGACGTACATTTTCTCCGGCTAAAACAGTTGCAAAATGTCCCCAAGGCGAAAAATGCCGCCAAACAGGCTTTAGGAGGCAGATAAATACGTCTTTCACAACATTGCCGAATAGACTTACATAAAGCGAGTGCTTCTTTTCTCTTTGTAACATAGTTTTTGTGTATGTAGATATTTTTGCCGTGTAGTTGACTGCCGTGTGGTTGACGGCATATAATACAAGTGTCACCACCCCCTATCTTCCCGTGGTTGTCGTAAGAAGCGACTAAGGGATAACACGATGCAAATACCGTCTTTGCGTAGAGACGGAAAACTCGACATCAAACCCATAACCCGACCCCCGTTGGTCTCGCGGCATAAATGTGCGCGTGGGATCGGGAGGTCCCGGATTCGATTCCTGGGTCGGGCAGTGTTATTGGGTTTTTCTGTCACGAAATTCTCAGTCAGCACGGAGTCTGGAAATGTGCCCGGTACGGCAATAGGCTCGCCCCTTATTACGTGGGACTAAAGTATATCTGGCGAAATTGGGTGTAGAAATACACCTCTGCCTACCCCTTCGGGAATAAAAGGCGTGACGATATGTATGTATGTATGTAGATATTTTTGCTGAAAGCCAAGCAATTCGGAATATCGGTGACTTGAGATATCATGTGTTATAAGCCCTTTCAGTGATCTGTGTGAGTGTTTTTAAAATTTGTTGACGTCTCTCTAAATTTTTAGTAGTTAAGTAAGTAAGTCAAGTACATTAACCAAGCTGAGTTTTGTGGGTTCGATCCGTGCACGTGAAAACACTTTTTACTATCCATTTTCATATCTGCGTACTCAGTACTTTGCGTCCGTTTCATCTTTTGTCGCTCACGATACAATTTATTCCTAGTCCAAGAGAAGACTTTCATAAAAAGACAGACGAGTAACCGCTCACTTTAAATACTAGTTATTTCATCAGACCTCTGTACAGATAAGCCCATAGTCCACCACGCTGTGCTGGCCATGTGCGGATTGCGAGATTCCAAATGATTTTCCTTTCAACTACAAAGCGCTGTCTTGCTAGCTCAAAGGACATAGAATAACGCGTCCTGACGTCACACCACAGCTAACCTTTGAACGTTGTTCGCCACCGATGGACACAAACAACAGATTTACTATTGTGCTTGCTCTCTATGTAAATTGCTCTCAATGTGTTCGAGTTTGGGTGCATAGGGTTCCCACCAAGAACTTAGGGTCCCAAGCCAACCTCACCTGCAAGTGGTGAACCTGCCGATCAACGGACGAGGCTCTGGCAAACAAAATGTCCCAATAAGCGGCAATAGGCTCGCCACCTATTACGTGGGATCAAAACACTGGCGAAAAGTGGGCGTTTAATATGCCTCTGCCTACCACTTCGGGGAAACAGGCGTGAGTCTATGTATGTATGTATGTATGTATGTATGTGTTCGAGTTTATGCCATATTGTTCAAATTTAAATCAATTGTATGCCAGTTCAGGCGAACGTAAATGTACTCATGGAGCAGTTCAAACAAGAGTTACATTTAAGAGCTACTTCACATCACGACTGGGAACGTTGCAATTTAGTGCACAATTTTGCATTTTTGTAGTCAACTTTATACATAAAACATCCTTAGTACTTTTTGAGAACACATTTTCTTATGGGTTGTAGAGGAACTGCCAGTATTTTTTAAAGTTTTAGCATACGCTTTCTATATTGGACTTTTTTTGCTGCCGGCCGTCGATGGACCCCGTGGTGGTTATATTTAGTAGGACCCGGATGCCTGTAGGGTGGAGTCACACAAAATTCCTTCTGTTTCCTCGTACCCTGAAGAAAATCATAGCTTGGGTGTCCATCGTAAAGGAAAACCTAACAAAAAATACATAGACTATCTATACTGGTACGAATCCCGGAAAGCTATAAATACTGACGTAACGTGTAGAATCGGATTGGTTTTGAATACACTGCAATATTAATGTGTCAAGCAAACCGTGTATATGGACAGGAAGCGGCAATAGAAGACGTATTCCTACTGAATAATCCAGACAGTCAAAGTGCCGGCGAATATTTAGAAACAATCTGCACAGCGATAGCTGAGAATATTTGTTTAGCTGTGTTGAAACCTAGGCATAAATTCGACTTTAACAATATGTGCTTTTTACACGAGACTAATATTCTGTAAAATCTGGTAAGACTAGATAGATCGCCAAACCGAAAGTCTTGGTTGCAAACGGGTTAACGCTAGGAATATGATGTTTTGAATATAGGAATCATGCGTCTATCTTGTAAAGAATTACATGATAATGAGTACTAGAGAATCTTGTTTATAACATTTAATTTATAACACTAACAACTGACTGCCTCGTTGGTCTCGCGTCATAAATGTGCGCGTGGGATTGGGAGGTCTCGGGTTCGATTCCCGGGTCGGGCAAAGTGTTATTGGGTTTTTTCTGTTAGGAAATTCTCAGTAGCAGCATGGAGTCTGGTAATGTGCCCGGTACGGCAATAGGCTCACTCCTATCACGTGGGACCTAAGCATTCATGGCGAAATGTGGGTGTAATATTACACCTCGGCCTACCCCTTCGGGGATACAGGCAGTAACAACAACATAAATCGATTTGTGTGATCCATGAATTGTTGATTCGAGTTGGGCGTTCATCGTGTCCGTTGGTTGTAAGTTTGTAAAGTCCCCGACACAAGATTTATTCACAGTGCAGGAATTGTTTTTTCTAAATAAAAAAATAATAATAATATATTATTAAGCTTTTTATAAAATACTGAAAGATCAACTTAGAAATACCGAAATAATGAACTCTCCCTATAATTTATGAAGATGTAATACCTTGTATTTAGGTCGGTCTAATGAGAGGTACACCCCGTCATCCATCATCACCCCCACCGTTATCCGATGGTGACACTCATTTAATAAATTTTTAGACGGCCCCATACAATTTGTATATTTGACAAATTGTGACCAACGAGGCAATATAGCCGACCTTTATTTGAATAATCGTTTATTCTCAGTATTCATCTTAGCGTAATCGATTTTACACGTCCACCCATGCCTAAAAACCTCTGTTAATTAAATGTTGTTTAAATTTTCCAGAATTCCTTTTTGGTATAATATTCAATTAACCACATATTACATGTAGGTAGGTCACAGGGAGAGCGCCGGGTAAACCGACTCTAAATATTTTTGAGAGAAGTGTAACATTTTGTTGAAATAATTTGCGTATAAGCTCGCCAGCGGGTATGAGCCACGAATCAGGGCGGCCGTACAGAAATGCCTTTAGTGAAATAACAAGAATTTTATGTCCCTCTCCGGTTAGCCGCGCCCTGAGCGATGCCTCACACGAGACAAGTGAGCTAGGTTTCATGTTATAAAACTCACATATGTGACGTCAAAAGCCACGACTACAATCACGGGCTAATCGTAGGAACAAGCTCTTAACACGTACATGTTTAATATGTTTATCTTATTACAGTAAGTCATAATAATTACGTAAAATACTCTGTCACATCCCTCGTGCGTCTTCTCTATTTTCCTGTACAAATAATTGTATAAAAACTTATCGTGTTCTGAGAATCACCACGGCCTTATTGGATAATTGTGTCATACAACTGTCGTTAGTACTTTGTGAGAGGAAAACGTATCCTTTTACATCCGGCCAGAAACAAGTTCTTTTCTTTATATACAATGAACATTTTTCTTAGCTTTTAATTACCTATCTTAATATATATAAATCTCCTGTCACGATGTTTGTTCGCGATGGATTCCTAAACTACTTAACCGATTTTAAATTAAATTGGCACACCGTGAGCAGTCTGGTCCAACTTGAGAGATAGGATAGCTTAGATCTTTAATTATAGTCGCAATTTTATTTTATTGCAAATTATTTGTCTATAATTAATTGACAGTCACAATTATCTGGTTAACTCCAAAAGATTCTCACAGCTGTCGATAATCTTATATTAATAATGTCGTCAAGGAGTACATCGAAACATTACCTGAATAATAAAACATAAAAAAATAATCTTCTTTGTATAAATCTCCTGTCACGATGTTTGTTCGCGATGGATTCCTAAACTACTTAACTGATTTTAAATTAAATTGGCACACCATGAGCAGTCTGGTCCAACTTGAGAGATAGGATAGCTTAGATCTTTAATTATAGTCGCAATTTTATTTTATTGCAAATTATTTGTCTATATTTAATTGACAGTCACAATTATCTGTTAACTCCAAAAGATTCTCACAGCTGTCGATAATCTTATATTAATAATGTCGTCAAGGAGTACATCGAAATCTTACCTGAATAATAAAACATTAAAAAATAAAGATTTCGAGTCGACAAGATATATTCGCAAAATTCGGATTGTCGAGTATTTTGTTAAATTCTAATGGTTCTGACAGACAAATCACAGTCGCCATATTGGCTCTATGATATTGGCCCAAGTTTGCTTTGTACTAAGTAGTTTGTATGTGTAAATACTTTTAACAGTTATATAGTATCCGCCCAATAAAGGAGATTTGTATTACCCCGAATATATACGAGTATCTATACTATCTATACCAATATAATAAAGCGGAAGAGTTTGTTTGTTTGTTTGAACGCGCTAATCTCAGGAACTACCAGTCGGATCTGAAAAATTCTTTTTGTATACGATAGCCCAGTTATTCCGGAAGGCTATAGGCTATATAACATAACGCTTCGACCCTTTGGGGCTGGGCAAAAGGCTAAAAAGGCTAAAAGATAATGTCGGCTAATCTCAGGAACTAGCAGTCGGATTTTAAAAGTTGTTATTGTCTATGATAGCCCAATTATTCCGAAAGGCTATAGGCTATATAAAATTACGCCACAACTTTTAAGGGCCAGACAAAAATAATAAAATGGTCAAACGAGAAGGGGGAGAGGGTTGGCTCAAAGGCAAAAAAAGGCTAAACGAATAGGATACAGTCTATATGGGTATCGTTTTCGAGATTTTTGGGACGCTAATTAATAATATGAAATTTATTTAGTGATCCAAGATGGCTGACGGGAAATCAAAGATGGCGGATGAGAAAATTTTAAAAATCAATATGGATATCGTCTTCGATATTTTAAGGGGTGGGGAATCGAAATACAACATCTATTTCGTGATCAAAGATGGCGGATGGGAAATCAAAGATGGTGGATAGGAAAATTTTTAAAAATCAATATTGGTATCGTCTGCAATGTTAAAAGGGATGGGGAATCCAAATATAACATCTGTTTCGTGATTCAAGATGGTGGATGGGAAATCAAAGATGGCGAATGGGAAAAATTTTAAAAATCAATATGGGTATCGTCTGATGATTTAAGGGATGGAGAATCCAAATAATCATCTCTGATGATTTAAGGGATGGAGAATCCAAATACAACATTGATGGCGGATAGGCAATCAAAGATGGCGGACGGGATTTCTTTTAAAGTCGATATGGGTATCGTCTCCGATATTTTAAGAAATGAGGAATTCAAAAACACCATCTATTTTGTGATCAAAGATGGCGGATGGGATTTTTTTTTTAAATCAATATGGGTATCGTCTCCGATGTTTAAAGGGATGGAGAATCTAAATACAACATCTATTTCGTGATTCAAGATGGCGGATGGGAAATAAAAGATGACGGATGGGAAAAATTTTAAAAATCAATATGCGTATCGCCTCTGATGATTTAAGGGATGGTGAATCCAAATACAACATCTATTTCGTGATCAAAGATCGCGGATAGGAAATCAAAGATGGCGGACGGGATTTCTTTTTAAAGTCGATATGGGTTTCGTGTCCGATATTTTAAGGAATGGGGAATTCAAAAATACCATCTATTTCGTGATCAAAGATGGCGGATAGGATTTTGTTTTAAATCAATATGGGTATTGTCTCCAATATTTAAAGGGATGGGGAATCCAAATCCAACATCTATTTCGTGATCAAAGATGGCGGATGGGAAATCAAAGATTGCGGATGGGAAAGTTTTAAAAAATCAATATGGTTATCGTCTCCGATGATTTAAGGGATGGTGAATCCAAATACAACATCTATTTCGTGATCAAAGATGGCGGATAGGAAATCAAAGATGGCGGACGGGATTTCTTTTTAAAGTCGATATGGGTTTCGTGTCCGATATTTTAAGGAATGGGGAATTCAAAAATACCATCTATTTCGTGATCAAAGATGGCGAATGGGATTTTTTTTTTAAATCAATATGGGTATCGTCTTCAATATTTAAAGGGATGGGGAATCCAAATCCAACATCTATTTCGTGATCAAAGATGGCGGATGGGAAATCAAAGATTGCGGATGGGAAAGTTTTAAAAAATCAATATGGTTATCGTCTCCGATGTTTTAAGGGATGGCGAATCCAAATACACCATCTATTTCGTGATCAAAGATGGTGGATGAAAAAATATTTAAAGTCAATATGGGTATCCTCTCCGATGTTTTAAGCTATGAGGAATGCAAATACAACATATATTTCGTGATCAAAGATGGCAAATGGGCAATCGAAGATGGCGGATGGAAAATCAAAGGTGGCGGATGGGAAAATTCTATTAAATCAATATGAGTATCGGCTCCGCCGTTATAACGGATATGGCATTCGTATATAACATCTGTTTCGTTATCAAATATGGCAGACGGAAAAGCAATATATTATTTTATTGAAATTTCCCATCCGCCATCTTTGATTACCCATCCGCCGTCTTAAGAAAGGTACTTTAAAAAGGCGATACGTAGTTCGCCGGGTCAGCTAGTTGGATATAATATACCTATCGCTTCATCGTCGTTTCGTGGAAGACAAATACAATATTACTGTTATTTAAAGCATACTTGTGTTGATATTAATATGCAACCATCTTGTCGCAAGTGGCGTTGAAAGATATTATCGTACATAGAAACAATATATGTTTACTTGGTATATTTCATTAGGCGATCGGCAGTGGTCACCGGTGGAAGGTCACAAGACGAAGGATTTAGGCTGTCTTTACGAGTATTGGCGCCACGCCAACGGCAGCTGCTCCCACACATTGTTACACAGTTTTTCTTAGACTCGAAGCATTACTTAGCTCTTGATTCCTTGTTGCTATAAAGATCGAACGATCGCTATTGAGTTTTTATTTGCACTCGATTCTACTCGTTGTAAAACAAACTTTATTGTAGTGCATTGGCTTTTGAGATTTTATTTCGTACCAATAAATGTACAAACTCTGTTTCAATTACACTGTTTCGTGGATGAAGTTTTTGTGTAAAACCAATATTATAATGAAATCTGTATTGATTTTATTGTGTGTTTGAAGCTGACACAACACTGAAGTGCGTGATAAAGCCAAAATAAAAGTGCTTACGCGAGAAACAATTTGGTTTTGCGACGCACTTGGTTGTGTATACGTATTAAGATGTAGATAAGACAGAACAGCCTTTATAAGTATTAATTTGGCAAGGGAAACTTGAGTATCGTATAAGAATATGCTTCATAATTTGTTATGGGTGATAACACGTAGCGAAGACATAGGGTCCACCTGACTACGGCTTTTGTCAGTCAACACCTTAAGGTTTAAAACTCTTCGTAATACGTACTTTTTTTAAAGAATTGTCGTTTATACTGAATCAATACTGAGATTTAGATGCTATTGTCTTTGTGGACATTAAACAAAACTAACACCTAACCAAAATGGACCAGGTGTAATTAATAAAATGAGTTTGAGAGTATTAACATAGATTTCATATTGTCCTTGAAACTAAACTAAGTTTAATTTTGGAGTTGAGTATTTGTCATTACGTTCCTCTAAGAGAAATTTATTTTTAATTTTTATTTATTTATAGTCTCACACCATTTTCCCCGAAGGGATAGACTGAGGTGTAATATAACACCCACATTTCGCCATGAAATTTTTAGGTCCCACGTAAAAGGGGCGAGCCGATTACCGTTACCGGGCACATAACCAGACTTCGTGCTGCTACTGAGAATTCGGAAAAATTCAGTAACACCTTTGCCCGACCCGGTAATCGAACCCGGGACCTCCAATCAATGGACGCATACGCTATCCACTGGACCACGGAGGCAGTCAGAATTTTCTTACATTTATGAAACCCGAAAAGTAGCAAGACAAAACAAAGTTATCAAATATAGTTTAAAATAAGCATACGATCCGCTTACACAGTATAACTAGATCCAATACAAAGAACTCTTAGAAATGTGTGGGTGAAATTGAAATGTTTGCTCGGATACAAACAACTAAAGTGAAGTTTATGCTTACCTAGTGCTATACGTTACCAATGTGGGCTTGTACACACCTCTTTTCAAACTCCTATCTAATCTGTGATCTCTTTGCTTAAATTCAGAACACGTTTCAAGGAATTTAAACGAATGTAGAAGCTGCTTAATCTTTATAAAGTAGTTAACTCAATTTGAAGGGATGAGAGCCCTGAATGTTGTTTAACGTACGTGTGCTCTTATATCAAAGAATTTAAGAAATATAACGGGACTCTTATCTTATACTAATATATAAATAAAGCTGAAGAGTTTGTTTGTTGGTTTGTTTATTTGGTTGAACGCGCTAATCTCAGGAACTACAGGTCCGATTTGAACAATTATTAATAGTATTAGTAATGTTAGATGGCCCATTTATCGAAGAAGGCTATAGGCTATATAACATCGCGCTATGAGCGGCGGGAGCGGAGCAGTAGCCTTAAAAAACGCGGGTGTAACCGCGGGCATCCTCTAGTTCTTTATAAAACCATTTCATCTTTATATGTGGGCAACGAAATAAAGTAGTAAAATATTTCAACAAAAGCATGCCATAAGATTGTTATCCTGGACGCTCCGGATGAAAATGCGGTTTTTTAAAGAAGAAAACGTTTTACTATGGAATTAAAAGATACAGTATTTTACTTTTATTTTGTGGGAAACAATAATTTCTTTAAGTTATGAGTGTTACCCGGATTTAAAAGGAGGTGTTTATTTGAAAGAGGTTTAATGAATATCGTTCAGAGTGGATGAATTATGGAGCTCTAATTATGATTGTCGGACAATAAATATGGGCTTACCCAGTTTAATAATGTGTGTAAATTCGTACTGTAGCTCGTCTTGTTAGGCAAATGTACTGTGTCGTATTACTTCTAATTGAAAATTCAAAGTTCAATAACATTCAGCTCATAGCTTTTAATACATATCTACCTATTAGAATATCATTATCGATTTTATCACCCAACGCTATATATGAAACATTTAAATGTCATTCATCATATTCTCATTTAAGGCGCTGTCCTAAGCGACTGTTTTGGTAAATGAGGGGGTGAAGCAGGGGAGGTGAAGGGAGCTTAGCTCCGTCTACTGCGGGGCGCCCCCCTTCATTCTCGTCGCGTGCGGCCGTATTCTGGCGACATCCGTATTCCAATATTTCAAAATCGCAAGCAAAACGTTTTAGCATATTGAATTGAGATACTGATATTAAAATTTATATTACGAGGGTCAAACTGAAAGTTCTTAGAAAATCAAAAACTGATTACATTAGCCAGTTATTAGTTTTATTATATCTTTTCAAAATATTGTCCATTGACGTCAATACACCGCTGCATGCGATGGAACCACTGGGAAAAGCACTTTGCCCATTCGTCCTTAGGGGTCTCTTCAATGGCATCGCGATACGCAGCCACCGCTTCTTCAGCATTCATAAACCGCTTTCCTTTAAGTTTTTCTTTAATTTTTGGAAATAAATAAAAATCACAAGGCGCGAGGTCGGGGCTATACGGCGGGTGACCCAGTAATTCAACGTTTGATGTCGCCAAATAGTCGATCGTTCGCTTGGCGGTGTGCGACGAGGCGTTGTCGTGGTGAAGGAGGATCCTACTGCGAGGTCGTTTCTCTCGAACTTTTTCCAAGACAAGTGGCAAACAATTGGTAGTGTACCATTCTGCAGAAACTGTTTTTTGATCCTCTAACACAATTGTTGCGAAATGACCTATCCTTCCAAAGAACGAGGCCACCATTTTTTTTCCCGCACTTCGATCTCTCTTCACTTTAGTTGGCAACTCCTCGAAAGGAAACACCCACTGAGCAGATTGTCTTTTGGTTTCAGGATCATAACAGTAAATCCAGCTTTCGTCACCTGTTAGTATGTCGAACACAGCATTTGAGTCACCTCCGTTAAATCTTTCAATCATTTTACGGCACCAATCCACACGATGGAGTTTTTGAGCCTTAGTCAAATTATGAGGTATCCACCGGGCGCAAAGCTTCCTGACCGCTAAATGTTCGTGGAGGATTTTGTGCACTTGACTCATACCGATGCCTAAGCTTGTCCAAATCTGCTGATAGGTCACTCTTTTGTCAGTCTCTATCATACGCCGCACAACACAGATGTTATTTTCAGTCGTCGCCGTAGAAGGCCGTCCCTCACGTACATCATCAGTGAGATTAGTGCGACCACGTTTAAACTCATTAAACCAGTTGTAAACAGTCGCACGAGATGGGGCTTCATCGTGAAAGGCCAATCGTAGTCTATCATAACTTTCTTGTTGACTTAAATGACATCGAAAGTCATAAAAAATCATTGCACGAAAATTTTCTCGTGTTAAATTCATGTTGACGTGACACAGACAATTTTCAATTTGCCGCCAAATCGTAAAACAAATGACAAATGAATGAAATATATACTCAGTAATATTGGCAAAGAGTTCTATTTTCAAATTTTAGAATATTTTTTTTATTATATTGTTTATAAGTGGCCAGTTCTAAGAACTTTCAGTTTGACCCTCGTACATACATCAATCTGTTTGTACAATATAGGCATAGCGCAATTTTTGTTCTCAGTGCAGCCATGAGCAAAACTGGTTTACATTAGACGTTATAGGTATTAAATGTTGACGAAAGTAGGTAAATACCTACGTGCCGTAAGATGATAAAAATAATTAAGTCAGTTCCATGTATGGAGAGGCCATTATTATGTTTGTTTTGTTTTTGTATAAAATAGTGAACCAGTTCATAGAATACCTACATCTAATTCCATTCCTGCCAGTTTTCAAATCTGTTTTGCAATAAATTGGCTGTGACATATGGGCGGACAGACAGACAGACATGGTGAATCTATAAGGGTTCCGTTTTTACAATTTTTGGCTACGGTACCCTAAAAACCACAATACTGCCCTACTAAGCGCAAAAGCCGTATCTCAACTAAAGCGAGTTACGAGATAATTGAAGTTTAGTAAAAGTTGATTTCTTTTATTTATTTATGGATGTTTATTGTTATTATAGGTATAAATATTATGGCAAAGGTTTCGAAATACGTCGCCGTTTTTAAGGATTGTGAGTGATTGGAGAGGGAGCAGGGGAGGTCTTGAAACCCCCCTCACCATTTTCACTTGCCGGAAATACTTGGTTTCCTCTGAAAAAAAAATCTCCAAACATCGGTGTGTATGGCACTGCCAACTTCCACATTCTTCACACTAGTTTAATAAACTAAGGTTGTCGGAGCTCTGCGAAGGGCTTCTATTTTCGGATTAAGGGTCAAAAGAGAACCTAACATAACCTATTTATTTACTTATTAGTCAATATGATCATTCCAAGATGGCAGTTTTGCGTTTCGTTTCACGTTTTTCACATAAAACCTAAAAATTACATTTGTAAAACTGTACTAAAGTATAAAAACTATGTTCCGTTTTGCATAATTGCCGAAGTATTTATGAAATTTTGGAAATTGTTTAAAAATATTTAGACGCACCTCCGGCAGCCAAAATTACTTTTAGGGGATTAAAACAAACTACCTTAAGCACCCTACACTACCAATACCCTCAAATTCAGGCGACTCGTTTCGAAACCCAACCCATTATTATTTTTCAAAATAGATGAAACATCAAAAATATATGTAGATATACCTTATTCATGAGATACTGCTATGTCGCTTAAAAAATTATAGAATTAGAATTTGAGTTACTGCTTTTTCGTTAGCTCTCGTCATACATGTTTGTATGGAAAAATATAAAAAAAATCTTTCGCTTCAAATATGTGTTGTTTCAAAGAAAATAAATATTAAAAGATATTTATTTATATTCATTTATAATTTATTAACGAAATACAGAGTTTACAGCTCATCAAAAGTTAGCTGTCTGCTACAACCCGGCAGGTTTTCTTTATTCTCATCGAATGTTAAAGGCAGTGTGTGAGGTGATAAGGCTTCAATACTTATTATTTGCTGTTGTTCACGAGGCACAGTTTCATTTACTTTCCTTTTACGGCTTGGTATTGTAGAAATTTCAAGCACTGATGAAACATTTTCCTCTCCGTGATCTCACAATGCCATCCCTTGAGCTTGACGAGAATCAACAATTTCAGGCAACTGCCAATTCATATAAAACGCCACAAGCTTCTCCCAGAAAACATCATCTCTTTCTACAATTTCTATTTTTAGTGGTATACTTTCGCCACTCCACACAGCAAATAAACACTTTTGTTTGCGTGTAACGTGGCGTTTCCCCTGAATTTGGTAATAACAATTACAATATTTGCTTAGACTAGTTAGTTCACTTTTTTATCATGTTTCCATATTTGTATTTTATTTGCTCTTATACTATTCTCCAGGCCATTCTTATAGGCAACTATAGAACATTAAATTTCCACAATCGTGTTTGGACCTATTAATCCATCTGGCGTGGCACCAATAAACGGATAATCCACAAGGCTCGATTGTTACATTTTCTTGCTTCGCCAGTTGTTGCAAAGCCAGTTGTTCAGTTTAGATTCCATGCGCAACTGATTTTACATTGCAAATATTTTATTTGTACAAAATATTATTTACTAAGTTGGCTTTACTGCTGTTATCTCTTCTTTTTACCACTATACAAAAATTTCAATCTGTCAACATATTCTTACGCAATTCGAACCAGTCACTGCTATCCCTCTTGTAATTTTTGCTTATTACTACGGAATTTGAGTCAAATTTGTTAAAAAAATTGTTTGGCATTTCTTGGCTAGCTCTTGAACAGATCGTGTTAGGAATGACGGAAGTCAAATGTGTGTAAGACGTTGCAGAACTGTTATCTTTAACTTCACTGTAATTACAATAATGATAATTAGTTACGTACTTTATTATTAAAAAAATACTATATCTTGTGTTATAGCAAACAGAGAAGTTACCTTCTTACTTATAAATTATTGATTTTAGAAATTAAAAAGATATTAGATGTACTGAGACATACCTAATAGTTTATGAATAATCAAAGTTTTACCCGATGTACCTAAAAAGGTTTATGTTCAAAACACAATAATACAACATTCGTTACCGCTTGTGTGCGGATTGCGGAGCGCCATATTAGCGCTGTCATCATTATTGTTCGCCGTGGCGGCATCTTAGCGCTCCAGGCGCTCTGACAAGCTAATGAATTTGAAATATAGGTACATAAAATGATTCGATTTTATGTTATTACTCTTTCAAAAATTGAAAACTGTGGCAGCTATGTATTGTGAGAATAATTTATATAATTATATTATGCATAATCGATAATATATAAGCAACATAGTTAGTCATAAAAGACTCTTATGAAAATAATTTGTGTAAAAATGTTACACATTTTACACTTGGCAATGTATGAATTTCTATTTTATTACGACGCTTTCTTGTACAAATCCTTCGTAGAACTTCATTTCTCTAATTGTCCATATTTTATTCTTCTAATTATATATTTATAAGCACAGAAACAATAACACATTAAACGCAACAAGAGTATAAACTTAGGTCCTAATTATATGTGCCCATAGTTACATTGAAAAGCCTATTTGATTCAAAGTATTCAGTCTATAACATAAAACATAAAATTACGAACTCAAATCGGCGTATTATAATAACAAATAGGTTTACGTAAAATTTCGTGCAGCGGAGACGCAAGCGACATGACCTATCTCTCACAGGGCTCATAGCCGAATGATGAGGTCTGGGCGGGGCGTACACTAGCAACTGACACTCAGTACACCGCTTATGCTAATAAGGTTTAAATTGCTGAAGCGTTTGATATTGATGGGATCTACCGAGCGTCAAAATCATAGACGTTTGGCAGATTTTATTTAATTTTACAAAATATACACGTATAATATGAAAATAAATAGGGTAATTCTTTAGTTCATTAGATTTCCTAAAATATTATCAAAAAAAATATGACACCTTACGATCAAAATATTGCAAACTGTGAGACGAAAGATTATTTTCTGCCTCGATTTTGTGATTTTTTTACCGTGATTCTATTTTACGTACATGAAAAATTCTTTCAAAAGTCTTTTGTTCAAACTTTTGACTTTAAGCTCTAATTTTTGCTAGTTTGTAATATGTACCGTTATGGCTAGATGCGCGACGAAAAATTAGGTGTTTCACGGCGTCTGAGGTATAACAGCGCCTTAAACGGCGCGCGGCGCGCCGTTTTAAAACGTTTTCATGGCCCATTTATATTCCCTTAAATATAAAACGATAAACAAACCACGCGATATTATCATGAAAAATTTTCATATTTCAATTTAATTTAATAGAAATATGTAAAGTCTGTGTTTTTAGATAGAATTATGTGAAATACTTTTCGTTAAAAATATGTTTGCAGGCAATTTCGTTCATAATCTGCAGCTACAACAACAAGCTCTGCTTAGTTTGGGACTAGATAGTGTTGTGTGAATGTGGTAGAATATTATATTATATTATAATATAATATTCTAACACACAAAAAAAAAAATATTTCCTCAAATTAATAAGTTAATTCTGGCATGTTTGTTTTATTGAAGTAGATAATGCATTTCTATTGCAACAAAATCTATTGCAACAAAAGGTAGCTAATGCATCTCAGTTTCATAGTTTTACACATTTCTATGTATCCTGAATCCTCCTATCCTATTCTTTTATATGGATTTATAGAAGTTTAGGAAACATGTTTGATTTTCCGAACTAACCAACTATGTCTATGTCTACAAAAGGAATTCATGCTGCGTAACAAACAGAAGAATGGTACAAAATAATTCAAAAAAGAAAATACAAATTCCTTTCAATTTGGATCTCATTCTATTGAATGGTTGCTTGCTTTTTAAATTTCTTTCAAGTCGTCCGTTCAGTGTTCAATAACTTGAAGAGCAATGTATGTCGCTTTGAACGCCGGATGCAGCCATTACTGTTGTACTAACTTTAAATAAACTATAAATATTTATCTACCAGGTTTTACTTGTGATTCGATTTTTCGCAGCTTTTTCAGTATATTTTGCATGTCATTATCATGGTCCATTGCGTATTTGATTCTGATTGTCTTTCTGTGGAGGTTCGATTATCTGTCGTTTAACATTGGTGACTGATTTTTGAAATAAAATAAAAAAATGTAAAATGATGTTGTCAAAGAATGATCAAAGTCAAAATTAATAATATGTGTGTTACTTATTTTAGTTTAGTTAGTTGTCAGCACTACAACAACTAACATATACATACACAAAGGTACACACATTCACAAGAAAGAGATCTTTCTTTGGTTTAAACTTTGGACAACAATTACACATTTGAGTCGGTTAAAAATGCTTAGAACACACTTGTGCAGTAAACCGGTGGTTATGAAACAAACGTACCCAACAATAGTGAGATCAAAGTTAAAGTGGGTGAGAAACAAAGCGTTCATACATTCGAGTAAGTATACGAGTTTATTTGCTAGTATATCCTGACCTCTGGTTGTTTAAGCCTGCTGTAGAATGATAGATTACTTTATACTGGTGTGTTGGACTCGTGCGCGGAAATATACAAGTGCGCGATCACGCGATCCCGTGCCTGTTAGAGTTGCGATACATGCGAATATTCTCACATCGTATTTTCGATATCAACTCGGACAGCCAACATTCGATGGTCGAAGTGACAACAAATATTGGCGCGTTGTATCGTGGTGGTGTTCCATTGAGTATTGTCTAAACCGGAGCGCTGCGCATCGGTGGTGCGGCCAGCAAACAAATTTCGACAGACTGCAAATATGTGGGTCGAATATATCTGCGCTTTGAAACTAAGGATTAAGTTACAGTTGCCATTCTCTAACTACGTTTAACTTTAACACATGTGTTCATCACATGATTGCAATACTTATAATGTGTTATACCTGGATTTTATCGTCAAGAAAAAATACTATAATACCTAAGTAACTTTAAAGATTCTTACGATCTCTAATGTTTTCTATAGCAGTATTCTTTATTATTTAATAAAATAAATATTGTCTTGTGTATTGATCTTCTCGGGAAATTGCAACTGAAAAATGATTCCGACAATTACGTTGTTTGTCTGGAACTTTCATTTCGTTCAGTGAGTTTTATAGAATACTACTGGATAAAATGTTATTGAGATATTAAACGATACGACTAGAAGAGAAAGATATTATGAATTTATTCTGTACTTTGTATACCTACCTCTCTCTCAAATATTATTACGTTCGTTCTTAAAAAGTTCAGAACAGGTTAATAACATATGCCATTGGACAAAATATATTTGATTTTTTTTTTCAGGATGATCTCTAAAGATTATTTTTGATATGAACTTTCGCGTAGCTAAACCCATACCGACCGTCATGCGTTTAAAACCGAACCGTGTGTGGTGAAAGCATGCATTATACCGACTATGACAATCTTAAGAATCTAATGTTATAACCCTTTCGATGTTTCAAATGTGGAGGCCGTTGGCAAAAGCTACACATTTTAAATTTTTATTTTATTTATTTAGAGACTCACGCCTGTAATCCCCGAAGGGGTAGGCTGAGGTGTTATATTACACCCACATTTCGCCATGAGTTTTTTAGGTCCCACTTAATGGGGGGCGAGCCTATTGCCGTTACCGGGCAAATCACCAGACTCCGTGCTGCTACTGAGTATTCGGAAAAACCCAGTAACACTTTTGCCCGACTGGACCACCACGGAGGCAGTCATTTTTTATTATGACTAAAATAAACACATATCGAAATACACAAAAGCATCGCATCCCTATAATATTCCAGTATCACTTTGACTGCACGTAGACAGATTCATTACTTTGTGTTCGTTTGAAAAACGATGGAACGCTTTGAGTGGCAAAAAGAGCTCACAGCCTTTACAAGCTTTAGTCGGCTGATCGTTCATAATTGCCACTACCGATTCTTTGAATAGGTTACATTTCTGCCTCTGTTTGTGATCATTGAATGGATAAAAAGCGTTTTCCAGTTAAGTCTATGCAGTTTTGCCGTGCAATTAGAACGGATATGTTGAATAATGTATGAAGCTATTTCGGTGATGCGATTCAGGTATGCGGCTTAGTGCAGCGTTGCTATTCGCCTCTTTAGTGTGGTCAGTTGTAGGTCCTTTCTAGTACCTAGATCCTTTCTAGTGTAATCAGATAAGGTTCTGATAATTATAGGTAAAACTGAGTCACGAATTATTTAATTCTATATTGATTTTAGCATACGTGCCAAGCAATTCCGTAGCTTACTAAATGTCCGATGCACTGTTGTGATGATTCTCACCGTTCACTTCTTTCGATTCGATATTTTCGATTCCATTTGACAATAGCATGCGGCTAGATAAATTAAAAAAAACTCTTGAACTGTTCCGATGCTGTACGCGTTGGCGATAACCTACAATTGACCAATTATACAGTCCATTTCAATAGCCAGTTTGTAGCCGCTGCAAGACAAATGCTGGTCGAAATTCACGTTCGCGTTTGCGATTTTATTTGCGTGCAGCTATAGTGAAAACCGACGGTCGATTTATATCGTAAATAGGGACCTCACTGCGGCGCAGATTACTAAAATTGCAAGACAATTTGGTAGGAAACATGAGTTCAAAAAGCTTAAGACTTGGATTGCTTGTTTGAATTGTTATTATAAACACGTCTATCAGAACAAAAATACAATAAGCTTAAGAATTTTACTAAAATGCTGTTAATTTGGCATCAGTATTTAATGAAAACATGAAATGAAATGATTCAACCAAAGTAGGTACCTACTATTCAAATCATATTTAGGACCATCACCTGAACAGTGAACTCTCTATCCTATAATCTAAATAGCAGGCAGCAACATCTGAAACAAAACCATTTGTACACGGGTGCAGTGTAAAGCCTTCTAAATAGATATTGATGAGACATAATGGCACACGTAATCCATGAGCTAGAGTATCGCGGACGCATGACGCGGTTCGTGCCAACTGACGCGCAGATCACTGGACTGAACTCTGCGACCCCGCTGCCAACATTGAATTATTCAGCGAAACACAATATCACTTTTAACTAGCGTCGACTACGGTACGCGCATACCAAACTATTTATTGATGGGGAGTTCATTTTCTCGCTTGTGACAAAGGGCAAGTAAAGCTTCATCAATTTAGTGTTAATTTTTAGGGTTGACGAAAATATGTGTTCTAAAGCTTCTGTCATGCTATCGAATAAGCTGACGCTTTCAGAGAGCAGTAGACATTTTACTAGTACTGTTATGACTACACTATTTCTCCGACACCGAGAACTACATAATATAGGGATGGACTTGTGTGGACTGGAGTGCCACATCGCTTATTCTTCTTAGACATCTCTACTGAAGCTTGCATATCTTTAAACTCTATATTAATCCCCATCAACCACATGCCTATAAAGGCACTTTATGTCATAATATCTAAGCTTCTAATTAAAACATTCAGAAATAGCGCGCCCAGGAACTATTTCATTATTGCGAAACTCATCTGTTCTCTTTCCACGGTTGCCATTGTCAGGACATGTACGAGTAGTACGATTAATTTATTTTTAGTTTGTCACAACAGAGTTGGCACCGACATGTGTTTGGCGCTCAATAGTTTATTTTTGTGTTGTGATAACAATATCTTTAGGAGAGGTTATGTTTGGCGGGATATATCGGCGGTTCAGCGTAGTTCGATAGGATAAAATCTCAGTAGAACACATTTTTATCTCCCTTGTTTGAGAAAACAAACGATCTAAAGTTTGTAAGATGCATGGAAGTTTGAAAGTATAGGATAAAGAAATGGTTCGAGAGCTTGGCATAGATGAATTTTATCATTTCAATTTTTAAGCTGAGCAGTTGTGGTGCATAGTTACTTGCCCCGTTTCGTTTCGGCAGCTTCAACGTTTTGACTGCCTCTGTTCGATTTATGTGTAGAATTAACTTTTATATTGAGATAGTATTTTTAAAAGCATGCATGCAGAATTACCGCTGTTGAGATGCGATCACTGCGTAGTATGTGTGGGGTGAGACTGATTGATAGAATTCCAAATGTGATAATAAGAGAGAACAGTGGTCTGAAAGAAGATGACGTGACTAGGATTGAGAAAGGAATGCTGAAGTGGTTTGGACACGTGGAGCGAATGAGTGAAGAAAGAATGACGAATCAGATCTATAAGGCAAATGTGTGTGGGCAAGTCGGTCGCGGCAGAACTCGTCGGACGTTCCTCGACCAAATTGGGGACGTCCTAAAAAGCGGTAAGGTCCGAAGTACCCGAAACCGGCGAGCATGTATGAAAAGAGTAATGAGTGTAGAGGAAGCGCGTGAGGTTTGTAAGGATAGAAGCAAGTGGCGTATATGTATGTATGGTATTTTTCTATTGATTCTAGTTGTAATATTGGTTAAGTTTATGTAATCTCAAATTTCTAGCATTATATTACATAGTTATAATTTAGGCTACAATGGAGCAGAATACAATTGTTAACAAAAACACGAAAACACTGTAGGTTTTTTAATTATTAGTTAATGTTTTGCTTAATATCATATACAGCTGTTACCAGCTTCGCAAGGGTACCAAAAATACAAAGTCACCTACAATACAAAATAGAAAACAAATCTATCTGGTTATAAAATTCTCTTAGGAGGTATCAAATCAAATTTATACACCGGCGATGAAAACGCCGACGGCGCCGTAGCAACTTCGAAGAAGCTTGCTTAGAAGTGCGCCGAGAGCAGTTGCTTTGATCTCCAGTGGCAAGAATAACTTTATAACTCTGGGTGATGCAAAAATGGTTCTTATGAACAATATTGAATCAACGGACACAAAGAGCAACAATATTGAGTCAAGTGTGGAAATATTCTAGCGCCTCAGGATTTATATCTAGCACTACAGGTGTCTTATACTATAGTATTTTCGCTGTATAATGATATGCATGACAGTTCATGACTGACAATTATAGTGATGTAACCTAAGGAAATTTAATCGATTATTTATAAATATCGAATTAATTGGCAAACGACATGCAATCGTACGTAGTTATCGATTTTACATCTTCGAAATAAAATTCATTTTAAAAGTGTTTTGGCAAATATATTCACAAATAAAACGCAGTAATTTTTTTATTTTTTTATTATTAGTCACTGTCACTCGAACTAAAACCTCATATCTGAATCTTCTCCAACAGAGATAATTATTTGCTGATCTCAAATTCGGTCGAGGTGGACATATTTATCCCAGTCTGTAAATATTGTCGGGTTGGGTTTCGAAACGAGTCGCCCGAATTTGAGGGTATTGGTGGTGTAGGGGGCTTAAGGGAGTTAGTCTTAATCCCCTAAAAGTAATTTTGACTGCCGGAGTTGCGTCTAAATATTTTTAAACAATTACCAAAAATTCTTCATTCAAATATGCAAAACGGAACGTAATTTTAGGTTTTATGTGAAAGTAACTAAATAGGTTGTGTTAGGTTCTCTTTTGACCCTTAACCACAGTCGACCTCACTTTATTAAACTAGTGGAATCAATAAAAGCGATATTTAGGTTTTATGTGAAAAAACGTGATCCGAAACGCAACCGCCATCTTTTGTGATGTGAATGATATTGACAGGTAACGTCAAATTTGTGCGTCATTGCCGTCATTGCTTTCGAGTACCTAGGGTTCTGTATAAGTAACTAAATAGGTTATAGTAGGTTCTCTTTTGACCCTTAATCCGAAAATAGGAGCCTTGCGAAGCAGGGCTCCGTCAACCTTAGTTTATTAAACTAGTGTGAATAATGTGGAAGTTGGCAGTGCCATACACACCGATGTTTGGAAATTTTTTTTTTGAAAGGAAACCAAATATTTCCGGCAAGTGAAAATGGTGAGTGTGAATGGGTTCCGAGAACTACACGCATCCCCTCCCAATCACTCACAACCCCTAAAAACGGCGACGTATTTCGAAACTTTTACCATATTGTCGATTGTGTTATTTCTACGATTGATTAATTTTATCAATGTAGGGATTTCGTATTGCCACCACATCGGAACTATCTATGTCAGTTATTGAAGCTTTATGCTCACGTTTCTTCGGAGTGGACAGCTTCTTGTCTTCAAAACTACTTTCTCCAAATTGTTCATTGGATAGGTATTCGAGAAACTGAAGCCTTGACGATGTCCAGAGCAGAGTTGCCGCAACTCTGTAATCAACACTGTCGATCGGTATTACCGGGCCCCCGTTTGCACGCTCTCGTTTAAAGGTCCTCAAACGAAGCACTAACTCACGGCTTTTAAAGTTTAAAACTATCTTTTTTGTTCTTTTTGGCATTGTAACTACCATATAAAACACAACAAAAAAAAAATAACACGCCAAACAGGCAGAATCACAAACCGCATACAAGGCGCTCGTACTGACGTATTCGATCACAAGATGGCCGCTCCTATACATCGATTTCATGCCGATTCAATGGTGTCAATCTCTACTGACAGAGGGTTCGTTTCATGCATCTGACATTTTGAGGATTATATTTAAATAATTTATTTACAGTTAATAATAATTATAAAAATAGAGAGAGACATACTAGTATCAATTTACTTTGTAATTTTTAATAGATTTTTTTTATTAATTGTTTTTTTTTTTGCCAATTTATTTTCATAAGTTGAAAGTAGTATGCGTGATACGTAAACTGAGAACTGTCATGCATATCATCATACAGCGAAAATACTATAATATTATAAAGCTGAAGAGTTTCTTTGCTTGAACGCGCAAATAACAGGAACTACTTGTCCGATTTGAAAAATTATTTCAGTATTATATAGCCCATTTATCGAGGAAAAAATCTATAAGCTATTTAACATTACGCTATGAGCCATGGGAGCGGAGGAGTATCCCCAAATAATTCGGGTGTAACCGCGGGCTCATTTAGTCAGTCTTATAAAAAGAAACGATCTTAGGTATCAATACGCCTTTGATAACAGTTTTGAACGCTACGGAGACACCGTTGGGTTGATGACGGTGAAGTCTCGGAGGGCATTTTAATATCTAGCTCGAATGAAATCGTAGTATTTGGTATAAATGTTATTTGTAGGCGCGAACTATGAAATGCTCTATTCAGTTAAAATAGTTTTATTCGTAAAATATCGTGTGTTGGCAAAATACTGTGTCCACAGGTATAGGTAAACAAATGTATGTCTAAATATACATAATATTGTCAGATTTGTACACGTGATCACACTTCAAACTTGAATTAAAAACTGCGATTCTGGAAACAGTGTATAAATACTAAATAGGTACTCATGTTTTTTAAAATCTAGATTTCCACCTTATCTAAATTGAAAGAAGCGACTTTATTTGTCTAAAACAAAAACAATCATAAATCAAAATGAATCGTAATGAAAACTTTACTGTATAATAAATTGTATTAAAGTTTCTTATCGCAAAACAAAAATAAATATTGGCATTGGCTTGCTCAAGTACAGACATCGGCATTGATGAGACAACCATTTTAACCACTGAACATACATATTACATACCTACACGTTTACATTAATATATTTAGAAACTACATACAAACTCGTTTAAATCGTATCAGATCTATTATTGCATTTTCTCAGTGCAATAAAGAAAATAGCCAAAGAAATTCCAGCTAAATGTAATTTTGGAAATAGAAAATCCTTATTCGCCAAAGCACATCTATCTCCTGAATGTTTGGCGTACAGTAATAACTTATGCAGTTGAACACACACATCTATAACGAGTCCAAATACATAGTTCAGACAAATAGAAGATAGTTTTATCGAGATTGATTAAAACAGACACATTCCAATATGTTTCGGAGAAAGTAGTTGTTTTTACCCCGATAGAGATTGATATTGTTTTGAAAATAATAGATTTTGTTAGTTTGTGTGCAGTCTGTGTTTTGTGTTGGTTCGTTATAAGAAAAGGCGACCGTAGGTACTTTTCCATACCAAGGTTTATTACACTTATATATTTGCCTAATTTATACCCAAGGCGAAATTATTATTTATAGTACGTGTTTTTAGGCCAACGTAATAGTTTAACCTAAATTGTTTGTTTTGCATAAACAATTTTTAAGAATATTTTTGGTAAATAAACTCACATACCCCTAGAGAATTTTGTTGTATGCGTGATTTATGTTTCCTTACTTTGGCACACATTTATAGCTAAATTTATGCGCATTCTTTGTACCTTGCCTGAAATACATTTGCATTCCTTGAGATCACTTTGTATAAATGGCGTTTTTCGTAATAATGAGCTAACGGGACGGAGGTGCCGCATTAATTAACATTTCGCAGCGAAAATTTGGATGATGTACGTCGTACCCTGCTCACGCGAAATGTTTCCAATCGATACGGGAATTGCGAAAACAGGGCGAATACGTAGCGAGCCGAGAGCGACCGTCGCGCGTCGTCGCCTCCCGCTGCGCGCCGCACCGCGGGAATATAGGCATTCACCCAACACCAAATAGAAACTGGCAGTTAGTACCTAAGCTAAATGTCATTATGTCTGCCTTAAAATCTTAAAGTAAGGAGCTTAAAATATCATGTCTACAGCAAATATTAATTCACTGTTAATTCCTCCAATAAATATAGTGTAGGTGGCAAGTTCAAATTACAGTGATACAAGAGTGTTGTCGATTCGAGAGGTCGCTTTTCTTTGCTTAGGTATAGCTTATTTTTCTCGTAGTTTGTTGTCGATCCAATTTTCTGCTAGAATCCGGCGCTTCGGTTGAATGGCGGGCTAATAGCAGCGAGTCCGCTCAAAAGGAAAGCGTCGACCCTGTTAGCGGTGCTCGTTACAGCCAAGAGCGCTCTGCAGACAAGCTGCCCTGAACATATTAGCTCAAACGTGACCAGAATTCTTTCCTTCATATTCTACTCTCTCAACTATCATGTGCTTCAACAATTGATCGTGTTACTAAATACCGCTTAGCTTACCGAACGAGTACCTAACAAACTAATGAAATAGAAAGAACAATTTTATTACTGTAAAACTGAGCGCAATAAAGTTACGGTGCTTATTTTTGTTGCTTGCTTCGACGTTGATGTACGTAAACAATGACTTTGTTAGTGAGAACAGTAGATATATTTTAGTGAAGGTTCTTTGATTTAGCGGAAACTGTTCTATGATGTGGTTGGATTATAGTTTGTAATAAAGGGTATTGTTTCTTTTTGCTCGATTAGTTGTGCTATTATCTGTGACGGACGAAGGCGTCGGCGCGAAATGTCAAGCGGTCTTAGAGCTATTATGTCTGTAATGTCGGCGTGATATTTTTAGTATAGCATCTGTCCCGCCCCCGTGGCTACAGTCAGGGCTACCGGCGGACATTCCACGAAGGCCGAACAGGTCACCATACGGCACCTTAGCTATTGCCGTAGAGGTGACCCTTAATCGACTATGCAAAGCGATTGGACTCAACCATTGTAGAATGTTCTAAATTAAATTCTATATAACAATTGTTTATAACTTCTAAGTTTAATAAACATTCTACAACTATGCATTGTATTTGTAGTGTATTATTAACTAAGATGGAATTTTAAATTAACTGTTAGTAATTAATTGGATTAATTTGCATTTGAAATTGGACTGAGTAGATTTTTACAGTTGATAAACTATTACTATGGAAACAAAGAGCTATAATTTTACTAATCTTTAATATATAAAAACCTTGCGTTACTGACTGACTGACAGACACGCTACAGCCGAAACTATAGGGCGCAGGAAGCTGAAATTTGGCATGTATGTTCCTTGGGGACCGTAGGGGTGCACTAAGAGGGGATTTCCCGAAATTCCCACGGGATCGGTCAAGCCAGGTAAATATAAAAAAATGCAGGTGTAGCTGCTGGCGTCCTCTAGTTAATAATAAAATCTATAAAATCCTACTAATATTATAAATGTGAAAGTTTGTGAAGATGGATGGATGGATGGATGGATGGATGGATGGATGGATGTTTGTTACTCTTTCACGCAAAAACTACTGAACGGATTTGGATGAAACTTTACAGTAATATAGTTTATACATCAGAATAACACATAGGCTACAATTTATTAAAAAAATGTATAATTTTGCCATACTATAAGGAAAAGTATCAACTAAGTCGGCGAAAATCCTGTATTATCTTTATTTGTTTGCTTGGGTCAAATTTAGTAATTGGAATTTTACCCCCTTCCTGATGATTGATCTGATATTTGGTATACACTCATATTGTCATCGAGATTAAAAGATAATATTTAAATGATTGTAAATCCAAGATGGCCATCGATACAAAATGGCGAATCACATATTACTTCACAACGACCTCAATATGGGTATCAAATGAAAGGGTTTGATTGGTAGATTGGAGCTCACTATGAAAAATCTAAGATGGCCGCTGACACAAAATGGCGTCTTATTTATTTTCCACAAATACCTCGATATGGGTATCAAATGAAAGGACTTGATTCGTTGAATAGAGCTCACTATGAAAAATCAAAGATGGCTGTCGCAGCAAAATGGCTGATTACATATTTTGAATATTTTCCACAAATAACTCAATATGGATAACAAATGAAAGGGTTTGATTGGTAGAATGCAGCTCACTATGAAAAATCCAAGATGGCCGCTGCCACAAAATGGCGAATTACTTATTTTCCACAAATACCTCAATATGGGTATCAAATGAAAGGGCTTGATTTGTAGAATAGAGCTCACTATGAAAAATCCAAGATGGCTGTCGCCGCAAAATGGCGTATTACATATTTTCCACAAATAACTCAATATGGGTATCGAATGAAAGGGCTTAATTGGTAGAATAGGGCTCACTATAAAAAATCCAAGATGGCTGCCGCCACAAACTGGCGGATTACATATTTTCACAAATACCTCAATATGGGTATCTAATGAAAGGGTTTGATTGGTAGAATGGAGTTCACTATGAAAAATCTAAGATGGCCGCCGCCACAAAAAGGTGAATTACTTATTTTTCACAAATACCTCAATATGGGTATCAAATGAAAGAGCTTGATTCGTAGAATAGAGCTCACTATGAAAAATCCAAGATGGCTGTCGCCGCAAAATGGCGGATTACATTTTTTCCACAAATAACTCAATATGGGTATCGAATGAAAGGGTTTGATAGGTAGAATGGAGCTCACTATGAAAAATCCAAGATGGCCGCTGACACAAAATGGCGAATTATTTATTTTTCAATAATACCTCAATTTGGGTATCAAATGAAAGGGCTTGATTCGTAGAATAGAGCTCACTATGAAAAATCCAAGATGGCTGTCGCCGCAAAATGGCAAATTACATATTTTCCACAAATAACTCAATATGGGTATTGAATGAAAGGACTTGATTGGTAGAATAGGGCTCACTATATAAAATCCAAGATGGCTGCCGCCATAAAATGGCGGATGACATATTTTCCACAAATACCTCAATACGGGTATTTAATTAAAGGGCTTGATTCGTAGAATAGAGCTCACTATGAAAAATCGAAGATGGCTGTCGCCGCAAAATGGCGTATTACATTTTTCCACAAATAACTCAATATGGGTATCGAATGAAAGGGCATGATTGGTAGAATAGGGCTCACTATGAAAAATCTAAGATGGCTGTCGCCATAAAATGGCGGATGACATATTTTCCACAAATACCCCAATATGGGTATCAAATGAAAGGGCTTGATTGGCAGAATAGAGCTTACGATATAATTGACCTAAGCGCAGCGTTATTAAAAGCGCGAGAGTATGAGTTGGTGCGCTGAAGCGCAGTGGGGAGGAGGGGCGGTCTGATTTTGTACTTTCTGGTAATGCTTTCAGTTTTTATTTTTGCTGCAATTCTATTCAGTAGGTATATGAGCTCTTCAATAACTTTAATAATATACACTACATACTAATCTTTACCTGAAGTTTGACGACTATAGAAACAAAAGTAATTTTAAGTACTTATTATCTGTTTAAAATATATGTATGCTACACGGCTAATGTGCAGATCCGTTTGTAATGAAATTTGATATGGATAGTCTGAAACCTGGGGAAGTACAAAGGCTACTCTTTATTAAAATTTCATGCGGGCGAAGCCGCCGGCGAAGCCGCCGGCGAAAGCTAGTAATAATATAAATTCAAATAATATTTGTGGAAAATGTGAATATTTACTTTGTCAGAAGAGCCTTAGTAAGAATTTACATAAAGAAGAATTGAATTAAGGCATTTGATGTGTGTCGAGAACACAAACTATATTGGATAAGTTTTAAATATTAGCATAGAGATTAGTTTCAGTCGGGCCTACAGCTAGACGGGCAACTAGGGGCTTTTTGATACTCGGCCTTTGAATTGCAGAATTATTATATGCTTATATATGTCTTAAAGCAAATTTTATTCTGCATCGTGTTGACAAAAAAGATTTGGATATCATCATACAATCTATCGCAGTCCACTGCTGGAGTCGACCTCTCCTTATTTCATTCACAATAACAATGTGAGTTTATAATAGAATTTGGCCAGCAATACCACGGTGGCCTGAGGGGTTGTATAGAAATTGATGCGGAGTTTTTCGTCTCTTCAGAAAGATATTATTTGCTCTACGTATTTCCCTTAGTTACCTCTAGACACGACCCCACGGAATGAAAGTAGGGTAGTGACACTTTATATTCTTAGGCCTGACAGATTGGACACTATAATGGGTTCACAATCTATAAAAAGGTTACTTTTTATTATTAGGGTTTTACGTTGCTACATCAATTAAGAATGCTAGTTTATGCCGGTTGTGCAAGGAGTAGGATGCAACTGTAGTACATTCTATTAAGACCGGCTCGATTTGCATAATATCCCATTTTCCATGCTCGTAGCGTGCTTTTGTAGCACCCGTTTTGATAAATTGTGTCGTTCTCTTCGACATGATTTATTAGTATACCTACTTGTGGTAGGTCGGCATTTTTTTTGCATTTTGTTAAGACTGATATTATAACAAAAGCAAGGAAAGGTGGATTGAGATAGTTGATTAGAAAAAAAGGTTTCTCTAAGAGAATAAATAAATAAGAAGTTATCACGTGCTAAGCTATAAATAATGTAAAAGAACTTTTAAACTCTTAAGTCATAAAGAGTTTTAGAATGAACAGGTTAATTGTTTAGAGGTACATGCAACTAAATAATCTTGCCCGGACTATAAAATATAAAAATCAGTAGACACTAGACTCCCTAGACAGTAGTAGGCATCTTAATTGACTTTTAAACTGAAATTGATATAGCGAGTGTACAGTTTACAAGTGAACGACGGCATAAACTATAGAGCTACATTTTAACAAGGTGTGTGTTCAGAGAAACAGGTTATACTATATGGCAAGTTGCAACATGTTCCTGGCAGCACGACAAGTAGTGCCGGCACATGTGCCGGTCCAGTAACAATACGCCTTGATGTATAGCTACTAACAATACACCACTACATTGTCGCCTATCCTATTCATTGATGCACCTTATTTATTTACGAAGGCAGCTTTTGTACGATGTTTTATTTAAATTTTATGCTAGTCGTTACTTACGCTGCTGGCGTTATACAAAAAGTCAATACGAATAAGTTGAAGAGAAATGTTACTCTTTTAATTCTTGAGTAGGTAATCTTATATTCTATCCAGTGTCCAGTTTATGATTGACATGAAGGGGAAGTTATTTAATAACTAGTGTAATTGAATTTAATATGTAAATATAGGTAGCTCAGATTGTACCTATTATATAATTATCGCAAACACATCACAGTCTAGATGTTGCTTATTTACCGAATGAATGGAACATCGTATCGTAAAAAGAACTTATTTCAAAAACATACGGTAGTCTATGTTGCTAAGGGCTTCGTACCTGAGGGCATCTTTACAAAATGTGTAGCTCTAGTGCCGCTATATGTTTAAGCATATCACTAGTTTCTTTCACAGAAATATGTAAGAAGTATATAGTGTCATATCTTGTAAGATCGTACATTTAAAGAAATGCGAGTTCGAACCGCAATTGCACAGTTTCCTTTGTTGTTTTACCCGAATAACACTACAAAAACTACAACAGAAATCGAGTTAATCATTATGTTGCTTAAATTTACATGAGTTCAAAGTGCCGTGCAATATTTAGATCTAACAATAAACATCTGTAGGTACCACACATTAACAGACCTCTAGTCTGAATAGTTTCAAATGCTATTTTATCGTCATTTCAAACTTCATCCACAAGAGCCTGATTGCCCTCAAATCAACCCTCAAGTTAAATTATGAGTAGACAATTTAATAATTGTCAAACCGTGAGCGTCTCCGTCTCGATCGGATTAATAAACCCACGTGACTTATCGTTATTTTGACAGCTCCTTCAATCTCTTCACGTACTTACTGTCGCGGAGACACCGAGTCATTTTACTCAGAGAGGTTGGACGTTTAGACTAGAGAGAACATGCTCGCCATATTTCCTTATACCGAACGTGCAACATGTAATGTCAGTTGGTCTTAGTTGGTTAATCATAACGTCAAATTACGCGTCTCATATAAAGAGGCATAGACTCCTTACATCTTTGACTGCATTCTCTAAATAGCCAGGCTGTAAATCCCATAATTAAGGAGTGATAGGATTTGACAGTGAAAGGAGATATCGATGTTTTTTGAATGAGGGATAAATACGGAAACTGTCAGCTTTGTCTTGAAAAGTAAGTTATAGGTACAATTCAACCGATGTTTAATTTGAGATAGGTTACATAGTATTTTATGATAATGCCGAATTTTATCTGTGGCTTTGCTCGCGTGGGTGTTAATTGAACGTTGTCCACTGTAGGTCCAGGGACTTGAAAAATTGCAAGCAAGCAAGCAAACAATTTTTGATTAAACATGAAATGAGCAACATTTTTTACGCAGGTTATTTACCTATAATAATGCTAAGAATGTTTTTATTTATAAGACTTGTGTGTTGTTCCAGACCCCGCACCGGCGTGGTAGGCGCACTGCTGAGGGTCGCGCGCCCTCTCCTGTGACTAGCCAGAGTTCTCGCGCACGGCACGGGCGGCGGATTGTAAGTATACCTCCTACTTATTATGTATTACACCATAGGCACAATGTTTTAGATTCATACAAACGGAATCGGAACGGGACTTACACCTACACGCTTTGGGCTCGGTACGCATCATAGATATAGTAATTAAACTATATCTATGGTGCGTACCGAGCCCAAAGCGTGTCGGTATAAGTCCCGTTCCGATTCAGTTTGTTTATATTTCTATGGTACGCACTCAATACTGAGTGTGTAGCAAAGCGCCTTGAGCGTAGGTATAAGTCGCGTTCCTCCCGTTTGTATAAAGTTAAAATACAGTATAGATATCATCATTGATCCGAGTGGTGACAGATTAAGAATACGGGACGTCACCATCCCATATCATCCCATGGGTGTCGTAAGAGCCGACAGAGGGAGCATATTATGCAGAGAACGGCACTGTAAGGGAAGGAAAACTTGATACAAACCCTATACCAACCCATTTGGCCAGCGTGGTATAGTGGGCCAATCCCTCCTTTCAAAGGAGAGGCTTAGTCCAGTAGTGGACTGTTAAAGGCTGATGATGAAATAGATATAATTTGCCATAGGTAGAGATATTACCTACGCTTATATCTACTAGTGATCTTAATAAGGGTTTCTATTGTCTAAAGGCTCAACTTCTACTTTCCTAATACAAGCATCGAGGGTTTCGGTAGCTCAAGTAGAGGACAATAATATTTTTAAGTAGAAAATGGCGTTTGAAAATTGTACTGGTTGCTTTAGTTCACTAAATACTTGAGTGATCATATTAAAGCTGGGATTTCTATTTAAATCTCAGAAAACATAAAGAAGTGTCCGCAAATACAATATTGCAGTTCTGTTGAGTGAATAAGGCTCTATGTCTGTATGCTTAGAAAAATATCGTATTTGAGAAGCAAAAACGAAACGTTATGAAATTAACATCGTCCATATTGGACTAGATAGATAGATAGATAATTGCTTTATTGTGCAAATGTTGGTACGAATTCGGTGTAATTAAATAACTTAATTAATGATACGTATCAAATGCACAAGGGCGTATCGCAGAGTGCGATCTCTTACAGGCAACCTTAGGATGGACACACTGAAAAAGACAAAAAGCTTTGATGTGTAGCGACTAAAGGTATCGATTACTAGAAATTGTTTTTGTTCAATAAACATACATACGCAGGCATACATACAATAGATATGATAGGTGCTAAACATATACATAAATACATAATATACATACATACATACATACACACATCAACAAAGTCTAGGGATATCTTAATCCTAAATTATTTACGAGTTTATAGTTTAGAACCTTGTTAGTTTCCACAAAAAGTTTATATACAGATTAAAACCTCTTTTATTCTATTTTCAAAATTTGAACATGGAAAGAAAAAAAACAAAATAATAAACAAAATATGGCGGCAAATTTGCTAGTAATTCGTTACATAAAAGAAAGTTAAAACCTTTGAGAAAAGAATATAATATGGAGTGGACAAATAATACATATGGATACTTTACGTTATAGAAATATATATGAAATCGACATAAAGCCACCAAACATAGTGTTGTCTCGTTTTTACTTAGCGATATCTCTGTTAGAAAAAAGAGATAGCCATAGGTTACTGAATACACTGATCATAGTGATTTTTTATCAGAAATGTCAATCGTGCCAGTGTCGCCATATTGCTTGCCAAGTGTTTTTGGTACATCTGCTGTCAAATCGTTGTGTATCGAACATAATAATTTTGATTTTGTGCATAAAGATGTCTAAAAATCAGATGAATCAGTGCTTCAGGCTTTCCTAGGGATCGTAAAATCATGCCTAAGTGTTGATTTGAACTGTGCAGTGCAAGATAAAGCTATAATCAACACAAATGTACTCTTCACAAGTAAGTAACAAGTCATGATTTATATTGTTGAAAAGGATTAGTATTTGTACAAAATATGGTTACAAGAGGTTCTTTTTATAGTTAATTTAACAGGTTTTAGCTTCGTTATGGCCTAAATGTTGTTATTTTCGTAATTTGGAATTTTCCATATTTACGTATTAGAGGTTAGTAGTGATGTTACTGCTAATGTCGATATGGGTTATCGATATATAGATAATGTATAGACTTCCACAAACGATAACATTGTTAAAACTATCTCGTGTCTGTAAATGGAAATAAATTAAACATTGAACCAATTTTGTCTGTACCTAGTAAAGGAAAAGCGATATTTGACAAACTTACTTTACTTAGACCTGATTACATAAAACCCAAAACCGCTGCATCCTGCTCTATGTTGAGGAAAATAAGCAGTTAAAATAATTATATTATGTTTTTTGCCAACAGATAACATGAACAGCAACTGTATGCGAGAATTCCTAGCAATAAAACGTTGAAGAAAATAATTTTATTTATAAACAAGAGGACGCCCGCTGCTACACCTGCACATTTTTTCAACTGTTTCTGTCTGATCCCGTGGGAATTTCAAGAAAGTCCTTAGTGCACTCCTGCGATCCCCAAAGAACATTCAAGCCAAATTTCAGCTTCCTGCACCTTATAATTTTGGCTGTAGCTTATCTGTCAGGCAATCAGTAACGCAAGGATTTTATATATTATACCGATAAAAAACAAATAAATAACATGTATTAATCAATTATGATTTTTCTTACCCCCTTATGATATTTCAGTGTAGCTGTGTGTTTCATTACGGTATGTATGGTGCAAATCAGAAATCGCCGACATAAGGCCGGCGCGCACTGACGTCGCGGCATGGCAAAGGATTTTATTACTGATTAAGTAATTTTCATTCTTATTTCAATGAGTTTAGAATTCATATTACTTTATTTCGATACAATCGTATCGCAGCCCGCCGTGGCATGCCGTGGGACGTTTGGGGCGCGTCGCGGCACGTCGCGGCATCGGCGGCACACTTGGACGCCGCGGCATGCCATGGCGTCTTGCAGTGTGCCACGACGCAATCAGTAGGTAAATAAGTTCCTGAATTCACCGTTAGTAAATCTTGTTCTCATAAATAATGTATCCAGAATTGTTTTCTCTTCGACAGATCAGTTTGTATTTGTCGTTCTTCATCATGCACCCGTTCGTGTATCAATAAAAACAATTTTAAAACTATTGATTACTAATAAACTGATTTAAATAATAGTTACAGGTAGCACGCCACTGCGTAATGTTGATGTTGTGCATGTATTGTTAGAGAGAAATGCAGGGGGCCTTTAATGTTGCGTTCTCTCTCCCACCGGCGGACACGAATAGGCCCCACTCTGCCACTCTATTCTTAATATCTCTATGGTCTAACCCAGGCCGTCATTTTGTTTTCCACATAATTTCGTAGGTACGTCCATGAAGGTATAGATAAACATGGAGGCCACAGCTGGAACAAAGCCTTGAGTCAAATACCTACATTTCTCTATCTCACTCTCTGTGGTCTGACCTCTCATTTTAGCGTGGATTTAGTATTGCTATCTTCTTATTAAAATCTCCGAGTAACCTCTTAAAAAGAGTCGACATATTAAGCAAATCAGAAGTTTACACGGTCAATTAATGTGTATTTAAATCAATAGTTGAAATCCAATCACTTGTTAAAATTAAAATAAAACTCCCAATATTGTAGGTCTCGAACGCTTATAATCATGGTTGGCGAGACAGTGAATTATAATCCCATTTCCTAAGGATTTGGTAATGTGGCAACATTGGCCACCATATGTCAAGTAAATCTTGTCAATATGGCAGTGGTTGGTTGAAAAGAGATGGTATGACCACAGTGAGCGAGATAGCGATACATCATTTGAGCTTCAAGTAGGTATTCGGAGTGCGGTCTCCATGTTTATCTATAACTTCATGGGTACGTCCAATCCATGTTATTCACAGATCTGTGGTTTATTACTAGAAAAAGTAAGAACCCTTCAAAAACTTAAAAAATACAGTTTTCTTTTTCATCTTTTAGCAACACAAATCGCATTCGCTAGTACGTTAGCTTTAATAATTTCGACTTCTTACTGAACCGAGACAACAGTGATTTTAGTGCTGGTATGAACGCTCTCATCGCAAGCTTTTAAAAGTGCTTACGCCAGAGTTCAACGCAATCATTTTTTAAATCCTCGTGCGAATGATGCCCAAAGGTGCTAAACTTTGTCGATAACAAAAAAACTTGTCGATATATGCTTTGCGTTGCCTAATATGCGCCCAACCCTAATGGACGCCATTTTATTTGCATACGTTTCGTAGGTATGCACGCTAACTTCGTAGGTACGTCCAATCCATGTTATTCACACATCTATGGTTAAAACTGTTTTATTATAATTATTAATGAAAAGGGTTTTTAATTGTTTTTCTTTTTTAATTTAACGTGACGTACGAACTTTAAAAGTCATGTCACGTCGTCATTTGAGTCGAGATGAAATGTTACGAGCCGTGGGCATGTTAGAAAATGGTGCAATTCAACGCGTCGTTGCTGAGGCCCTACATACCAGTCAAAATGTGATATCAAGGTTGTGGTCACGTTATCGCAGTACTGGAGATGTGGCCGAACAGCACACAGGTAGATATCGTGTTACTACGCAGAGACAGGATCGATTTCTCCAAATGACCGCCAGAAGACAACCCAATATCACAGCGCTGCAACTAGTGCAAAGGCTCCAGGAGGACCACCAGCTGCTGGTAAGCGACCAAACCGTGCGAAGAAGGTTACATGAAGTTGATCTTCATGCTCGAAGACCATTGCGTGTTCCAGCATTGCGACGTGGCAATCGCGGTCGGCGGCTTTCGTGGGCTCGGGAGCATTTACCATGGAGTGACGAACAATGGTCTTTGGTGCTGTTCACCGATGAGTCCCGGTTTGGGTTTCACCCGGATTCACGAAGAACACGCGTTTGGAGAGCTCCAGGGAGAGTTAGCCGTCTACGGCACCCTCAGGAGGTCCACCCATACCAAGGCGGGACAATCATGGTGTGGGCAGGAATTCGTCTTGGCGGACGAACCCAACTCGTTTGGATCCAAGGCAGCATGACTGCACAAAAATACCACGAGGAGGTAGTAGAGTCCGTTATTGTCCCACACAGAACTCAAATAGGCCATGAATTTCTACTCATGCACGATAATGCTCCTTGCCATACGGCGCGGCTGGTATCGACCGCTCTCCGAGAGCACGATATTCAAGTTTTGGATTGGCCTGCACAGTCGCCCGACTTAAATCCTATCAAGCATGCCTGGGACATGTTACAACGAAAAGCTTTGAGAGATTTTCCACCAAATTTGACGACTGAACAACAACTTTACGAACACTTGCAAAGGACATGGGACCTCATACCGCAGCAAGACATTGACAATTTAATTTTAAGTATTAACAATCGATGTCGATGTGTTATCAATGTAAGAGGTGGCAACACTGATTATTAATGATTAGATTTTACAAGATTTTTTCCATTTTTATTAAAATTAATAGTTTTTTAAGAAGAAATGTTTGTTGTTATCATACTAATTTTCCATGATGATTAAAAAAATTATTTTTTTTATTTAAAACAAAAAAAAACACGAAATGTTTTTTATTTTTATTAAAGACCTTAAAATAATCTATGATTCTTCTATTTACTGTATCAGAAAATTCTTCATAGATTTTTAGATATTTGATGAAATATAAAATATCCCTAGACTTTGTTGATGTGTGTACATATATATATATATATATATATATATATATATATATATATATATATATATATATATATATATATATATATATATTAGCTTGCCTAATTTCGACCGGCAGCGCATTCCACAAACGGGCAGCTTGAACAGCAAAGGATTTGTCGTAGTAGTTTGTGGTATGTGCTGGCATCTGCAGTCTCAGATCCACTGACGACTTCAAGGTCTTTAAATGTCTGTCATGAAGGAACTTAAAACGTTCTTTGAGATATGTGGGGGTATTAGGATTGAAAAACACATTGTACAGTAACATAAGAATATGAGTATTCCGGCGAAGTCGAATTGGGAGCCACTTGAGCCTGGAACGAAATTCAGATATCTTCTTAATATATAAAATCCTTGCGTTACTGACTGACTGACAGACACGCTACAGCCGAAACTATTGGGCGCAGGAAGCTGAAATTTGGCATGTATGTTCCTTGGGGACCGTAGGGGTGCACTAAGAAGGGATTTCCCGAAATTCCCACGGGATCGGCCAAAACAGGTAAATTTAAAAAAATGCAGGCGTAGCTGCTGGCGTCCTCTAGTATGATCATATTTGCGTAAACCAAAAATGAATCTTATACAGAAGTTTTGGAGACGCTCAAGTTTATCAAGTTGGTCCTCATTAAGATCAAGATAGCTGACATCGGCATAATCGAGTATTGGGAGAAGCAAGGATTGTGCAAGCGCAATCTTGGTGGTTGTGGGAAGAAAGTTCCGCAGCCTACGCAACGACCCAGCTGAAGCAAACAGTTTACGGTTGGTCTCCTGTATTTGACTTCCCCATGAAAAAGTTTTATCCAGATAAATACCAAGGTTTTTGACGTTGTCTAAGATTGGTAGGATGTTACCATCGAACCGAATCTGAGGCAGTTGTAACCAATTAATCTTGGAAATCATCCTGGAACTGCCAATTACAATGACTTGTGTTTTTGACGGATTTATCTTGAGACCATAATTTTTGCTCCACGTACAGATATGCGCCAAATCTGTGTTTATATTAGAAAACGCCGTTGAAATTGACTCTAGTGGTGCCTGTAAATATATCTGCAAATCATCTGCATAAAGGTGGTAGGACGAAAGTAACTGTTTGGATATAGAATTAATAAAAATTGCGAAAAGTAACGGAGATAGCACGCCACCCTGCGGTACCCCAACAGTTGTATTACACCACGAAGAGTACGACTCATCAACACGACTACGCTGTCGGCGTCCAAACAGGTAACTATGAAACCAGTCAATTACCGTTGGAGATATTATGTTAGTAGAGCGGAGTATGGCAAGCAGGATGTGGAAATCCACGGTGTTAAATGCGTTGCTAAAATCAAGCAGGGACAACAGTGTGAGTTTTCCACCATCCATGCCCAGCCTTATCTCATCAGTGATATGAACTAATGCTGTGGTAGTACTATGACCGGGACGAAAACCGGACTGGAAAGGATTCAGGAGAGCATTCTTCGAAAGGAAAGTACAGAGTTGCATATGAACAAGACGCTCAAGGACTTTGGAAAGGAATGGAAGTATAGATATAGGACGGAAGTCAGTAAGGGAACAGGGTTTGGATTTTTTAGGTATTGGAACTATTTGTGCATCTTTCCACGTTGTTGGAAAGACGCCGCTGGTAATTGAGTAATTTAGGATAGGACAGGGAGGATTTCATCTAGGATGGGTAGGATCATGTTGCGACTGATGCAGTCATTACCAACAGCATTGGATGAGATTGACGTGATGCTCTTTTTAACATCACAACTGGCAAATTGCTCGAAAACAAAAGGTGAATCTGGGAGTTGGGATACGTGAAAGATCTTGTAACGTGTTTGATTTTGTTGTCCCATTAAAGTTGGGTGAAGCAGTGAAATGTGCGTTAAGCGAATCTATATTTATATCTATGGGGATTGTGTCATTGCGAGACTTACCAACTCCCAGTGTTTTAAGAAATTTCCAGATTTTTACTGGGTCTCCGTTTTCAAAAGAACTGTGAATATGCTAGCGTTGTGCTTTCCTACACACTAGATTTATCTGTTCTAATAATTTAGAGATAAATTCTCTTTTATTAGTTTATGAGGAATAAAATAAATAGGGACAGGACAGATTTCAAAAATTGTGTTAACATTAAAATGCTAATCTTTCTTTATATTATTTTCTGACATCGAAATATATGTACTTGTTTTCTGAGTAATGTAGATTACATATATTAATATTTAATATCCACCCGTGTGTGAAGCCGGGAAGGACACTAGATTTAATTCAAAGAGCACAAAGTATAATATTCTATCACGTTGAAAGTGTTCTTTCTATTTAGACAGCATTAGGTAGTTTGCTTTGCGTCACGTGGACCACTCGCGCGACGTTCTATTCTCTCTATTTGCACATTAGGTCTTACGTACGACGACGCTGCACACTACAAACATACTGCCACTTTCCTTCTCGTTGCATGTTAGTTTACTATTTTATTTGCTTTATTTACACTCAGTGTCATGATAGTATGACAGTAGTATTTTTTTTTTTTGTAAATACAGCTCTTGTTCTAATATATCTTATGTCGCAGGGGACTTTTAAAACATTTAAATAACGTACTAAAACTACAAATTGTTGTCCCGTGTTAATCAAACTAACAACGTTAAGGGGCTTCCTAAACCACTACACAATATGAGTAGTGAGACAGAGTCAGTGAGAGTATTCAATCATTTTGTGAGAGTGAAACGTTTTTATTACTTCGAAAAGTAGATTTGAGCCCGATACTCTCATCGTAGCAGCTTGTTGGTCCCCACTAGGCTATCGTTACCTCAGTCATTTGATGAGAGCAAACGTTTTATATACCTGTAATGTTCCGCCTAACATCCTTTTAATTTTATACCTGAGCACAAAGCGTGAAGGGGGCGATGCTTATCATTAATCGACGATATACAAATACGTCACGGCGCCCCATGAGCCGTGTAAACGAACATTACCGTACATTAAAACAAAAGCTGCGTTGTGCGGTTTCAATGGCTGTTGATTTTGCCCAATAGCCAGCTTTTCAATGTTATGTTTGTACCGCAACAAAGACCGTTTTGATCTATAGAGTTACATGAATGCCTGCTGGACAAGTGCGGGTTTTATCATAAGAATGTAAGTTCATAGCTAGTAAAGTATAATAGCACGATATCACCAGTCTCCTGGACAAATCTTCTTATATGAGGCATTTTACAGAAGTAATTTTTATATGTGAACACCTGTTTTCCTGTTTTATCGAACATTTCACAAAATCGCACTCTCTTCCTAACTTCAGTCATCCCAAGGTAATTCCCTGAGACCGAAGTTAGACGTAGCTCGAGTGTACGAAAACTCGCTCCAATATTTTATCTAATTGAATTTTTGAACTCCACACATTTTATAGATGTTCGTTTATGTTAGAATTTACTTAAAATTTCGCTTTGAAGGAATCTTTACAAGAAAGTTAGACAGTTTATTTTACAGTCCGTTTAGTCCTAAAGGTCATAGAGATGCAAATGTTATGTAATAACTGAACCGTTGTTAATGCCCGTATATTTTTCGTACAGTTAATATTTTATATAAGTAATATTGCTTAGTAAATATGGTGTTGAATTTACTTTAAATTTATTTGTTGCACGTAAAAGGTATAATATGTTTTTCTGCATCACCTAACGGCGCTTTACTCCGTCGCGGCCGCGCGCCGCGACCGATGTCGAGTCAGAGTAAACGCGCCATGTATATCGAAAACGCTCGCCGCTGACGCCACCGCTGTAGGCAGTGACCGGGCCGTAAAGGTAGTCCGGCAGAAAAGACCTGTAGCATTAAGTCCGCCTCTGTTAACTTGTTTGTGTATAACGTAGTACATAACGTGTAACACGTGTGTTGTGTTGCGTGTTGCAGAGGCGTGGGGCGCGGCGCGTGGCGGCGGCGCGGGCGCGGGCGGCGCCATGACGCGGCGCCCGCCACCATGACGCTGCCGCCGCCCGCGCGCCCCGCGCACCCCGCCGCGCACCGCGCCATGCGCTACTACCGCATCTGGATCTACGCGTGCAACGGCGCGCTCTTGCTGGGGGCGCTGGCGTTCTGCGCGGCAGCGGGCCGCGCGCTCTCCGACTACCGGCGCGCGCTCGTGCCCGGCCTCGGCGCGGCGCAGCCCGGCTTCCTGTACGGGTACGCGGCGCTGCCCGCGCAGGCCGGCCTGCTGCAGCTGCTCGGCTGCCTCGCCGCGCTCCGCCTCTCCGAGCGCATGCTCAACGCTTACTGGCTAGCCCTACTAGCCCTGCTTGTCGGGGACGCCGCCATCGGAGTCTACTGGGCCTTCCGCTTCGAGCGCGTCTGCCGGGAGCTTCGGCCCCAGTTGCGGCTCAGACTAGCCAAGGATTACGACACTGACGTAGAATTCTCGCAGGCCTGGGACCGCCTTCAGAGGGAGCAGCGTTGCTGCGGCGTCACCGGGCCCGCCGATTTTGCCGCTTTTAACCGAACAACGCTCCCGGCCAGCTGCTGCCGCGTCCCCACGCACACGGCCTCGGTGACGCCGACGCTGCTGGCCGTCACGGCGGCCACGTCTCCCGCGCCCTTCACTCCAGTTCACTGTGCGCCGCATACGGCGGCTTGTGCGGAGAGACTACTCGTGTGGCTCAGACGAACTGCAGACGCGTTGTTCGTGTTAGGGTATTGCGTCATAGCATTTCTAAAATTGTGCTTCCTCGGAATCCTCCGGTACGAAATAAAGGAGATGATTCAAAAAATTAGAATACTTCAGAGCGAGCTGGGCGCAGGTGAACTGATGGAGGGCAGTCCGATGCACGGCGGGCCGCTGTCGCAGACGGTGATAGTGAACGCGGTGAACGCGAACGGCGGCGTGCGCGCGCACGGCGGCAGCCCCGAGCGCGCGGGCGAGCGCGACGCGCTGCTGGGCCGCGCGGCCGAGCCGTGCGCGCGCCGCAACACCACCGCGCACGAGGACCTGCTGCCCAAGACCATCAACGGCAAGAACAACTGCGAGATGCGCGAGCTGGCGCGCGGCGACTACCGCCCGCTGGCGGCGGACAGCGCGGCGACTCGGATCTGACTAAGATGTTACCTGGAGCGGCTGTTCGGGCGTCGCTGGCGCTCCTTCCCGGCCGGGGGGTGCGAGCTGGAGCCGGCGGTGCGGCCCGCGCCCGTGTGCGTGCGCCGCGCCGCCGCCGCCGCGCGCGTGCGACTCGACACCCGCCGACATACCCGCTCCGAATTCGAGTTGTAAGCCTCTGTCGCGCCCGCGCCCGCGCCCGCGCCCGCGCCCTCACTCACGCAGCGCCGAGCGAAGCGACGCCATACATCGCCGCTGTCAATTGCGAGTACCGACGTGGTCGGTAGGACTAACTGTATGTTACCTTTATAGTGGTAGCCCCGTCAAACTGTATCGATGCGGATCAGTGCTAGAGTGTGGCGGTTGAGAACGTTGTGGACCATAGGTTACGAATATTACGGAAGTGCATCGAACGATATAATTGTGTAATTTAGACAAAGTGATCGATTTATCGAGCAAAGCTTGTGTTTAGTTCCTAAATTGTGCGGTTTAAATATTGATTTGGTAGTGCATAGGACACATAAACATGTTTTAGTTTCCGGCCCCTGGGGATCCGACGAGTGCGAGCACCGTACAGCGCTCATGTGAGGAAACGCCGTCTCCGCCCGATACACGCGAACAGGCGCAGCGGCACACACACACACACACACACACTTAGCGTATGTATGTAATGGCTACTAGGAGAGCAGTAAATCCATCCTACATGTATTGTATCTGTATACTCGATTACGATTTTAATATTTATAGCACTAAATAACGGGAATCAACAAATATTAAGATTAATTACGATGATTGTTTAGCATTAAGACCTAACAGTTTTTGATTGTATACCAATAGATTTACGAAAATTATTATTGTAATATGTATTTTACAAATTTTCATGTCATTTTATTCATTGTCTTCAATTAATATCGAATCTTATGTGTTTATTAAATAATGATGTTTCCGCTGTTGTTCGACAGAGGCCGCCTTGTGTCCGGTGCTTGTCGCCGAGGTGCTCGATGTACTTACGGGCATACATAATATGAACATTTAGATATAAATATATGTAATTTAAAATATAGACTTGTCTCGTTTGTTTTTGATAGTTGAATATAGTTGAGGCGACAATCACTGGCGACAATGCGGGTCTAATGTAAATTTGGTATAAATTGGATAGAATTGAATTTATAAAATGTAACAATTCGCTTCCATGGAACCTAGCTGCCGTTCGGTTATTTCCCCTAGGACACCATTGATGTCATCGAGTTATTAGTTTATTATAAGTATTGTTACCTGCTTCGATGTTGCACCGACTCCAGAGCAGACTATGACGTATACTGCACACATGTACACTTGTATATGTGTGCATTCACCGCTTGTGTGAAGCACTAACACACAGGCAAGTTTGTTTTGACAGCTTTCCTTACATGAATCGGGCAAGAGCGAGAGCAGTGACAGTCGCTCCTTGTCTATTTATCTAGTTCTCATTATCATACCTTATGTTGTCAGTAAATATAAATAATAAACATAATTTGTACATGTGTAGTATGCGAGTAATTGTGCATGGACAGATTGACAAAAATAGTACTGATATGAGCTTAAACGACGTAGTGCCTACAATTATATGCTTGTAAACAGTATAAAGCGAACGACTACACTATTAATAACATTTTATTTTATGGCAGAAGAATTTAAAACGTTTCGTACTCCAATTTATCATTATCTCGACAGAGAGCAGACGTTACGCTAATGTTTAAAGAGATCGCGCTAACAATCTAGACTGCGCATATAAGATATTACAATAATCTCATGGTGTAAGGAATTAGGTAAAATGTATTAATGGCTGTGTCAATATAGGTGAGACCTATCCACGCAGGACAAGTGGCACGATCTCGAACCGGCCACGACAGCTACGCGCCGCTACGAGACGCCCGCGTGCTCGTAGAGCGTAGCGCGATGCGTAGGCCGGCGCTACGAGCCGCGATACGCGAGTGCCCGACTCAAAAGTCGCTTCACCCGACGAACGACGTTCGACTACCTGTAAAATACCTACATTCATACATATTTGTACTTTTACGAACTAACTTTATAGATATATTGTAATGACGAGTACGAAATTATGTTCGCTTAGAGTAGGTATAATATTTTGTGAATTTATGCAGAAAAATAGTTTTTTAATATTGTTGTCACATGAATGTACCAATCTTATAAAAATTTGTACCTATATTCGGAAAGTTGAATAATTTGTAGCTAGGATCCAATCTAAATCCTGCATTTCTTCCAAAAAAAAAAAACGGTAAAATAACATGTGCCTTGGCTTATAAATTGTATAACTGATGTTATGTTTATTATAAATTAATGGATATAAAATATATGGAACATAAACTCGTCTCAGATGTGCTGCCTACACCTTCCGACGTGTGTACGGAGGCGCGCGACCGCACGGTCGCGTGTGGTCGTACTGCGACTATTCACTCCTTTATCTGTACTTGGAGCCGCGTCCGGGTCGTTACGATTCGACCACTCGATAACGTGTATACTATTTTCATTTGAGCACCACACTGATTTTATTACAGTTATATTATACTCGTATTTGAATGTTTACTGTGTTTATTTTTATTGTATGACTCATAAAATCGTACGAAGTGATGTGAGTGACCGGTGGCTCGATATATTCTGTGCACACTATTACGGACGGTTCGCTGTACGTAATCTTTTGAATTCTCTACTGTCACAATACTTTGAATGTTTTCCTTGTTATGTGTGTTTCATTATTAAAGTAGAGTTGTTACAACTTTCCGAAGGTACGCACTAGGCGACTGAGAGCTAATATTATCATAATAAATGCATTAAATAAAGAGTTTGTTAAAATGTTGTGGCTTTTTATTTGGTGTTTACGTATCACCTGTAAATGAAAGTGAGTAAAGAAGAAAGCTAATCTGCATTCCAACAAAGAAATAGTCCCACCCTCATTCGCACTACGTAAGCAGCGACCATGAAAGGTAATGAATATTGATACTTGTGAAGCTCTGGGGAAAGTTAAACTATCTTAGAATCCGCAACGAATTTAATCACATATATATTGGCATTGGAAAATAAATAAACTAAGAAGAGAAGTGAATTCACTTCTCTTCTTAGTAAACCGGGAGAAAACAATGAAGATATATGACGGTAAGAAGAGATAAGCACTACGAACATAAACATTAAGGGTGCCTATATTGTGAACTGTACCTACGTATGGTAGCAACTACATTCGAACAGCTGAAAATAGCCTTATCTCTATGAAATGGGGCTAAATATAATAATATATAGGGCTATACGTAACTTAAAGCATCAATAAACGACAATACGGAATTTAATATTCGATCTTTAGATAGATCTGTAGACTTTAGATTCGTGTTTGACATAAGCTCCATACAAAATATGTCAAACACGAATCTCGAATCTCAAAATCCATGAATGAATCGAATATTGAAAATGGCCGTTAGGCTACTGGAACAGTTAATCTCGCTTTCAACAGCAGTCGAAAGCAAAGGTAAGGTAAATACGTGTATACTTCGTTTTCAAGTATGAAACAAACAAGCTTATGTCACCAGGCTCTTTTATTACCAATAACTACACATTTTCTATACAAAATATCATGCTGAAAAACTTACCTGAACACGTTTCTCTTTAACTCGATACGTTCTATCGACGTTCGCTCCACCGATCACGAGCACGTCGCCGTCGCATTCTGAGCGCCGCTCGAACAAAGGCATGTCATCACACGACGCTCCAAAAGTAATACATGAACTATGGAAGCTTCGCGGTGAATCAGGTGAGAACACGCCTCGAGTAACACAAGAACTGTGATATCTTCTCACAGAGGCTGATGGACCTCCAAAGCCAATATTTAAAGAAGTCTTTCTCCTCAATCGCCCAAACTCCACTGCAATATCAGCCCCAACCTTCGCGTTGTTCTTTATAAGCGCAATATCTGACACCAGTTAAAGAAAGAAATTGCGATAATTAACTCCACTACTATTCAAGGACCGTTGGCGTTACTGTACGTTTTATTTACGACAGAATTACGTACCAGCTTAAGTCTTATTAAGTATTTTAACGATCTCGTAATTATTCTGCGAAGAGGGCAGCTAAGAATGGATTTCTTTCGATTCACTGAACAATGGCGAGTTCAGCTTTTATTCAGTACGTTTTTACTTTTTCAATTTTAAAGCACAAGTACATTTACGGGGAAAGCATTCTATATTATGAACGTTGCTACTGGTATTTCCAAGTACTCTGTTTTGTATTTCCTAGTACTCTGTTTTGACTTATATCAGGAAACTGGAAGTCGTTTCATAACTAAAATCTCTCTTTCATTTCATTACAAAATACTGTCTCCTATTTTGTTATTTTAGTTATATATTTTAAGAAGTTATTTAAGTTTCTTTAATATATTATGTACATTATGGCCATGGTGGTAGGAAATAAAAGCAATATTGAATTTTAGTACAATAAATAGTCGTATTATGTGTTAGCCTTATTTATGCAATAAGATTTCCTTGTTTGTTTACGTGAATTAATATGGAATATGACTAATAAAATAATTATTATTATCATTATACCTACGTCAACATTCATAAACGCTGAGAAAATATGAAACATAATTAATTCCAGAAAGGAACGCTAGAAACTTTGTGCACTTAAACAAGCTGCAAAGTAAGATGTATAAGATGTATTTTCTGAACCGTGTTATTTAATAACCTAGTTTTCAGTGAAATGCATTTGAGAACTCATTTCAAGTAGAAAAGGATACTGGCTCTGAGCGAAGCTCCTCCCGTTGCTTTCGCGACCGCAGCCAAAATGAACGGTGTCACTTCTTTGCCACGGATGCCGGTGTCTTCTGCTTCTTGTAAGGCATGGCGAATGCTCTCTTCTATGACTTTTTCTATTAAACAGACAAGCAGTTTTAAATGCACACTATCGGCTTTTTTGTCTCCATTATAGATACTCATATAACAGGCTCAAGCAGAGGGGTACGAGCGCCTACTCTAACCTAAAGGCGATCGGGTCTTACACTAAAATCACAGCTAGAGCTCTCGCAGTAGAGTTCGTACTCGCGTAGCCAAATGCAGTGACTGATCAACATAAACAAGTTGATTGTATGTTCAAATTTCAATATAAAGTATTATTGTTATGTGTTTTTCTGTCACGTGTATTTTCCTAACAGTAGGTATAAATCGAAAAAACTACGACCCTTTGGCAGCTGTACTGGCAGACAAAGGTGCATAGCACAGAGGCCATTTGATAGTTTTAATCTAGCATGTGAAGTGGGACATTAACTGAGGAGCCTCTATAATTGCGCTATAAATACAATCACAGATTGCAGTAGGTGTAGAGCTATTACAACTTGTGTGGTCCAGGTCTATACAGATGAGTGTTATATGAGTCGATGTTGGTAGGATTAACTTTTTTTGGAATTTTCAAATACAATTATCATTTTGAATTACTTCACGAAAACACGAAAACTCCTACACTCTAAATGACGGCCTGCAGATCACATAAATATTGGCTTCTCTAAGGTTGACATACAACGCTCGGTGCAGTAAAAGTGACGAGGCGGTTATATGTGTTTCAAACTAACTGTAGACAAACTTTGACACTCACAACTTGTACGACAATGAAACTTTGACGACACACTTAAGAACAAGTTTTAAGGAAAGTTTGATTAAAGGACAAATCGCTTTCTACCGATTGTCGATTGAATACATACAGTAAAGCTAAGTAAAAATCACTAAAGTGCGTGATGGGCCAAGCACTATGATGAGTTCCATGGTTTCTCTCAATAATACTCGCCCGCGCTTAATTTTAATAAGATACGTTAAGTCTCATTAGCTGTTGTAATTTGCCATTTAACTTCTGTGTAATTCATTTTTTCGCGGTCTTAATATGTTTTTAATTTTTTTTAAAAGATCACTCACGCCTTAGGACTAAATCCTGTGTCGCGGGGGGGACTTTACAAACATACAACTAACGAGGACAATAAACACCCAGACTCGACACAACACTCGACTTGTCCAGGTAGTAGAGCCTCGCTGATTTCAGCACGAATGAGTCGGCTCGACCGGGGAAGTACTACCTTCTCACAGAAAATCGACGTAAAGTAACAGTAGCCAAACTGTTGCGTTTCGTTCGGTGAGTGAGAGTGCCGGAGGCCCATCCCCTATTCCTTCTCCTTCATCCCATTTCTCCTCCTGTCCCTTTTCCCAACCCCAAGGGGCGGCAACGCACTTGTGACTCCTGTGGTGTTGCTTGTGTCCATGGGCGGCGGTAATTGCTTACCATCAGGCGATCCGTCTGCTCGTTTTCCGCCTAATATTTAAAAAAAAAACAACAATTTATGGCTCACACAAAGTTTTGTCTCGTGTGGGTATCCCACAACACTCGACGCAGTGTCAAGCGGTGAGGCGGCCGCTTAAACCACTACGCCAATCGTGCAGTTAAATGACTTATTACTATCATTCTAGTGTTATCCGAGTCCTAGTGGAATCCAAAACATTAACCTAGCAATTCGGCGTCCACTTTTTCGAGATATAACCGACATATTATTCCATGAAGCAACTGTTGACTAAGTTCTGTATTCCAAAGTATTCTATGGTAAGACTAGTGTTACACTTGAGGTTGCTGGCTCCCCGTCATTACCTGCTATGTTCATCAGTAGTTACATCACTGGGTGTTTCAATGATACTCCAATGTAGAGAACAGATAAGAATTTAACAGAAATTATGCCTAAATGATCATAAATGACTAAACTAATGTTTCAGCATTACAATTAACCAGAATTACATAGATCAAGCAACCAAGTACAAAACAAAATTCCGAACTTACCATCCATTGCGTATTCCTTAGGTATTGGCACAGCGACTACAATACCGGACGAGAGATGTAAATTGTACGCTGCTTGAAGTACTTTTGCTGCGTGCTGCGCATCGGTCACATTGTGAGGGGCACGGTGACCCGACTTTGGAGTGTAAAACGCTGGAAAGTCAGTGGAGTTGCCGAATGCGCACACACATACTCCTTGGGTTTCCTGAAAGGATAGAACTGTTAAAGTGTCAGTTTTAATAAAATTATATAAGACTAGTGGTCCCGTAGGCGATTTGGCCGTTAAGCGACAAAGTCCTAAATTGATAAAAATGAAAAGTGGTCCCGTATAGAACGAAGAGTTATTAATTAATAGCAGATATCAGTTTTTTCTCCTGTGTCGACCTTAAAAGCCAAAATTAGGCTTCTTTATTCCTTTTTTTTTTTGGTGTCGGGTTGGAAAATCCTCATGGAGTCCCTCCGCCCTGGGGGAAGGTCGATGGGGACTGTCGGAGTCGTTACTGACTAAAAACCAACCCGTGTTCCTCATGTACCCATGTGTCGGAGGGTCGGGTATCACCAAAGCATTCCCTGCAACACCCCGACGGGTATTGGCCCTCCAGATAGTCATGCAGGCCCCGAACAAAACCCTCTTGGCGGCAGAAAGGTGTTGGGCTCCGCCGCCAAAACACCCAGCGGCCGCAGAGGATAGGGAGGACTGCAACGCAACACCGCATCTCCTCTTCCTCTGCGGCCCCACCGCGACGCAACGATGGTGCGCCCTCATTTGGTCGCGGTAGATAGGGCGCACGGCAACGCAACACCGACACGCCTCTCCTCCCGCGACCGCACCCGACTGCGAGGGACAGACAAACTTGTCCCCTGCACCCGCACCTTGGGACGCATCCTACGCAGGCCTCACCCAAGCCCACGTGTAACGGCATCCCGCTTAGCTTCACCGGGGGTTTACCTGAATCCGACGGTAACTGAGCCCCCCACCACGACAAGGTGGAGATCCCACTCTTTATTTCTGTCATGGATCATATTTTCTCCCATTAAGCATGTCATCAGTGATGGACAGTCACTTAAAAGCGTAAAATAATAACGGTTTATTTTATCAATTTTAACGTATTTTAGTGTATTTATTATATAAATATATTTGCTTTCTGCATTTCTCCTCTGCATGAAGTGTGCCAAATTTCACCGTCTTGATAGAAGGGTTTACGTACAAAGTGATACAAAGTTTTTGCTTCAATTATATTTCTAGACTAGCTGACCCAGCGAACTCCGTATCGCCTTTTTAAGAGTTTTTATTGAATTCCCTTTTTTCCAAGCCCCTTTTCCAAAGTTACCACTGACTTAGCGCTTAATCTCTTATCATTTCAGGGTCTATAAATGATGCAAATCAAACATAGATTTTTATATAATATTGAATTGCCCATTCCTTAAAATATCGGAGAGGATACCCATATCGACTTTAAAAAAAAAAACCCGTCCGCCATCTTTAATTTCCTATCCGCCATCTTTGATCACGAAATAGATGTTTTATTTGGATTCACCATCCCTTAAATCATCAGAGACGATACCCATATTGATTTTAAAAAAAATTCCCATCCGCCATCTTTGATTTCCCATCCGCCATCTTGAATCACGAAATAGATGTTGTATTTGGATTCCCCATCCCTTCAAACATCGGAGACGATACCCATATTGATTTCTATAAAAAAATCGCATCCGCCATCTTTGATCACAAAAAGGTGGTGTTTTTTAATTTCCCATGGCTTAAAATATCGGAGACGATACCCATATCGACTTTTAAAAAAATCCCGTCCGCCATCTTTGAATTCCTATCCGCCATCTTTGATCACGAAATAGATGTTGTATTTAGATTCGCCATCCCTTAAAACATCGGAGACGATAACCGTATTGATTTTTTAAAACTTTCCCATCCGCAATCTTTGATTTCTCATCCGCCATCTTTGATCACGATTTAGATGTTGTATTTGGATTCCCCATCCCTTTAAATATTGGAGTTGATACCCATATTGAGTTTTTAAAAAAATCCCATCCGCCATCTTTGATCACAAAATAGATGGTGGTTTTGAATTCTCCATTCCTTAAAATATCGGAGACGATACCCATATCGACTTTAAAAAAATTTCCCGTCCGCCATCTTTGATTTCCTATACGCCATCTTTGATCACGAAATAGATGTTGTATTTGGATTCACCATCCCTTAAATAATTAGAGACGATACCCATTAAAAATTTTTTAATTTTTCCCATCAGCCATTTTTGATTTCACATCCGCCATCTTGAATCACGAAATAGATGTTGTATTTGGATTCCCCATCCCTTTAAACATCGGAGACGATACCAATATTGATTTTTTTTAATTTTCCCATCCACAATCTTTGATTGCCCATCCGCCATCTTTGATCACGAAATAGAAGTTGTATTTCGATTCTCCACCCTTTAAAATATCGAAGGCGATACCCATATTCTTCGATCAAATATACCATAGATGCACAAACAACGCTGCAAAAACGGCTCCACCAAAACTACACCCACCGCGCCTACCAGTGTGGAGTTTTGATTTAGTCGCGTTAGATCGCAGCAACTAATAACATGCCGCAGTGCGTATTTAAAAATTGCAGAAATCACACTTCCCGAACTCTAAAGAAGGACGGAGTGTCATACTTTCGGTAAGTAATAATGTTATTGTCATTACTATATTATATTACTAATAAATAAGTCTTTAAATCACTGTAATAATGATGTTTAAGTCAAAGTCAAAATAAAAAACGGTAGTATAAAGCAACTAAATTCAATAAAAACTCATTGAACGTATTAATCATACTATTAGATTCCTACTTAACTTATACGAGTTATACGCCGACTCTGTTCTAATTTCAGTAGAGACGCCATTGATCTTACAAAAATGATATTTTTTTTAAATTACAAAGATGATCATCATTATTTCGTTTACGTGTTCTTACACAAGTCTTTGCTTTAAAACAATATCATTTTGCAAATATAAAACGTTCAATATTTAATAGAAGAAAAATTAAAATCGATAGGTACTTCGGAATAATTAGCGGAAAGCTGGATTTTTGCATGGGCTTTCTGTCTTTGGTTCTAAACTAAATACCTAAAGACCCGATAGATCTGTGTCAAGAAGAGATCTGCCTACAGATGTTGTTCAAGAACAAATATCAAAAAAAGTATTTTCGCAAAAATCTCCTTAAAGGTGGCTTTTATCGACAAAATAAGTCCCATGAACTTTGTAAATAGGAAAATTGTCCACAGAAATATAGTTTTTGGCAGGGAAATCGATTCTTGATATAATTGTATTAATAGTATTGAAGTACTGGGCACCTATGCATGGACCGACGTTTGTGGTTTTAAACAAAATCTGTAAAGCCGCCATCATTCCGTGAGCCCATTAACATTAAGCCGTTAACGTTATTCAAGGTCAAACGGCACAAAATAAGGGTGCTTTGCGAATATTGCGATAACGGTCACTGTTTGAATAATAGGTTGATTAATTGACCTTGAGTAATTTTTGTAGCGGCACACGGATGGATTGGGACTTATAGGATTTTGTTAAGAACTACAAATAGAAGATACATGCAGAAATCCAGCTTGCCGCTTATTATTCCGAAGTGAAATCCGTTTATAACACAGAGGGCATCAATTTTCTATTTATTTTAATTTTAGTTTTCCACAAAATGAAATTCGGCGAGAGAAATGGCGGCTTATAATAGCTCAAATAAAACATGAGATGTGAATATCGTCAAGATTTTTTGTTAGCCAAAGACAAGATGAGTTTTCACAAGTTAATAGATATAAAAGATTTTGGTGGTTTGTGTTATGCGTCACATGATGTATTTCTAATTTTTCAAAAGTCGGAAGCTAATAAGACGATTTCTCCGTACTGGCGGATGTATTAAAGAAAAAATGTGCATTTAACTACTTCTTTTCTACTATTTACTACTACTTTGTACTACTAAACAATTAAGTCTTGTCGACCTTTTATTTGGGATCAACGAACACTGTCAAATACAACCACCGAATTTTGGTCATCAAATTACGTTGATAAAGGCCGTCATTGAAAAATATTTTGACATACGTCTACACTACGCTGCAAAGTTAAAAACTGCTAAAGCGAAGGATCGATCCAAGAAACAATTGTTTAATAAGTTGGTATTATTCAAAGAGACATAAAGCACTCATACACTTAAATATGTAGTTTCTTTTTACCTCGATATATTAACCTTCTTTAATGGAGAGCTGTACTTGATGTGTAGAAGATAATTAGACGTTTGGAGTTTTCGTTCATCGAAGGATACACGACAGGTATTGAGCGTTCACGTTGATATTCTGTGAAAGGGTAATTCTTTCCCAGTCGAACAGTCCCTTCATGTTAAAGCCAGTAATATTACTCTCTGTCGACTACGAAATAGAAACACAATCCTAAAAATAATAAGGATTTATAACTTATTTTATGAAATTAATATATAAGTAACAAGTCTTTTATTTAACAACTAAGAAATACGACTGCCATTAATTAAAAACTAAATAGTTAAAAAATTAATATATAGCCTATGCGACTCGGGATGATGTAAGCTGGCAGCTATGGCCTAGTGCAGAGACCAACAGACTGGCACGCAGAGGTCTCGGGTTCGAATCCACCGCGTGCACCAATGACTTTTCGAAGTTATGAGCATATTAAACTCTTAATTGTCACTTGCCCCGTGTTTCGGAGGGCAGGTTAAGCCATCGGTCCCAGCTGTTATCAAAAATCTTTGACAGTCGTTACGGGGAACTAGTACCCTCGAACATCCTGATTCTGGTTTAAACGATAGAATATGGTTATCCCTGCGTGTTACGGAGGTCAGGCGGCAGTCGTTCTGTGGAAAAGCTAATATTCTGTCAAATCGGGTTACACTAGAAAGCGGACCTCGGGCTTCAAGACGAAAAGTTTTGGATGCAACCCGGAAAAACGCTCGGAGGATGATGATGACTTGGGATAATGTAAGTATTTTAATGATATGACACACATCCAAATCGGTTCTGGCATTTAAAAGTTATGACGGAATAAATAAACTCAAATACATACATACTTGCGTGCATACATGAACGCTATTAATATTACATTCATTTTTTGTCAGTCGTGTAAAAATAATACGAATTACAAAAGGTTTCAAGAAAGGAAGATAAGGTTTAAGATTGAATTTTATAAGAATTAAATCTTCAATTACTACTTTGTGTATTGTGTTTTTACACAATTTATGTTCATAAAAAACAACGTTATCAAATATGTATATTACCCCGTGTGCGTGTTCAAAACCCATATTTTTATAATTTACGTAAACTTGATCGGACTCAAAAACTAAATATATTCATTAACACAAGTCTACTCCATGAGTTCCCTAGTCTTGGCGAGTGAAGTTCGTACCACGCGTGTCTCTGCGCTCTGGTACGTTGAGTAATAAGCATGACGCTTTACATTGACGTTTTTTATATCAACTATTGTGGCATATAGTTAGATGAACAGTCAATGTAAAGTCTGGTTTATTATTTGGGTGGTGGAATAAACTCACGCACATAAAGTATGTAGTAGTAGGTATGTATGTACTGAGTGCCACAATTTGACGAAATTTATATTCGAGAAGGAGTATCTATGGTATATGTGATCGAAGCCCATATTGATATTTAAAATTTTCTCATCCGCCATCTTTGATTTCTCAACGCTTCGACCCTTTGGGGCCGGGCAAAAGGCTAAAAAGGCTAAAACATAATGTCGGCTAATCTCAGGAACTAGCAGTCGGATTTTAAAAATTGTTATTGCCTATGATAGCCCAATTATTCGGAAAGGCTATATAAAATTACGCCACAACTTTTAGGGGCCAGACAAAATGGTCAAACGAGAAGGGGGGGGTTGGGTCAAAGGCAAAAAAAGGCTAAACGGATAGGTTACAATCTATATGGGTGTCGTTTTCGAGATTTTCGGGACGCTGATTAATAATATGAAATTTATTTAGTGATCCAAGATGGCGGACGGGAAATCAAAGATGGCGGATGAGAAAATTTGAAATATCAATATGGGTATCGCCTTCGATATTTTAAGGGGTGGAGCATGGAAATACAACATCTATTTCGTGATCAAAGATGGCGGATGGGCAATCAAAGATGGCAGATGGGAAAATTAAAAAAAAAAACAATATTGGTATCGTCTCCGATGTTTAAAGGGATGGGCAATCCAAATACAACATCTATTTCGTAATTCAAGACGGCGGATGGGAAATCAAAAATGGCGGATGGCAAAATTTGAAAATAAATATGGGTATCGTATCTGATGATTTAAGGGATGGTGAATCCAAATACAACATCTATGTCGTGATCAAAGATGGCGGATAGGAAATCAAAGATGGCGGACGGGATTTTTTTTATAGTCGATATGGGTATCGTCGCCGATATTTAAAGGGATGGGGAATCCAAATCCGACATCTATTTCGTGATCAAAGATGGCGGATGAGAAATCAAAGATGGCGGATGGGAAAGTTTTAAAAAATCAATATGGTAATCGTCTCCGATGTTTTAAGGGATGGCGAATCTAAATACAACATCTATTTCGTGATCAAAGATGGCAGATAGGAAAACAAAGATGGCAGACGGGATTTTTTTTAAGTCGATATGGGTATCGTCTCCGATATTTTAAGGAATGGGGAATTCAAAAACATCATCTATTTCGTTATCAAAGATGGCGGATGGGATTTTTTTTAAAATCAATATGGGTATCGTCTCCGATGTTTGAAGGGATGGGGAATCCAAATACAACATCTATTTCGTGATTCAAGATGGCGGATGGGAAATCAAAGATGGCGGATGGGAAAAAATTAAAAATCAATATAGGTATCGTCTCTGATGATTTGAGGGATGGTGAATCCAAATACAACATCTATTTCGTGGTCAAAGATGGTGGATAGGAAATCAAAGATGGCGGACGGGATATTTTTAAGTCGATATGGGTATCGTCTCCGATATTTTAAGGAATGGGAAATTCAATATTATATAAAAATCTATGTTGGTTTGTTCATCATTTATAGACTCTGAAATGATAAGGGATTAAGCGCTAAGTCAGTGGTAACTTTGGAAAAGGGGCTTGGAAAATGGGAATTAAATAAAAACTCTTAAAAAGGCGATACGGAGTTCGCTGGGTCAGCTAGTACTAATATAAAGTTTGTTTGTTTGTTTGTTTGAACGCGCTAATCTCAGGAACTACCGGTCGGATCTGAAAATTATTTTTGTATACGATAGCCCAGGTATACCGAAAGGCCATAGAATATTTATCATAACGCTTTGACCCTTTGGGGCCGGGCAAAAGGCTAAACAGGCTAAAAGATAATGTCGGCTAATCTCAGGAATTCGGATTTTAAAAATTGTTATTGCCTATGACAGCCCAATTATTCCGCCACAACTTTTAGGAGCCAGACAAAAATTATAAAATGGTCAAACGAGAAGGGGGAGGGTTGGATCAAAGGCAAAAAAAGGCTAAACGAATAGGATACAATCTATATGGGTATCGTTTTCGAGATTTTCGGGACGCTGATTAATAATATAAAATTTATTTAGTGATCCAAGATTGCGGACGGGAAATCAAAGATGGCGGATGAGAAAATTTTAAAAATCAATATGTGTATCGCCTTCGATATTTTAAGGGGTGGGGAATCGAAATACAACATCTATTTCGTGATACAATATTATTTAGCGGGTCTTAGTCGCGATAATTTATTTATTTCAAGGCATAAATACCTCTGTTGAAGAGGAAGGACCGCAAATCTGAAGTAAGCAGAGTGCCGGCTTACATGCTTTATATCAAGGGAGTGACGGACAAAGTTGGAACAGTACTACAGAAATACTCCATCAAGACTGTATATAGTCCTCTCTCCAAGGTAGCACACAATCTGCGTACCCTAAAGGACGTAATTCCTCTATAAACACCACTACAAGGTTGATTGCAGTTGTGGTAGTTCCTATATCGGACAGACCAAACGAGCGATCGCTGAAAGGGTCAAAGAACATATCACAGCTGTCAAAAATCGACAAATTAATAAATCTGCCATTGCTGAGCATTTGCTGGAATCTGGACCAAACCACTGGATAGAATTACATCAACCACAAGTCTTATCCACCGATCGCCACTATTACTCCAGGATAGTACGCGAAGCGGTTGAAATCAAAAAACATAGAAATTTCAACCGGGAGGACGGATACAGACTATCGACCACTTGGAACACCGTTATCAACAAATGCAAACAACGCCGCAGTAACACAACTCATCAGTGTGTAGACGTCATAAGTGTAGTGTGTCGAAGTACCGACAGTGCGGATATAACTAAAAATATCAAAAATACAAAACAAGTGAGGGTAGCTGCCGAAACCCGCGCTTCACAAGGACGGCGCTGAGCTGACATCAGTCCCTCCGTGACCACAACCGTTGCAAGCCGGGAGAAACGTAGGAGAATAACAGAGGTATTTATGCCTTGAAATAAATAAATTATCGCGACTAAGACCCGCTAAATAATATTGTATGATGTATACAAATCGCGAAAGTTTAAAATCGATTATCTATTTCGTGATCAAAGATGGCGGATGGGAAATCAAAGATGGCGGATTGGAAAATTTTAAATAGGTAATCAATATTGGTATCGTCTGCGATGTTAAAAGGGATGGGGAATCTAAATACAACATCTATTTCGTGATTCAAGATGGTGGATGGGAAATCAAAGATGGCGGATGGGAAAAATTTAAAAAATCCATATGGGTATCGTCTCTGATGATTTAAGGGATGGAGAATCCAAATACAACATCTATTTCGTGATCAAAGATGGCGGATAGGAAATCAAAGATGGCGGACGGGATTTTTTTAAAGTCGATATGGGTATCGTCTCCAATATTTTAAGGAAAGGGGAATTCAAAAACACTGTCTATTTCGTGATCAAAGATGGCGGATGTTTTTTTTTTTTTAAATCAATATGGGTGGTATGGTCTCCGATGTTTAAAGGGATAGAGAATCCAAATACAACATCAATTTCGTGATTCAAGATGGCGGGTGGGAAATCAAAGATGGCGGATGGGAATAATTAAAAAAAATCAATATGGGTATCGTCTCTGATGATTAAAGGGATGGTGAATCAAAATACAAGATCTATTTCGTGATCAAAGATGGCGGATAGGAAATCAAAGATGGCGGACGGGATTTCTTTTTAAAGTCGATATGGGTATCGTCTCCGATATTTTAAGGGATGGGGAATTCAATATCAATATTATATAAAAATCTATGTTTGTTTGTTCATCATTTATAGACTGTGAAATGATAAGATATTAAGCGCTAAGTCAATGGTAACTTTGGAAAAGGGGCATGGAGAAAAGGGAATTAAATAAAAACTCTTAAAAAGGCGATACGGAGTTCGCTGGGTCAGCTAGTTACGTAATAAAATACATCTTTTGAAGACCTACTGAAGTACACTATCTGATTTAGTAGCTGAAACATGTGTGGGAGCCGAAAACCTACGCTCATATCCGCCCACACGTAGGAACGAGAATGACGTCGTAATATTCCACTGCAATGATATTATTGTGACGAGATTATTAAACAGCTCTCAATTTTTATAAAGCATAATGATAGAAGGAATTATGGCCTTTACTTTTTGGTTTAGTGGCAGCAATTCTTTTGTGCACCTGGCGCCTAATCCGCCATTCTATAGTTCGAGTTTGTTGTTGGCGGAGGCAGTGTGTGACTATCCCTTGGTCCTCATTTGCTTAGGCTTAGCGAAACTTCATCTAAACCCTACAACACAAGTGGTGTGGAGTCCTCTAGTTCCGTAGCGGCAGGGTCAGGCAAATAGGAATCAGATCCAGGGGGCCAATTCTGCTATTTTTATATGACATTGATATTATATTTTGAATGGATTTAAAAGCGGTATTCTGATAACCTAATGTCATTATCGTATAATTTAAAATAAACAGTTCGTCGTTGACACATACGATCTCGTTACAATTTCATTCAAATATCAGATAATTTAGAAGAATACGCTTTTTGTGACGTAAGTATGACACTGCCACTACGAGCACTTTACATATAGAGACGTAATATAAGGCGACCCGATTCTGTCAACGAGTCAGTGACTTATCACTGATATAATTAGTCTCGTGGCGCCAATGACTAGTGCGGTGCGGTGCATTTATTTTGCATTGTCGATAATTTCCCACAAAATGATTATTGTATTAACATAATTATAGTATTTTTAGCATCCTTAGATAGATATAGACACAGTAAAGAGTTTGTTATTTACTAGTATTAGTAATACTTTGTAATGTTATCTATATAAATAAAAATGAATCGCCTAATGTGTTGCTAAGCGCAAAAACTCTTGAACGGCTGAACCGATTTAGCTGATTTCTTCTGTTGTGTTTGATGAAATCTGAGGAAGGTTTTTATGGAGAGAAAAGACGTAAAATTATTTGTTTTAGAGAAATAAAGCAGAAAAAGGTCTGCCGGGACAGCTAGTTTATAATAATTATTCGTTTCGTGTATGATTTTTGGATAACTATGATAACAATGCTGTTTTATATAAAGTGAATGTTTTTTCCTACAGTTTTCCAAAAGACAGTAGTATAAAAAACATATGGATAGACCTAACTAAAAGAGAAAATTGGGTTCCTTCAAAATAAAGCGTCATGTGCTCAAAACATTTCACTGATGATTGCTTTTTGATGAAAAACAACAAGCGGTGACTAATGAGTAGTGCAGTACCTACGCTGTTTTTGCCTCGAATGGTTAGTAACAATGTGCATATTATGTACCTGCCTAATATTATTTTGTTACTATCATTACCACAGTAGTCTGGTTTAAGTTTTAACATGAAAGATGTTCAAACGAATACACATTTAATATTAAGAATCAATTTATTATGAAGAGGAAAATTCTATTGTTTAACAGTGTAGTTCCATCAAAATTATTTTTGGTGATACATATAGATATAGTTTGGTGGAATTCACGTAACCGACATAAACTCTTAAGATTAGAATTTATCGTATTTTCTACCTTTCAGATGGATAAACCAAACGAGCAGCTTCAAATTTACTTCAAGAAAATGCATCAGAAGTTGCTTCAAACTCACTTAAAGAAACTCAGCCACCGGAAGTTAATACGAAATTAATTCATTTTAAAAATCAATTATATCACTTTGTAAAATAATAAAATAAATAAATTTAATGTAATAATCTTTTTTATTCCCATTTCAATCTACCCGTACTGCTATGTAGTGCCTCGACTTGACCTCAAGCCGAACTATCTTGCGTATTTCCTACTTGCGGGGCCATCTAATATCATCATCATCATCACAATATTACAGTCCACTGCTGGACATAGGCCTCCCCCAAGGTGCACCACAAAGCACGATCTCCTATTTTCTGCATCTAGTCACTGCTAACTACCTTCCTTGGGTCAACAGTCCTGCTTGAATATATTAGATTATTTAAAACTAGCTATTTCCCGCGGTTTCACCCGCGTCCTGAGGAAACTACTTCGCTTACCCGGTTAAGTTATAGCCTAAGTTACTCCTTAGTACATAAGCTATCTGCCAATGAATGTCCCGTCAAAATCAGTCCAGCCGTTCCAGAGATTATCGAGAACAAACAGACAGGCAGACAGACAATAATTTTAAAAAATGTCATTTCGGTATATGTACCGAATATACATCCAAATGCGTTTAGAAAAAAGCAGTCATTTTAATATTACAAACAGACACTCCAATATAGATTGCATTCCTCAGTTGCACCAGAATATTAAAGTCACAATTAAAAGCTTACTGATGCCATTAAACCATACAACTATGGTTCTGGTGTACAAATAATAGTTCATGGGAAAATAATCCTAAATGGAATGACCAAACGGAAACATGAATTGACGTTTTTATTAACTGTTAATGATCTATCGATGATTTTTTTTTTCGCTTCTCATGCTCTGAAAGTGCTTATTTTGTGCAGGATATAGGCTGCACAAAATCAAATTTTGTGCACAAGTGCATTACGTGTCTACTCATAAATGTATATCATAAATGTATTAATGTATATTAAGGCAAAGAAAATGAGCCATACAGCCTAACACAATAAGAAGTTCATTGATAGAATTTGTTATTTTATAATATTTACTTTAATTTATTTTCATTAGGTATGTGTTTTTAAGACATAAAATATATTAAATTTTAAATTCAAGTATGGTAGGTTTTTTAATTAATTTAAGAAAATTATTATTACAAGAAATGTTATGTTATACTACTGTTTTATTTCCTCGCAATCGAAGTGAAAAGCAGAGTTTATAACTCGTCCACAAAACCATTTTATCCTCGACATTACTATCAGCCCTCGCCTTCGGCTCGGGCTGCTAAGAGTTTCGGATAAAAATGATTCGTTTTGTGCACTTGTTGTAAAATCTACTATTAATGAACTTTTTATTTTGACACTTGATTTTGGACCATAGTTTTTTTTTGTAAAGTTACCTGCGGACTACAGTTGTATGATTTTACGGTATTGAAAGCAAGTACCTATTGAAAAACGAAAATACTTTAATCGATATCGATAGAAAGCATAAAGTCATTATAACGCAAGCCCTAGCGATCGTGTTCGGAACCTCTTCGAAATACTTCGGAGTAGTTCGGAGCGATCACACCTCCCCCCGCACCTCGACTAGCTGACAGAATAGTTTTCTTTTAAATTCGCATAAGTGCTCGTAGCACTGACATGATATCGAGACTATATTTATTTAGCAGAATTGGGCCCCAGATCCTATTTACATTGTTCAAAGAAATATGGGCGTAAGCATGGTTCTCTTGTATGAAAGCATGATATTCGCTAGTCATGGAGTAGGTAATAACAACCAAGTACTAGTAAAAATAGATTTGGCAGACGAAGGTCCCTGCTGGCAATTCAACTAGATCTCAAAAAGGGTGTCGTTCAACTGTAGCCAGTTCGAAATTTGGCAAACTGCAAAGTATTTTTCTAATTATGCGCTGGATAATTATTTTTAATACTTACTCGGCTATGACGTCGAGGTTGGAACTTTATATTTATTTTATTTGAGGAATGTTGTATTCAGACGTGAGCCAAAATATTTATATTTAGTAGACCGTAGATCGCTTGCTTTCTGTTACATGAAATTTTAGCTGCCCGAACAGCATCATGACTTCGTCTCAGAATTCACTTGCGATTAAATATAGAAAGAAAGGTCTTTTTAATTTCGTATCCAACCGCATTATACACACTATGCTTGGTTTAGTAGCATACCAATCAAATAGAAATAGTAGAATATAAATACCTTACGACAATGTAAATGAAAGCAAACGCCAATAAATATCGTGTAACGAATTAACTCTATAAATCCAGTGCGTATAGCATAATATGTAATGACAATGAGTGTCTCCGCCTACCAATATATTGTAATGACAGTGAAGTCTATGGATAGAGTACCTAATGAGGGGCCAATATTTGTTTACAAAAAGTGCATTCTCATGTCAGTATATTCACTGATTGCTGTGAAACAACCCGTATTTTTACATATTGGTTCTTACGTAATTTCTTAATATTCAGAAAAATTGTTCAGCCAATCAGCGTTGGGATCTGTTAGGTGCCTGAGAAGAAGTCAAGAGCAGAACTGAATAAAGAGGTTAGAAATTATAAGTGAGCCGGACTCGCGAGCCACTCATATGAAATATGAGATCATACTTCAGTTGCATCCAAGACTTTCGCCATGCAGTCCGAGGTTTTATAGTCTACCCAGATTCGACAGCATATTAGCAGTTCTACAGAGCGACTCAGCGATAATCCTTGGCTAAATCTAATGTGATTATATTCAAGAGTTCTGACTCATCATAACGACTGTCAAAGATCTTCATGACACCCGGCAGAAACGATACTTAATACGCACATAACTTCGAAAACTCAGTCATGCTGGCCGTGGGTATTAACCCGATACCTTTTGTATGACTGTCTGTTTGTATATCCACTAAGCTATCGCTGTCCCTTCTTATTAATCATAAGAGCATAAAATATATTGGTATTTATACCTACTCAAGTACACATAGTACTCTGAGCTAACAGTGCTTCGATTGGCGGAGTAAATATTATAGCGCCGTATTTTATGTGCTTTATATAATTATTTACATTGTATTGTTCGCCGTAAAACGTTATATGGGATTCTTTGAAGAAATAGAAGGTTGCCTACCTGGCTGTATTTTATTGAATGCTACTTTGGGCATAACTCTGGGAGATCTGAATCGTTTTGGACCATACTTTACTGTGAATAGTTCTTACAAAGTAACAGTTTTAAATTGGTTCAGGGTGTTATAAAGCCAGCAAGGACTGATACTTAGAACCACATTTTTCATTATCAGATAGCTCCCAGGCAGAATATCGAAGGGTATAACTAGTTACCTAGTTTCTGCAAAGAGCATACGCGCATCTATTTCACCGATAATTTATCTGACGATATTATTATGCTTCCTACAATAATCGCGCAAGTTTGTCAGGATGAATGGATTTTATGCACAAACTACTGAACGGATTTTGATGTGTGTGTAGTTTTCTGTTACAATGAGGGCAAAATAGCTGCTTACCAGGTACTCAAGAGTTCTGCCTATGTCCAGAATAGACTTGACGCCGCTGCAGACGACGAGAGTCTTGCTACGTCCAAGCTCGTTCAGATCCGCTGATATATCCAACGTGCTCTCACCTTGACGGTGAACCCCACCTGCCAACCAAAACACATCCTTAATCATTACAATAGTAGACTAGCTGTTAATAACGCGAGTCCGGCAAACGTCGTGCGTTGGCCGACTAGGTGAGAAAAACCATTATCGTTGCCCCCTTAGCCATCGGGAACACCACGACGTGGACGCACTCGATTTGTTATGGTGGTATGGGCAGATTGAACAATTTACAAAGCGGCTAGTTACCACATAGTCAACCTGCCCCATACAATTTTGCATAATAATATGGAATTAGTGCGATATTTTTTAAACCCAAAGAGCTCGTTTTAGGACGATGCCAACGTATAAAAGAAAATAATATCACTGAGCATATACCATACCTAAAGATGTATTGGATAGAGAATGTCAACAAGTTCTTTTTGATAATCCCACAGCAAAAGAATTTGCTATTCCGTATAAAACACTCTAACGCCATATAGTAAATAATATGAGAAATAAATTAAAAAGCAATCCGGGACTGCCGAGATCACAAATGTTTTTGGAGTGCGTTGGCTACGCAAAAATTTACAAATATTAAGTAACGAGGAAAATTTTGCATTGGAAAATTACCCAAAGTGAGCTGCTAATATTTGTTAAGGATTAACACGTTATGAGTCATGACAATTTGCATAAGGGTTCGCGAAAAAAAAAATTCTGTAGCATGGGAGAGAAAAGGGATTACTATTGAAGAATTGCAGAGGAATTTCCTTAAACGTCATCCAGCTCTCTCTATAGGTACCATCTTCTCAAGCTATTTGTGTTTTGTTTCAAAAACTTATTTTTACGTTCCATTATAATGTTACTTTTTTTTTTATTTTGGATTATTTTGTTGCTCAATTAAGTTGTTGAGTGGGTTGACAGTCTATTTTCCTAAATAAAAACAATAATTGCACACATTTGGTATTTTTTTATCCTATTTTTCTTATTCATTACTTCTCAGGTCAAGGTTGACCTGGGTAAGTTGACTTATCACTAGGGGTAGGTACCCCTAGTGATAAGTCAACTTACCCAGTTACGGGGTAGGTTGACTCGTTTTCCCATTCTATAAAAACGAGCGTTTACACGATATTGTAATTGGTAGCAAGTTAATTGTAACTTTTGCAAAGCTTAATAATGTCACTATTAACGAAATTGCGTTTTATACAAATAACCACCAAAACAATAAAAATAAAAACGTTTAAACAAAAAATTGGCCAACCATCCTCGGTCTCCCCTACTTACATTTCAAAGTAACAAATCATAAATGAGTAAAGCAATAAAAAATCATATTGGTACGATTTTTTTGGCTCTGCCTACCGACGGGAAAAAGGCGTGAGTATATGAATGTATGTAGTTATGATCATCATCATTGTAATAGCGTTATCCTGGTAGCATCCAATTCTTTGGGTTTGGGTTGTTACACAGATTTAAGAGAGCTTTTTCACAAAGTGACTCCTGACTAACCTCAGCAACCCGCGGGTCATCATCGTAATGTGTATTGAATTACTTCTTCTGACTGACTGATCGCACAGCCTCACTGAAGCGAAAATATGAATTTTGACAGTCTGTTCCTTTTATGACGTTGTTCAGGTAGAAACTGACTAAGAAAATATTTTTTATATCCCAAAGGGTAAAATTATGGATTCAAGTACAAAAATAAAGATACGTAATAAATTGTTGTGCTCATGAAATATAGATTTATCGTAGATAGGAATCGAACCTATGGCCTCTGCCGTACTGATCAGATTCACAAACGACATCAAGATACGACACAATTACAATTATAAAGCGGATTCAACGTGAAGTCAAATTCAGGACAACAATTTCTAGATCATATAAGTACATTTTTATACTTTGTGGAGATTGGAATGGCGACCACTTCTACGTCATTCGTGTCGTAAAATATTATCGTCGATACTATCGTCACTATCCACGCATAACAGCGAATAGGTTCAAAAAATTGAAAATCACGTTCCCTTCTCGTCCTGTTTGCATAGCTGCCACTAAAGTGACGATAACAGGAGATGTTGTCAAAATCCGTCGCGTGATTTACACCCCAGGTGAATCACAAGTAAGCCTCCCTCCTTTCCCCGCAGCCATCCTTCCTCTTCACGTGTTTCCCGTATCTCGTCGCTTTTTTATACTTACAAACTTCCTTCCCGCTACACCGAACAATCCTAGCAACTAAAACGATACCTCGTAAAACTAAGTTTTACTTCAAATGCGTTAAAGAACTTGGACAATATATATCTTGAATTGTTTGAGCATGTTTGAGATGCTCCAAGATCGCTAAAAACTTAGTAAAATAAAACTTTCCAGTATAATGCCAGTCGATACTGAGCGAAACGCTGCAAAGTCAAAATTACGTACGTCTACAACTGTGTGTAATATAATGTTGGGAAAGTATTTTGTCACAGGAAGCTGGATTATTACATCACTGATCCCGAACTAGCGCGCAGTCCTCGAACCGACATACTTTACTGAAGTTCTGCGTATGCATAATGCTGTAAAGTGTGCTCAGTGGGATATCTAATATCAAGGTGTATATCCCCAATATAAGCTGTTCTATTTAAGTAGCCTGTTCAAACATAGACCTACTTAAAATAGAAATAGCCAGCCACACGTGTGTTTCTAACTGCGCAGTCTACCCCTACCACATTTACTTCCAAATGATGAAATAATAAGAAGTCGATCGCGTCGATATATTTCGCGGCCTACTGCGCTATCGTTTTATTGCGGCTCATAAAATTAAGCACCAGTACTTAAAGGGTTTTCCTCCGTAATGTGGTTCATCCAAGTAATGATTAAAACTCTGCCTTCAGTCAAACAGTTAAGTTACGCATCAATCTTGGCTCCTCTGAGGCAACTTACCTAGCTTTAAAAGTAACTAAAAGAGAAAGAGACGAGAATAGTCTACGGTAACTACGGTTTGTTCTGATGTTTGTTTGTTTTGCTTTTCGTGTGAGTGTGTGGCCAACTCCTGTTCTGATTAAATTCATGGTCAATAAAATTGCAGAGACATTTTTACTATTTGAGTATCAGTCTGCGCCTGTGTACCTTTATATTGCTTTTATAGTACAAATTTCAATTTTACAATGTGTTTTCGCATTAAATCCTTAATATTTTCTTAAATATTTACATTATTTTTGTATGCTTTTTTAATTAACAACAATTAGTTTTTTTTAATAATCTTAATAACAATTATTACGGGTAACTACTGTATGTACGTAGTACAAAGTAAGGTGCCTAATCAACTAAACTTAAACTAAAATTAAATGCATAATTTAATACAAAGTGTGGCCTCTTCTGTTATTGAGAACTTGCTGGCATTAGAATCGATGAGATTGTTAATGTTATCCTGCGGCAATCGCTCCCAATGAAATTTTAGTAAGTCCATCAGTTGTTGGGTTGTTGTTACTCCATCCAAGTCCTTTAAAACACGTCTCTGGGGCATGTCCCATGCATGCTCGATGGGGTTGAGGTCTGGCGATTGTGCAGGCCAAGGCAATACCAGGATGTTTTCCCTTGCCAAGTACTCCCGTGTGTGCAAAACTGTATGCGAACGCGCATTGTCATGCATCAACATGAAATCGGAGCCAAGCGTTTGTGCGAATGGACGGACATAAGGCCTTAGAACATCCTTAAAGTAATTTACAGCGTTCATGTTACCATTTCCAAAAACGAGCTCAGTTCGTCGTTCTTCATAATACCCGCCCATACCATAACTGTTGAGCCGTTGTATAGATGCACTTCCTGAACACACCTATCTTTCAGTATTTCCAGGATGACGATACACCTTACCCTTCTAGTATCAGGCTTGAACCCAAATCGAGACTCATCGCAAAATAAAATTTTATCCCATTGTTCCCGGGTCCATGTAATGTGTTCCCTACACCATTCATTTCGACGAGCGCGATTCCCGTTACGTGTCGGTGGGCACCTAATTGGCCGCACAGTTTGGCAGCTAACAACAACACCACTTGAATTTTGTAGCCTTAAACCTATCTCTCGGGCGGTTAACATCGGCTGGCGTCTTGCAGTCAGTTGTATGTATCGATCTTGCCGTATGGTTGTACACCTACCTCAACCTAGGTGCTGCTTAGCAGGATCTCCCGTGTTAGTGTAACGCTGATGAAGACGGCAAATAACGCTTCTGTTGATACCAAAATACCGAGATACCTGAGATTGACTTCTTCCCGCTTGCAACATCCCTACAGCTCTTTGCATTTCATCTGCGTTCAAATGACGTCGCTCCATGACGTAAGAAATGTCTCAAAATCCAAATTTGTTCACAACTTTTTCAAATTATTGTTTAAATCATAAAATTTATACAGAATACTAAATTTTAATAAGCAAAGAAAAAGGTACTTATAAAATTCGAACAAATGCATTCGCTTTTGAATTTGTGAAAAAAAAACAAATATGATACTCAATTATTTTTTACAACCAGCCAGTTTGTCCTCTAGATCAAAAAAGTTTACATAGGTATTAACTACTTGGTAAGAAATGATATAATAATTGATAAGGTAATAATTTTAAATAGTATGTGTTGCTTAGACTTTTTTGATGTGTGTATATTATACAAATATTCTTGAAGTAATGATAGATATGAAGTAAAAGTACCACCTTTATTCGTTTATTTAGAAAATGTTTTAATTTTAGAACTAATCTTCATGAGGACGTATAAAAGAAGGTTTGAACCACTAAGCACTTAAGCACTAACTATGTCTCGCGGAAAAAGTAAAGTTACCTACAGTGCTTTTTGGACTGTCCATTCCGCAAAAGAAAAGCGGGTTTTAAGGCCCTAGTTTAGCAATGCCTTTATAATAAATTGTCGACGACACGATAACGACGAGACGGCTCTCGAAATTCGCCATTTTCGCCTCACCCAACCCTCCTATGACGTTGTGAAGTGCCGAAATAGCGTAATCCATTTGTATCTATCCTATCGTGCACTAACCATTCCGTTTCTTGCTGCCAAACTTTATCCAGACTGACGTTCATTTAAATAGTTGGAAATGGAATAAGTCTTGCGCCGTTGATGATAATCTGCAAGCCTAGTATTATAGTAATATTATAGTAGAATTCGTTGTTAATTACATCGCAAGTTCGGCACGCCAGGCGATGCGAGTGGCAGTAATGAATGCGCCAGCAAAACGCTGAATCCAACCGTGATATCGTTGAAATTCATTCGTACATATACAAGCACAGCTAATTGAAGTGCTCGCGGTGTTTACGATGATTGCCACACCGCGTACCGTGACTTAGCACCTCCTTGTACGAGACTGGCGTGATCATAATCTTGTTTAGAATCATTTAACCGCTCGTAAATTTCACCCTCCATACAATATAATCAAATAAAAATACAATTAAGTGTAATTTTGCGTTTCATATGATTTCGGACGGTTTAATTAACATTGTCATTTCATTTAAATCATAGCCGTAAATAGGTTCGTTAGCGTTCATAATGCCATTTGAATAGCGTTCGCATTACAATAAAGATGTTCAGATGTCTGCGGCAGATTAAAGCCACTGGAACGAGCTTAGCGCAGTAACAGAAAGGTGACAACAAATAACAGCACACATTAACGCTTATAGACGCTGTTTAAGACACTCGTATCATCTTCGAAATGTGTAAGGAAGCAGGCGACAATTTTCTATCTATACTACAACATTCCGAACCTATAACAATTCAATGATCTGCATTGCTCGTAAAGTTGTAAATATTTACACGTTAATTCCTTGGTGAAATAGCAATTACCACCATCATAAATTATTTATATAAATATATAATTTCATAACATAAAGCTACGACCATCGTAGACAGCTATATGCTATATAAAATGTTGTAGTTGTCTAATGTTTCCTGCAAACATCCCACTTTGGAGTAAAAAAGTCTAAAGGCTTCGTCATCAAATAACAGACCTACACAAAGAGCACAATAACTAAAGACATTTCCTTGAAAGACGAAAGACCCATAAAATGCCAGGACTATACAACAATACATTTATCATGGACATAAAATAATTCCTAGTTAGAGTGACGGTTTTTAGGATGCCACAACACATTCTATTATGTAAGGCCCCTTGTCAAATCCTCGTTATCAATTCCAACTTATACTTTCAACACAAAGCAGAGAGCCTTAAAAGGTATAAAACACAATATGGCGGATGTTCTGCATGTTTTGTTGGTGTCTTGCAAGTTGTAAGGTGTAATGGGTACCGCTGTTACGCAACAGAAAGCTTTTTACCGACAAGGGCCTGTATCCGGACGGAAACTACATATTTGGGATGTTTTATGTCGTGGTGCCCGTTGTGTGAATTCAGGCTTGTTCTAGAACCTGCCTGATAGCTTTAGTTTTAGATTTATTTACCTTAAACGAAGATTGGTGTAACTGGTAAAAAAAAAGGTTTATCAAACGATTTCAAAGATTTTTTGTTTTGTATACAATATACCGCTATATGTTTTGGTACAATAAGCAGGTAGTTACTGCAGCTTATTATAATATTTCCAACGTAGTGCAAGAATAAATTTATATTTCTGAAGTGGACAAAGGTCGCCTAGAACTTCCTATCATCCTATCTCCTTCCTATCATCATTGAAATGAAGCCCAACTAGATCAAAGCATCTAGCTAACTAAACGTTTATTACATATTAATATGCTTTGGACATTAGTAGAGGCGTGGTGACTACTTTAACCACAATATTATAATTTGTGCAATCTAATTAAATCAAGATATGGGGTTAATTGAGGTTGCGTTCATAGCAAATTATTGATGAAATTAAATGGTTCTGCCTCCCTGCCAGGACATTTTAGGGCATATAATAATCATTCGGCGCCTAAAACATTTATTTTGAAGGGGAATCAAATTTTCAGTATACCTACATATGTATCTTGTAGACGAGATATTTTTGTTCATCCATCGACTCCAAATATTTAAAGAAAAAGTAAACGTTAATTGATTTATCAAAATACTATAGAATATTAGCTTAATAAAACGTTAACCTCGATGATTGACGGGTGTATTCCCAGGACCAATAAGATGGTCAAATGTACAAGCGAACACGATTTTGCCGTAATTTTATAAAGTAACTCCTAAGTAATTTATCATCCTTACAGCACACAGGGGAAATGAAGGCTTGCTCTATTCATAATAGAATTCAAGCTTGGAAATAAAGATGGTAAACTTTTAAAAATAAGTCTCTTCGGAACCTACCTACTTAAAGACTTCTTACTTAGATTCTCTTTTCGTAATCTAACTGCATTAATAATGAAGACACTTTTATTTATTTTGCCGAGCTTGGATATAATATTTAGGTTTTTCTTTTATTAGACATTTGAGAATAGTGGTATGCTTCCCTGTTTTATACAATGTGTTGATCTGCATTTGCAAAATATTTTAGTATACAATATAGACAGTCAAAGTCAAAGTCAAAATCCTTTATTCATTTGGGTCACAATGTGACGCTTATGAACGTCAAAATAATAAATTCATCAAATAATTACTTAAAGACTCTATATTTACATTTACTGCCACGTTCGCAAAGCAAGGGCGTAGAACCATGAGAAAGAACGGGCAATAAAACTCACGGTCACTCTTTTTCATCGCCAGGTTTTGCATAATACACATAATTTACATTTTGTAAGGTGCTGCAACTGTTACACCTTCTATATCACTTGTATATATTTACTGTACTTAATAATAGTCAAGCATAATTCTTAATTTTAATTTTGATGTTCATTTAGTTAGCCTCCTCAGAATACACATGGTGAAACAGAAGCATCCACTTACATAATATATATACCTAATAATGCAGGCAATCCGCGAAAGTGATCAGAACCATGATGGAAAGAATGCAGTTAAATATTAAAATGTAATACCAGACCGCAAGACTGTCATCGACCAGTCATCGTAAGTAGCACCCGTTTACGAGTATGACGCATGTGCCTGCCATCATCCCTCTCGCCATATTAGAGATGACATTTTAGTGAGCATGACGACAACGGTATACGAACCGGCAGTAAGAAACAATATATTGGTATACTGACCATGACCGCCAATTACCTCCATTTTCAGATCATTATTATTAACATAAATTAGTGGAACGCGTGAAGGAATGCAAATGTAGAAAGAATTTTGTGAAGGTGACAAATGAACAATGATATGATCAGGGATAAATAATGTTAAACTACATTCAACAAATCATAAAAATATCCAAATCCTGCAAAAATCATGTGTTCACAAGGCACCTCCACTCAACATCTCACTTATCAAAACTAGAATTTAACAAATTTATATAACAATTATATTAAACGGTCAGAAAATAAAATAATCTTGAGCTTAACAAGCCTAAGCCTATCCCCATGGTGTCTTATCATTTAAAAATTCCTTAATAGTGTAATAACCCCTTTGTAAAAGAAAGTTCCTGATTGTCCGTTTGTATTTGTGCATGGGTAAATTCATTATTTCAAGAGGCAATTTGTTGAAAAATCGTATACCAACCCCCGCAAATGAGTTCTGAACTTTAGGTAGACGATAATTAGTTCCCACCAGTTTATGCTTATTCCTTGAGTTCACTTTGTGCAAATTACTATTTTTGCGGTATAGAATTAAGTTTTTCTTGATGTACATTAAGTTAGCATATATATATATTGCGATGCAACTTTCAATATATCTACTTCTTTAAATTTATCACGAAAAGAATCTCTAGCACCTAACTTATAAATTGCACGTATGGCCCTCTTTTGAATGTCAAAAATAGTCTGTATATCAGAAGCTGTACCCCATAACATTATACCGTAAGACATTACGCTGTGAAAATAACTAAAGTAAACTAGTCTAGCAGTATCTATATCTGTTGATTCCCTAACTTTTCTAACTGCAAACGCTGCAGAACTAAGTTTTACTGCGAGACAGGATATTTGGGCGCCCCATTGAAGCTTACAATCTAAAGTTACACCTAAGAATACGGTTGATTCAAGTAGTTGAATTGTTTCCTTATTTAAAATTATATTAGTAGGAACACTTTTGACATTAGGCAAAGAGAATTTAATACATTTGGTTTTGCTAGGGTTGAGTACCAAATTATTTGTCGAAAAAAACAATCTAACACATATGCAAGAGTGTTATTGACGGTATCAAAGTTATTTGAATTGCGATCAACTTTAAAAATTAGTGATGTATCGTCGTCAAACAAAACAATATCACATAAATTTTGAACAAAGAACGGCAAATCATTAATATATATTAAAAAAAGAAATGGACCGAGAATAGAGCCCTGTGGAACGCCCATTCCCACTGGCAAACCTAGAGACCTACTCCCATTAACATCTACATATTAAATTCTATCTCTGAGGTAGTAGGAGGATTACAGTATAATTATTCACCTAAAATTATTTTAAACAGTGTGCGATGATATAAATCCCTATTTTCATTCAATGTTACTTAGATAGTAAATCAAAATAAACTGTTAAATCGTGCAAAATAAGATTGTATCGCGCAGTCACTGTAGGCACGTGGGCTTGTGTGTGTTAGGCACCTGAAATGGCGATCAGCTGAGCGGCGGCGGCGCTCAATACACCGAGTTAATTTTCAAAGTGCATGACACCGAATTTTTATTTTTTATTTTTAGTGACTTGTCTTTTTCATGTATTTGTATTCAGTTATAGTAGTATATTAAACCCTTAAAATATTTTGCAAATGCAAATCGACGAGATCAGCGATAAATTGGTATTACAACTGAAATTGATTAATTCCTAAGGTTTACCACTGTGTGTAGGTGCCAGCATGTGGATATAAGAGCAAATTATACAATATCTTCTTTTTACAAAGGCGTGTGCTAAATATCAGTGATACCATACGGATATGGGGAAGAAAGACAAATTACCCTTGCCCTCTTCTACATCTCCTGCTATATAATAGGCTCTTCCCTCTTTATAAATTATTAAGAGTCTATAGGAACGGAAGAACAGATAGTACTACGCTTTAACTTAACGTTTCTGTCTCATCCTTAACACATTTTGTGTTAGAGCAATTAATGATCGACGTCACCTATTCAGAGATTCAGACTAGTTAATGAAACAATAATTTTGTCCAAATAAGTTCTTACGATTTTCGTTACTGATTACCAACCTGGTTGCTATATTAATATCACAGTGCTAATTCAGCAACATGTTTTTTATACCGAACTCTCCGTACTTGAAATATATATGTTCAGATGCAGACATATTGAATCTAAGGCAGGTGAAACGTCCGCACGTTCTTCGCTTCTGTAGCGAGTACAATAAAATTATACGATTTCACTTCGCTCGCTCTCAATGTGGCCGATTTCATAATAATTCATTGCTCTCTTGCTACACTTATTTTTCAGACAGTTGCAGTTTGGTGAATGTACTATGCCGAAAAGAACTACTTTGCAGATTCTCTTAGTTTAGAACACACGTACTTTTGTTGCCAGTCAATGTTAAACGGTAATTAAGTATCAGATGATGACGTCCTGATCTGCCGAGGCAAGATTTGAGAAATATGCCTAAATGGCATATTTTCTGTTCGTTTATGTGAAAAACGTGACAATGTTGCTCTGTTCAGGCAAGGCAAGTTCCAAAGAATATGCATATATGGCAATTATAGGTAGTAGAGCCTTGCTGATTTCACCATGAATGGTCCGGCTCGACCGAGGAAGTACTACCCTCTCACAAAAAATCGACGTACCAGTACCTAAACTGTTGCGTTTTGTTCGGTGAGTGAGAGTGCTGGAGGCCCTATCCCCTATTCTTTATCCCTCAACTCACTCCTTCTCTTATCCCTTTTCCCAACCCTAAGGGGCGGCAACGCACTTGTGACTCCTGTGGTGTTGCTTGTGTCTATGGGCGGCGGTAATTGTTTACCATCAGGCGAACCGTCTCCTCGTTTGACGCCTATTAAAATAAAATAAAACATACAAGACGACTTAATATATCACTAAATACTCCCGTCAAGCTTTGTCGAGAAACAGTAGCCGAAGAAACAATTGTTCCACATTGTCTATTTAAATGAGAATGAAATGCCTAAATTTGATAAAACAAGCACGCAAAAAATAGACTCTAAGGCACGTTACCTATTCCACCGGTAACAAACACAGGTATGTCAGCCAGCTCAGCGGCAATGATCGTTCCCGCGACGGTGGTGGCGCCATCTAGTTTCGCTGCTGCTATCGGCGCCAGGTCTCTGCGAGATGCCTTCACCACGCCTTTGGCTTGAGCCAAGTAACGGATCTGGTCTTCCGTAAGCCCGATTGTAAGTTGACCCTTGAGGATGGCTATCGTCGCAGGGATTGCGCCCTGGCAAAATAAAACAATACTTAATGACGAAGCTAGTAAAAGCCATGGTACATTCAGCAAGTAACGGCACAGCTCCAACCCTCCCTGGGTTAGAGCTGTGCCTATAACTTCTCATTTAAATTTGACCATTAAATCTTATGTTGTATAATGTATTTCATATTGTCAGTATATTATTTTAGGCATTATTTTGTCAATCGCTTGTCAACACGTTTGGCGGTAACTAGTACCTAACTCAAAACAGAGCCGTACTACACAGCAGCTGTGTGCCGTTATTGCGCCGGTACCTACAGCTACAGTGTGTACTTTAATATAAAAAAGTGCATTATCCAAAGACTTACTTTAAACTTCAGTAGCTAAGCGTAGTTTTTTATCTCTCAGAAGTTTCTCGAACTTACCCGTTCTCTAATGATATTTTCAACTTGTATAGCTGTCTCTAAGTTTTGTGGATAAGGCATTCCATGTGTAATAATAGTCGATTCGAGAGCGACAATCGGTTTGTTTTCAGCCTTTGCATTTCGGATCTCTTCGGAAAAAACGAACGGGGGAGCTGTCGAACTATACGCCCTCAGATAAAAGGCAGCCAAGCGTGAACCTCTCCGCACGTACTTCAATATATACGCCATCTCGTACCCTAAAAATAGAATTGAGTTCATTAGTGGATGCTAAAAATACTCCGAGTGGTATTTAACGGGAAATGCTCGAGATAAATCGAGTGAAGTAATATTCTTCGACGCCGGTACTTCGAGATTTTGCTCTCTGTTACAGACACAAGCTTTAATGCGGTGTCAGTAGAGCTTACATCGGAATATTAATTTACGGAACTGGTTACTTTTAGATCCAAAAATAGATTGAATTTAAATTAACACTAGGTTCGTTGTACAGCGCCGTTCACACACCTGACAACGCAGCAGGGGTAGGCCTCCCCCAAAAAGGACTGAAAACGGTTGGATACGGCCGGCTCAAGATCACTTGGAGGAAGTCTATGTCCATCAGTGGACGTTTATAGGTTGATAATGATGATTAGGTACATTAGTACTCGTCATAAAGAATTACAACAAGTAACATAAATAACATAAAATTAGTTGTACAACAGGACGGTCTCATCGCCAATGCGATTTCTTCTAAAAAATAGTACATAATTATGTAGTTGTATAATATCTGAAATGAATAACAATTTACAATGCATCTTCTTTCTCTTAGCGTTATCCCAGTCTCAGTCTGGGGTCCGCTTTCTAGTCTAACCGGATTTGGCTGAATATTAGCTTTTCCACGGAGCGACTGCCTGTCTGACCTCCGCAACCCGAAGGGTAGCGATATTCCATGGTTTAGACTAGTGTCAGTTTATTTAGAAGGTACTGACGCCCTGTAACGACTGTCAAAGATCTTCATGACAACCGGGACCGACGGCTTAACGTGCTCTCCGAGGCACGGGACAAGCGATAATTAACAATTCAATACGGACATAACTCCGAAAAGTTATTGGTGCGCGCCGTGGATTCGAACCTGATACCCTCTGCATGGCAGTCTGTTGGTATATCCACTCGGCTATCGCTGCCTTTTTACAATGACAATAACAATTTACAATGCATACAGATCAAATTAAAATCCTTGTTCATTTGCGAGCTTTAATTATATGTTGGCAAAGCACAAAGGCAGAGACCGTTAGTGACATTTACAATAACATTGAATAATTTGCCTTTGTGCGGTATGCACATAAAGCAATGTTAGTGGAATAAAGACGAATTATTTATGCATGAAAGTCCAATTACAGCGGGGCGTAGGTGGGTGTACTTCGACACTTTTGACGAAGGCTATCTGTCGGGGCTCAGAGCTTGCCAACATTAATCAACGTCCAACATCACGGCTCTCATTTATGCCTCTCAAATTTCACCTGTGTGTTGCGGTGACACATAACACCTTTGTTATATCTTACTCCTTTGAAAGCATTGTATTCTCGCCTTTATAATTTAAGGCTACATTTTTACGATGTGTATATAGCTGTGTGGAATGTCTAGACGGCTGTAATATCAAGCTGTATCGACTAGACCAAAGTATTATGGTATGACGTTAGACTTTAGCCACTTGATAAATAGTTTTCTATCTTGATTCCTCCGCTATAGACATAAACTATGTATGTAAACTAAATTCCACGTGGCGTGGGATCGTCGGATAAATTATTGATTGCAAGCTTGTTGCAAGCGGACCGCATACTTCCCTATCAACGCGAAGGAGTTATAATGCCGTCATCGCGTAGCAACGCCTGTGTTTAGAACTCAACAGCTGTTTCCCCAACAACGGAACTGTCCTGTTTGCTTATTGTATCAAGACATTTGTCAAGACAAAGTTTTGTGTTATATTTTTCTCTTTAATACTGTTTTTACACAGCATCGTTATTTATTTACATCAGCTTATCGCCTCCTGTATTCTATTTTAGGTAAGAATTTATTATATTATACGCAATAGCCTCCTCGGCCGATGTTTACCGTCTAACTACGTAGGTTTCAGAGGAAAAATGTTTCCATTACGATCTTTGTAACGTTGTTCAGTTTGTTTTACAAGTAAATGGCGTAGTTAGCCGTTATGAAAAACATTCAATAAATTTAGATGTTACGTCTCTTTCAATTTATACAATGATGCAATTTTGTAAAGCGCTCGCCGCTTTTATGGAACGTGAACCAAAAAAATACATAAATAATTTCAACGTGATTGAAGTAAATATAGCATGGGCAGCGATAGCCCAGTGGAGAGACCGACAGACTGTTACGCAGAGGGTCCGGGTTCGAATCCACGGCACGCACCAATGACTTTTCGGAGTTATGTGCGTATTAAATTGTTAATTATCGCTTGCTAAACGGTGAAGGAAAACATCGTGAGGAAACCTGCATGTCTGAGAGTTCTCCATAATGTTCTTGAAAGACATGTGAAGTCTGCCAACCCGCACTAGGCCAGCGTGGTGGACTATGGCTTTACCCTTCTCATAGTGAGAAGAGGCCCGTGCCCAGCAGTGGAACAGTATAAAGGGCTGTTGATGATGAAGTAAATATGTATCAAATTGCAGTATAAATGGGTGTGGTTTTCTTATCATCTAGTTCAAAATCTGATTATGTATGAAAATCCTAAGCTGTCTGTCAATATCTAAGGCTAGCGATAACGCGTTGGAGAACCGATATCTCTCAATTTACAGAACGTTGTTTAGGGATATCACGCAGACCGTAACGTGTAGCGCTTTTCCGATATATCCTTAGCACGAGAACATCCTTTATTCGAAATAACCCTAGAACATGTCACATACAAATCTAAACAGATCCATGCGCTAGGAATATTAGATAACTTTATATTGCTGTTCATATTGAACGTGCTAAATCTCTGCAGTGTAAGTAAAACATAGTAAAAATCTTTTGAGCCACCTACTATGTTAAATTCGAAATAAAAGGTTTTTTTCTATTCCAAATGTGCGTTTGCTTATTTTAATGATGTTTTCGGATAAGACCAGCCTCTCAATTAATAAGTATGCAGAGTCTTCCGGTTTATTAGATTGTTTGCAAATTTTATTAATTGATTTGTACACTATATTGAATACATATTTTAATGTCTCGCACTCTTGAAAGTTTTAGAACTTTGATGTAGGCAAGCTATATGATAATAAAAATAATAATATTTACAAAATCTGTAGTAACTCAGAAATATAGCCTCACATTTCTTTTACACGTCATATACAAAAAATATATCCGTAAGACGAAGACATACGGTTTCGCATTACATCGGTTACGGAGAGGTTATACAAAAAACGTCGGCTTACTTCATTTCCCTGATGCGTGAATCTTCCCGTATAAGATACGAACTTGACGATGAAGAAAGATCACGTTTCACCCTTATCTCGTATAGGTGCTACCGTTTTTGTGAAGGTTATACTTCAAAGGGCTCGGTTTTGGTTTGAATGCATACGCCACAATGACTGTTGCGGTAATCTTCGTAGAACAAAAAGTGTGATTTGAATGTAGATGGGGAGAATCTGGGTGTTTTTGTGTCTTCGATAGGTATGTTTGTAAGGGTTAACATTAGGGTACTGGTTTTTGGAGTAGGCCGTGTTACAAAGTATAGGACTTATATATGAGTTAGTTCGATTTAAAACACTGCTTATGTCGATCCTTTAAGTTTGATGACTTGTGATATGCAATATCGTGATCTTTGCAGTATTCGTCCAACTTATTTACGCCGTTATCTCCTTTTGTTAGTCTTTTTATTAATTTAGTACCTGGGCCACAGTAATTATATCCTGGTAAGTGTAATTCAAATGGTAAATTATTAATAAGCCAATTGAGATGACTACTCTCTCCAATTTTAAGACTGATGACACATTATAAGACTGATGATTCCGGTTTGAATACTTTAATAAATAGTTATGTGATTCGAGTTTGTTAACGTTATTTTATTTATAATATTACATTTGATTGATCAATCCAACTGCTTTCAGCTGAAGACAAACCTAACCATTTTACTAAAACCCTGTTACCTTTTCTTCTAAGAACTTTCTCGACTAGATATATATTGGGATGTTTTGTTTTTTGAAGTTCTTGTGTATAAAATGCTCCTAAAATAGGCAGACCTCTGATAGTGTCTTCAATTAAGTAAGTTATAGGAGTTGTATTTTGTATTTTACGAATTTTAAATATTTCTGTTGACCAGTTGGGAGTATAACCTTTTTCAAATGTACCTTTGTATTTACTGATACGCACATAATCACCTACTTTGTACTTGCTTTTTAAATTATCATTTTTTGGCAACTTTAAATACCTTTCTAATATCAGTTTTTTATTCATATTGTTCACATTAGCAGGGATTTCATAAATAGTGCGATGGTGAGTGTGATTGTATTTGTAAATAACATCATTGAGGGTATTATTTACCCAATTGTAATTGCCTTTTAAACTAAATTCCTTACAGATTTTAGATTTCAATGTTCTGATAAAACGTTCGACTATTGAAGCTTTTTTTGTTGAGAAGGTTGAATAATGGTTAATATGATACGATTTTATAAGCTTTTGAAATATTTTTTTTGGCAATTATAACAATAGGCTTATACGTACTGACTGTTTTTGACTTGTAAAGGTTTATATATACTTAGTAGGCACGTATTCATGATTATGATACGTTACAAACGATAACAACTTTAAATACACCACAGTAAAGTAATATCTTTCTAACATCTAACGCAAAAAAAGATCACGAAGAAAATCGAGTTAAGCTTTTTCCTCTGCAGAATATGTACAGATATGTGCATACACTGCGCAGTTGAAATATTATCATCCATTTGTGTTCATAAGACCCACGAGAGTAAGCATGTTTCATGCTGTTATAAATCACGTCGGTAAAATAAACACAACCGACGTGAGAATCAAGATGATAAACGTTATGCATTTTTTAGTTTTTATATGAAGGTAATTACTAAACATATTTAAATGCAAATAGTTATTAATAACACAAATTACTCTTATTGACTCATAATAGCTTCTATCATTAAAAGTAACCATGCGAATTCACCCGTTAGCTTAAATGTAATTATAAGTCTTTCAGCAATAGTGTAACTGTTAGGTATAATTCCAAAATAAATCGCGGTAAAATCCGTAAGTAAAAGTCTAGTAGACCTTTACCAGTGATTTAGACCTGGGGATCTCTGTGGTTACAGGTACATCACACATCGTTTACCCTCACGAGTAACATAATACAAGTATTATTTATCTCTTTTTTACGATATTTCGGTGACAATTAACTAAGAATTGCGCCAAAAATCTAGTCAAAAGTGTTTTGTAATATAGTACCTAGATGGACTAGGTGTTTAAATAATTTCTTAAAGATATAAAACAATGGTTCTGGACTCTGCATCAAGTTAAACAGCGACAGTGATGTACTCAAGCCTAAGTTTGCAACTCCATTTAGCAGTGCATTTATCCCGCGCAGTAACGTAGCTAAAGCTCTGGAAATGTTTACCAAATCTCGCTAAAGGTTTACCGAGCCGTTCCGCGAATAGGAGACAGCAGGAATGTTTATGTGCACGGCTTGAATTTATACACATTTTCTGCTATACGTAAAGATTGCTAGCCTTTTAAAAGAAGAGTATGCAACAGGCTTTAAAATTGTATTTTACTGTGCGCTATTTGGGTCGTGATCTGGGGGCACGGCAGTGCCCCCGCCAAGTCGAGCAAAAAAGCGGCACGGCCGTACCATCCTTTTCTCGAAGCAGTTTAGGCCATTTTCGACCCCCTATAACTTCATTGTGGATAAAACTAGAAGCCTGATTTTTAGCAATCAAGCAGGCATTGTATAAACATCGTATATTTCAAATTTAATTCAATTTAAACCAGTAGTTTAAGAATTATAACGAGTCAAAGTTTCTTACTATTGTCACTCACTGATCGATCATCAAAAGTCTAAGGCACTTCTAGCAGACATAGATGCTTCAAAGGGGTTTGGGTAAAAGTGGCATGATTTTTTAAATACGCGGCCACTAATGAAAAGTGTTTTGTTAAAAAGAACACATTAAGTCATTAATTTTTTTCTATGAACGTTACTTTCCCACGTGCGTCGAAGCCGAGATATTTAAAGTAAATAATCTATAAAATCAAATTGCGATTAGCTAAAAATTGAAGACAATTGAAGACAATGCGACTGGTTAGACAAGATTTAATCGCAGAATTCGTGCCACAGAACTTGGGTTTTAACCACATGACCCGTGAAGAGGTTATATCCCGATGTCTATCCATTCCAAATGCTCTATTTACATATATAACCATTATTTTCAAGAATATTATAGTCTTCGTAAACATCAACATCAACGGAGAGTACATCACTCACCTTCTATTCGCAGACGATATCGTAGTCATGGCTGAGACCATGGAAGACCTAGGCACAATGCTCGATGGCCACTGTAGAGTCTCCCAACAAGTAGGTCTTAAGATGAACATGGACAAGACGAAAATCATGTCGAACGTCCATGTTGTACCTGCTCCTATTCAGGTTGGGAACTCTACAGTCGAAGTTGTGGACAAGTATATCTACCTGGTATGTCCAATTAGGTAGGTCCAACTTCGAGAAGGAGGTCAATCGTCAAATCCAACTCGGTTGGGCAGCGTTTGGGAAGCTACGACATATCTTCTCGTCCGATATCCCGCAGTGTGTGTTGCCAGTGATGACTTACGGATCAGAGACGTGGTCGCTCACTATGGGCCTTATCAGAAGGCTCAAGGTCACTCAGAGGGCGATGGAGAGAGCTATGCTTGGAGTTTCACTGCGAGATCGATTCACAAATGAGGAGATCCGCAGTAGAACCAAAGTCGCCGACATAGCTCTCCGGATAGCCAAGCTGAAGTGGCAGTGGGCACGGCACATAGCTCAAAGAACCGATGGCCATTGGGGCAGAAAGGTTCTGGAGCGGCGGCCATGTACCGGACGACGCAGCAGAGGTAGGCCCCTCGCAAGGTGGACCAACGACCTCGTCAAAATTGCGGGAGGCGGTTGGATGCGGGCGGCTCAAGACCGGTCTGTGTGTAGAACCTTGGGGAAGCAGCAGTGGACGTCGTGTGGCTGATATAATGATGATGAATGACGTACATACTCCTCCAATAACATGCGTAACTTTATGAATGTATGTAATGCGCCATGCGTGCTGAATTTTTCACAATACATATACGTGGTTACGTCTTTATTTAGACGACATGATGTTGAAATTCTTCCTACTTCGATATCATATATTTCAGCTCCGATATTACTTAGGGCAAAGATATTTTATGAGTCATTATTATTATATATATATCACTATACGTTAGCAACAATAAATTAAGTGGCCGCTCAAAAAAAAAATCATGCCACTGGTTCATACAAAATTACCCAAACCCCTTTAGTATACAATTAGTGTTTAATATATGAATCAAGGAAAGACTAAAATATTTTTCAATCGCACTAAACAATCCAATTTATATAATTATGTTTTATTTATAATATAGATTGTGTTTTCATGCGACGGCCAAGTCAATCTTTTTATATAAAACTTTAAAGATTTTTAATTAACCGACTTGGTATTAAATGAATCTCACAACTTTTTACGGTAGCGAGACTTGGTTTTTTACACAAGTAGTTTTTTATGGGATCTATACTTATTACACGTTTGGTACCGAACGCTTAGTCAGTTTTGCTAGTCAGACTGCAAACGGACAAACTGTCTGATTACATCTATTCATACAAGAATGATTTACTTATTCATCGCTCTGCAATATAACCTATCTTTAAACAAAGAAGGTATGAAAACCACCCTATCTTCTAACCATAGATTATACAGATATACTCTTCTAACCGACTGACGAGTATACAAACCTGCGTTAATGGTAAAACTTCACATACTATGAATAAATTGAAGTAGAATAACTAGTTCTACGCTCATACAATATCTAAGTTGAAATGCGAGACAAACAAATAACATCTCATGAGCTAGTTCCTCATAAAAACTTTGTTCAAAGCCCGTCTCTTACGCATACAACTTTATATAGTTTGCAATACATAATCAATGTTTGTTAAAGTTCAAAATGGCCTGGGGACTTCCGAAACTACCGGGTCTGACGTTTTCCGACCCAACTAAGACGCAGTTTCACATGAAGAGTACGCTGCGTTACTATCAGGGTCATAGGTTTCCTGATACTGTGGTCAGAGGGCCTGGAGGGACCGGCACCGATGTGGATAGCAACGCCTTCGCGCTCCCTGAGGATTCTGTCAAGTAAGTCTTTTTCTTTGTAATAATATTATCAATTGACTGGCTACATGCATAGCTTAGGGCTTAGAGATTTAAGCGACCATCTCGCCGTTTAACGCGACGATTGTTGTGGGTTTGAGTCCCACATTTGTGATTCACAAATTGTTGAGTGTTGTTTGTGTTCTTTGTTTGAATATTTGTAAAGACAACAATTTGCAACACGGGGAGTTGTCTTTATAAAAATAGAAATGGAGTAGAGTCTATTTGACGACATTAATTCACACTTTCTTATCTCAGCAACCGTCGCGCGTCGTCAGATAAGTTATTGAACAAAAAATTGGACCTAAGTATTACTCATTTTTACACTATTCCTATTAAGAACGATGTATGAATTGAAATTTGAACTCAGTTAGTTATCAGTTTATGTACCTAACCAGGATACTGTACTTTTAACTTGAATATATTTTCATTTTCTTTTTGCTTTATTAAAATTTCTGACCTTACTATACCTAATAACGATACTGTTAATGGCATTTAAAACCGAACTAGAATATGCGAGTACTAGAATAATATTTATGTTAAGCAAGTAAATAGTTACGTAACCCGATACCTAGTATAAGCATATCATTTTTATCTCCATATCTCTAAAAATATTAGAACCGTGGCGCATTTAACCGTATAAAGAATACATTTAAAGCTCTAGAACATTTTATTAAACGGTTCGTTGTTGTATCGCGAAGAAATAGTTATGCTATTAGAGCCATCGCAGACGAAGACAAAATAATCTGTGTATATGTATGTTGGTTCTTCAAAATATACTATTGACTTCATTGTAAAATTATGGTTAAAGTAATACCCTATGAAATTTTGTGGCTGCAACTATTAATGCTTTATGCATCGTTTATATCGGCAGTATGCAATCTTACATTATTAATTAAATTGCAACTAACTCGATACTGGAAAGCAACAACCAAACGGTTTTTTGATGGCATGGCAAACAACGAGCTATGAAATAGTTGTTTAACTATTTTCGTCGCCTGTCTGTACGATGATTAATTATCATTTAAAATTTAAACAAAAAGAAAACGATTTTGATCCCTTAACATACTAAGGCGGGAGAAGCGGTAGGAACCTAAGTGTTCCCAAACAAAAAAATATTTTTGGAAATCATTTGATAGCGGAGTTCTGGGGTAATAAACAGTGAAAATATACAACCGATTTAATTTTTTATATGCAATCTAGTTGAGAACCTTCTCTTTTTTTAAGTCGGCCTGAAATTGTGTGTGACCGTTTGCACTTAAGATCGTGAGTTTACCTCTGCGAGCAAAAGTTTCTTGTCTGCTAAGGCCTTTACTTGTTCGACCTACACAGAACAGGGCGTTGTTCTAGTTGCCAGTGAAGAAAAATCCTCAAAAGAGAATAGTCCTTTGTCGAGTGCCAACAAACAGGCGAACATCACATAATTATTTGGCAATCGTCCATCAAGAATTCAAAGTCACGCAGGCAGGTCATACTTCGTTGTCCGACGCTATAAGTCAGAAGTCAATGACCTACTAACTATTAATACCATGTAAGATGGGTACCTACGTGATCCACCTTTGTAAAGGTTCATTTTAATTCTCTTGAGTGTGATAAAGTATTTTAGTTGCCCTTTCGTTGATATAACGGTTTAGCATTACTGATTTAAGTGGAATATTTTATATGCTGCTGTGATGTAACTATACCAGACAAATTTCTCAGTATCACAGCGTATTTGAAATATTATTTTTTGTTTAACTAACTATTCATGATATATTACCAAGTTACCACTTTACCAAGACGATTATCATCATCCAATGGTATTGGTAATATTGTACACATAGCGTAGAAACATCGACTAGGATGTATAAAAATAGGCTTCAGGGCGAATCACGCTTTTTGTGACTGGCATAATATATTACCTACATAGTTCAATGCAACATGTGATATATCTTTTAGTAGTACACTTACTATTAGAATTAATCCAATAAGTACTCCCTAGCTATTCCTCCTACCTCCAAACTGACAAAAACCGTAGGTAGATGACATACCAAAAAGTCAAGTTCCGAAAGCGCCGGCCGACCACAAATATAATCAAGAAGATAGCACATATAAAACCACATTGCTGTTAATTGTGGTCGTGTATAAGCTCATTATGAAACCAGCTGGCAGCCCAGCAGATGAAATTAGTATAAAATCTGCATAAATGCTTCGTAGTTATTCCAATAAGGCTGTAAACAAGCATACGGCTCATGTGATGGTTAGCGGTTGTTGTGAGGTAAGAATGTATGCAACACAGGGGGCCAGTTGCTCCATTCTCTGCTAAGCTTCACTTAAATTATTTATCTACCAGACAACGTGACGCAACTTTAGTGATATCCAGTTTAGACTATAATTATTAACATTTTTACGTACTTATATCAATTTGCGTGTAATGCGTGTTGATCACAACAGGTGCTTAGTTTCAGTGTCTTGTATATTGCATTTTCTATTGGAATAACTATGGCAGCACTTCTAGATCTATTATGTGTTGGATAGACGGCAATCATAGTTAGTAGTAGAATCGAGCTAGCAGTATAGACTGTCTTATTCGCTGGTATGTGTATTGTTAACATAAACAGGGATACGATCTAATTATCCATGACTTATTGGTAGCCCATTTCCATTTGACTACTGTTCAGAAATTGCGCTTTCGTTAAACTGTATATGTATACCTATTACTTTTGGTTTTAACGCTTTTCACTGGACTCTGTTTAAATGTTATAAAATACGACGCAATTGTTACAGAACAAACGTTCAAGAGTAATTTACAGAGACTTAATATAAATGCGTATTACGCAGGGATCGGCGATTAACATTGTTTAATTATTAACCGTAATATTTGGAGTGACGTATATTAGAAATCATGATGACAGGTTTGTTTGTCATAAGTTTACAGAAAGACATTGAGGCCAACTTGCACAACGATTCTTAAATTGAATTAAGATGTATTTAACGAGAAAATAAATATTAAACACCACTAGCGTCTTGCACAACGAAAAATTTGTCGAGTAATATGATTTAAGAACTGTCAAAATTAATTACCGAAAATCGGCTGTTTAGTGGCTAATTTCATTTAAGAACTGTCACACTGATGTTGGCATCTTGTCATTAGCGACGAAAATTATCAATAATTATATAACTGGACCGGACGACGCAGCAGGTGGAGGCCTATGTCCAGCAGTGGACGTCCCTAGGCTGACATGATGATGATGATGATATAACTGATAACAATGTACCTACTAGCGTTATTGTTAGCCCTAGAATCCTACACTATTTGGCGCACATGTTATTCCTACACTAGGGTGTTGGAACACCCCATACTAAAATGACTGTAATCCTTTATATAAAAAAAACAATTCATGAAAATACGTTTTATTAAACATAATCGGTAACTTGAGATCACAAATCAGCCTTATTACACAAAGTTAAATGTAGTTTGAGCAACAGCGCTTGTAGGATTTGGTCCTTTTTTGAGGATCACTGCAATGGACTAAGTTGGCATCCGGTGACGGTCCTCCAAATATTCATGTATCTGTTCCCAACCTAATTTCAAAACTGTCTGCTGAAACTTTATATTTGGCTTATTATTTGATCTTGAACACTTGTAAAGAACCCAGGAATTACAACTGGTCCCAACTTCTATTTCTTCCTCGCCAGATTTGTGGTCTAGAGTAGAGCTTATTTCTTCGTAATTCAAACCTCTAACAGCCATCCGAAATAAAATAAATAAACTTCATTGAATTTTACCTTCATAATATCTAAAAATATCTGTATTTAATTCATATAAGACTATTCGTTTTAATAAATAATCAAATTTAATAACTTATTACATATAAATGCATCAATCGTAATAAATAAATAATCTTGCGGTTTTACTACACTGGGGTACTGGCGTACCCCACAGCACTTATACAGGCGACCACACAACGCGGTCCCTCGTCACGGTATTGACGTAACGCGAGTGGTTGACACCAAATTAAAATACTCCGACGCGCGAATTCGTGGATATAAAAGGAATTGAGATATTTAGAAAACAAATCGGTGTGGGGTGCACCTGCACCCCATGTAGGGTTCTAGGGTTATTGCTCAAAAGTTTCTAGTTATTATTTGTCAATTGTCATTTCGTTGCTAGGCGACGACAATGCGTTTTGTTTTATGCTCAAAGTAAATGTAGTCTAAGGTTTTATGCGAAACCATACGCATAACATCGTTAAAATCGTAACAAAAAGGCTTTATTCCATGAAACAAAACGTAGAAACTACTTTACCGACCTCATAAAATGTTTAACTAAATCTAAGCGTTGTTGTCATTGTGCAAGAGGACGCTAAATACTTTTAACTTAAATTATTGTATGCTGTTAATTCTGTTCAAAAAATTTAAATTTAAAGTGACTTAAATCAAACGTTTCTCAAGTGGGCCTGAGAGTCGATAATCTATTTCTATGTAACAAGGTTTAAACCACCCTAACGTTTGGATGTCACATGACATTTACTAACATTACCAAGGCAAGAACAAAAACAATTTGCATAGCCAACCGGCTGCACGGTTGGCGCAATGGTTTAAGCGGCCGCTTCGTCGCTTGACACTGCGTCGACCGTCGAGTGTTATAGGTTCAACCGGGAAAACACTTTGTGTGATTCATAAATTATTGTTAAGTGTCTGTTTATTTGTGCCCGTTAGTTGTACCTATAGTTGTTAAGTCCCTCGCGACACAGGTAGTTCTAGTAAAGGAGGTGCCTTATAAGTAAAATAAATTTTAAAACTAGTGGTACAAGGGCGGTCTTATCGCTAAATGCGATTTCTTCCAGACAACCAAATGGAATGCATAATTGTGTAACTCATAGAATGGGTAGGTAATGGTGTAGGAGAGCTCAACAAAACTAATAATAACACTATGTACTTACATACTAATAATACAACATACGTAAATATAAAGGTACTTTATAAAATATATATATTATATAAAGATACCATAAATAAATACAATATAAATATATAAATAGATACCATAAATAAATACAATATCAGTGCAAGTTAAGAGTAGTAATGGAATATCTGCTAAGAAGTGTTTGGTGACAAGTTTCTTAAATAATGTCAACGACTGAGCCTGTCTTATTAGGTAATCATAATAATATTTGTGAGCAAATTGCATACGCCCAGTAAATAAATCAACACCATTGAATAAGCTTTCATTGGTTACTGTTTATTACAATACGGTTAAATAATAAATATCTTAGTATAGCGGAATATAAATAATTAATGTCAACTATCGTTATATGATGAAGACACAGACGACGCCATCTAACGGACGCGACGAAAAGTACATATAAAGGCGCTGATACACTTGAGGATTCACTTGTAGATAGATAGATATATACTTTATTGCACACCAAAATACAGTACGTTATTAAAGTGACTTAAAACTACGATTTATGTACAAACGGTGGCCTTATCACCAAGGCCTGGACAGGAATGTTGTTAGAAATTTTATGGTGATGGTGTAGTATTAAGTATATTAAAAAAATAATTCAATTTTAAAATACAATACATATATACATACAAAACCAAATAAATATACCTACATATATGCGATACATACATAATGTATGCACATGCAATAAATATCTTTATACATACTAAACAATCTATAGTGAAATAATAAATAGTGAAGTAAATTAATGTCTCTAAAATCTTAAGGATTTAAATAATGGTTTTAACATACCTTTGAATGTATTCATAGTGTTTGCTCTTCGTATCTCTAGTGGTAAAGCATTTTGTAAGCGCACAGCTTGGACAGTGAAAGATTTGACGTAGTAATTTGTTGAATGCTTCGGCATCTCCAGAGTCAGATCCTCAGACGACCTCAAGGACTTTATATGTGTGTCATGAAGGAACTTGAATCGTTCTTTGAGCTAAAAGGCAGTACTGGGATTAAATAGAACCTTAAATAACAATGTAAGAATGTGAGTATTCCTGCGAAGACGAATTGGCAGCCACTTGAGTTTGTTGCGAAAATCAGATACATGATCATATTTGCGCAGTCCAAATATAAATCGTATGCAAAAATTTGGAGACGCTCAAGTTTATCCAGCTGCTCTTCAGTGGGGTCAAGATAACTGACGTCAGCATAGTCAATTATAGGCAGAAGCAGAGATTGAGCAAGCGCAATCTTCGTGGTAGTAGGAAGGAAGTTGCGTAATCTACGCACCGAACCTGCTGATGCAAACAATTTGCGACTCGCTTCTTGTATTTGACACCTTCACGTCAAAGTTTCATCGAGGTAGATCCACAGATTTTTAACCGTTTTACTGAAAACGAGACTCTTACCATCAAAACAGATTTGTGGTAAATTGGACCAACTAATTCTCGAGACCAGTTTGGGACTGCCGATAATAATAATTAGTTGGGTTTTTTCAGGATTAACTAAAATTCCGTGCCTCTTGGTCCACTCACTGATCCGCGCCAAGTCTGTGTTAATAACAGTGCAGGCTTCTGATAACTTGTGTATAGATCTACAAATCATCTGCGTAAAGGTGGTAGGAAGAAAGTAACTGATTTGAGATAGAATTAATGAATATCGCGAAGAGTAAAGGAGATAGCACGCCAAACTGTGGCACACCAGCATTTGTATTAGACCACGTGGAATAAGAGTCGTCAATGCGAATACGTTGCCGGCGACCAAACAGGTAACTATGAAACCAGTCAATTGCCGATGGAGATACATTAAGAGAGCGTAGAATGCCAAGTATGATGTGAAAATCTACCGTGTTAAAGGCATTGCTGAAATGAAGTAAGGACAAGACAGAAAGATTTCCACTATCCATACCTAACCTAATATCATCAGTTACACGAACCAATGCAGTGACAGTACTGTGACCAGGGCGAAAACCGGATTGATACGAATTTAGGAGAGCATTTTTTTGTAGAAAGGAACTAAGTTGTGAGTGAACTAGGCGTTCAAGGATTTTTGACAGGAAGGGTAGTATGAATATGGGTCGAACATCTGAGAAGGAACATGGTTTAGGTTTCTTGGGTAACGGAATTATCAGTGCTTCTTTCCAATCTGATGGAAATATGCCACGTGCAACGGAATGATTAAGGATATGGCATAGGACTGGAAGAATTTCCGTAAGGATGGGAAGAATCATTTTGCGACTGATACAATCGTTGCCGACTGCATTGGACGCAACTGACAGTATACTGGTGGCGTCGTGTGTCGGGTCATCCCTGTCCCTCTGATATGGCGAGAGGGATGATGGCTGGCACATGCGTCATACTCGTGAACGGGTGCTACTTGCGATGACTGGTCGATGGCGGTCTTATGGGCTGGTATAATTTTTTATTTATATTTAACTTCATCATTTCCATCATGGTTCTGAACATTTGCGCGGATTGCCTGCATTGTTAGGTGCATAATGTAAGTGGATGCTCCTGTTTCACCATGTCTATGTTCAGGAGGCTAACTAAATGAACATCAAAATTTAACTTGATTATGCTTGAGTATCATGTAAAGTAAATATATACAAGTAACATAGAAGGTATAACAGTTGCAGCACCTTACAAAAGTTTAATTGTTATGTATTATTAAAAACCTGGCGATGAAAAAGAGTGACAGTGAGTTTTATTGCCCGTTCTTTCTCATGGTTCTACCTATTGCATTGCGAACGTGGCAGTAAATGTAAATGTAGAAGCATACAGTAATAATGTTTAAATTTGACGTTCATAAGTGGCACTTTGTGATCTAAATGAATAAAGGATTTTGAGTTTGAGTTTACTATTCTTAACCTCACAAGCGGTAAATTGAGTGAAGAAGAAGGGAGAATAATCTGGGGTTGGCAAAGGTGAAAGATATTCTAATGTGTTTCTTTTTGTAATTCCATCGAATTTGGACGAAGTAGTGTAATGGGTATGTAGACAATCAAGGTTGACACTGTTTGGAAATGGATAACTTGTTTTGCCAACTCCCAATGTTTTAAGAAATTTCCAGACTTTTGCTGGATCACCGTTTTTAACAGATGTATAAATGTGTTGGCGTTGTGCTTTCCTGGACACCTTGTTACAGAGATTTCTTATAGCCATGTACTTTTCTTGATTGAAGGGAGTCGGTTTATGCTTCAATTTTGTCTTTGCGGCAGCTTTCTTAGCCATGATATTTTTAATATCCTCTGTTAACCAAGGTGCTGGTAAATGCTTCATTTTAATGGCGCGGATTGGTGCATGCATGTCATACAGTTTCGTTAGCTTAGTAATTAGTATAAGCACTTTAGTATTAATACACTCTGCAGAATAAAGGGGTTCCCAGTTTATATTAACAGCATCCTCACGCAGTTTGCCGTGATCCATGCCACCGAAATTCCGCTGCAAGATTACCCGGCTTTGTTTTAGGTGGGCGTATTTTGTATTATAAAAATACAAGGTCGTGGTAAGAGAATGCATTTGCCGTACATTGACCATGCTGATAAACAAAGCTAGGAGAAGACACCAAAATAATGTCAAGTAAAGAAGGAGTACAGTTCGGCAAGTGATGGGTTGCATTTAATTCTAAAATTGACAAGTTACATGACTCTGTAGCCTGACGAAAGCTAGTAGCACGTGAATCTTGTTTCAGAAGGCAGGTATTGAAGTCACCCATAACAATAGTGTGGTTATATAAAGGAGTCAGGTCTTCCAGGAATTTTTCAAACGACGAAATACGATTTAGAAAATTGATACGATTAGAGGGCGAATAGTATACACTAGGTATATACTAGTCACCTGTAATGAGCATTCTCGCGACTGTTATAAAACAAATGAGTGTGTTTTAGCAAGTATTCTCACGAACGTTCGGGCGAGCCTTAGAATATGGATAATACATAGAATTCGCTCTACAATGGCGGTTAAACCCAATATATTTCCTTCACTTTGACTTATGATTTTAATCTAGAGAAGAATCTTCGTAGTTTGTCACTAATTTTAACATGACTAGTGATGGGATTACTCAGAATAAATATCGATAATGTTTACAATAGATCCTTAGATTTGATTTACTCAGAATTAATTTCAATAGAATGTTGATAAACTCTAGATATCGATAAATACATTTGAACGTAGGACTAGACACTTGTGTGATTTATTAAACCTGTTCAAATTAAAATCTGCATTTTATTATTTAGAAACGTCATTTGTTTATGTATCTTACTCTTACTCTAGAAATAATTCATAAGTGAAACTGAAGTAAATATATTGGAGAAAACTGCTGTTGTAGTGCGATTTCTATATTTTTTTTATATTCTACGGACTATTTGTATTTACAGTATTCGCTAGAATGATCGTGAAAATGTTCGGTTCGACAAATCAAAAAACGGCGCATGCTCGCTGTTCTGTTGCAAGTGAATGCTCAGGGGCCCAATTCTCTCAAATAAATATAGTTTCGATATCTTGTCAGTGTTATACTTACGTCACAAAAAGCGTATTCTTCTAAATTATCTGATAATTTAACGAAGTTGTAACGAGATCATAAATAGAAACAAGTGTCAAAATATGTGTCAACGCCAAACTGTTTATTTCAAATTATACGATAATGACATTAGTTTATAAATCAGAATACCGCTTCTGAGTCAATTCAAAATATAATATCAATGTCATATAAAATAGGAGAATTGGCTCCCAGGTGTATCAGCGCCATAACATCCTGATTCACGATTATATATAATAAGAATTCGCCAATGTCTGTCGGGCCACGGTCCACCAGGCACGAACACATAGCCTGTTCTGAAGATTTTTCTTCTAATTGGAGGAACGACACACTCCATTCTTCCAGTGTTTGAAAATATAGAAACAGTCTTATATGTTTGTGTAGTTATCAGAAACTAACAACACATATATGACTGTTTTTTGAGGACCCATAATTTTTTTAATACCTAAAAGCTTTAGTGTTGTAAAACGTATAAAATTCTTATCATTCTGTAGTACCTACTAAATCAAAAGGTAACTATAAAAATGCACTTATTAGGTATATGTAATTAACTAATTAAACTTTAAAATTATTTATACATATAGGTTTGTTTCAATTTTGATTCAGTAATGTTATATATGTTTTCATTATTATATTTCATAGGACAGATCTCGGTACTTATAATAAGTACCGAGATCTGTCCTATGAAAGCTAAATCTGTAATTACAGGCAACAGAGACAAAATTGTTGTCCTTCCAAATAACGGGATTATTATAAATGGTTGAGAAAGTACGCAATATACGGGTTATTCCTCTTGGCCCCCTGGTCTTGGGCCCCACTGGGGGCCAATGAGAAATTTTTTCCTGTTGTCCCCCAGCGGGGACAATGGGAAGGACTTTTCCTTTTGTCCCCTAGAACATGAGCTCACTAGGGGCCAACAGGATATTTTTTTCTGATATCCCCCAGCGGAGATAAAGGGAGTTTAAAGTAATAAAATGCTGCACACCCACACATCAACACCTTTTTTAATCTTTGCTTCACTGAATATTGAAATCCCACTCTTAGTAATAACGAGCCACCTCTTTTATTAATTATGTCAAAAGCGTTAGCACAAGAGCTACAACTTGGTGTGCTATCCGCCATGACGCGGTATGTACTACTGATAACATGCACCCTTTACCTTTCTGTGTCACGGGAAGGGGTAAACAATAGATTACTACCTGCTCGAGACAGTTTAGATGCAGGTAATACAGTTTAAAGGCGCAATTGAATAATTATGAGTTTCATGACAACATAAAAAATAAATGATCTAACAAACGTCAAATACCGATATCAAGACGATATTTAGGATAATATTTTATTGGGGGCCGACAGGAAATTATGATTCCGTTTGGCCCCGTTAAATTGTAGTGGGGGACAACAGTACAAAAATTCCTTTTGACCCCCAGTGGGGCCGAAGAGCTGGGGGACAAGAGGAATAACCCCAATATACACAATTCCCAATTTTCCATGCTAATTCTGTTTGATATCTACCTATTGCAATTTACAAGTGACACAAGAGCGATGTTTTGGTATATTTCTTTCGTAATATGCACATAACTTTTAAAATCATCAAGTATTCACCGTTACATTTCTTCTAACCCAAATATTCAGTGCAGTGCATTAATCTCTACATTCAGTCATCAACGCCCAATGACATACTGAAATTGCAATTTGTAACTTCACTACTTTTTTTTAGCTACGACCCATCCCTGACGTACGGGCGAGTCAAACAGCCCGCGCTACCAGCGGTGGTGCCTCACTGGGTGCACTATGACAAGCGGTGCCTCAACTTCACGGCGTTCTTTAAGCAGCCTGTGTACGACAACCCGGACGAGAAGTTCCGAGTGCGGGTCGTGAACATCGTGTACTTTCTCGAAGATGATACAATAACTGTCATGGAGCCCAAAGTCAGGCTAATTGTAACCTTCATACTTATTATATATTCTACTAAATCTACACAACACCACACAGTGTATTTTTTTACCTCATCTTGTGACAGCTTATTTTTTTTTGCTGATCACATGGAGAAGCATGTCAAAAATACTGGACAAAAACTCCCGCAAGGCTCGCCACTATAGTTTTTCAAAAAAATGAAATTTAAAGTTTTATGTCCGGAAACTTAAGATAAGCTTAAACTGATAAAAAAAAATACTACGACTATAATTCTTGATTTTGTACTGCGTTCTAAGAGCCTTAACCTAATGCTAAATTAAGAACTAATAGTGGGCAGGCTGGGGCTTCTGAATTCCAAGATAATCGTGAATATGTGAAAATCGGATTATTTTTTTTTGCGACTAATGTCTACCGTATTAGCAATTTCTTTTTGCCTCAAAACAAAGCTATACTTATTGACTACAACCACAAAAAAAATCAATTGCAAATATGGTGGACTTTCGGAGATATAATTTTTTTTTAATTGCCGGATGTTCCGGAATTTACTTAACGGTCTACAGATTTTTTTACTATTTAGGAATAGGCTTACTGTTGATCGCAGTCTTGGCCGAGAGCAAAGACGTGGTCGTAGATGAAGCTCGCTCGCCCAAAAGAAGCCTGTTCACTCGTGTCTTAAAAACGCCAGGTTATAAGCACTCGGAAAAACAGACACAGGCAGGGAATTCCACTCTTTGGCTGTGCGTATTATAAAGGATGACTTAAAGCGCTTAGTGCGAATTAATGGAATACCCACCAACTAAGGATGATACCCTGCAGTGCGTCTGGATGACCGATGGAAGAAGGGGGAGCAGGAAATGAGCTCGTGTAGCTTTTGAGCACAATCCTCGAAGTACAACCTATAGAAGACCGACAAACAGGCGACACTTCGACGATGAGCCAAAGTATGAAGCTTATCCTCCACGAGTTTGGCGTCACCGATAATTCTCTTGGCTCTGCTTTCCACCGAGTCAAGTGCAGCAAGTTGGTATTTAGCTGAGCCGTCCCTCGAGTGACTGCAATAATCCATTCACGATCGGATTTGCGCTTTGTACAGTGTTAGAAGCTGTCCAGGCGTGAAGTATCGCTTCACCTTGTTGAGAATACCCAGTTTTTTTGCCGCAGTATGCGCTTTGACCTCAAGGCTTAAAATTGTGCTGATGTACACGTAATAATGTTAGTGCCACGATAAAAAATTGCACCATATTAACTGTCAAATTCCGGAACTGCCGGAAATTTAAAAAAAATTATATCTCCGAAAGTCCACCATATTTGCAATTGATTTTTTTTTGTGGTTGTAGTCCATAAGTGTGGCTTTATTTTGAGGCAATAATAAATTGCTAATACAGTAGACATTAGTCGCAAAAAAATAATACGATTTTCACATATTCACGATTATCTTGGAATTCAGAAGCCCTATTCTGCCCACTATTAGTTCTTAATTTAGCATTAAAAAGCCGTACAATATCAAGAATTATAGTCGTAGTTTTTTTTTATCAGTTTAAGCTTATCTTAAGGCGCTGTTATACCTCAGAAGCCGTGAAACTCCTAATTTTTCGTCGCGCATCTAGCCATAACGGTACATATTACAAACTAGCAAAAATTAGAGCTTAAAGTCAAAAGTCTGAACAAAAGACTTTTGAAAGAATTTTTCATGTACGTAAAATAGAATCACGGTAAAAAAATCACAAAATCGAGGCAGAAAATAATCTTTCGTCTCACTGTTTGCAATATTTTGATCGTAAGCTGTCGTATTTTTTTTGATAATATTGTAGGAAATCTAATGAACTAAAGAATTACCCTATTTATTTTCATATTATACCTTTATATTTTGTAAAATTAAATAAAATCTGCCAAACGTCTATGATTTTGACGCTCGGTAGATCCCATCAATATCAAACGCTTCAGCAATTTAAACCTTATGAGCATAAGCAGTGTACTGAGTGTCAGTTGCTAGTTTACGCCCCGCCCAGACCTCATCATTCGGCTATGAGCCCTGTGAGAGATAGGTCATGTCGCTTGCGTCTCCGCTGCACGAAATTTTACGTAAACCTGTTTATTATTATAATACGCCGATTTGAGTTCGTAATTTCATGTTTTATGTTATAGACTGAATACTTTGAATCAAATAGGCTTTTCATGTAACTATGGGCACATATAATTAGGACCTAAGTTTATACTCTTGTTGCGTTTAATGTGTTATTGTTTCTGTGCTTATAAATATATAACTAGAAGAATAAAATATGGACAATTAGAGAAATGAAGTTTTACGAAGGATTTGTACAAGAAAGCGTCGTAATAAAATAGAAATTCATCCATGGCCAAGTGATTATGAAATATGTAACATTTTTACACAAATTATTTTCATAAGAGTCTTTTATGACTAACTATGTAACTTATATATTATCGATTATGCATAATATAATTATATAAATTATTCTCACAATACATAGCTGCCACAGTTTTCAATTTTTGAAAGAGTAATAACATAAAATCGAATCAGTTTATGTACCTATATTTCAAATTCATTAGCTTGTCAGAGCGCCTGGAGCGCTAAGATGCCGCCACGGCGAACAATAATGATGACAGCGCTAATATGGCGCTCCGCAATCGGCACACAAGCGGTAACGAATGTTGTATTATTGTGTTTTGAACATAAACCTTTTTAGGTACATCGGGTAAAACTTCGATTATTCATAAACTATTAGGTATGTCTCAGTACATCTAATATCTTTTTAATTTCTAAAATCAATCATTTATAAGTAAGAAGGTGACTTCTCTGTTTGCTATAACACAAGATATAGTATTTTTTTAATAATAAAGTACGTAACTAATTATCATTATTGTAATTACAGTGAAGTTAAAGATAACAGTTCTGCAACGTCTTACACACATTTGACTTCAGTCATTCCTAACACGATCTGTTCAAGAGCTAGCCATATATTTTTTTTAACAAATTTGACTCAAATTTCGTAGTGATAAGCAAAAATTACAAGAGGGATAGCAGTGACTGGTTCGAATTGCGTAAGAATATGTTGGCAGATTGAAATTTTTGTATAGTGGTAAAAAGAAGAGATAACAGCAGTAAAGCCAACTTAGTAAAAAATATTTTGTACAAATAAAATATTTGCAATGTAAAATCAGTTGCGCATGGAATCTAAAATGAACAACTGGCTTTGCAACAATTGGCGAAGCAAGAAAATGTAACAATCGAGCCTTGTGGATTATTCGATTATTGGTGCCACGCCAGATGGATTAATAGGTCCAAACACGATTGGGCAAATTTAATGTTCTAAAGTTGCATATTAGAATGGCCTGGAGAATAGTATAAGAGCAAATAAAATACAAATATGGAAACAAGATAAAAAAGTGAACTGACTAGTCTAAACAAATATTGTAATTGTTATTACCAAATTCAGGGGCAACGCCACGTTACACGCAAACAAAAGTGTTTATTTGCTGTGTGGAGTGGCGAAAGTATACCACTAAAAATAGAAATTATAGAAAGAGATGATGTTTTCTGGGAGAAGCTTGTGGCGTTTTATATGAATTGGCAGTTGCCTGAAAATGTTGATTCTCGCTAAGCTCAAGGGATGGCATTGCGAGATCACGGAGAGGAAAATGTTTCATCAGTGCTTGAAATTTCTACAATACCAAGCCGTAAAAGGAAAGTAAATGAAACTGTGCCTCGTGAGCAACAGCAAATAATAAGTATTGAAGCCTTATCACCTCACATACTGCCTTTAACATTCGATGAGAATAAAGAAAACCTGCCGGGTTGTAGCAGACAGCTAACTTTTGTTGAGCTGTAAACTCTGTATTTCGTTAATAAATTATAAATGAATATAAATATATATCTTTTAATATTTATTTTCTTTGAAACAACACATATTTGAAGCGAAAGAATTTTTTTATATTTTTCCATACAAACATGTATGACGAGAGCTAACGAAAAAGCAGTAACTCAAATTCTAATTCTATAATTTTCTAAGCGACATAGCAGTATCTCATGAATAAGGTATATCCACATATATTTTTAATGTTTCATCTATTTGAAAAATAATAATGGGTTGGGTTTCGAAACAAGTCGCCTGAATTTGAGGGTATTGGTAGTGTAGGGGGCTTAAGGGAGTTCGTTTTAATCACCTAATAGTAATTTTGGCTGCCGGAGTTGCGTCTAAATATTTTTAAACAATTTCCAAAATTTCATTAATACTGCGGCAATTATGCAAAACGGAACGGAGTTTTAATACTTTAGTACAGTTTTACAAATGTCTATGTTATGTTAACTGCCATCTTGGAATGATCATATTGATAGCTAATGTCAAATTTGTGCGTCATTGCTTTCGAGTGCCTAGGGTTAGGTGCAACTGTAATAAGTAACTAAATAGGTTATGTTAGGTTCTCTTTTGACCCTTAATCCGAAAATAGGAGCCCTTCGCAGGGCTCCGTCAACCTTAGTTTATTAAACTAGTGTGATGAATGTGGAAGTTGGCAGTGCCATGACACCGATGTTTGGAGATTTTTTTTTCAGAGGAAACCAAGTATTTCCGGCAAGTGAAAATGGTGAGGGGGGTTTCAAGACCTCCCCTCCTCTCTCTCCAATCACTCACAACCCCTTAAAACGGCGACGTATTTCGAAACCTTTACCATAATAATTATACCTATAATAAAAATAAACATCCATAAATAAATAAAAGAAATCAACTTTTACTAAACTTCAATTATCTCGTAACTCACTTTAGTTGAGATACGGCTTTTGCGCTTAATAGAGCAGTATTGTGTTTTTTAGGGTACCGTAGCCAAAAATTGTAAAAACGGGACCCTTATAGATTCGCAATGTCTGTCTGTCTGTGCGCCCATATGTCACAGCCAATTTATTGCAAAACAGTTTTGAAAACTGGCAGGAATGGAATTAGATGTAGGTATTCTATGAACTGCTTCACTATTTTTATACAAAAACAAAACAAACATAATTATGGCCTCTCCATACATGGAACTGACTTAATTATTTTGAACATCTTATGGCACGTAGGTATTTACCTACTTTCGTCAACTATTAATACCTATAACGTCTAATGTAAACCAGTTTTGCTCATGACTGCACTGAGAACAAAAATTGCGCTATGCCTATATTGTACAAACAGATTGATGTATGTAATATAAATTTAAATATCAGTATCTCAATTCAATATGCTAAAACGTTTTGCTTGCGATTTTGAAATATTGGAATACGGATGTCGCCAGAATACAGCCGCACACGACGAGAATGAAGGGGGGCGCCCCGCAGTAGACGGAGCTAAGCTCCCTTCACCTCCCCTGCTTCACCCCCTCATTTACCAAAACAGTCGCTTAGTACAGCGCCTTAAGTTTCCGGACATAAAACTTTAAATTTCATTTTTTCAAAAACTATAGTAGCGAGCCTTGCGGGAGTTTTTGTCCAGTATTTGTGAAATGCTTCTCCATGTGATCAGCACAAAAAAAATAAGCAGTCACAAAATGAGGTCTAAAAATACACTGTGCACCATCTAGCCCTTAACTAAACAGCTTGTAGTAAGTATGAATTCTAAACATTAGATAAACACTGCCTCGTTGGTCTCGCGGCATAAATGTGCGCGTGGGATTGGGAGGTCTCGGGTTCGATTCCCGGGTTGGGCAGAGTGTTATTGGGTTTTTCCCTTGGGAAATTCTCAGTAGCAGCACGGAGTCTGGTAATGTGCCCGGTACGGCAATAGCTTCGCCCCCCATTACGTGGGACCTAAAAATTTATAGCGAAATGTGGGTGTAATATTAAACATCTGCCTATCCCTTCGGGGATACAGGCGTGAGTTTATATGAAAAAAACATACATACAAACTTATTTTTGTAAATACTCACATACATAGAAACACCCAGCCCAAGCCAAACATCCATGTTCACGCACACACACAAACGCATGTTTCGAACCCGTGACCTTAGCCGCAGCAGTTGTTTATACTCCCGCTGCGCCACCAGTTGGTCGTAGTAGATGAGGCAGCGGCCTGACAGAGGCAACTCATTCTTGTATATGTTGGTGTATTCATTCACTGCCTTCGGTGATGCAGAAGTAGGATAAGGTACGTTCGAAACAGTATAAGTATGTCGATATTGGCTAAAAACAAGCATCGCTTGGACACTTTCATCGTAGGACTACCAATGTGTACCTACAGACCTACTAGTCTCTAATCATTTATCTTTTTGATACAGCAAGGCTTGAAATATTTAAGGCGCACAAACCTGCATTTTTATGAACGATACATGTTATTGAAATAGATTACAGTTGGGATGCCAGGAAAATTTGGCCGTAATAACGTGTTTTCTGTTTTTCATGCTTCGTTGTAAACTAAAAAGCAGTCTAATTCTTTCATGCTTAATTGTAAACTAAAAAGCAGGTTTTCTATTCTTTCGCAATTTCCGCCCATCCATCTGCGGTTGCATTCGAAGACTGTACTAAAGAGCTAAAATGCATTTTACATTTCATCCACGCTTACAAAGAACTGAAATAAAGTTTGAAAAAGATGTTGTTATGGTAATCTCATATATAATTATGAAAATGCAAACGTCTCTTACAAAATAATACACTTAAGTATTTTTTGTGTAAGTATTAAAACTTTATTTAACTTACTATTAATATTCAAGAGCATGCATGAGGAATCTGATGGGAGTGAATGAAGCAAGAGAGATATGTCAGGATCGTTTTCAAATGGCGTTCCGTAGTATCTGCCTACCCCTCCGGGAAACAGGCGTGAGTCTATGTATGTATGTATTAAAACTTTAACTATCTAACTCCTATCCTTAAGTCTTTTAAAATAACTGGCATCTTCTTCAACACATTTTCAATTGAGATTCAATTATCTGACCCAACCGACTAACCAAACCATGGTATATTTTTAAATTAAAACGCATCAAAGTATACAAGGACTGAGCCAAGGTTTTACAAGTAAATTGACTTACTTAAACTAATTTTTATAGCAACCAAAGCTCAACCACGAAATCCTTTACTGCGCACGAACCGTCACGGATTTCACCGATTTTATTCATGTTTTGTCACAACTTCAGTCTAGTCAGCATAATAAAAGCAAGATCATACTTTATCGCGCGGTAAATCTGATCCGAACCAGTGATATTTATTATTTATTTCTATAGATTTCTCAGTGGCAACATTTAAGAGATATTCTCGAGCAGATTCAATATGTAGATTCGATTCAAAGCCGCATTCTGCTTATTCTTACCTAGCCAATAAGGTAACTATCACACTAGCGGCTTTGCAATGTCTTGCTATGATGACTTTTTTAGCTATGTCACCCTATTCTCAATCACTGACTATAGTAAATATTTACTGAAACTATCAAAATATTACGGTACTAATCTTTTTGGCGAAAGGCAAGCAGTTGACAAAACAAAGTCCATGACGCCGCCACTCTAGAATTAAAATTAAAATTGTACGGTATTATGGGTCAGGATCTATCATGGATATCAACCGTCTTCATGAATGAATGTTAATCAGCTCCCTGTGAGTTTGTTTGTGACAAAACGAAAAATGTTTCAATTTTTATAGGTACTGCGTGCGTGTCGATGAATTCGTTTAATTAATTAATTAATCCACTTATGAAAAAATTATCTCGTTTCAATTGATTCGTTGATCTTGATATTGCGAACCTCGTAAATGAACCTTTTTTCAGTGGCAACATTTTATTTGAACAAGTTACGTGTGTGCCTGCAACAGAATGACACAAACTTTTGTTTGTCCTGAGAAATAAACCACGTCGAGGTCTGTTTAAGAGCTTTGCTACCCTCATTATTCATGCAAAATATACTTCTATAGTAACATCTGTAAACAAAACAATACCCGTCAAAGCGGATTATGTTTGATTCAAATACAATAGCCATCCCATCAGTCAGACTCATTTCCGTATTTGCGTAAAAGGGCCGCGGCCATCGATATATATGTACTAAAGTACTAGATGTAGCATTCAGAACATTTACTTTGTTCAAATGCTTTGCATGAACATACCGGCAAAGCAATTTAGTGTCACTTTGACTTTCCTGCGGTGTGGGTCCGCTTCGTTTATTGACTGGGTGGCGACGATATATCGATTAATTTGACTCAGAACTTGTATCTGTAGTAGCGTTAGTCAATAATTTTAATTATTTATGTAAATAAAAGAGTTAAATGTATCATAATACCACATTAAAATGTATTTCTTTATTTTTATGTGACGTCATTTACGATCATAGACTAACTACTATGCAGAAATACATTGCAAGTGATTGTAGGTAAAATATATGACCAAGACCAGACTTCGTGAAGGTTTTAAGAGCTTTTTAGTTTGATTAATGTTATAAAACCAATTTGACGTTGTATAACACTAATTCTGTGTTCTTTTAATTTTTTGGTAAGTTGATCGTAATGACCGTATTGACGAATATTTCAACACTTTATCATAGTAGGTAAACATTTGCAGTTATAGAAAAATACGCAAAAATAATATTGAACCATGAGACCAAAACAGATCCTGATTTCCAGTATCCGACCAATAGACAAAAAAACACAAAATTAATTATGTTTGGTGGCAATTGAATAGTTATTAAAATATATTTTTGAGCATTTCTTGCTAGAGTAAATTTAACTGCAATTCAAAATATTTTTTTTAGGTAGGAATTCAACCCGCGACCACGACGAACCGTGTCGATACCGTACCGACTAAGCTACTCAGGCCACTTCGTCATAGATTTTTTTTAATAGTTGGTTTCCTTATGGTAGCACATAGTGCCATCTGCCACATGTGTAGGTTTAGAACTTAGGTGTTCTGTGACTGTGGTCAGCAAGGGCATCTTTACAGAATGACAAACAATCCTGCCTTATATATTAGGTATATATGCTTAAGTTTAAGAAGATTAAGAATACGGAATGTCACCACCCCATATCATCCCATGGGCGTCGTAAGAGCCGACAGAGGGAGCATATTATGCAGAGAACAACACTGTAAGAGAAGGAAAACTTGATACAAACCCTATACCAACCCGTTTGGGCAGCGTGGTATAGTAGGTCAATTCCTCCTTTCAAAGGAGAGGCCTAGTCCAGCAGTGGACTGTTAAAGGCTGATGATGATGATGATGATGATATGCTTAAGCAATTCTCATAGTAAGAAAAATATAAAGTTTAAAAATTAGAATTATTCGTGAAGCAACTAAGGCAAGTCTTGAACTTACGCCCACGAATACATTTTTTTATTTTGTAATAAAAACATCTGGATAATATGTTTATAGATTCTATTTTTTACTTAAATAAACCCCCAGCAATTAATTCCTTTTATTTTCATAAATAAACTGTTCTTATTATGTTGATGAAATATTGTAGGCAAAAAACATCTCTTCTGTGAAGTCAATAATCTTTGCAAATGACAATAAGCAGCCAGTAGCGTTAGAGAACTATTGGATACTCATTGGTAAGATGCCAGGACTTGTTGTTGTTGATTGGCTATAATAATAACTAGACACTGTAAGTCATTGGCGCTGCTTGCGCCTGCGTGTTGCGCTAGTACGATTAGACGTCATACATTAGACAATTTGAACAAAATATTTATGGGGAATGCTCCGTCTATCGTTAGAGTATATGTCAATGGCTGCGGCAAATTGTAGGTAGCGGCGTATTGTATCTATTAATGCGTGTGGAAATTTAGTTTGTACTGGAAACTCGTTTATAATGTGTGATAAATAGAAATTAATCCTTTCTTTATAAAATGGATTTGTGTAGGGGTAGAATGAGTCTGATAAATATAGCACTTTGCTGATAAAATAATAGGCTATGACCGGACGTGCCAACTTTTATGAATGTGGGCGAGGTATAATTACTTATAATAGTGTTAAAATACTTATAAGTTATAGAGTTATAATAGTAGCAATATCCTTATTTTGTATTAGCAGTCAAAATTTCGGCGCATTTCGGTATTCATTGTACTACAAGTCGGGTCACATAAATTGCCTGGGTCTAGCATTGGAACCGGGAAGGTTGTAGGTAAATCGGTAAACCAAAGTAGCCACTGACAATTACATGACTTTAATACAACTAAATATTGGTATAAATATAACTTAAACAGAACGTCCAAAGGTAAATAGTAAAGTAATATATTTTATGCAAATCAGCTTATTCATTCATTTTAAAACCCAGAACTATTACCGAAAACCCCCTCGTAACCACGTCCATTAACAGACAAAAATAACTAACTAGATTTCAGTAAAAGACAAGAAAACATACATTCGTCATAAAACCGTCTGCAAGTGAACCGTCTGCATAGATTTTATTCCACGACATTTACGTAAGTATGTATGGAATGGGATTGTGTAGCAATTGTAAGCGAATCTGAAACGGAGCTAGCAAATGAGCACGCATTTGTCTCGCCATGAATGGCACGCCAGGCGGTTGCACGCCGCTTTGTTTGCACCGTACGCCCGTGAATGGCCGGCCGCTATTCTTCGCGTAAAAATGATTATCCCCGCAGACATGCAGTGATATATGAATACGTTAGCTATGACATCTGTGATTTTCACGGAATAATTCAGTAGTCCAACGGCCATAAGCGCCTAAATTTGATCTAGAAATCAAAATATTAATTATTATTTCTTGCTCTTCGTCACCGAAAAATGTCTGACAAAAAACCAGAAGCTGAATACACCTTCTGGTTTTTTGCCAGGAAGCAAACTTTCTAGTTTTTTGGCAGGAAATTAAAACATTATGATAGGGTGAATAGAAAGCATGGCAATGGAGGAAATTGACTCTGCCTACTCCGACGAGAAAGAGGCGTAGGTGTATGTATGTATGTAATTCAATTCAAAATAAACTGGGACACGAATGGGAGTGAAAACAGAAAAGCGCTACAAGAGATCAAATGAAAAATAATCATTAAAAGCAAAAGTGTTGCTTCATTTGGAGTTATCGAGCTGATAATGCAATTGTTACCGTATTCCATCAAAAAGAATACTTTCATATCTTTCGTATAACATTGCCAACTATTTTATAACATTCCCTTTTTCATAAATCAGCCTGTACAGCATTTATTATAAGTACGAATATTACAAGGTATGTGGCACAAAATAGTTTTTCGTTCCTTTCTTACATTTAAAGTGCCAGAACATGTCAATCACTTTGTATAAAATACGGCACAATTTTTAATGGTATATTCGCATTCGAAAAGCTCGACGGACGAGCAAGTAACGCCTGGCAACAAGAATTTTAAACCTCATCTCGTACTATGGTTTCATAATGAAAGTAATTGCATTAAAATGATGAAATTTTATGCATGGTAATGCATGCTGTATCAGTACGACGGCAAAATTTCGTGACCCACGATACATGTATTAAAAGTGCTAAATAAATTTTGGTATAAGCTCTGCAAATATAATTATAATATTTTGTATTAAGTATTATGAAAATTCGGAAATTATATGTGTTATACTTATAACAATTAAAAGAATATGCCTATGCGTGTACATCGTTACACATGTAAAAGAATCAAAATTTTATCAATAAAGGCGAATTAAATATTAAATAACAAAAAAGGAAAATACATATTTCACTGCAACATTTCAGGTGTAATGTTACACCTCTGCCTACCCCTTCGGGGATACAGGCGTTGGTCTATAAAAAAAATTCACTGCAGCAGTACTGTTTGATAAGTGGTTATTTCTGAAAAACGATGCATGGTCCAATGAACTTGTTTACGTTATTTATTATCAGAATGAAATGATTAATTATCCGTAACTACCGTAACTATGCAAAATGTAGATATAGTTACGAACCCAAAGTAAATAATTCACTCAATTTAATATGTTCTGCTTAAACAACCGCAGACTTCGTATTCGGTATAATTAGGTTTTTTTTCACTTTCGACTACCATCCCTTGAGGTAAATGTTAAGTAGGTACCTAAGTCATTTGCTCAAAGTAGATACCTCTAGTATCAATAAGACATCAGAGCATTTACCAAGTCCGGCACTCACACTAATTACGTACGTGACGTTCTCTTTTATACAGATAGCATAGGTATATGGACGCGCAGCCACGCGTTATGTAGCTGTGTAGGTTCTACAAAAATAAATGTTTAATATTGATAGGTACTTCGGTAGGTAATTATCCTGGTGCCAGCTGACGATAAACAAAAACGGCAACCATAATATACCTATACACCGTGTTTTTAAGTCATTTTATTCCCAAAAAGTATGTACGTACTCAGCCCATAATATACAAGCTACACATAGGTAATATTTATTTTACAAACTTTGTGAATTTCTTTTTCCGAATTTTTTTCGCCTCAATTAAATTTTTCATAGCATAACAATGTGACGGTCGATGCATAAGGTCAATGCACTTTATTTATAACCTTAAAAGTTGATTACCCTTCGTTCACGACACATTTTAGTCATATGAAATGCTGATTTTAGACAACATTTTAATAGAAAAGAAATTTGTAAGTATATTTTGTAAAATAAATATTATAGGTAGCTTCTATATCATGGGCTGAGGACATCATTTTCGGGAAAACACTGATTTAAAAAACACAGTGTATAGCTGTGTTTCCTTAGCATTATAGAAGCAACACTACAAATATTCAATTCATTGCCCATCAAGAAGAACAGCAAAGCAATACGGTCATGGAAAGAAAGGTGAACTGTCAGTGGCATTGTATATTTTCTAGGTATACCCTGGTTCATCTAGGTTGTTAGTTAATATAAAGTATGTTTACCAACGAACATAATAATATGTATATCTTTCATTATTTGTTTTACGCCTATATTAAACTCACTCCTTTCAGCGGCTGTTTTCGTCATAGGTACTTAGTTTCATTTTATAAGAGTAACTAGAGGACGCCAGCAGCTACGCCTGCATTTTTTTTAATTTACCCGTTTTGGCCGATCCCGTGGGAATTTCGGGAAATCCTTTCTTAGTGCACCCCTACGGCCCCTAAGGAATATACATGCCAAATTTCAGCTTCCTGCGCCCAATAGTTTCGGCTGTAGCGTGTCTGTCAGTCAGTCAGTAACGCAAGGATTTTATATATTAAGATAATACGCCGTGATGGCATTTTACTTGAAATTTGTAATTCGCAGGTGCATTTACATTGTGCCGCATTTTAGTTTCATCGAGTTTTGAACCACAACGCAACGATTCTAAAGATGTTTCTTTGAATTCAAAAGCTAAACAAAAATGAAATTTGTTTCCATAAATCTTTCGCATGATACAAACATTATGTTTTTCTTTATCAAGCATATGCTACTCTTCTACGTACCTAAGGTAGTAAACGTATCTGTCTTTAATTATCATGACAGGTTATACAGTATACGAAATTAGGATGGGCAATCAATAAATAAATAATCTCTCTTTTTAATTATTCCAGAACTCCGGCATTTGGTAAGGCAGGCTTGTGAAAAGGGACAAAATTCCCAAGGACGACCTTGGCAACTACTGGCACTGGAAAGATCTCGACGTTGGCAAGGACATCTGCATATATGGAAAAGTGTTCCACACCGTATCCTGCGATCTTTATACGGTACGGTAAGTTTATAGATAAGTCGTATTTATTATAAAACATATCAACAGAAGTACGACCATTTGCTGAAAATTGTTTACTTTCTTTTTAAAGTCAAAGGACGTTTCATTATAATGCTATATCTTTATTGGTTGAAATTGTCACGAGATGGCGCTGTAATAATTTTACACAACAAAATGTCATCAACGGGCCGAGCTCAGGGGGCACAGAGTATAAAGTAGCTTATGGCCATAACTTTGTAGTAATGTGTACCTACACATGTCATGACCTCGTATAACATAAAGTGCCTGATCGGTTTTTATAAGGTGAAAGCATTGAGTGATAAGGCCCACTTATAGGTATAAATATATTTGAGGTCTTGTAAAGTACCTACATGTACCTACACAAATTATACTTACGTAAGTGGAATATGCCGCACATATGTTTTATTTATGTGTTCTGTGTACTTGTTTATGACACGATTAGATAAACTTATAAATAAAGCTCACGCGAGTGGCGTCTGGCGCTCTGGCGACTCCGCCTTACCTATTCACAAATGTATTCAGTGTTTGGGAACAAAAGACTCGTGTCTGAATAAATATATACCCGTGCTTTTAGATACGAGGATGATAAAATAAAAATATAGCGTAATCAGAATTTGGTATACTATTATATTCCTTATTTTTGTGGAATGGAGAAATTAATTCGGTTTTAAAATACATTTATCTGCTTTGTTAATCTTTTTACTTACTGCATGTCATAACACTCTACATGAAATAATATAAATTACATTATTAAATCAATGTATAGAACGTGATACACCACTCAGTCAGAGAGTATCAGAAAGTAAACAAAACTTACGAATTCTAACCTCAAAATTACATGTTTAATCAATGACACCGGCGTCTTCCAAATTCAAAATGGTGGGATTATGATACAAAATGGTAGCTTACCTTTCAAAACGGTCAATGATCTGTGACGTAACACGTTATTTTTTCGTCTGGAACACAAGTGATCGATTGATAGTGACTACACGACGACTGTTTTTAGGTTATGTATCTGTCGTTTGTTTGGAGGTCATGGCTATCTCTATTGGCGCCGCGCGTAAAGAGCGGGAGATTTGAATGCGAATTATGTCAGTGTTTATCAATTAGGTAACTACCGTAGGTAATACAGTTTATTTTGAAGATGTTTATTTATAAGTGTAGTTTGTGTTAGTATATAATTTTATCAAATCGTATGTTTTTGAGCGCGTTTTCCTCATTTTGTATTCCTACATAGTTGTAAATGTTTTAATGAATACGATCAAATCTAAATATTAGCATTTATAATGAAGTCATAAATGTACTTGACCATATTGTTATAGTGATATAAGTACAGTAGGTACGATTCTACAGTTTGATTCGCAGTTTTATTAACCCTAGAAAGATAATCTTATTGTGATGTACCTACGTAAAAGATAATCATGCGTAAAATTTACGCATGTGTTGTATTAAGCTGTATGTCGATTTTTTTTGTTTATTAATTACAATAAACTAAACATTATTTTATATTCATCCATAGGTACAAATAAGAAAAACTACAAATCATTAATTTATATTTTTCATTTATAAAATAATTACAAAATCAATGACTTAGACTTCTTCTCTAAAGTAACAAAACTTGTGAACGAATTCCTTCATCATAAATCTTATTTTTACCTATAATAATCCGACTTTTTGTATTACACATGAATAATTAGAGTATCGTATATTTATTAGGAACCTACGGTTACAATAATATTAAGAAAAATCATTACAATTATCATATAAGTCAAAATCTTAAAAGTGACGCAAAAGATAACCGTGCGTCAATTTGACTTACACGGTCGTTATTTTTCGTAATCGGTGGCACTTGCCTTTATGGAACTTACGCCTCACGGAAGCTCATAGCGACGAATGAGATGTCCTCAGCGCACAACGACAAATTCGCACTATTTAGAAAGAGAGAGCAATAATTCGAAACTCCATGCGTAAATTTTACGCAGATTATCTTTCTAGAGTTAAAGTATATAGGAACCCAGATGACTTATTGTACAGAAAAAGTAAGGCCACTTTTTAAGTTTTTATGTGTGTACGAGCGCCTAAATATCAAGTGTTACACTATGGTTACACACTCTTGATTGTTTTTTCAAGACCTAAATACTTCTTCTATTCAAGTCTAACTTTCTTTTTGTTGCGCGCGCCGTGGAAACTCCTTACGAGCCATCTCAACTCCGCCACTTGATCGTATAAGTAATATATTAATATACTTTTAGATTTTGTACGGCTCTAAGTCTAAATACTTATTTTAATTAAGATAATACGTAAATCAATATACGGGCGTTACTAAAAACTGTATGTTCAATAACGCCCATGACAGGGTATCCGAAAAGTCTTTGTTTACTTAATTTTATATGACTAATAGCAGTCAGTTATTAGTTTTCTGTATCCTTTTTTTGTCAATAAAACTATTTTTCTAAACAAATTTTTAATATAATCATTCCATTAAATAATATATTTATTTGAAATTAAGTGGGCGTTAATTGCCTAGGCTACCTTAGTATGATAGATCAAGTTGGGCGCTGGCGAGAGAGATGTGTAAGGCTCTCTCCTAACGGCGTACTCACTAAAACCACCACGGTTTCCACTACGGCCCCATATTAGAGCCGGGTCATGCGAATCGCGGATAGCATACTTTACCGCGGCCCAGCCAGGTATTCGACCCGCCAGCTAGCCAGCCCCGTCAACACAAATCTAACTGAACTCACAGAGATTAGTCTGTAGTAAAAAGTGTGCGCTGTTTGCCAATCACCCCGCTTAGTACTTCGACCAGAATTTTTCCTTCACTTTATGCACCAGCAACCTGTATTAATTTATTTACTAGAAGTCTTTTTTGGCTTCACTCGATAAGAGCCGCGATATAGCTACCTTTTCCTTGTTCTGGACGCTAAGGCGCCTTTGGCTAAACTGCTAGGCTTGTGATAGATGGGGGTTCATTCGCATCGGTTTTACAATGGATGAATGGGTTCACCATTATGGAAAAGGCTTATAGCCGTTCCCATTCTATCTATTCCCTTAAAACTGCGATAACCCCACCGATGACACAGAGATTTGGTTTTTGTGGCATTATTTGAAGAACAGTAATCTCTTTTGTTATCAATTTCAACCCCAGCTTAGCTGCCCTCTAATAATTAAAATTTCAGATAAGCAAATAAAGCCTACGATGCATACAATAACATAACATCTGACTCAGCTATTGTAAATAATTTTAACCAAGGGAGTGTTCTTTATCGCCTTATCAACCGTATCGATGATACTGCGCCTCCGAGATTGGGCCCGATGTAAGAAAAACAATTTAAAAATGTTTTTTCCCAATAGATATTTCAGTTTTTGAAGCTTTTCGTAAAATTAATGCTCATTTAGTGATAACATGCTATAAGCACATAAGCAACGATAGGCTAGTGGAGATACCAACGCACTGCCATGCAGTGGGTATCGGGCTCACATCCGCGCATTACTGACTTTTCGAAGATATTTGCGTATTAAATTGTTAATTTAATACACAATTTAATATACCTTATGTAAATTCACAATTATCTCTTGCCACGTGCCTCGGAGAGCACGGTAGACCTTCGGTCCCGGCTGTCATGTAGATCCTCGATAGTCGTTACAGGGGGTCAATTCTCTCAAATATACTGATACATATCAGCCATGGAATATGACTGGTTCGTGGAGGTCAGACGGCAGTCGCTCTGACGTAAAGCTAATATTCTGTCAAATCTGGTTAGACTAATAAGCAGACCGCGAGTTCCAAGGCGAGAAGTAATGCAACCGGTATAACGCTAGAACGATAATGATAATAGTTATAACATTCTATAGCTTGGTGAAAACAGCTTTTGTTACTTATTTTTACAGCAATCCGTTTGGTATACACGTATTTATTTTTGAATAGTTTATGTAAATGTATTTTTTTATGGTAGTACGTCCTACTGAACTTTTGTCCTGCCGAGAACTGGTTTGAACAGATAGTGTTATCGAAGGGCTCTCTGAAAAAAAAATGATAGGTACTGGTCCCACTTATTGGCTAGCTACGCAATTAACTGTGGTAACCGTACGGAAAAAATATATTTTATAACAAAGGTGAATAAACTAACTTAAAACACGATGAGCTATCTAATAAAATTATATTATTTAAAAAATAATAGAACTTGTATATTTTAGAATGCTACGTTCCCAAACGTTCATAATGATGTGTTATAATGTTCTACATTATAACACATAATTATTAAAATTTATGCACCTGAAGTGCATAAATTTTACTAGTGTCTTCTTCAAAATAATTAGTGCCATTATTATATTTTGGTACGTACTGGGAAATCACAAATCAAAACATGAGTTTCAACATCAACATCAAATTCATTTTCGTCTTCATTTAGGACTAGAACTTCTAAAAAATCAATGTTATCAACAAGTAAAATGTTACTTCCTGCCTACAACAATAATGATAATATTATAATAATTGAACCTGAAAACTATTAAACCATCCAAAGAAAATATACTCAAACCAAACCTTTGGTTTTTTAAGAAGTTTAATGTGAATTACAAGAAAATTAATGAATATCATAAGTATTAATTACATCACAATCAGTCTTGGAAAATCACAAAGCTTTAAAAGTAGTATTGGATCACTTTCACACCCATGTATGCTGAGATGGCAAAGGATCCAAAGAAAGCGAGTGCCCGGGCGGGCTGTGGCAGTGGCTTGACGGCATACACGAAGGTGTGAAGCATTCTACCAGCAGTGTACAGCCTGAACAAGGTGGTGGCCCACCACGCCGCTGGGCCCGTAGTCACGTACAAAGCGCCAAGCACCCAGAACGTAGGAATGTTCTCCTAGTCATTCAGATGCGCCCGACGCACTCGCTCCACGTCAGGATCATCGAACCTCACTTTTCCCTTCGTCACTTTTGCATCTTCCTCATTCGCGAACACCTTCTTGACATATCTTTGTTTAGATGTCATTAATGTCACTGTCATCATTTTGAGAGCCAACACAGCCGAGTAGAAAATGTAAGACCGCACCGCTGGATCGGTTAAAGAAATAGATGCCATGTTGATCCAATTTTTGCACAGCACTGTTTATTTACATAACGTTGGTGAAGGAATGCCGTCGAAACAGTTTACAAAATAACTTTATCCAGTACCGTTACGCGCTAACGCTCGTTCTGAATGAATGCGCCGTCGCCGCGCCGCTATCTTGTGTTGCCGTGGGGCAAGGCGTATGACCAGCGAGAACACTTTGAATATAATATCTTATCTATAATTTATCCAAGGAATTACGATTATTTATAATTGTGGTAGGTAGTAGGTACTTACCTAATGATTTAGAATTTAAAACACCTTTATGAATATGTATATTCCTGTATTATAATGACACACGTATTTTAGTTGCTAAATAGATAAGCATTCTACCATCTCATCAAATTACATTCATTTTTCAAGAATGGCCATAGAAGTACCTTATTTACCAAAAAGCAGTAAATTAACAAAAAGGCATAATGAAAATAATGATATAATATTTATCTTATCTAATGTAAACAACTGACATAATATTTAGCTGTTTTGATAAATATGTTTGGATATAATTATCAGAATATAGTTGGAGCACTATCAGATAAATTTAATATTAGACATGTATTTTAAAGAATAACTATGACCTAATAGTATATAGTATAGTAAATCATTCAGAGTAGGTCCTTAATTCAAAATCCTTGTGTTTTGGATGGCTACTTGGTACATTATTCCAGCAATCTTCAATTTTGAAAATAGTCACTATTTGCTTGTTATATTGAAGCCGGTAAAGACCCAAGACAGCACAGCTATTAGCAGTTTAAGGCTTTAGTTCTATATTATTTTCTTCAGTCATAACTTCAGATAGATGCTGATAAGTTTTTAAATAAAGCTAAACTACGTTTGCCACAGGACACATGTTTCCCCAGAGATCTAGCTAGAAAGCGATACCAGCTTATAGGTAAAGGATACGTGGGTAGGTTTTGGTACAGTAAAGCTCTCGATGGCTCACGAGGTGTTAAGTCTAATAGTTGCAAAATAGCAACTCTTGTTCGATTCTAGTTAGTACCATTCTAGTGGGTAAAATTATTCATATTTTGCTTAATAATGCTGATCCCAAAAGTATTAACACAATTTTTGAATAAGTAAATTGTTGAATATGAAAATGTTTCTTTAATTATGCAGATATCGTTAAAATGATCTATTTGGGTCTAATGCAGAAGAAGTCCATCACCACATCATGTCAATCTAGAGATTGCTACTGCTTTACATTATTATCCCTCAAGGCTTGCTTCACAGATATATTGATCTAAAGCCATATGTCATCACATTTATCTAAATGGAAAGAAAGAGGAACCCACCACACACCCTTGAAGTGACCACCCCAACTATTGGAATAGAAAAAGGTTAACAAAACAGAACTCTTCTCATGAAAAAATATTAAGGGAAATATAAGGATGGGATGCTGTTATGACTTGCAGCGCGGTGGCGTAACTAGGCTTTGGTCTAATCGAGTAGAGTTATCTGTGGTTCTAGACAATACCACGACACAAATACAAAAACAAATTAATAAATTCTTTATAGTAACTTATTTAAATTAAACGATTACGCAGCACATTTTAAAAACATGTAATAGTCTCATACCACATTCACTCCCCTTAGATTTAAAATTACATGGCACTAAGATAATGTAGAAGCACGTGTTCTATACCTAAGTCATCCATAGAGTAAAAAAGGGTATAAACATAGTTATGATAATTTTGGGTGTTATGGTTCTAATGTAAAACTAAAAAAGAGACTGGGCGTAAGAATCAGTATTACGTAGCTTAACATCTAAATCATCTATAGTAAGTAATACAAATTAATTGCACGCTTTTCCATTGCTCTAATTAATAAACAAACTGTGCTCGCCAGTCATAATAAAGCCCAATAACAACCATATTATTTGCTGAATACCTGCCCGCCAGCCACGGCAAATTAAACATCCCGTTAGTTCAGTCGAGGGCTGTATTATCAGCGATGTACAAGCCAACTTCTAACTAGATTAGCAGCATTTGGGACCATAACTTGCCCTTTTCACATTTCCTTGTTTGTTACCGGTTTCACCTGGCACAAATACTTATACTTACATACTTGTAGCTAATAATAATATCAGCTCCGTTTATAATCTGTCCTACTACTAGGAATAGGTCTATCCTCTCATAGTCCACCACGCTGGCCGCATACAGGTATCACACCTGTTTCAGGAACTTTCAGAGAAGCAGAGTTCCTTAAGAATGCATTCCCACACCGCTTAGCAAGCGATCTATTTTAACCTCACATGGTCAAACTAAGTACTTAAGAACTTTGGCAAGATTGTTGGTCTTCTACTAGGCTATCAATGTAATAGGTATCTAAAGTCGACCATGCATTACAACAACTCACACAAGCATTCAATCCTGTTTATTCAGTGCTTAACCAATCCAAACCTAGATTAGAGTAAGAATTAGAAAATTGATATTTAAATATGCATAAATAAGTTTCAGTTTGTATTTGATTGAATAAGTTATACTTAATTTGTATTCATACATTGCTATTTTTCATCGTTAATGGTGCCATCAACCACTGCATGACCCATCCCTTAGTAAAAGCCTCCTTTTGAACGCCGCAGTGAGCGCGTTTGTTAACTTATTGGCTTGACTGGAAAAAAAGCCAGAAATAAATGTTTGGGCTAGACCATCTACATTATTCTTTACTTACTCTAATTTGTGCAAAAAAAATGTTATTCTGTGCCTTAACTCTGGTGAAGGTAGCCAAGATAGGTCTTATCAAGAGGAAGAGGATCGTAGATACTAAGAAGTGATTTGTCGTGATTGCCAGTATAAAATAAGCAGGCGATCAACTTTAGAAACTTTACTTTCATAATTACTCATGACCTTGTAGCCGCATCTGGTTCTGCTTTTGGTACGTTATGTTTTATTGCCGAAATATTACCACATTACTGTTTTTATAATTGTATAGTAAGTAATAAGCTCATATTAAAGGTAAACCCGACATTCTGATCCTGAACTTTAGTTTTATACTTAAATGCAACATCATCCTCCTAGGGTTATCCCAGTTTCAACCCGAGGTCCGCTTACTAAGTAGTCTTATAAATGCATATTGCCGTAAATACATACATTGCTTAGGCGCGTGTAAAATCACTGTTTTAACGGACATTAATTGTCTCATGTTCACATTTTTTTTATAGACTCTCGCCCGTGTCCCCGAAGGGGCAGCAAGAGGTGCAATACAGCACTCACATTTCGCCATGAATTTTTAGGTACCACGTAATAGGGGGCGAGCCTAATTGCGGTTACCAAGCACATCACCAGACTCCGTGCTGCTACTGAGAATTCTGAAAAACCCAGTAACACTCTTGGCCGACCCGGCAATCAAACCCGGGACTTCCGATCAGCAGTCGCATACGCTGGACCACGGAGGCAGTCACAATTTATTGTCATTGATTTTCTAGAACGGGTATGAGGTGCTAAAGGTCCACGGAAACAATTTCCATACATACCTATAGAGAAAACATTTTGTGTCTTGCTCTGCAACCGTAGTCTGTAACCCCTTCTATATCATTTGTATAAGTTTTGTGAAAAACCGTAACCAAATCGTATTATCGTCTTTTATTTTTGAACCTCCATACCTAAATAGGATATATATTCAAATAACGCTTGTTGGCTACTATAAAAAATCTTCGAAGTCCGACATATTTTTAATAGTCAAACTCGAATTGCAATATAAATAACTACAGAACTGCAGTGACTACATAACATCAGGGAACACGAAAAATGATTAGGTATAGGTAAATTCACGAAAGTTGACCACAAATGGCGGCCGTCGCGCATATGTACATTCGTGCACCAATGGCGTTGCTCCATTCTTGACGCATTTAGGGAATGCGTCAAGAATGGAGCCACGCCATTGGCACTCCACCCGCGCCTCACCCCGCACCTCCACGGGGACCTAAAAAATGATTTCTGCGCAGTGGTCATCTTTCGTGAACCGACCCATAAAAGAATATGACAGTAAAATATTGAGCTGCCCTGAGTACCGCCCTGCACGAACAAACTTATATGTGTGCATAATAGCCACGCTTTCAGCGAATGTGTGCAGATACGCTCGACGCATTTTCCGTCAGATGTGTACCGATTCATTTGACGGAATAGACGCGACCGAAGATACGTTCGACGCATCTTCGGTCAGATATGGTCCGCCCCTTAATTCACAAAAGACTCGGCTAAGATTTTGAGGTGTGTAGTGACTTATGTAATTGACTGTACCTGTTTATCAGTTCACTTATGTTTTGCTATTGCAATAGGAAACTATTTTTATTATAATGTTGGGTTTACTTAATAAGTTGGATAAGAATCTATACTAATATAATAAAGCGGAAGAGTTTGTTTGTTTGTTTGTTTGAACGCGCTAATCTCAGGAACTACCGGTCGGATCTGAAAAATTCTTTTTGTATATGATAGCCCAGTTATTCCGGAAGGCTATAGGCTATATAACATAACGCTTCGACCCTTTGGGGCCGGGCAAAAGGCTAAAAAGGCTAAAAGATAATGTCGGCTAATTTTAGGAACTAGCAGTCGGATTTTAATAATTGTTATTGCCTAAGGCTATATAAAATTACGCCACAACTTTTAGGGGCCAGACAAAAATAATAAAATGGTCAAACGAGAAGGGGGAGGGTTGGGTCAAAGGCAAAAAAAGGCTAAACGAATAGGATACTATCTATATGGGTATCGTTTTCGAGATTTTCGGGACGCTGATTAATAATATGAAATTTATTCAGTGATCCAAGATGGCGGACGGGAATGAGAAAATTTTAAATATCAATATGGGTATCGCCTTCGATATTTTAAGGGGTGGAGAATCGAAATACAACATCTATTTCGTGATCAAAGATGGCGGATGGGCAATCAAAGATGGCGGATGGGAAAATTTTAAAAAATCTATATTGGTATCGTCTCCGATGTTTAAAGGGATTGGGAATCCAAATACAACATCTATTTCGTGATTCAAGATGGCGGATGGGATATCAAAAATGGCGGATGGGAAAAATTTAAAAAATCAATATGGGTATCGTCTCTGATGATTTAAGGGATGGTAAATCCAAATACAACATCTATTTCGTGATCAAAGATGGCGGATAGGAAATCAAAGATGGCGGACGGGTTTTTTTTAAAGTCGATATGGGTATCGTCGCCGATATTTAAAGGGATGGGGAATCCAAATCTAACATCTATTTCGTGATCAAAGATGGCGGTTGAGAAATCAAAGATGGCGGATGAGAAAGTTTAAAAAAATCAATATGGTTATCGTCTCCGATGTTTTAAGGGATGGCGAATCTAAATACAACATCTATTTTGTGATCAAAGATGGCGGATAGGAAATCAAAGATGGAGGGCGGGATTTTTTAAAGTCGATATGGGTATCGTCTCCGATATTTTATGGAATGGGGAATTCAAAAACACCATCTTTTTCGTGATCAAAGATGGCGGTTGGGGTTTTTTTTTTAAATCAATATGGGTATCGTTTCCGATGTTTGAAGGGATGGGGAATCCAAATACAACATCTATTTCATGATTCAAGATGGCGGATGGGAAATCAAAGATGGCGGATGGGAAAAATTTAAAGATCAATATGGGTATCGTCTCTGATGATTTAAGGGATGGTGAATCCAACTACAACATCTATTTCGTGATCAAAGATGGCGGATAGGAAATCAAAGATGGCGGACGGAATTTTTTTAAAGTCGGTATGGGTATCGTCGCCAATATTTTAAGGAATGGGGAATTCAATATTATATAAAAATCTATGTTTGTTTGTTCATCATTTATTGACTCTGAAATGATAAGAGATTAAGTGCTAAGTCAATGGTAACTTTGGAAAAGGGGCTTGGAAAAAATGGAATTAAATAAAAACTCTTAAAAAGGCGATACGGAGTTCGCTGGGTCAGCTAGTATATATATATATGCGGATATATACACGGATATATATATATACGGATGCTAGAATATGAACCCCAATACCGCAACAGTGCACTAGTTTCGAGCGATGGCTACACCGATGTGTTACCTGCAAACAGGGGCCGATCCATGATACTGTTTTGAAGGGGCAGCTTGTTTTGGTTGGAGAAGGGGAGCTTGAACCTGGAGAAGAACGAATTTATCCAGGGAAACCTTGATAAATTCGTTCGATACCTAATTTGTTTGTCCTTGGCAAGAAAATGCTGCTTTTACAGGGGGCTTGCGCCTCTAGCGTGAGACTACCCCCTGTGGGGGTAGGTCACCCACGGTGAAGCTAAGCGAGATCCCGGGAGTGGACGCTCCGCGTGGGCTTGACGGAGGCCTGCGCAGGAGCGTCCAAAAGTGCGGGTGCGAGGGACAGTTCTTCTGTCCCTCGCAGTCAGGTGCGGTCGCGGGAGGAGAGGCGTGTCGGTGTGGCGTTGCCGCGTGCCCTATCGCCTGCGACCGAATGGTGGCGCACCATTTGTTACGTCGCGGTGGGGCCGCAGATGAAGAGGAGATGCGGTGTTGTCAGGTTGTCGTTCTCCCTATCCTCTGCGGCCGTTTTAGTGCCTGCGGACAGCGAGCGCTGGGGCTGCTCCCCATCCGCCAAAAGGCAAGGAGGCGGCGTAGTGTCCGCGCCGCCTCCCAAGTCATAACGAGACGGGGCCCGCCGTCGAATCCCGGGCGGGGTCACGGAAAAGTATGCTATCCGCAAATCGCGTGACCTCGCCACTACACGGGACCCGTTGGGACATCGCGGTGGTTTTAGTGGGTATGCCCCGCCTTTAGGGGAGAGCCTCCACACAACTCCTCCGCCAGTCCCAAACCCGGTCGATCACACTCTGGCCGGGTTGGCGTCGAGTTGAGATGGCCCATAAGGAGAGTTTCCACCGTAGTGAAGAAAAAGCGTAAGTGAGACTGGATTCTTGACTATTTTTACATGTCTTTGATATCTTGAAAGAGAAAGATGTGGTAGATTTGGCTAGTAAATCGCATGTCATAAGGCTTTTCGAAAACATTACGCGAACTTTTTGAATTAAGAAATAAAGTCGCCTTTTCGATCTACATTTGAAATTCTTTTCTTTATTGGGTTTAACTTTTCTTTACGTACCTATTTTTTTAGCGATATAACTGTAAATTAGGTGAGAATTTGTGGAAGCACGCAGGCAATATCACTATCTAAATAATAAACACAAATCAGACCCATTTATTGGATAAATTCTAAGCTAGGTACAAAAATGTGTCCTAAACTGTAATAAAACAGTACATTTTACGACCATCAAGTTACACCTTATAAATTTAAACATCACGACTGCTATTCAATGTTTTACGTACACAGAAGTACATGTATAAAACAAAATTAAATGATATGAAGTAAACGCAAGCATATAAACTATAAATACGATTTCTACTGATATTTACTATTTATGTTAACCTTTTTTAGTTCTTAGTGGTTTTTGATGAAGTGAAATATGTTTTACTTTACATTTACAGTAGCCAGTAGTAATAAATAATGGCTGTTGCTATGAAAAATCGATTCTGAAGTTACATTTTATTCAATAGTAGGTATGGCACTATTTCGCATCATTCTGGGGATTGAACCAGTTATATAGCGTCATAGGATTTCATTATTTCAACGCAACATACATGTTTCTAAACTGCGTAAACTATTAATTGAAATCGCAGTAGTTAGTAACCGACAACAAAAGATGATGAAAACAGCAAGTTTTCTAGAAAAGGCGCTAAATTTAAATTAAAATACTTGTCATAACCAGTTAACTCGTTATGCGGTCGAACGTTAAAACATGTAATTATTTAATTAAGATAATGATATTGTTCTAAAACAATAAGTAATTAATGTATTATATGATTTAATCATCTCTCTGTAAAAATTATACGTTTGTACAGTTTATATAATACAGATTTACAATGGTGGTTTAGTGCAGGCAGATTATTTGGTTATTATTAAAATATTATTGCGAGTAAAGCTGTCAGAAATTGTCGATAGCTCTGAAGATTGCCACGAAAATGGCTATGGGCTTAAAAACCCAAGACGCACTTATGACTTATCGAAGTTATGAGCGTATTCAAATTGTTTAATTACACTTGCACTACAAGAAGAACTCATTGAACCAGTTTGTGTCAAGTTAGCCTTAAGGCTACGATCCGGCCACTTTCCATCGGCAAAGTTTGCATTTCTTATGAAAAAAGCAAATTCACCTAACTGCAGCTCGTGCAATGTCATTAAAGATGTGCAGCATTTGCTGATGGAATGTGTAACGAACCGTAACGAGAGGGTAGGTAATGTTAGTAGGGTTAGTGCAGGCAATTTTACCAAAACCAAAATCAACCGTAGCAAAAAGATTGTGTCAGCTGATTAACAACATTATTTTTAAGTATTTGTAATATTTTAGTTGTAAGTCCTAATGTTGGTTTTGTATACCTAAGGTATGCTGTATGATGGGGTTGGCGTATCCACATGGGTAAAAACCCTAAATCAAATAAAGAAAAAAATTGGGCAAGTGCGAGTCGGACTCGCAAACGAAGGGTTCCGTACCATCATATATTATATAAAAGAACGCACGCAACGCAAATCACATTTGTTGTATGTATACTTTTTTTAAGTGTCTACCTGTTTATTAAGATCGAGTAACAAATTGCTTAAAAATTACGTTTGCTGTATGGGAGCCCCCCTTTATTATTTACTTTTTTTAATTTAATTATTTATTTTGAAAGGTAATATTCTTTCTAGCTATCACGGCTTATAAGATACAGCATGGTGACAGACAGACAGACAGCGGAGGCTTAGTAATAGGGTCCCGTTTTTTTACCTTCTAGGTACGGAACCCTAAAAAGGAACTCATTGAAACAGTTGTCACGACTGTAATGAATATCTTTGACAGCGTTACGGGGAATATCAGTATAGTTGCTAACTTGGGTTGGGTTTCGAAACGAGTCGCCTGAGTTTGAGGGTATTAGTGATGTAGGGGGCTTAAGGAAGTTTTAATCCCCTAAAATTAATTTTGGCTGCCGGAGTTGCGTCTAAATATTTTTAAACAATTTCCAAAAATTCTTAAACACTTCGGCAATTATGCAAAACGGAACGTAGTTTTTATAATTTAGTACAGTTTTACAAATGTCATTTTTAGGTTTTATGTGAAAAACGTGAAACGAAACGCAAACTCGCCATCTCGGAATGATCATATTGACCGCTAATGTCAAATTTGTGCGTCATTGCTTTCGAGTGCCTAGGGTTAGGTGCGACTGTAATAAGTAACTAAATAGGTTATGTTAGGTTCTCTTCTGACCCTTAATGCGAAAATAGGAGCCCTGCGAAGCAGGGCTCCGTCAACCGTTCAAAGACGTTCTTGTTTAACTTGTTGAAATATCAAGTGAACAGATGTTACGGGAAGCAGGTTACACAGATTGGCGCTCTAACTGGAGTTGCAGCACGAGTAGTAAGTGCCTCTACATTAAACAGTCTGCTTAAAGTACCAGTTTGGCGAACTCAGACAAAACATGCGCCATCAGCGAGGAAGACGACATTCACCGACATTTTATCGCCTCTTCTTTCAGGAAATTAAGTACATAAGGGTAATACGTCAACAGTGGCAAAATGTAGAGTTCTTGTTCGTGGACGATATATCTTTGGTTCCCTTTGATAACCCTTTGGCGGCATAAATGCTATGCTCTTGTGCGACCTAATGCAGCTTCCGCCAGAAAGTTAGTATTAGTTAACAAGAAATTCTGTCCTGTTCCAGCGCCCCACGCTTTTACAATCAAATATTATAATTAAAACACATAGTTTAGCCCAGAAATAGAGACAACTTGAACGATCCATAATTTATTTTTTTGTTTTTACGTGCATTTATAAAAGCGTGTTTTTCTAGTGTAAACTAAACTATTAATTTATTTTATACTTTTTAGTCTTTGATAATGAAATATTTTTAACATAAGTACATTTATTTTAAGTAGGCGAAATGAACCCGCATCCTCTCCATCTCCGCCAGTGCATCTGTATTACATGGTGTTTTATATGTCAGCTTAGAACAATCTAGCTCTTCAATCTGGAGACCACTAAGCGACTTTAGTCTACTGACGGCCACATACGCCTGTCCAGCCGCAAAAGTACGGGACCCTAAGTACAGCACTGCGTCGTCTTCCGTACAGCCTTGCATCTTGTGCACGGTAGATACCCACTATCTCACCCAATAGCCCACCTTAAAATCACTGGGAGCATGCGCATTTCCACCGTACCGTAGCTATACTTGGCCGGGAACTGGATGCCTATAGGCTAAATTAGGTGCTCACCGTCGTTTCCAAAATTAACTTTGATGGACGGTATGTCGGTTTCATAGATTTGGTCACGTCTTAAGTGAAGCCAGACAATGTCCGAGATGAATCCGATGCTGCCATTTACTAGCCCCTTCTCCACGTCTATATTGGATCGCAACATGATTTTAGCCCCTTTGAAAATTTTTAATTTACTTGGTAGTCCACCCGTATCGCTGAGAATATTGGACTCTATTGTAGTATTTCCAAGGTTTCGGATCGCGTCAATAAGTTGGTCTTAAGCCTTTTTGTCGTACATTTGAGTTCCTTTTTGTTCGTAAAATTTAAGAACTTCATTGTTGTGCTTCTCTACTTGGTTGTTTGTTGGATAAATACGCAGTGCTTTTTCAAGCGCAAACTCGCCGGTAGCATTTGATGAGACCTTAGTCAGCAATACTGCGAGATGCTCGCTGTTCAACACTCCGACAACCACTCCCCAAGGCGTTCAAGATGTCGGTGAATGTCGTGTCTCCTCACTGGCGCATGTTTTGTCTGAGTTTGACTAATGTGAAAAGCCACCATAAATGAGTTGCTGGTCTCATGTGGTCCGGCTGTTGAAACACCTGTTTACCACGCACTGGCGGAAGCTGCAAGAGGTCGCCAAAGAGCATAACGTTTATGCCGCCAAAGCGTTCATCGTAATTCTTTAGCTGGCGTAAACGAGCGTCTATCATGCACAATATCTCATACGGAACCATAGATATCTCGTCCACGAACAAGAACTCTACATTTTGCCACTATTGACGCATAATTCTCAAGAAGTTGCCGGAGAGTTGAGGCATGTTCACTAAGACGCCGTCTCTTTGAACTGGTAATTTGAGCAAGCTATGCAGTGTAGAGCCAGCTACTAGTCGTGCTGCAACTCCAGTCAGAGCGCCAATCTTTGTAACCTGCTTCCCGTAACATCTGTTCACTTGATTTTTCAACAAGTTAAACAAGAACGTCTTTCCTGTTCCAGCGCCACCAGTTACGAAAAGTTTAAACCTTTGTTGATCGCCCTGTTGTTGCGACTGTATGTTTGACGTGATAATATTGAATAGTTGTCCTTGTTCCATATTCATAGACTGTCGTGCTGATTCGAATTGATAATTAGTCATAGTCTGTTCAGGATAGTCTTCATTGTGTTCAATATTATCCAATACTGGAGGCTTTTCGAGGATCTGAAATGCGTGCACTTGATTGAATGCAATTTCCAGCTGCCGGTCGCGCTCTCTGTGCCGCTCCATGTGACCGCTAATTGCCTTCAACTGTTCTTCCCGAGCCAAGAAAGCCTGTCTTGCACTATAAAACCCTTGTTCAGTTTCTGAGCGATAAGGCATATACTGAACCAGCAAACTGTAATAAAAGTTCTCCGGATCATTTGACGCTATGAAGTATGGTACTCGAACAGCAGCAGGCACAGTTCTTGCGATCATTTTGCTGTTGTCTTTGGTTCTTATAAAATTTGCAAAATGTTTATGAATATTTAGCAAATGTTTTATTTTATTTTATTCGAAATATTTAAATAAGTTAAAGTCCATTACGTGGCCTTTCTCACAATTGCAAACACGACTATGATACGATATTACATCATGGACTGCCAGAGCCTCTTCCGGCTTCATCATCAGACCTTGAAACCTAATTGTAGTCAAAGCTCATTACGTGGCCTTTCTCACAAGTGCAAACACGACTATGATACGATATTCCATGATGGAATGCCAGCGCCTATCTTCCGGCTTCATCATCAGACCTTGAAACCTAATTGTAGTCAAAGTTCATTACGTGGCCTTTCTCACAAGTGCAAACACGACTATGATACGATATTCCATCATGGAATGCCAGAGCCTATCTTCCAGCTTCATCATCAGACCTTGAAACCTAAATGTGGTCAAAGTTCATTACGTGGCCTTTCTTACAAGTGCAAACACGACTATGATACGATATTCCATCATGGAATGCCAGTGTCTATCTTCCGGCTTCATCATCAGACATTGAAACCTAATTGTAGTCAAAGTTCAATACGTGGCTTTTCTCACAAGTGCAAACACGACTATGATACGATATTCCACCATGGAATGCCAGAGCCTATCTTCTGGCTTCATCCTCAGACCTTGAAACCTAATTGTAGTCAAAGTTCATTACAAGACTTTTATGAGAAATCCAAAACAGCTATGGTACGTTTTTCCATCATGAAGTTCCAGGTCATATCTTCCGGTTCCATCATCAGATCAGTTCAGCAGTACCATATTATTAAATTATCATCAGAACTACATACAGCTGCCAATTTTCATTACGCTACGACCCTTGGAAGATGGCTAAATTAGTTACCTAAGATTCCATTACATAGTTAGTTACATACACGACGACCTAATAAAAGCGTGTTAACAACACCGAACCGCGCAGTGAGGCGGTCGATCAGCTTATCTATTCTATATATCGCTTATTATAAGAAAGATTATAAACACACTGTCATGCAACGTCTCGTACAATTTGTACTGGCGTTAAATCGCTGCATCATTGTGTGTAATAAAAAATACGTGGCTCCCGTAGTCATGCATCCGGTTGGTATATGCAAGTCGTTTTAGTTCAGTGAACTTGATAATGATTTAATACTATATCGCTATGTGTCAAATATTTGACTGGTGGACCTTTAAATCAAATCAAAATCAATGTTCAAGTGGTGTTTTAGCATAGTAAGATAACATTACCAATTTACTATTGACAAATATACATGTTTTTTCTAAAGTTTCAGCTGCATCCTGATTTAATTTGATAAATATAAATCAGGAATACAGTATACCCCGTCCAACTAGTTACTGTACAGATTTAGGTAGATCATCACATCATATCAGTCGAAAGACGTCCACTGCTCTCCACATGGACCGCCACCTCATTAAGCCACCTGCATCCATCCTTTGCTCGCGACCCCAACAAGGTCGTCAGTCCACCTTGCGGGAGGCCTACCTCTGCTAAGACGTCCGGTACATGGCCGCCACTCCAGAACCTTTCTGCTCCAACGACCATCGGTTCTCTGGTGTGTGATTTCTGTAGATACCATACTTAAATTTTTGTGGTCGCTCTGATGAAAATGTTTTGCGGTATTTACCACGTACACGTTTTATGCCGATGTGTAATTAAAACATCAAATACATGGTCAGCTACAGCTTTCTTACTGCTTTACTACTACATTCACCGCTACCACTATTAGATATATGTAGCCATAGTATTATTATCATATAACCAGCATAGTATTTGTAGCCTTTCCGTAATCAAAGTTGTCAGGAAAGGCGTATCGGGTATATGTTTACAAAAAAGCTTTTAGCAAAAGCACTATCAAGTAAGCTCGTAGCTTTTAACGCTGATTGTACCCTCCTATAACTAAGCTATTTTATTAGAGAAGACGACATTAACATTGCTATCTGCACCGAGTACATTTGGCAAGCGCACCAGTGATCTTAATAACAGTTAGTCCCCAACAATATCAAGTAGCCCTCTCTTGCATACAAATGCACAATGTTACCGAAATTCTCAATTTCCTTCAGAAACAACGTCAAACTCGACCCATCAGATCTGAAATTTACGATGTTTTTATTGTACCTACATAATTATACACGCTTAAAAATTCATAATGCGGTCTTCTTGCAATAACAGAACAATAATAGGAAACGAATGGCGGCCGTAAACCCGTCGAATGGCTTTCCGAATAAAGCCGAAAGGGAGGTCGGGAGGCTTAGAGAAATGTGTTTATTGCGGCGAGCGGGCCGCTTGGCCTTGGTAATGGCGCTCACTGACACACTATGAACCAATACTGTGCTCTTAATTTTCTACATATAATTAGAGGACCATCCCTAACTTTAAAAAATAAAATATGATGTTTGTTTCACACGACTCAAGAAAAGCAAAAAGGCCGGTCAAGTGTGAGTTTGACTCGAACATTGAAGGTTTCGTCATATATTTTATGTTGATATTCTTATATTTGCTTACCTTGCTATTGATTCACCCGTATTTTTGCAAGTATATGTATGGTTTAATTGAATTATTTTACCTGTATGATATCACCTAGCTGGCAATTCTTCCATGCTAAAATCGGGATACCAAAATGTCAACTGTTTTAACCCGGGTGATATCATTAGTGCAAATACTGAATTTGTATAGAACGAAATATAACGGAGAACAAATACGATTAATCAGATATTAATTACTGATTACTAAGTCATTGCTATAGGCAATGCAAATGAATTATGCTGGGTAATGCATCAAATTATCAAACTTTATCAACAAATAAAACCTATTTCATGCGTCAGTTAACGTAACGAGTTTAGAAAATGTATAGCATTGTTATATTTTTATTTTCGTTTATGGAAGATGTTATTGTGACCCGTCAGTGCCATTGATCTGGCGTTTAAATTGGACATAGACATAAATATGGTCGATCACTCACAATCTAATGGTTGATTCTGAGATATCGTTTTCGACTAAGGCGCATGATCAGCGGAGCTATGAACTTTGATATGACGAATATATGTGTGCAAAAAGGGCCTCATCATGTTTCTAATAAAAATCATTAAAACACCTTGGTGGTGAAGGTCAAGATGTCAATGTAAAATCATCATCATCATATAAGCCGATAGACGTTCACTGCTGCCCTTAAGCCCCCAAGGCTCTCCACATAGACCATAGACCCCTTATCCATTCGTCGCCCGTGAACCTAACCAGATCGTTGTTCAATCTTGCTGGAGATCTACCTCTGCTACGACGTCGGGTGCGTGGCCGCTGCTCTAGAACCTTTCTACCACTGCCGCACTGCCATTTAATCTTGACTATTCGGCGAATTATGTCGATGAAATTGGATCGCTCGCGGATCTCCTCATTCCTGATTCGATCTCGTAGGGAAACTCCGAGCACAGCTCTCTCCAGCCTTCTAATGGGGCCTATACTGAGTGGCCAAGTCTCAGAACCATATGACAACACATGGCCAAACACAAATGGCTTTATTTACAAGTTATTTAAAGCATTATTATGTATACAAATTACCATGATCGTGAAAGGTGATGACACTGTGCTGCCGTGGAGGCTAATCGCCTATAACTACTTATGTGTCATGCGTTTTAAACTATCATCTCGTTGTAGTTGACTCTGACGCCTCGGCCTCATTCATCGCTTTGTCGAAGACAGACCGGCAAACTTGGTAAGCAGCTAATTCAATAGAATCATACAGACTTGTCAGTGAGAAGACATTGGCAAATAAATAATAATGTAATTTTATTTGGTCTTTACTTATTTGCCAATGTGCTTCACACTGGCAAGTCTTTAGGACGCTCTTCAATTAGTCAGTTTATTCTACGAGAAAATAAGAAATGAAGCGTTGCAGCAAAATTTATTTTAGTTGCCTTACTCGTTTTTACGAAAATGCTGTAAGGAAAAATTATCATGAAAAACACAAGTAACAGACGTGTGACTAATACAAACAGGTAAATTTCACATTTAATGAATACAATAAAATTATTCACAATCAATAATTTCCATTTTAAAGTTATTCATTCGTTTAAAATCGGTAAAGTTTAAATGAATAAATTAAACACATTGATGATAAATTTGATTTTTGCACAACGACAAGTACATTTAAGGCGATGTCTTCCACTGACTATTAGCAAATTATATAACTCGCAGAACAAATAAATTGCTTTACGACACCTGTAAAGTGCAACATATTTCAAGTTATAGTATAAGTACGCTTTAAAATTTTCATTGCCTTCGATAGTATAGTATAAGCCAAACTGGCTCTCTGGATCATTTTTATAGGTAAGTACTTGGTTATCTGGATATTTTTATTTAGCAGTAGTTCAAATTAATCTTCGAGCACAATATTATTAAGTTGAAAATATACAATGCGATAACAAACGATATGCCGAACTCGTTGTTTTAGGAACATGAGAACATCTTCGTGCGGTACGTTCCACACTAATAGTAGAGGTGCCCATGAAGGGATTACGAGATTTACTCGAGCGCGTCAGATATTGATAGCATCCATATCCTACGTATTTTTAATAAAGTAGGAATGTTGTTAATCTGATCATTTGCATAGTGGAGGTATGATTTCAAAATGTAAAAAAAAAAGAAAACTTATCTAGCTTGTCAGATTTTCTAAGGGGATGTTAAGTGAACCTAAAAAAGACTCTTATTAAATAATCTGACGATTTAGGTGTCACGCAAACTCTTGGAAAGTAGCGCGGAATAGAACTTTAGTACATGTATGTATAATAGTAAGTTCACAAAAATAGGTACCTACTTACGGCAACAGTACTAAAAATCGTATGGCCATAATATATGTAGGTAATGCGCTACGTTATTTATGACAATTGGTACGTAAATGAAAAAGTAAAACTTTATAGACGCTGCTTTTATAAAAACACTCATGAATCATAGGCCAAAACCCAGCAGAACAAAAAGTTTGGTAGTTTACAGTTTACACGAATGTTGCATGCGAAATGTATATAAATGTCAAGAATATTTCTTGCAAATCTAGATAACATTAGCATTGTCTTGTTATGTTTTAATAATTTATACAACAATGTGCAAAAGTTATTGAAACTAAAGATATTTTAAATACGAGGGCGGCACTGAAAAGGAGAATGACCATTTTTGTATGGAAGTTGGGCTAAGTTTGCTTCTTGGTGGTTTGACCAGTAATATGTAGAAAATATAGTCGTAATTAAATCAGGAAAAAATAAACACGAAATTTGGCGGCAGTTCTTAGATATCGGACATTTAAGATTCCAAATATTTTGAGGTTAAGCTTTGTAAAAGGCATATTTATTAGTAGTAAATTAGTTAATTAACGCCCGTGCTTTGGAGAGTAGGTACGTTAAGCCGTCGGTTCCGGCTGGCATGAAGATCTTTGACAGTCGTTACGGGGAGTCAGTACCCTCAAATAAACTGATACTGGTCTAAAATCGCTATCCTTTTGAGTAACGGAGGTCAGACGGCAGTAGCTATGTCAAAAAGCTGATATTCTGTCATATCAGGTTAGTCTTATAAGCGGGCTCCTAGGCGTTTAAGTATTGGATGCAACTGAGATAACGCTAGGACAATGACGATATGATTTAATCATATTATTATCGGCCTTTATTTTAATTATGCCTCGACGGGAAAAAGGCGTGAGTCATATACTCACGCCTTTTTCCCGTAGCCACTGCCGTCTGACCTCCGTTACTCAAAAGGATAGCGATTTTAGACCAGTATCAGTTTATTTGAGGGTACTGACTCCCCGTAACGACTGTCAAAGATCTTCATGCCAGCCGGAACCGACGGCTTAACGTACCTACTCTCCAAAGCACGGGCGTTAATTAACTAATTTACTACTAATAAATATGACTTTTACAAAGCTTAACCTCAAAATATTTGGAATCTTAAATGTTCGATATCTAAGAACTGCCGCCAAATTTCGTGTTTATTTTTTCCTGATTTAATTACGACTATATTTTCTACATATTACTGGTCAAACTACCAAGAATGTATGTTATTTTAAGTCTCTAATATATACTTGATAGGTACATATAGAATATAGTTGTAACAAGAAGTGGAGCTACGAAACAAAGCTACATACACATGAACACCTACCTGTACATTATATAAGTTTGAGGTATTTTCAGGCTGATATATTTCTTACTGAGAATTCTCAATACCATGTGGTACCACAATTAATGAGAATTCAATGACGCTAGTTGGCAAAAGATAATCTCATTCCTTTGGACTTTATATTATAAAGTTGGCATTAAAACTAAACTTTTAATGCTTATTAGGCAAATGATACACAGTTATTAGATATGTTATTTTTCATTTTATTTGTTATATTAATCTTCTTCAAATGAATCATATACCAATGAAGCAGGAGCTTGTATATCATATACCATAATGTGGTGCAGGTATGGCCTCAGAAGTTGCAACAGCTTCAATTAATGTGTAGCATTCTAAACGTAAGACTCCATTCAATTCCTGAAACAAATAAGTTAAAGTCCGTCTGAGTATTCGGTTAAGAGAAATAATTGCAAGAATTCTGAAGAGAAGAAAACAACACTTACATAGACTGGCGCTATCCATGATGTCAAAACATTGAGCGCCGAATGAGATAGCTCGTCCAAAGAATGGACGTGCCGTGTTGCAGTGGTACCGCAAAGGAACAGTTAATAAGACCGCGATCCTCACCACGGTTAGTTGTTCTACGTCTAGACGAGATAGGTACTTATGTTACCAATAGAGTCCTGTGTCAAAATCTAGTAAACACACTAGTCACGCAGTAAACGTGTTTAGCCTACAAAGGATTGCTCAACTCAATGTAAATCACAGTAGGTAAATTACTTATTCTCCACAATATCATAGAAACACAAACGCAACGTTCATACGAGAAATAGCAAATTGACGTTGGTTATAATATATTAGTCTATGAAGTTGACTGTTGCCATGTCAAAATAACTGACGTTAGATATTATGGATGCCAGTGTCATAAAAATATGTTCCCATATTTTAAATAAATACAAAATATTACTTCGTAGATAATATTTTGCATAAAGGATATAAATATTATTTAAGTATAGAAAATATTTCACCACCTGTTTCAAAATATCAAAAGGTTTTGGTGTTATTTTGGTTATTAGAACTTTCATTCAGCTACACTGTTTGCACTATACCTGTAATTTTTCCCTATTTAAAGAAGTTTGCAAGAAACTGTAAACATTTGCCGAAATATGCAAAATGAGTTTTAGGGGCGGAACATATCTGACCGAAGATGCGTCGAACGTATCTTCGGTCGCGTCTAATCCGTCAAATGAATCGGTACACATCTGACGGAAAATGCGTCGAGTGTATCTGCACACATTCGCTGAAAGCGTGGCTATTGTGCACACATATAAGTTTGTTCGTGCAGGGCTGTACTCAGGGCAACTCAATATTTTACTATCATATTCTTTTAAATAATCATTTTTCGTGTTCCCTGATGTTATGTAGTCACTGAAGTCCTGTAGTTATTTATATTGCAATTCGAGTTTGTCTATTAAAATTATTTCGGACTTCGAAGATTTTTTATAGTAGCCAACAAGCGTTATTTGAATATATATCCTATTTAGGTATAGAGGTTCAAAAATAAAAGACGATAATACGATTTGGTTACGGTTTTTTACAAAACTTATACAAATGATATAGAAGGGGTTACAGACTACAGTTGCAGAGCAAGACACAAAATGTTTTCTATATAGGTAATTATGGAAATTGTTCCCGTGGACCTTTAGCACCTCATACCCAAAAATTGGCCCTCGATCCAAGCTAGCAAATATGCGTACACTCATAGCACATACTAACACTACATTATTCTACACATTTCGTTTCTAAAAAATTAAGTAAGGTCTGGCGGCCCTGGAATCTTACGATCAAAATCACCGATCTGGGAATGACATGGATATGGTATGTCCAATACCTACTAATTTAGCGTGCACACCTACGAAATTAGCGTGCACACCTACGAAACGTTGGGCAAATAAAATGGCTGACATTTGGGTTGTTCTTCAGAATGTAATCGATATCGATATGGAGCCGGTTAGAGGAGAATAATACATTTTTGTAGTAAGTTACCTTTGTTAGTTTAAATCTTTTGCCAGATTCGTTTATTCCATAATGCAAATGTGGGCGAACATGGCAAAGCGAAAGACGACCCTTGTATGAAACATGTAACAAAATATTCTCTGAGAGACAATATCGTTTTTAGACATATTTATGCACAAAAACAAAATTATTATGTTCGATAGACAACGATTTCACAGCAGATGTACCACAAACCTTGGCGAAAAATATGGCGATAGTGGCACGAATGACATTTCTAATAAAATATCGTCATGATTAATTTATTCACTAAACTATGGCAATCTTTTTTTTTTCTGACAGAGATATCCCTAAGACAAAACGAGACAACACTATGTTTGGTGGCTTTATGTCGATTTCGTATATATGTGTATAAAAAAATCATGGCGAAATGTGGGTGTAATATTACACCTCTGCGTACCCCTCCGGGGATACAGCCGTGAGTCTATAAAAATATAAAATATAATAATTTTATAGGTATTAAGAGCCTTGCTGATTTCAGCACGAATGGGCCGGCTTGACCGGGGAAGTACTACCCTCTCTCAGAAAATCGACGTAAAGTAACAGTACCTAAATTGTTGCGTTTCGTTCGGTGAGTGAGAGTACCGGAGGCCTTATCCCCTATTCCTTCTCCCTCATCCCACTCCTCATCCTATCCCTTTTCCCAACCCCAAGGGCCACCAACGCACTTGTGACTCCAGTGGTGTTGCTTGTATCCATGGGCGGCGGCAATTGCTTACCATCAGGCGATCCGTCTGCTCGTTTGCCGCCTATTACCATAAAGAATAATATATGTGAATAATGTAATTTTTCTTTAGGTACCTACTATTTGCCCTCTCCATTTATATTCCTTACTCAAAGGTCAAAATTCACGTGGTGCGTGGTGCGCGCGACGTCGACGGATAATCCGTTAGTACGCTCGACGTACTAACGGATTATTGGTCAGGTGTGAATGGTTGAACGTTTTTCTATACATTTGTATGTATTGGCGTTACGCGACCGATAAAACGCGACGGATCTTCCGTCAGATATGTTCCGCCCCTTAAATACGAAATGGCAAATGGCGATGTTTCTTATTTCCGAACACAGAAGAATAACAATCTCTTTGTTTCCGAATAATGCAAATACTTATATTTTAGAACTAAAAATAACCATTTTGCTTTAACATCAAATTAATACCTATATATAAAATTTTAAAATAAAAGAAGATTTTCCACGTATGAATGGTTTAGAAGCAAACGTGCCACAAAATAGCCCAGTTTTGGTCATTCTCCTTTCGGGAATCAAGGAAGTGACACAACATAACTATTTAAAAATGTATTTATTGCTTTTCGAAGTATTCTCCGCGAAATTTGACACATTTTTCCATACGATGGAACCAATCATTGAAGCAACCATTCCACTCGGAAGTTGGGGTCTCCAAAATGGATTACTTTAATCCGTCACCACACGGACTTACATAAACACTTGCTTTAGTTCAATAAAATACAGTATTTTATCGTGCCTATTAAGCCCGGGTAAACATAAACCGCGTCGTCGAACTAAGTGCTATAAAAGACCTACACGTTAAACTATATTTTACCATAAAGTGTTCATCAATGTAGCGTCCACGGCCTACGCGTTTAATATTATACTTTTAAAGTTCGCAACTTGTGATACACATAAATATTTATGTAACGATTCTTTATAAAAACATACATGATTGTTTTTTTTTTAAATAATGGTGAAACGGGATGACATTCCGCGACTAAGGCTGGTGTAGCCTATGCTAAAATATCTGTGCAAATAGTTCACCTTTGTTTTCAAGCCCTGAAAGCGACAGCTTCGTAAATTAAGATATCGGTAACCTAAGTCATCGACATAGCTTTCTGAATAGTCAGGCTGAAGTAGCAGGGGGCAGGGCACATAGCCAGAAAACCCGATGGCCGTTGGAGCAGAAAGGTTCTGGAGTGGCGGCCACGGACGTCGTAGCAGAGGTAGGCCTCCAGTAAGGTGGACTGAAGATTTTGTTGGGATCGCGGGCAGCGGATGGATGCGGGTGGCTCAGGATCAGCCAATGGAGAGAGAGTGCTGGAGAGCCTTGGGGGAGGCCTATGTCCAGCAGTGGACGTCTTTCGGCGGATATGATAATGAACCGAAGAAAGGAAGCGCATGTGCGTTTGTGAGCTATATTACTGTAAAGTTTCATCAAAGTCAGTTTAATAATTTTTACGTGACAAATATCCATCCATCAATCTTCAGAAACATGCAAGTCTATAGAAATATAATAAGATAATTACGTAATATAGACCCTTTACATAAATACAAGTAAGCCTACGTGTTTATTCCATAACTACGAGTGTAAGCATACTAACGACTTACTTTAGATTTATCAAACTAGGTGTCGATGAAGCCTTTCTTTGCCAGGTTACAGCTAATTCGATTGTACGAGCATTCTAGCGCTCTACTATCAACTTATTATGTTTCTTGCAGTTCAAACAGTTTGCTTTACTCTTTAATAGAGTTGCTCGTTCTCAATAGAGGTACCAATGTTTAATAACCTACGCTTAGTAGTCTGTTCGTTTAGTCTATTTTATGAGAATAAAGCACTGCTTTGCCAGCACCTGGAACGATGCCAAACGCATTTGGAAATTCGAATTGCTACAAGCAAAATTGCATATTAATAAAATTTTAACATACCAGAATTCAGTTTTTCTGTTGTCACACCAAATTTGATTTTAATCCAGGCAAATGCAGCGCTGTGGTTGCTTTGATAATTCTCTCTTGGGGTTTCTGTCACCGCTGCTGTGTTTTGAAACTAATTAGTATATTTATAATTAAAACAACGAGTTAGTTTAAATGACTAGATACACATTGAAATAAGTAATGTTTAATTAGATTTTAATATTTTAATGGGTTGAATATTCCGTGTGGAGACGGATTAAGAATACGGATTGTCACCACCCTATAGTCCCCATATCATCCCATGGGTGTCGTAAGAGCCAACAGAGGGAGAATATTATGCAGAGAACAGCACTGTAAGAGAAGGTAAACTTGATACAAACCCTATACCAACCCGTTTGGCCAGCGTGGTATAGTAGGCCTTGGAGAAGCCTAGTCCAGCAGGGGACTGTTAAAGGATGATGATGATGATGAATGGGTTGAATATTAAAAATTCCTCCTCAGAGTCATCTCACCTTCATTTAATATTTATTTATTTATATATTTATAGACGCACGCCTGTATCCCGGAAGGGGTAGGCAGAGGTGTAATATTATACCCACACTTTGCCATTAATTTTAGGTCCCACGTAATAGGGGGCGAGCCTATTGCCGTTACCGGGCACATCACCAGACTCCGTGCTAATACTGAGAATTCGGAAAAACCCAGTAACACTATGCCCGACCCGGGAATCGAACCCGGGACCTTCGATCAGCAGTCGCATACGCTATCTACTGGACAACGGAGGCAGTCCTTCATTAAAAGAAATCAGTTTTCCAAATATCATATTTCTAGCTTCAGTAGTGCCTCTGGGATGATGTGTCAGTTAGGTGTGTGCACCTATGACTTTTTATACACATAGAAAAAGAAGCTACTCGATTATCAATCGGTTTTATTAGTCAAATCATGTATTTGTGTAAGTACCTCCTTGACAGTACAAAAAGCTAAATCGTTTTGTAATGTGCCAATTGCAGAGGGAGATAGATAAATAATCTACAGCTTATCGAAGTTTATTGACCCATAAAAAGGGAACTTATCATCATTTATCAAATGAAAATGCCATATCACATGTTGGTCGCGGTCGACGAGGCCGGGCATTCGGGACCCTGGCGCTAACGATCTGAAACACTGCCTGTTATCGCCACGTTACGAGTAATTACAATGTATTTAGGTTTACGTCCACCATGCGTGAAATAAGGGTGCCTGAACATTTACGACGTTATTTAATCGAATTCTAAATGGATGGTTTTTATTTGGTTGTTTATTTTTTATGTAATTTCGGTGTATGTTAAGGAACAAAATACATCGTAGAATTTTGTTCTAAAACCCAATCACAGTATGGCATCAGAAATGGATGTCACAATTGTCTGCAGGTAAAATTCACTATTGATTTTAATTTCATCATACCATTAATTTAATTTGACGAATATGTACAATATGTACATTTTAACACGTGATTGTAATTTGATTTTAAGGCAAATATTCTGTCAAATCTGGTTCGGTTAGAAAGCGAAACCTTGGCTCCAAAAAGTCATGGATGCACTGGCTTAAATATAGGGCAATGATGATATGTTACAAATGTGTTCATGAACTATATAAAGCTGTGTCATAATGTTGACCTAAATCGACTAAACTAAAATGCCACCATTAGCTCGTTAAACGATATTACTAGCACAAAATAATAACACAATGGTCACGTTATAAATTATCACTTGTCCCTGACCCACAGATAATTACAATCTTGTAATTTCACATGCAATCCACACATAAAACATGCATTTGATTCCAATTTACCATTCAGACCAGCAATGTACTTTACATTATACTACACTTATCAAATCATTTCGACTTTTAATCGTTTATTTACCTTTTGTATGCTTATAACGAATATATGAATTAAAATTTCGTGCTTATAAACATTTCATCATCAGCCCTTTATACAGTCCCACTGCTGAGCACAGGCCTCTTCTCACTATGAGAAGGGTTAGGCCATAGTCAGTCAGAATTCACATATCTTTCGATAACATTATGGAGAACTCACAGACATGCAGGTTTCCTCACGATGTTTTCTTACATTTTACTTAATACGCACTTAACTCTGAAAAGTCATTGGTGCGTGCCGTGGATTCGAACCCGAGACCTTCTGCGTAGCAGTCTGTCAGTCTCTCCACTAAGCTATCGCTGCTTGTAGTAAACATTTAATAAGCTAATATTCAGTAAAATCCGGTTAGACAGTAAGCGACCCCGATTTGCAACTGACATAACGCTAGGAACGTGATAGCTTTGCTTTTAAAGCGAACTTCTATAATTACGACGTTAGGAATTTCGATTCCTCCGTGCGACTCAGTACAGTGTAGACGTGTGTTTGGATCTATAAGCGTGTTTAAATGTGATTGGCTACGCTAGTAAATCTTCGATTCTCACTTACTCCTAAAGTGGTTAAATGGACAAGCCCCGCCCAGTGGGAAGTACAAGAGTGAAACAAGCAGATTTTTGAACATTCCTCATCAACCGAATAACCTGGATTTGAACTTGCGACGCTCGTATTGGAGGTCAGCCGCTCTCCCGCCACGCCACCAAGGTTAGTCATCGCACCTCGAAACTACACATCTCTAGTCTCTACGCGCGCGCTCGCTTGCCTGACCCCCACCAACGCTATACTTTCACTTCGTCATTCGCTTTACCATAGCGCCTGCAAAAAATATATTAGCAACTACTTGTGCTAGCTCTTGCTATTTTCTGCTAACATACTTTGCTGTAATGTTCAATAAAAAACGCACTCCACCCAAAACAACTAAAGCTACTATGAAGCAAGACCAACCAGCATCAGTATCAGATTCAGAATTGACATTTCACACTCCAACTCGATCCGAAACGGGCAACAACGTAACAGACCGCAAACGACAGCGAATTGATGACTCCCCGACTAACAAACAGTCAGGGAAGTTCCATGAATCTTTCAATAACTTTAAAACCGAAATAAGACAACTACTGGATGACTGGAAAACTGATTTCGAAAACAAATTTTCTTCTTGGAAGGGCGAACAAGACAAAATTTTATCTATCCTCGTTAAAGATGTAGCTGAACTAAAAAGCCAATGCTGCGAAATTCAGAAAATCAACGCAGAAATAGAATTAGGAATGGACTTTGTAAGCAAAAGCTACGAGGAAATGAAAACTAGAATACTCAAACTAGAAAGCGAGAAGAAGGAACTATGTGACAAGCTTAGCACAGCCAGTAGACAAATACAGGATCTGGAACAACATACGCGGTCTGCGACTATAGAACTACGTAATGTTCCACCCAAGCTCAACGAGAAAACCGAAGATCTTATATCAACGATATCTTGTGTGGGTAAAGCGATAAATATGAACATAACAGCATCCAACCTACGTAACATTTACCGCATACCTGGGAAAACAGGATTAAACAAACCGATTATTGCAGAATTTATCCAAATTACTAAAAGAAACGAATTCCTGTCCAACGTGCGTAAATTCAATAAAGACCGACCAATTAATGATAAATTAAACACAAGTACAATTGGATTAAAATGCGAAAAAATGCCGATATATGCAGATGAACACTTGTCACAATCTATGCGGAAGCTATTCTATGATACACGTCAATATGCGAAGTCAAACGACCTATCATGCTGGTGTGTGAATGGCAAGATCTTCCTACGTATAGATAAGGATCCTAACAGAAAAGCAATAATTGTAAAATCTGAACAATGCCTGTTAGATTTAATTAAACAAAAGTGACTATATAAAAGCAATTATCAGTCAAAATTTAATAACATATTATTTACTAGTTTGGTTACTTTCGCAATTAATAATTATTTACATCTCATAATTTATGACGTACTTGTACATCTTCAGTTACATATTTGCTTAAATTATATTAATTTGTTATCTTTTAAATTAATAATGTATGCACACTATTTAAAACAATGCATGTTAGCTTTAATATTTACACCAATTATAAACATACACATACAAGCAAAACACTACACTACACCTTACAAAAACACCCAAACACATCACACAAACAGGAACCTATTTACAAGGGCAACTAATATCAAACATATTCCAAGCAGAACACCAGAGATCGCGTTATGTATGTTATATTCTTTAGTCTTGCACACCATATTATTTATTTTACGTTCAAAGTTTCAATTAACCAATTACATTAAATTATCTCCAAATGGCTAATACAAATGATAATATATCAGCAAACATAGACGATATAACTGTCGCATTAGCTTATCAATGCGACACTGATACTTTTAATTCAATCATTAATAGCCCAGAAGGATCACTTAAAATAGTATCGCAAAATATTCGTAGTGTTTATAAAAATCTGGACAGCTTGCAAGCTCAATTAGCTAGAATGTCGTGTGAGATTGATATCCTAATTTTGACAGAGTGCTGGCTAAATGAGCGTAAATCTATTCCCAGACTTGAAAACTACGTGATCCACTATAGCAAAAACTGTTTAAACCAAAACGATGGTATTGTAATTTATGTCAAACAGAACATCAATTGCACCGTAACTGAACCAATCCAGGCAGGCGCTAACTTCTTACTGCTGAATATACACCCGGACATCTACATTCTAGCTGTATATAGATCTCCATCAATTCAATGTACAGACTCCTTTCTTAATTCAATTGAGAATATAATTACTCCATTAAAGTCAAAGCATTTAGTCGTGGCAGGAGATATTAACATAGATATTAAACCATATAATAGTGACAGAAATAGCGCTTCGTACCTGGATCTAACTGCTCAACTAGGCATTTTACCAGGGCATACTTACCCTACAAGACTTAACAACTGCTTGGATCATGTTATGCTAAACACATCGCGAGTCGCAAGAATATTTGTCATAGACTCCACTATTACAGATCATGCCTTAATCTTGTTAATGTTATCTCGAACTCATAAAAAGATAAACAAGTTATCGAAAACTAGGATAGATTTCGACGCTGCTATCGACCATCTTACAGACACAGATTTTTCCTTCGTCAATAACTCCATTAGCGCAAACGAGGCTGCATCGCTATTTGTGAATACACTGTCATCTATAATAAGGCATCACTCAAGTCTTATACACGTGTCTAGCAGGAAAAGGACATTAAAGCCCTGGATGACACCTGGCTTACTCAAATGCATACGCAATAGGGATAAGCTTCATAAAAAGTCTCCTTCTAACCCAAATAACAACATTATCCGTCTAACATTTACAAGATATCGTAATTTCTGTAATGCACTTATTAGGAAACTCAAAATAAATTACGAAAGATCATTATTAAATTCAGCGAAAAACATAAAGGAAACGTGGAATGCGGTTAAATCTGTAATAAACCTAAAGAGTCAAAAAACACCAGCTGACTGTCTAATATCGTCTTCAGAAAATATATCTAAGACCGTGGAAGATATAAACAACTATTTCTCTAAAATAGGCAAACAGCTAGCGGGTACAATAATAGCATCTCGAAAAACTAAAAATAGTGCATATAAAGCCGACTTGTCTCGATATCGTGACTCTATAGTACTGCTCTCACCAGATGAATCAGAAATCGAGTCACTAATTATGAGCTTGAAAAATGACTGTGCTACGGGATGGGACTCTATACCAGTCAAATTTCTAAAACTAGGAAAGAATACTATAGTGCCACCTCTCACCAAAATCATACAACTGTGTTTCGAAGAAGGCGTTTTCCCTCAAGTATTCAAAAAATCCATTATAACTCCCGTTCACAAGGGAGGGAACGCAGACAGTATACAAAATTACAGGCCAATATCGGTACTATCCGCCTTATCCAAAATACTAGAAAAGGTACTAAATAACAGACTAGTAAAATATCTAGAACATAATAAAATTCTAGCCGATTCTCAATTCGGATTTAGGAAAGGAAAAAGCACGGAAAACGCTGTAACTGAATTGGTAGACTATGTGACGTCAAAAGTGGATGCTAAACAAAAATGCATTGGAGTCTTTATCGATTTAGCCAAGGCTTTTGATACTGTCTGTATTCCAACCCTTGTCAATAAATTAGAGCGTGTGGGAATTCGGGGAAAAGCTCATGCAATCTTCAAAGACTTTCTGTGTGATCGTACGCAGCGAGTAAAGATTCGTGAGCACATCAGTTCTGAAAATAGAGTTGACTACGGAGTTCCACAGGGAAGTGTCCTCGCCTCCAGTCTCTTCCTGATCTACATTAATGACCTGTGTCAGCAGTCTCTTGTTAACGGTAGAATATTCACATATGCAGATGACACAGCTCTTGTATTTCATGGAGGGACTTGGGACGAGGCGAAATCCTTCGCCGAGACGGGACTTCGTAAAATCAACGAGTGGTTAGAAATTAATCTACTAACTCTCAATGTCACAAAAACCACTTACATAAACTTCACCTTTGCCAAAGTAAAGTCACCGGACTTGAATATTAAGGTTCATTCCTGCAACACTCAGGACCTAAATAATCCCTGCGCCTGTCTCTCTATTCACAGATCAGCTACTGTTAAATATCTGGGCGTTATTTTGGACGAAAAACTTAGCTGGTATGATCACATTGACCTTATCACATGTCGCACGAGAAAACTGATGTGGGCCTTCAAAAATCTAAGGCATGTAGGTGATTATAATCTCCTTAGAATGGTGTACTATGCATTGGCACAATCAGTGATGGGATATTGTATAACAGCCTGGGGAGGGGCATGCAAAACCCACATAATACGTCTCGAAAGAGCTCAGCGATCACTGCTCAAAGTTATGACCTTCAAACCATTCCGCTTTCCGACTACAGAACTATACCATAACTGTCAAGTCCTAACAATAAGGCAGCTGTACCTACTCCATCTCCTACGAAAACAACATCTCATCACGCCTTTTAACAAATACGCTGCTTTAAGACGTACAGTGCACAATGTCTGTACAACCGTCAAATGTACCACTGCATCCGCACGACGACAACACATATTCCTCAGCTCATATATGTACAATAAAATAAACAGAAAACTAAGCATTAACGCTCTGACATATAACGAAATGACGCGTAAAACTAAAGAGTGGTTGCAAGGGTTAGATTATACGCAAACAGAAACATTACTCCTAGGATAGGTTCCATTTTATACAGTCCACGCAGGCACTTAAACATCAACACGCATATAATCACACGCACGCCCACACACTCCCATAAACACGTACTTACACATACACATACACAATACACACACACACACACACACATACATACATCCACTCACACAAACACTTGTCTACCTTTATCTTACTTCTTAAAATTATAATTATCTAGTTTAAGTTTCAATATTGGATAATAATAATTTACGTGAACATGAAAATTGTGAGGGGTCACTGACTTCTGTAACACAGGTTTAAACCTTTTTTTTTTTTTTTTTTTTTTTGTTTTACGAGGTGGAAAATCCCTTCGGATCTCCGACTCTTGGGGGAAATAAGAGCCGGAGTATGTGGTGTTTCCACTAAAAACCACCTCGACTTCCGCCATGTACCCGTGTGTCGGAGGGTGGGGCATCACCAAAGCACTCGTCGCCACCCTCCGACGGGTATTGGCCCGCCAGATGGTCAGGCGGGCCCCGAACAAAACCCCCTTGGCGACGGATTAAGGTGTTGGACTCCGCCGCCAGAACGCCCAGCGGCCGCAGAGGATAGGGAGGACGGCAACGCAACACCGCATCTCCTCTTCCTCTGCGGCCCCACCGCGACGCATCGAATGGTGCGCCCCCATTTGGTCGCGGGAGATAGGGCGCGCGGCAACGCAACACCGACACGCCTCTCCTCCCGCGACCGCGCCCGACTGCGAGGGACAGACAGAACTGTCCCCCGCACCCGCACCGTTGGACGCATCCTGCGCAGGCCCCTTCAAGCCCACGCGGAGCGTCCCCTCCTGGATCCCTCTTAGCTTCACCGCGGGTGACCAATCCACGGTTACTGAGCCCCCCCACCACGACAAGGTGGAGATCCCACGGGGGGGACACAGGTTTAAACCTAGCTCAGGAGTCAGAGCTTCAACGAACAGCTGTCAACCTTATTATTATGCCAATAAAGTTATTATTATATTATTATTATTATTATATTATAGGAATAGTGCAAAAAAAATTATAGGTATCGGCTACTCAAACCAAAATGGAATATATCCCGGAAAACGATTATAACTTAAGTTTTTCATACTTAGGTATGGGTATTTAAAGATATATTAAATTTGGTAAAATTAATAAGAAACAGATCGACGATTTTAAGCCACAAAAACAGTCCTCTCAGAAAGGGGAAGAAGAAATAATAATTATACGATTTGTTATCATTCTTGCTGATCATATAAGGTAATAAGAAAACGATAAAAATAATTAAATACGGTGTATATGTAAATACTAGTCTTATATTACTAAATATAATTTATTGTGACAAAATATGTATTTTAAAAATGTTGTCAAACAAAGTTAACTATCAATCAATTTGGACCTAAGAAAATATTTAATGAATTAATTATCTGAACCTTGAAAAGAAAATATTTTCGACTATTAGTACTGCCACGGTAGCGCTGTCGAAAAAGGGTTTTCGATTAGTCGATTCAAAGCAACGTGGGTGCAATCAGTGCATAGAGTGTATAGAAAGGCTACATCCTTTTGAAGGTTTACCAAGGGGCAAATTACGGTTACTGAATACCGCAGATACCTCTCGTAATCTGGACAAAGCAACTTATTGTCCTACAGAACACAGTCAGCCACTCCCACATGCACCAAAGGATTATTATACATCACTAGATGAAGAAGATATTGAAAGAAGAGTTAATGCCGGTAATAGGCTGAATGGAGCTTTGAAGGCTTTTATGAACAGTCATAATAAGGCGTTTTCTTACAAAGGCTTGATACCGAGTGTGATATAATTGTCCTTACGGAAAGCTGGCTTTCAAACAGAAATAAGAACATACCGACATTACCAGGGTACAATAGTTTCTACACAAAGTTATCTTTAAACCAGAACGATGGCATAGTGGTATACACAAAAATAGCTTTACACCTTACTGTCGAAGAGCCAACTATCCAAGAAGGTAATTGTCTTATTATTAAAATCGGTTCGGAGATAGCAATAATAGCTATTTACAGGTCTCCTGCCTTTAGAAATTTAGAAGTATTTAATAACTCATTAGATAACATTTTACAGGGTCTTTCTTCCTTTCCTAACATTATTATAATTGGCGACCTAAATATTAATATTAATTCTGAAAATAATGATGCTGGAACCCAAGATTATCTGAACCTTTGTGCATATCATGGAATTTTGCCTTCCCACACATTTCCAACACATCAAAGTGGGTCATGCTTAGATCACGTCATGCTCAAAACTAAGCTTCCGTGTTTAACACTTGTTACTAACTCAACAATAACAGACCATTGCGCGATTTTGTTTACGCTTGAATTAATGCATTCTAAGCATCGTTCGCGTCCGCAGCAAAGGTCAAAACTTAATATGACTAACCTAGAACGTGATTTATGCAATATTGACTTTGGCCCAGTTTACAATTCTGCTGATGCTACCACTTCTATGTCCTATGTTATTAACAACTTACAAACAGCTATTTTTAAAAACACCAATGTAATTAATTTGAGTAACAAAAATTATAATATTAAACCTTGGATAACTCCTGGACTTATTAAGTGCATTCGGCACCGTGATAGACTACATAAAAGAGCTAAGCAAAATCCAAATAATTTAACCTTACAAACAGTCTATAAGCGTTATAGAAACTTCTGCAATAGAATCCTAAGAATAACAAAAATCGAGTATGACAAATCTCAAATATCAGAAGCCGGCAATAACACTAAGCGATTGTGGAAGTACGTTAAGTCTGCAACATATACGTCGAAACAAAATAAGTGCGATACAAGTTTATTATATACAGATCGTACCCCACTTTCATCCGCTGATAACGTCAATAGCTTTTTTGCTAACATTGGTGTAAAATTGGCTGAACAAATTCAAAGAACATGTAACAATCATCCAAAAAATGCAATTTCAACCGTTCCGACATATAATAGTACTGGCAAGTCTTTTGTTTTACTAGAAACGGATGAATGTGAAGTAGAACGAATTATCCTATCACTAAGACATAGCTCAACAGCAGGGTGGGACGGTATTAGCACTGCAATACTGAAAACCTTTAGGCACATACTGATACCTCCATTAACTCACATTTTCCGAATTTGCCTGTCAGAAGGAATCTTCCCCAAATGCCTCAAAAAGGCAGTAGTAATTCCCATACACAAATCAGGGCAAAAGGATCTGGTAACTAATTACAGGCCAATCTCACTACTACCTTCGATATCTAAAGTACTTGAGAAAATTATAAACAATAGATTAGTTTCATATCTTGAAAATAACTCCCTCTTCTCCCACAAGCAATTCGGCTTCAGATCAAAGTTATCTGCAGCAGATGCAGTACACACCTTGACTAATTATATTTCCGAGGAACTTGGGCAAAGTCAACATGTGATTGGCGTCTTTCTAGATCTGGCAAAAGCATTTGACACTGTATCAATCCCACTGCTTCTTAAGAAATTGGAGGCCTTAGGAATAAGAGCCACACAGTTAAAACTGTTTAAAGACTACTTACGGGATAGGTATCAATGTGTCAAAATAGACAACGTAATCAGTTCCGAATTATTATTACCCCAATTCGGCATTCCTCAGGGAAGTGTGCTCGGTGGAACACTCTTTCTAGTGTACATAAATGATCTCTGTAACCTAAACCTACATCATGGCACTATTGTTACATATGCTGACGACACTGCGCTTATTTTCTCAGCAAACACCATTACGGAAGCTCAGAAGTATGCACAACAAGGGTTTAACGTAGTAAATAACTGGCTTAAACATAATCTACTAACCTTAAATACTGATAAGACTAAATTCATTCAATTTTGTATGCGTAACCCCCAAGCACATAACAATTCTTTTCACTTATATGCACATAACTGTTATCTTAAGTCAAACAACATTTGCACCTGTCCGGAAATTAATAGCACTACTAATATTAAGTATTTAGGGGTTATATTGGACGAAACCCTTTCCTATAAACAACATATCGCCGCTTTAACATCTAGGCTACGAAAATTATTATTTGTATTTAAAAAACTTCGCTTTATTTTAGATCATAACCTCATTATACAGATGTACAAGGCATTGTGTCAGTCCATAATCCAATACTGCATAACTTCTTGGGGAGGTATAGGAAAATCTTTAATGCTCTCTATAGAGCGAGCGCAAAGAGCCCTGCTTAAAGTGGCCACCCGCCGACCTTACCGATTCTCTACAAGCCTTCTATATGAATCATGCAAAGTGCTAACGGTTCGTCAACTGTTTATATTGTACACTGTACTAAAACAGCATACTGCGCTTACGTACAACGCCGACCTTACTAACACCAAGAGACGGAAAGATATTGTCTGTAGTTCAAGGTCTGAATCAAGGTTTGTCTTTACTAATAGATTCTTTTCATTTCTTGGTCCCTATCTTTATAACAAAATAAACAAAGAAACATCTATTTATGACCTAAGTTATGTAAGATCGAAACAACGCGTCTATCAGTATTTACAAACATTGAAATATGATCAGACCGAAGAACTGCTGACTGTGGTCAAATAATTATACATTTCATATTAGTTTTAAAATAATTCTAAGTAGGCATATTTTTATTTAGAAACATTACGTTTAATATGTTGATAAATATTGTAATTACTTCATAACTCAGATCAAAATCACTTACTGTAAGTGCCTTTAATGCCTGTGGCACAGGTTTACCCTAGTACAGGCACCTCATTATTCTACCTAAATTACCTTTTAGGAACTTTATGTATATTTTTGTGATGTATGAAAATTAATAAATTTTATTATTATTATTATTATTATTATTATTATAATGTATCCAAAAAGGCACGATTGGCTGTGCATAGAGGGGTGTTGGTACCTACACTTATGTATGGTGGTGAAAGTTGGGTATGGCAGAAGAGTCATGAAAGTAGAATAAATGCTGTAGAAATTAGAGGACTGAGAAGTATGAGTGGTGTGTCTTTGACTGACAGAGTAAAGAATTGTGTGATAAGAGAGTGTTGTGGGGTAAAACAAGATATAGTGACAAGCATCGAGAATGGTATGCTAAGGTGGTTTGGGCACGTGGAGAGGATGGATGACAAAAGGCTGACCAAGCAGATATATAAGGCAAGTGTGGATGGGACAGGACGAAGGGGAAGACCTAGGCGGACGTTCTCTGACCAGATTGGAGACATCCTAAAAACAGGGCAGGTTAGAAGTACCCTGAACAGAAGAGCATGCATGAGGAATCTGATGGGAGTGAATGAAGCAAGAGAGATATGTCTGGATCGTTGCAAATGGCGTTCCGTAGTCTCTGCCTACCCCTCGGGGAAACAGGCGTGAGTCTATGTATGTATGTACTAGATGAGCCGGCGGTTAACGTTTTTTAGCGCTAAGCGCATCCATGGCTCATAGTGTAATGTTATATAGCTTTCTCCGATAAACGAGCTATCCAACGCAAAAATAATTATGCAAATCGGTCTAGTACTTCTTGAGACTAGCGCGTTCAACCAAACAATCTCTCTGGCTTTATTATATTAAGTATAGATGGACATCCTATTTCATAAGCAACTAGTATATGCATATGGTAATATTATGGGCCTTCCCACGGCACAGAGAATTAACCTCCTAGCGTTAACGATGTACGTAACTAAGTAACAAGCAAATTCAATTGCCGCTGCCCTGGAACCTTTGGCTTACATGTACACAGAACAAACTTATGCGGTAGTCTAGGCAGTTTCATGTTTGATCGACTGTTTGGCGAAATCGTTTGTATAACACAACAATACGACTACAATTTGGGCAGTATTGACCAGAAGTACCGATACGCTAGAAACACGTATTGATAGTACATGAAATCAATATGATTTCGTGTACTATACACTGCCTGTCTCAAAGGCCAATAAGACAGAGTGTTTTTGACATAGAAAATCACTTATATTTTTGCTTTTATTTATAGAACTACAATGCAAGCACAATTCAAACTGAAAAGTAAGTTTTGAAATTATATAAATAACAGCGCAGAGCGCAGTGAGACCAAATTATAATTTATCTATTGTTGTTAGATCCTTCTTCTGTACTATATTACCCGACGCTAACAATAATTGAAAATCCCACTAATACATTGCTGTGGCAATAGTTTAAATGCCGTAACGACAATGATATGCTAACTATTTACAATGAAGTCCTATAGTTAGTTACAAGCGACGAAGGTAGTACAGGATAGGAGGTACCTATTGTTAATTTAAATATTGCCTATTATATAATATTTAAGTTTGAGTCCGAAAACTTCAATGTAGCATTCTATTGATATTTTCAGTAAACTTTCGTTGTTGTTAGGCTTACGCTGTATGAGATGTTTATTTTTGTTGTTATTAGATTTCTAATTCAAATAATACGTATCATCATCAGTTTGTCGCATGGAGCTAAAATATATAGAGCCGGTACGAAATTGCTTTTGATTTGATTTGATTTTAAAAAGACAATTTCCGCACTGGGACTAAATCCCGTGTTGAGGGGGACTTAACAAATATACAACCAACGGACACAATGAACACCTCGACTCGAAACAACAATTTACGAATCACACAAAGTGTTCTGCAGTGCAGTGTCAAGTGGTGAAGCGGCCTCTTAAACCACTACGCCAACCGGGATTTTGGTACATGGCGTCGAACCTAAGACCCTCTGCGTAGCAGTACGGCGCTATCACCACTAGGCTATCGCTGCCTAAAATGTTATATCAGTGTAGTAAAAGTAGATATAACTAGCGTTACTGACTGACAGACAAGCCACAGCCAAAACAATTGGGCGCAAGAAGGTGAAATTTGGCATGTATGTTCCCTGGGCAACATAGGGCTGCAACTAAGAAGGAATTTACCAAAATTGTTACGGGATAGTGAAGAAACTATTAAACCAAAAATATTGCTCAGGCGTAGCTACGGGCATTCTCTAGTACAAGGCTGGCCAAACCCAGTCCCACGGAGTGGCCCGCCAAGGCATTAAAATTTGCCTGCCAACGCCGTAGATTTAAAGGCTGGCCAAATAAGTACCGCACATTTCTCACTGCTAAACACATTTCAAATTCGATTGTATTATCAACATCAGATTTAAAACCAAGTACCTTTTGATAAATAAGTATCAGAAAAACCTCTTCATAAATCAGATTAAACATAATTGGTTTTAAATTTGATTTTTAATAGATTATAGAATCTGTAAAAGATAATAGACAATAAATAGGATAATCTTATTTTGTGTAATATATTATTAATAGTTCGTTACTTCTAAAAAGTAGTGGCTCGGCGCCGCCTCGACATAAAAAAATTGGCTCGCTTAATAAATCTATTGGCTCTTACATAGTAATGTAAGAGCTCTATGCTCTAGTACATTATAAAATTACGGACGTACGCAATGTTAGTTTAAATCAGACATCCGCAACTATGCCAACTAGAATGGCTCAGCCAAATAGAATTTATATTTATTTTCATAAAAAGATGTCACATCGGCCATATAAGACGTACATTTTCCCCGGCTATTCGATGTAAAACAATTGCAAAATGTCCCCAAGGCAAAAAATGCCGCCAAACAGGCTTTAGGAGACAGATAAATACGTCTTTCACAACATTGCCGAATAGACTTACATAAAGCGAGTGCTTCTTTTCTCTTTGTAACATAGTTTTTGTGTGTGTAGATATTTTTTCTGTAAGCCAAGCATTTCTGAATATCGTTGACGTGAGATATCATGTGTTATATGCACTTTCAGTGATTTGTGTGAGTGTTTTTAAAATTTGTTGACGTCTCTCTAAATTATTGGTAGTGTTTTTTTAAATCTTTATTTGAATTGGGGTTTTTATCCATGTGGATACGCCAACCCCATTATGCCTTGTACAAAAACAACATTAGGACTTACAACTAAAATATTATAAATACTTGAAATTAAATATAGTTAATGAGCTGACACAATCTTTTTGCTCGGGTTTTCTTGTTTGTGCTAAAATTGTTTGCACTAACCCTACCTTATTAGTAGTTAAGTAAGTATGTCGAGTACTATTAAATTATACGTAAGCAGTTTTGAACCAAGCTGAGTTTTTTGGGTTCGATCACTGCACGAGAGAACTTAAACGAACTTTTCATGATCCATTTTCATATCTGGTTATACTTTGCTTCTGTTTCATCTTTTGTCGCTCACGACACATAATTTATTCCTAGTCCGAGAGAAGACTTTCATAAAAAGGCAGACGAGTAACCGCTCAACTTATTTCATGAGTCCTATATACAGATAAGCCCATAGTTCGCCACGCTGGCCATGTGCGGATTGCGAGATTCCAAATGATTTTCCTTTAAACACTACAAAGCGCTGTCTTGCTAGCTCAAAGTAACGCGTCCTGACGTCACACCACAGTTAACCTTTGAACGTTGTTTGCCACCGGTGGACGCAAACAACAGATTTACTATTGTGCTGCTCTCTATGTGAATTGCTCTCAATGTGTTCGAGTTTATGCCATATTGTTCAAATTTAAATCAATTGTGTGCCAGTTCAGGCGAACTGAAATCTACCCATGGAGCAGTTCAAACAAGAGTTACATTTAAGAGCTACTTCACATAACGACTGGGAACGTTGAAATTTAGTGCACAATTTTGTATTTTTGTAGTCAACTTTATACATAAAAGATCCTTAGTACTTTTGAGAACACATTTTCTTATGGGTTGTAGAGGAACTGACAGTATTTTTTAAAGTTTTAGCATACGCTTTCTATACTGGACTTTCTTTGCTGCCGGACGTCGATGGACCCTGTGGTGGTTATATTTAGTAGGACCCGGATGCCTGTAGGGTAGAGTCACACAAAATCCTTTCTGTTTCCTCGTACCCTGAAGAAAATCATAGCTTGGGTGTCCATCGTAAAGGAAAACCTAACAAAAAATACATAGACTATCTATACTGGTACGAATCCCGGAAAGCTATAAATACTGACGTAACGTGTAGAATCGGATTGGCATTGAATACACTGCAATATTAATGAGTCAAGCAAACCGTGTATATGGACAGGAAGCGGCAATAGAAAACGTATTCCTACTGAATAATCCAGACAGTCAAACTGCCGGCGAATATTTAGAAACAATCTGCACAGCGATAGCTGAGAATATTTGTTTAAGCTGTGTTGAAAACTGGGCATAAATTCGACTTTCACAATATGTACTTTGATTAATCATAAACATTTTATACACAAGACTAATATTCTGTAAAATAGGCAGCGATAGCCGAGTGGAGATACCAACAGACTGCCATGCAGACGGTATCGGGTTCAAATCCGCGGCGTGCACCACTGACTTTTCGGAGTTCTGAGCGTATTGAGTTGTTAATTATCGCTTGCCCCGTGCCTCGGAGAGCACGTTCAGCCCTCGGTCTCGGTTGTCATGAAGATCTTTGACAGTCGTAATAGGGCGTCGTCTAAACCATTGAATATCGCTATCCCTTCGGACTGCGGCAGTCAGACAGGCAGTCGCTCCGTGGAAAAGCTAATATTCAGCCAAATCCGGTTAGACTAGAAAGCGGACCCCGGGTTGAAACTGGGATAATGCTAGGAAGATCAGAGAATCTTGTTTATAACAAATAGTTTATAACAGTAACAACAACATAATTCGAGTTGTGTGATCCATTAATTGTTGTTTCGAGTCTGGGTGTTCATTGTGTCCATAGTGTCCGTTAGTTGTAAGTTTGTAAAGTCCCCGACTCAGGAGTTATCCTTAGTGCGGGAATCGTCTTTACTAAATAAAAAAATAAATAATATATTATTCAGCTTTTTATAAAATACTCAAAGAACAACTTCGAAATACCGAAATAATGAACTCTCCCTATAATTTATGAAAATGTAATACCTTGTATTTAGGTCGGTCTAATGAGAGGTATACCCCGTCATCCATCATCACCCCCACCGTTATCCGATGGTGACACTCATTTAATCAATTTTTAGACGGCCCCATACAATTTATATATTTGACAAATTGTGACCAACGAGGCAATATAGCAGACCTTTATTTGAATAATCGTTTATTCTCCGTATTCATCTTAGCGTAATTGATTTTACACGTCCACCCATGCCTAAAAACCTCTGTTAATTAAATGTTGTTTAAATTTTTCCAGAATTCTTTTTTGGTATATTATTCAATTTACCACATATTACATGTAGGTAGGTCACAGGGAGAGCGCCGGGTAAACCGACTCTAAATATTTTTGAGAGAAGTGAAACATTTTGTTGAAATAATTTGCGTATAAGCTCGCCAGCGGGTATGAGCCAAGAATCAGGGCGGCCGTACAGAAATGCCTTTAGTGAAATAACAAGAATTTTATGTCCCTCTCCGGTTAGCCGCGCCCTGAGCGATGCCTCACACGAGACAAGTGAGCTAGGTTTCATGTTATAAAACAGACATATGTGACGTCAAAGCCACGACAACAATCACGGGCTAATCGTAGGAACAAGCTCTTAACACATACATGTTTAATATGTTTATCTTATTACAGTAAGTCATAATAATTACGTAAAATACTCTGTCACATCCCTCGTGCTTCTTCTCTATTTTCCTGTACAAATAATTGTATAAAAACTTATCGTGTTCTGAGAATCACCACGGCCTTATTGGATAATTGTGTCATACAACTGTAGTTAACAGTTTGTGAGAGGAAAACGTATCCTTTTACGTACGGACAACAAGTTCTTTTCTTTATATACAATGAACATTTTTCTTAGCTTTTAATTACCTATTGGATATAATATACCTATCGCTTCATCGTCGTTTCGTGGAAGACAAATACAATATTACTGTTATTTAAAGCATACTTGTGTTGATTTGAATATGCAACCTTCTTTTCGCAAGTGGCGTTGAAAGATATTATCGTACATAGAAACAATATATGTTTACTTGGTATATTTCACTAGGCGATCGGCAGTGGTCACCGGTGGAAGGTCACAAGACGAAGGATTTAGGCTGTCTTTACGAGTATTGGCGCCACGCCAACGGCAGCTGCTCCCACACATTGTTACACAGTTTTTCTTAGACTCGAAGCATTACTTAGCTCTTGATTTCTTGTTGCTATAAAGATCGAACGATCGCTATTGAGTTTTTATTTGCACTCGATTGTACTCGTTGTAAAACATACTTTATTGTAGTGCATTGGCTCTTGAGATTTTGTTTCGTACCAATAAATGTACAAACTCTATTTCAATTACACCGTTTCGTGGATGAAGTTTTTGTGTAAAACCAATATTATAATGAAATCTGTATTGATTTTATTGTGTGTTTGAAGCTGACACAACACTCGAGTACGTGATAAAGCCAAAATAAAAATGCTTACGCGAGAAACAATTTGGTTTTGCGACGCACTTGGCTGTGTATACGTATTAAGATGAAGATAGGACAGAACAGCCTTTATAAGTATTAATTTGGCAAGAGAAGATTGAGTATCGTGTAAGAATATGCTTCATAATTTGTTATGGGCGATAACACGTAGCGAAGACATAGGGTCCACCTGACTACGGCTTTTGTCAGTCAACACCATAAGGTTTCAAAACACTCTTAGTAATACGCACTTTTTAAAAGAATTGTCGTTTATACTGAATCAATACTGAGATTTAGATGCTATTGTCTTTGTGGTCGTTTTATTAATAACACCTAACCAAAATGGACCAGGTGTAATTAATAAAATGAGTTTGACAATATTAACATAGATTTCATATTGTCCTTGAAACTAAACTATGTTTAATTTTGGGGTTGAGTATTTGTCATTACGTTCCTCTAAGAGAATTTTATTTATTTATAGTCTCACGCCTTTTTCCCCGAAGGGATATACTGAGGTGTAATATAACACCCACATTTCGCCATGAAATTTTTAGGTCCCACGTAAAAGGGGCGAGTAGATTGCCGTTAGCGGGCACATCACCAGACTTCGTGCTGCTACTGAGAATTCGGCAAAACTCAGTAACACCTTTGCCCGACCCGGGAATCGAACCCGGGACCTCCGAACAGTGGACGCATACGCTATCCACTGGACCACGGAGGCAGTCAGAATTTTCTTACATTTATGAAACCCGAAAAGTAGCAAGACAAAACAAAGTTATCAAATATAGTTTACAATAAGCGTACGATCCGCTTACACAGTATAACTAGATCCAATACAAAGAACTCTTAGAAATGTGCGGGTGCTGTAAATTGAAATGGTATGTTTGCTCGGACACAACTAAAGTGAAGTTTATGCTTACCTAGTGCTATACGTTACCAATGTGGGCTTGTACACACCAAAGAGTATACAAATACTACGTAAGAATACACACCTCTTTTCAAACTCCTATCTAATCTGTGATCTCTTTGCTTAAATTCAGAACACGTTTCAAGGCATTTAAACGACTGTAGAAGCTGCTTAATCTTTATAAAGTAGTTAACTCAATTTGAAGGGATGAGAGCCCTGAATGTTGTTTAACGTACGTGTGCTTTTATATCAAAGAATTTGATAAATATAACGGTACTCTTATTCTTTATAAAACCACTTCAACTTTATAGGTGGGCAACGAAATAAAGTAATAAAATATTTCAACAAAAGCATGCCATAAGATTGTTATCCTGAACGCTCCGGATGGAAATGCGTTTTTTTTAAAGAAGAAAACGTTTTACGATGGAATTAAAAGATACATTATTTTACTTTTATTTTGTAGGAAACAATAATTTCTTGAAGTTATGAATGTTACCCGGATTTAAAAGGAGGTGTTTATTTGTAAGAGGCTTCATGAATATCGTTCAGAATGGATGAGTTACGGAGCTCTAAATATGATTGTCGGACTGTAAATATGGGCTTACCAAGTTTAACAATGTGTGTAAATTCGAACTGCAGCTCGTCTTGTTAGGAACATGTGTTGTGGCGTATTACTTCTAATATAACAAGTTCAAAGTTCAATAACACTCAGCTCATAGCTTTTAATACATAATAATATGTATTAGAATATCATTATCGATTTTATCACCCAACGTCAGATATGAAACATTTAAATGTCATTCATCATATTCTCATTTTAACGGCGCGCCGTTTTAAAACGTTTTCATGGCCCATTTATATTCCCTTAAATATAAAACGACAAACCACGCGATATTATCGTGAAAAATTTTCATATTTCAATTTAATTTAATAGGAATATGTAAAGTCTGTGTTTTTAGATAGAATTATGTGAAATACTTTTCGTTAAAAATATGTTTGCAGGCAATTTCGTTCATAATCTGCAGCAACAACAACAAGCTCTGCTTAACCTAATGGAAGGAAAGAGGAACCCACCACGCACTCTCGGATTGACTACCCCAACTATTGCAATAGAAAAAGGTTGACAATACCGAACTCCTCTAAAAGAATAAGGGATATAGGAATGGTATGGGTTCCAGGAAGATACCTGACTTGCAGTATCCCGCTGTATGCGTCGACTATTCTTCGACACGTGTTTCGCCTCTGCACGAGGCATCCTCAGGAGCGATGGGCAACGACTGAGCTCTGCTTATTTTGGGACTAAATGGTGTTGTGTGAATGTGGTTGAATATTATTATATTACTACTAGCTGACCCAGCGAACTCCGTATCGCCTTTTTAAGAGTTTTTCTTCAATTCTCTTTTTTCCTTTTCCAAAGTTACCATTGACTTAGCGCTTAAAATCTATTATCATTTCAGAGTCTATTAATGATGAACAAACAAACATAGATTTTTATATATTATTGAATTCCCCATTCCTTAAAATATCGGAGACGATATCCATACCTATCGACTTAAAAAAAAACCCATCCGCCATCTTTGATTTCCCATCCACCATCTTGAATCACGAAATAGATGTTGTATTTGGCTTCCCCATCCCTTTAAACATCGGGGACGATAACCATATTGATTTAAAAAAAAAATCCCTTTCGCCATCTTTGATCACGAAATAGATGGTGTTTTTGAATTCCCCATTCTTTAAAATATCGGAGACGATACCCATATCAATTTAAAAAAAACCCGTCCGCCATCTTTGATTTCCTATCCGCCATCTTTGATCATGAAATAGATGTTTTATTTGGATTCTCCGTCCCTTAAATCATCAGAGACGATACACATATTGATTTTAAAAATTTTCCTATCCGCCATCTTTGATTTCCCATCCACCATCTTGAATCACGAAACAGATGTTGTATTTAGGTCATTCTTCGAGACACATTTTTTAAGCGGCATCACCTTAAAAAAATAGAAATCTAAAAGTTAGCAAGCCACTTTTTTTTCGAGGCAACCTTTAATCCTCTTTTATCTGGGTTATTGATTATTATTCAATTTTCTAAATATTTAATATCAATAAAAAATAAAACATTCTTTGATTTTCGTGGAGTGTCCTAAACCCCGATCTAGTCACTTAGTAATTTATATATTTTAAACGAAGCGGTACATGCTAACCAAAAAAAAACATTAAGTCCTAAGAAGTTGACAATGCTATGAAAAATTAGATCATAGTTCTAAAAGAATTACATTATGTAAAAAAAATAAAAATGTAACTGTCCCGGGGTAGTTACTGATTTGCGTGGACCATTGTAAATTCACTTGCACATCTCTAATATCGCGGCCCAATGTTGCGTCATCCTAATTCACGTTACAACTAGTCGCGCTGCGATGGCTGGGCAGAGTGCTTGTGTGACGACTGAGGTGCCTCTTCTATAAAAAATATTACTTTTACGTATATTTTAAGAAACACATGTTGATTTTAAAAACATACATACATACATACATACATATCGTCACGCCTTTTATCCCCGAAGGGGTAGGCAGAGGTGTATTTCTACACCCACTTTTCGCCAGATATACTTTAGTCCCACGTAATAAGGGGCGAGCCTATTGCCGTACCGGGCACATTTCCAGACTCCGTGCTGCTACTGAGAATTTCGTGACAGAAAAACCCAATAACACTGCCCGACCCAGGAATCGAAACCGGGACCTCTCTATCCCACGCGCACATTTATGCCGCGAGACCAACGAGGCAGTCATATAGGGTTTGATGTCGAGTTTTCCGTCTCTAGGCAAAGATGGTATTTGCATCGTGTTATTCCTTAGTCGCCTCTTACGACACCCACGGGAAGATAGGGGGTGGTGACACTTGTATTCTATGCCGTCAACCACACGGCAATTTTAAAAACATATTATTTTTAAAAATTGCCACGCAAATCACTGAATAATGCCTTGCTCAAAGAATCACCCATTTGTATTCCCCATCCCTTTTAACATTGCAGACGATACCAATATTGATTTTTTTTAATTTTCCCATCCGCCATCTTTGATTTCCCATCCGCCATCTTTGATCACGAAATAGATGTTGTATTTCGATTCCCCACCCCTTAAAATATCGAAGGCGATACCCATATTGATTTTAAAAATTTTCTCATCCGCCATCTTTGATTTCCCGTCCGCCATCTTGGATCACTAAATAAATTTCATATTATTTATCAGCGTCCCGAAAATCTCGAAAACTATACCCATACATATTGTATCCTATTCGTTTAGCCTTTTTTGCCTTTGACCCAACCCTCCCCCTTCTCGTTTGACCATTTTATTATTTTTGTCTGGCCCCTAAAAGTTGTGGGGTAATTTTATATAGCCTATAGCCTTTTGGAACAATTGGGCTATCATAGGCAATAACAATTTTTAAAATCCGACTGCTAGTTCCCGAGATTAGCCGACATTATCTTTTAGCCTTTTGCCCGGCCCCAAACAGTCAAAGCGTTATGTTATATAGCCAATAGCCTTCCGGAATAACTGGGCTATCGTATACAAAAATATTTTTTCACATCCGACCGGTAGTTCCTGAGATTAACGCGTTCAAACAACCAAACAAACTCTTCCCCTTTATTATATTAGTATAGATGTCGTTTTAACTGTTTAAAAAATATAACTCCAAGAAGTATTTACACATACAAACTACTTAGTACTAAGACTTAGTAGTATTAGCATAGAGGTAGTAGGTACTCAAAATGTTTTCCGGTATCTGTGGCGTTTCCCGAGAGTGGCCAATATGGCGACTGTTATTTGTCTGTCAGAACTATTAGAATTTAACAAAATACTCGACAATCAGAATTTTGCCGATATATGTTGTCGACTTGAAATCTTTATTTTTTATGTTTTATTATTCAGGTAAGGTTTCGATATACTCCTTGACGAAATTATTAATATAACATTTGACACTGCGATAGCAGCGCAGTCCGTCGGTTCCAATGTGAAACATTCCGAAATCCACAACTACTTACAAATTAAAAATTAAGTAAAAAAACATTTTCCAGTGGACTAAATTGTAAATCTAAACCATTCTCAGGTTCCCTTAAACACACACAAAAAAAATTCATCAAGATTGGTCTAGTCGTTTAGGCGGAGTTCAGTAACATACACACGCACACAAGAAATATATATATTAAGATAGTCACAAAGAGGAGTGATATAAAAATAAAATATTTCTTCAAATTAATAAGTTAATTCTGGCATGTTTGTTTTATTGAAGGAGATAATGCATTTCTATTGCAAAAAAGAATCTAATGCTACAAATCTATTGCAACAAAAGGTAGCTAATGCATCTCAGTTTCATAGTTTTACACATTTCTATGTATCCTGAATCCTCCTATCCTATTCTCTTATATGGATTTATAGAAGTTTAGGAAACATGTTTGATTTTTCGAACTTACCAACTATGTTTATGTCTACAAAAGGAATTCATGCTGCGTAACAAACAGAAGACATACATACATACATACATAACTCACGCCTGTTTCCCGGAGGGGTAGGCAGAGACTACGGAACGCCATTTGCAACGATCCTGACATACCTCTCTTGCTTCATCCACTCCCATCAAGTTTCTCATGCATGCTCTTCTGTTTAGGGTACTTCTGACCTGTCCTTTTTTTAGGATGTCTCCAATCTGGTCAGAGAACGTCCGCCTAGGTCTTCCCCTTCGTCCTGTCCCATTCACACTTGCCTTATATATCTTCTTTGTCAGTCTTTCGTCATCCCTCCTCTCCATGTGCCCAAACCATCTTAACATGCCTTTCTCGATGCTTGTCACTACATCTTCTTTTACCCCACACCACTCTCGTACAAACAGAAGAATGGTACAAAATCATTCAAAAAAATAAAATACAAATTCCTTTCAATTTGGATCTCATTCTATTGAATGGTTGCTTGCTTTTTAAATTTCTCTCAAGTCGTCCGTTCAGTGTTCAATAACTTGAAGAGCAATGTATGTCGCTTTGAACGCCGGATGCAGCCATTACTGTTGTACTGACTTTAAATAAACTATAAATATTTATCTAACAGGTTTTACTTGTGATTTGATTTTTCGCAGCTTTTTCAGTATTTGCGTGTCATTATCATGGTCCAGTGTCATTATCATGGTCCATTACGTATTTTATTCTGGTTTTCTTTCTGCGGAGGTTCGATTATCTGTCGTTTAACAGTGGTGACTGATTTTTGAAATAGGCATATCCCTGTAAAATAATGTTGTCAAAGAATGATCAAAGTCAAAATGAATAATATGTGTGTTACTTATTTTAGTTTAGTTAATTGTGAGCACTACAACAACAAACATATACATACACAAAGGTACACTCATTCACGAGAAAGAGATCTTTCTTGGGGTTAAACTTTGGACAACAATTACACATTTGGGTCGGTAAAGCATGCTAGAACACACTTGTGCAGTAAACCGCTGGTTATGAAACAAACGTACCCAACAATAGTGAGATCAAAGTTAAAGTGGGTGAGAAACAAAGCGTTCATATATTCGAGTATACGAGTTTATTTGCTAGTATATCCTGACCTCTGGTTGTTTAAGCCTGCTGCAGAATGATAGATTACTTTATATTGGTGTGTTGGACTCGTGCGTGAAAATATACAAGTGCGCGATCACGCGATCCCGTGCCTGTTAGAGTTGCGATACGTGTGAATATTCATACATCGTATTTTCGGTATCAACTCGGACAGCCAACATTCGATGGTTGAAGTGGCAACAGATATTGGCGCGTTGTACCGTGGTGTTCCAATGAGTATTGTCAACCGGAGCGCCGTGCATCGGTGGTGCGGCCAGCAAACAAATTTCGACAGACTGCAAATATGTGGGTCGAATATATCTGCGCTTTGAAACTAAGGATTACGTTACAGTTGCCATTCTCGAACTACGTTTAACTTTAACACATGTGTTCGTCACATGATTGCAATACTTATAATGTGTTATACTGACCTGGATTTTATCGTCTACTAAGTAACTTTAAAGATTCTTACGATCTCTAATGTTTTCTATAGCAGTATTCTTTATTATTTAATAAAACAAATATTGTCTTATGTATTGATCTTCTCGGGAAATTGCAACTGGAAAATGATTCAGACGATAACGTTGTTTGTCTAGAACTTTCATTTTGTTCTGCGAGTTTTATAGAATACTACTGGATAAAATGTTATTGAGATATTAAACTATACGACTAGAAGAGAAAGATATTATGAATTTATTCTATACTTTGTATACCTACTTCTCTCTCAAATATTATTACGTTCGTTATCAAAAAGTGCAGAGCAGGTTAATAACCACAGATATAGATCTACATAGATAACGCAATTATCACGATTTGTATTGAAACCAAGCGTGCCGACTTTTTAATACCTACTGTGACAAAGCGATGCGCGACAGTATCGCTTGTGCGATTTTCATCGTCTCCTAACACACAACGTCAGATCAAACGTCCAAAGCAAACGCGGCAACGTAATGTGAATGGGCATTTTCGTCAGAACATGTACAAAATTTCAAAAATGCATGATTAGACCAAAACTTTAGTAAATAATATAATTTTTATGAATTTGCATGCTCGTTTTTATAATCTTTGATTTAAAACATAGAATACTGATGAATTTCAGTTACTTTTATTTTAATTGAATTAAAAGGAATTTAGTGCAGTTAATTTTGTCATGTTCGTTACTCATAAAAGAACTGTTGATAAAATAAAACTAAATGTTCGTTTGACATTTTAATTATTTCAATAATTTGTAACTATGATGTTAGTCAATTAATAATGAAAAACTGTTTTATAGCAAAATATTTAATTAACATTTTTGCAATAAATGCGTCCTTACCGTTACTTATTGTTGGATCACAATATTTCACTTTAATGTATTCAATAAATTACTGTAGGTAAAAATTCAATTTTTTTGTTTATTAGTATTTACTAAGCTATTAATTCTATACATACAGAAATAAGTTGGAACATCTTAATAAAAATAGGAAATAATCAACAAATACAGTAAACTTTCGTAAGGGACAGTAACGTTACCTGACCTACCCGTAACAAACAGGACACAGTAAAGTTGAGATCACACTTCGACATTTTAGAAGTAACTAATATAATAAGCAAAAATATTTTTGCTTTTTATTATCTAACATAGCATAACATCTAGTAGTGTTAGCCTGCAAAAAACGAAATAAACGATTTCTTCAATTTTGACAAAACAAAAATATAAAAGTTCCAGTTTGCAACAGCTTAATTTAATAAACTTCTGAAAATAACGTACATATATAGTTATCAGCTCTTTAATTTAAAACTTTGGGTTTTCTATAAATTAATAAAAATAAACTTCCATCAAGCTGTGGCTTCGAAAAATAATAGTCATGTAACAATCAAGTCAATAACAGACAAACAGTCGCTACTTTAATTTTATTATCTTGGCAAGAGATCAGTACAAAATACAGTTTAAATCATTTGGTTTGTCCGATTGGTTTAAAAAAAACATCCTAGATTATTACACCATTCGAAAGTGTCGCCAATAAGGTTCAAATTCTGGCAAGTAATAACATATGGCAAACTAACGGAAAGTGCTCATTTTTAACAAAACATCATCATCATCCTTAGTAGCGATACTAGCGATACTTTCGAATGGTGTAATAAACAGAGAGTGTTATTTTTTAAATCACATTAATAATGATAACTATTTGATACGATTCATTTAAATTAGAATTATTTCGTTGATTCAAAATCCATCAAACACCCACCGTGGCACCATGGGCACTTAGCTTCTTGTCAAGTGTGCCGCAACTTTATGCGGTCATGTTCGTTACTTTTTTGGTCCGGCTTATACGTTACCTTTCGTATGGTATCAGACAGGACGTAACGGAATCACAATACTTAGCAAAACTTTATTAATAATCAAAAATGTTGTTTTGTTTTCTTATAATGAATAATGTATCTTGCTGTAGAATTAACTAACCTGTATGGTACAATACATATCAAACTGAGGGTGATAGTGATTGTTTGGTAAAATCGTGATTACTTACCGGACAATCGGATAGGAAAACGATATCGCCTGCTGTAAAGCTCCGGCCGGCTCCAGACACAACGCTAAAATGGCCGACAGCGAATGACGGCTTCGACTTTGGTGTTACCATTTTAATAAAACACAACGTAATATATAGAAAATATTTTTAAATTGCTTAAACTTCGGTAACAATGCAGGACATGTCCGTTATCAATAAAACGATGGGACAATATTTAAAATTAGAAAATAAATTATAATTAAGATATAAAACTGCATTAATGTGTTTTTTATTAAATAGAAATTTATTTTGCCATAGAAAAGTTAGAAATTATAAAGCATTTATAGAAAAAATCATCGAAATTGGCAACTCAAAAGTAGTTTAGTAGAAATGGGACAGTACTGTATAGAATATTTGACAAACTTTGAAATTAATTTTCATGTCTTTTAATCAATTAATGTTATATTTTATGTATGGTAAACGAATGTCCGGAAGGTCGTTCAAATATATACAAGAAGTTGCAGTTATTAAAGATGCATTGACTTCAGTAAAAAAAAAATAAAGATGGGACAACCAAAATTTCAGGATGTACATGTTTTTATGAAAATGCCCGAATAAAGTTTACTTAACGGTAATTTATAGTTACGTATATTCTGGAACGACGCGCAGCTTGGAATACTTAAAAACAGTTTTAATATGAATTTACGCATAACATAATTTTAAAATAACTTACTGTCAAGTATGACACAATGTCAGACATGCGCACTGTGTTCTATGTTTGATTTAAAATAAAGATCAGTTCGTTACTAATAGCAAGCAGTCGTTTCACTTGGTTGTCTCTCATATTTATCATTGGCGACGAGGAAATCGGTAACTAAGGAAAAAACAATATGGCTACCGGCTCAGTTTTTGGCCTTTTATCGGTATTTGACCACAATATACAGTCGTGGGAGACATATAAGTGCAGGATTAAGCAATGGTTCCTGGCTAATGATATCACCGGGACGAGCGATCCTACGGGCACAAAGCGACGAGCAATCTTGCTGAGCGTACTCGCGGATGGCACGCATAAGCTGGCGGCGGATCTCGCATTGCCAAAGCAGCTGCAAGACGTACCGTACGATGACGTTCTTCGCCTTTTGGACGAACATTTCACACCAAAGCGGTGTGGGTTCGGGGAACGGTACAGGTTTTACGCGGCTATGCAACACGAGGGGGAGACATATGCTCAATGGGCCGCGAGATTGCGCGGTCTGACGGCACACTGCGATTTCTCCAACGTGGAGGAAGCTCTGCGGGACAGATTTGTCATGGGCATGTTGCCTGGACCCGACAGGGAGAAGCTCTTCACCAAAGATTTCATAGGTCTTACCCTAAGCAAGGCGATGGAGTTAGCAGAAAACGCGCAGATCGCACGGGAAGCTGCGAGCGCCGGCGTGCACGCCGCGCGGCGTGATCAGGTGTTCAAGATTACGCGGGCCACAGCGACGGGGATGCCGCCGACTCAAGAGGCTACGTCTTCGGATGCGAAAGCGCAGTGTCTAGTATGCGGTTATTATAATCATAAAACATCACAGTGTCGGTTCACCAAATCGAAATTTAGGAAGTGTAAAGCTACAGGGCATTTGAGCAGGATGTGTAAAAAACTAAATTATGTTAACTCGCGACCTGCGGATGAGAGCGATGACGATGCTGAGTTTTTTAATATTCGTTCGGTAAATGGGCAACCGATGACGGAAACGGTATCAGTCGCGGGGGTTGAACTTAAATTCGAAGTAGATAGTGGTTCGGCCGTCACAGCTATATCAAAAAAAACGTACAACAAATATTTTAGCAATGTACCATTGTCACCGACTAAGAAACAGCTGTTTTCTTATACAGGGGATAAAATTGTGTGTGTGGGAGTAGCACAGCTATTAGTTAGTTATGCAAACTCAACACATTTACTCTGTGTGTATGTTGTGCAAGATGGCGGACCGCCGATTCTGGGCCGCGATTTTATTTCTAAGTTCAAATTAGAATTGTTACCCATAAGATATTGTACGCAATTAGATGGGGATGATATGTTTACTACGTTACAAAAACGTTATCCTTCGGTCTTTTCAGATAAATTAGGGTTATTTAAGAAGTTTAAAGTTAAATTACAATTAAAGGAAGATGCGAAGACGGTTTTTGTTAGGGCTCGACCAATAGCTTTCGCTCTGAAAGATAAAATAGATAAAGAGATAGATCGCTTAGTTGAGTTAGGTGTTTTGAAACCGGTGGATCACGCGCGATTTGCGTCACCAATCGTGCCAGTGTTAAAGCAAAATGGATCTATACGTTTGTGCGCCGACTATTCTACCGGTGTAAACAAACAGTTAATTATCGACCAGTATCCCTTGCCTACAGTCACTGAACTGTTTGCGAAGTTATATGGGGGGCAACAGTTTACTAAATTAGACCTGTCAAATGCTTACAATCAATTGATGTTAGATGACGAGTCACAAGAAATAACTTGCATAAATACGCACAGGGGACTTTTCAAGCACACGCGTCTTTGTTTTGGTATCGCAAGCGCGCCGGCCGTGTTTCAGCGCGCGATGGAAGGCGTGCTCGCTGGCGTGCCCGGCACACTCTGTATGCTTGATGATATTTTAGTTACGGGGAAATCTAGATCGGAACATCTGGATAGATTACATCAAGTGTTAGATAGGTTACAAGACGCGGGACTCACATTGCAAAAAGAAAAGTGTGCATTTTTTAAAGATGAGGTAAACTACCTTGGTTACGTAATAAATAAAGATGGGTTACATAAATCACCACAGAAAATAAAAGCTATGGTAGAAGCACCGGTGCCGACTAATGTAAGTCAATTACAGTCATTTTTAGGGTTAGTGAATTATTATAGAAACTTTGTGCCTAATGCGTCTTCGATTCTAAACCCTTTGTATGAGTTATTAAAAAAGGGTTGCAGGTGGTGCTGGACACATGATCACAATAAAGCGTTTACCACCATTAAAAAGTGCTTAGCGTCGGATCAAGTGTTGGCTCATTTTAACCCAGACGCAACCATAATTCTGACGGTGGATGCGTCACCGTTCGGACTTTCTGCAATATTATCACAGATAGAACCCGATGGGTCGGAGAGACCGATTTCTTTTGCCTCGCGGACTCTTAACGCTGCTGAGAAACGTTATTCGCAGATACAGAAAGAAGCGACTTCAATTATTTTTGGTGTGAGGCGTTATCATCAATATTTATACGGCAGGACGGTTCCGTTTATTCTTCGTACCGATCATAAGCCATTGTTGTCAATTTTCGGACCCCATCGAGGGGTCCCAGAGGTCTCAGCAAACAGATTACAGAGGTATGCATTATTTTTAAGCGGATATAATTATAAAATAGAATATGTACGTAGCGCTAACAACAGCGCGGATTTCTTATCTCGCGCCTGTTTGCCCGAAGAGACCGCGCGTTGCACAGATACGTCGATGCCGTGTCTCGACCGGGCGTCGTATATTAATTTTGTAATCGAAGGTAATTTACCTGTAACGTTAAAAGTGTTACGTGAGGCGACGGATGCAGACAAAACCTTGTGTAAAGTGCGAGATTTTGTTTTGAGTGGATGGCCCAAGAAAATGTCAGATGATCGTTTGAAACCGTATCATTCGTGTAGGATGCAACTGTCTTATGAAAACGGGTGTATTATGAGAGGACACAAGGTTGTAATTCCTGAAAAATTACAAAGTAAAATACTAATGGAATTACATCAGTCCCATTTAGGGATCGTGAAGACGAAAGCAGAAGCACGATCTAGGGTTTGGTTTCCGGGAATAGATTCGGCTCTAGAGCGTTTGATAGGTTCGTATGATGTGTGCATACAACTAAGACCATCACCACCGCGGGCACCGATTGCTCACTGGGAATACCCACCCACGCCATTTTATAGGGTTCATATCGATTTTCTGGGACCTATAAACGGACACACATTTTTAGTAATAGTAGATGCTTATACTAAGTGGGTTGAAGTTTTTGACATGAAGACCAGTACTTCTGCCACAGCAACCATTGATAGGTTGTACGAGTTTATGTCAAGATTCGGTATTCCACATACGCTAGTCAGTGACAATGGTACATCGTTTACATCGCACGAGTTTAAGGCTTTTTGTAGGCAGAACGGAATTTGTCACGTGACGTCACCGACATACCACGCGGCCAGCAACGGACAGGCCGAAAGTTTTGTAAAGATAGTGAAAAAAGGCATTAAATCAAGCTTGATTAGCGGTAATGGGGCGCGAGATGTAAATAACAAACTTTTAAAATATTTGTTTGATTACAGAAATTCCGTTCACACAATAACCGGGCACTCGCCGGCTGAACTGGTTTACGGTCGAAAACTTAGAACGCGTCTTGATCTAATAAAACCAGAGTTGCCATCGCTTTCATCCACGGATCTCGCTAACGCGGTTAAACGTAAACAGTGTTTGCAAAATAAGACAGTCAAACATAATAATCAACCTTTCACTATTGGTACAACAGTTTATTATAAAAAACAATCTGGACACAGTAAATATACTTGGTGTAAAGGGACGGTATTTAAAAAAATTGGCAAGGTGGTATATTTAATTAAAGACTTGGCGACTTCAGCTATATTTAAGAAGCATAAAAACCAGATTATTTTGTGTAAAGGCGATGATTACAATGACGTGGATATAGACCTAGAGGAGTTAAGTGACAGTCAAGCTTCAGAGTCACAGTCAGCAGAAGAGGTGTCGAATCCAGCCACGCACGAAAAAGAGGAAGATACATCAGTTGCTGCAAGAACTTCCGAGCTGACAAGATCTGCCACGCCGCCAGTTTTGCCTATCGTAGTTCCTCAAATCTCTTCACCAGAGAATTTAGGGGAGGAGGAGGAGGAATTCCAGGAGGCTATATCCGACCCTCCAAATATTGAGCATACTGACGAGGCACCTATGCAACAGCAGACACATGAGCCTATGCCACTACGGTCTAAACGTAATCGGCCAAAAGTCGACTACAAATTGTTTTATTAGATGTTGTACTATATTTACTTTAAAGAATTTATTATATATACTTATTTGGTGTTATTGTTTAGTAAGAAGTCTTTGTAGCTTAGTTGTTTATTTGTATGCCTAAGCTAAGGGGAGGAATGTCAAGTATGACACAATGTCAGACATGCGCACTGTGTTCTATGTTTGATTTAAAATAAAGATCAGTTCGTTACTAGCAAGCAGTCGTTTCACTTGGTTGTCTCTCATATTTATCACTTACCTGTGATAGGAAATATGTTCCTGCCTTTGGGTGCTCGAAATTTTTGGGCTATTGCAGTTAATTATCACGCAACGAGGCATTTTTTTAGTTTTTTGCGGACGTTCGGCTGCAACAACGGACGCGCGGGGACTGAATTTAGCGGCGACCAACCTTGACGCTTGGTCGGGGTTCAGACACGCGAAGTGCATGCATTTGCGTTATCTATGTAGATCTATGTCTGTGTTAATAACATATGCCATTGGACAAAATATATTTGAATTTTTTTGTCAGGCCGATCTCTAAAGATGAATAATTTTGATATGAATTTTCGCGTAGCTAAACCCATACCGACCGTCACGCGTTTAAAACCGAACTGTGTGTGGTGAAAGCATGCGTTATACCGACTATGACAATCTTAAGAATTTAATGGAAAACGATGTCGTATAATTTACTGCTAAGTAGTATTTTTATAATCTAACTTCACATTGTTATAACCCTTTCGATGTTTCAAATGTGGAGGCCGTTGGCAAAAGCTACACATTATTTATTTTTTTTATTTATAGACTCACGCCTGTAATCCCCAAAGGGGTAGGCAGAGGTGTTATATTACAACCACATTTCACCATGAGTTTTTTAGGTCCCACTTAATGGGGGGCGAGCCTAATGCCGTTACCGGGCGCATCACCAGACTCCGTGCTGGTACTGAGTATTTGGAAAAACCCAGTAACACTTTTGCCCGACCCGGGAATCGAACCCGGGACCTCCGATCAGCAGTCGCATGCGCTATCCATTGGACCACCACGGAGGCAGTCATTTTTTATTATGACTAAAACAAACACATATCGAAATACACAAAAGCATTGCATCCCTATAATATTCCGGTATCACTTTGACTGCACGTAGACAGATTCATTACTTTGTGTTCGTTTGAAAAACGATGAAACGCTTTGAGTGGCAAAAAGAGCTCACAGCCTTTACAAGCTTTAGTCGGCTGATCGTTCATAATTGCAACTACCGATTCTTTGAATAGGTTACATTTCTGCCTCTGTTTGTGATCATTGAATGGATAACAAGGGTTTTCCAGTTAAGCCTATGCAGTTTTGCCGTGCAATTAGAAAGGATATGCTGAATAATGTATGAAGCTATTTCGGTGATGCGATTCCGGTATGCGGCTTAGTGCAGCGTTGCTATTCGCCTCTTTAGTGTGGTCAGTTGTAGGTGATTATAGATCCTTTCTAGTGTAATCAGATAAGGCGGGTTCTGATAATTATAGGTAAAAATGAGTCACGAATTATTTAATTCTATATTGATTTTAGCATACGTGCCAAGCAATTCCGTAGCCTACTAAATGTCCGATGCACTGTTCTGATGATTCTCGCCGTTCACTTTTTTCGATTGGATATTTTCGATTCCATTTGACAATAGCATGCGGCTAGATAAATTAAAAAAAAACTGTTGAACAGTACCGATGCTGTACGGGTTGGCGATAACCTACAACTGACCAATTATACAGTCCATTTCAATAGCCAGTTTGTAGCCGCTGCAAGACAAATGCTGGTCGAAATTCACTGCCGCGTTTGCGATTTTATTTGCGTGCGGCTATAGTGAAAACCGACGGTCGATTTATATCGTAAATAGGGGAAAAAAAATTGCAGGACAAATTGGTAGGCAACATGAGTTCAAAAAGCTTAAGACTTTTCGATTGCTTGTTCGAATTGTTATTATAAACACGTCTATCAGAAAAAAAAAAATACAAAGAGCTTAAGAATTGTACTTAAATGCTGTTAATTTGGCAACAGTATTTAATGAAAACATGAAAGTTCAACCAAAGTAGGTACCTATTATTCAAATCATATTTAGAACCATCACCTGAACAGTGAACTCTTTATCCTATAAACTAAATAGTAGGCAGCAAAATCTGAAATAAAACCATTTGTACACGGGTGCAGTGTAAAGCCTTCTAAATAGATATTGATGAGACATAATGGAACACGTAATCCATGAGCTAGAGTATCGTGGACGCATGACGCGGGTCGTGCCAACTGACGCGCAGATCACTGGACTAAACTCTGCGACCCCGCTGCCAACATTGAATTATTCAGCGAAACACAATATCACTTTTAACTAGTGTCGACTACGGTACGCGCATACCAAACTATTGTTACGAGCTGGGGTTCAGTGATAAATTATATACACTATGCCAGAAAAACTGCTCTTTATTCACTAACACAATAACACTAGATACACACACTTAATTTTCACTCCACTAATAAAACACACTTATTCACACCACTAGAAACACCACTAAACACTTCTGACTTACTTCCTTCGCTTGATGATTATCGCTCCGATATTCAATTGTAACTGTGTCTGTCTCGCGCGATCGCGCTCTATTTATACTGGCCGGATAACATCACTAGCGCATTCTAGACTCTTCCACAAAACTGTCGAAATAATCGCGAACAGTCGATGCTCGATACAGCAACGCCATCTAGTACAGAGTAGTTGAATTACCTTTAAACCACCGATACATTCAATCTCTTCTAGTACCCCCATTCACCGATAGATGGCGTAACACTATTTATTGATGGGGAGTTCATTTTCTCGCTTGTGACAAACGGCAAGTAAAGCTTCATCAATTTAGTGTTAATTTTTAGGGTTGACGAAAATATGTGTTCTAAAGCTTCTGTCATGCTATCGAATAAGCTGACGCTTTCAGAGAGCAGTAGACATTTTACTAGTACTGTTATGACTACACTATTTCTCCGACACCGAGAACTACATAATATAGTGATGGACTTGTGTGGACTGGAGTGCCACATCGTTTATTCTTCTTAGACATCTCTACTGAAGCTAGCATATCTTTAAACTCTATATTAATCCCCATCAACCACATGCCTACAAAGGCACTTTATTATGGCATAATATCTAAGCTTCTTATTAAAACTTTCAGAAATAGCGCGCCTAGGAACTATTTCATTATTCCGAAACTCATCTGTTCTCTTTCCACGGTTGCCATTGTCAGGAGATGTACGATAGTACGATTAATTAATTTTTAGTTTGTCACAACAGAGTTGGCACCGACATGTGTTTGGTACTCAATAGTTTATTTTTGTGTTGTGATAACAATATCTTTGGGAGAGGTTATGTTTGGGGGGATATATCGGCTGTTCAGCGTAGTTCGATAGGATAAAATCTCGGTTTACTATTGTTTAACAAAAAACGTATGACAAAAGATGATTTAACAAACAACGTTTGAAAAACTAATCATTTGACAAACTTTCATTTCGCAAACATATTACTTTAAAATCAATCATTTGACATAATACAGGTTTCGCAAATGTTTTACTTAGAAAATAATTAAAATGTAAAATAACTATTTTAAAAATAATCATTTGACTAAATAATTCGTTTGCCAAATTGGTGATTGTACAAAAAGTTAGAAGATAAATTATTAGTTTTTAAAAATAACTAATTTCTAACCAATACTTACGCGAAATTTTGAAAATATTTAATTGCATGGTTGCAATTTTCATCTTGGACAGATTATTTATAGGCAAGTAATAATTTTGTATTAATACTAATTGCATAGAAACTTAAGTCTTTAAAAAAAAATACACACTGCCTGAATTAAACGAAATAAGTAGAATTCGGTTCTGGCACTCGCCGGCCGCTGCCGAGGCACGCTCGCTTTGCTCGCTCGGCTCGTGCGTTGTGGTCGCAGTTCTAACCTAACCTAACCAGCCATTGTTTCAGTTGACCCTACACAAATATTGTTGTGTTAACGCAGATTTTAGTTAATAAAATATTTATCAAGCAATGTATTTTGTCAAATGTTATTTATACTTAACGTTGTTTTGCCAAATAACATGTTTAAAAAAATAATCAATTTGTAAATTAATGTTTTAGGATAATAACTTTTTTATAGTAAATATATTGTCTAATGAGTAGTTTATTAAACAATAGTTTGTAAAATAATTAATTTCTCAAGTATAATTTTGTCAAATGTTATTTGTCAAATGAACATTTTTCATTTGTTTTTTGTCAAATAATCGGACACCTAAAATCTCAGTAGAACACATTTTTATCTCCCTTGTTTGAGAAAACAAACGATCTAAAGTTTGAAAGATGCATGGAAGTTTGAAAGTATAGGATAAAGAAATGGTTCGAGAGCTTGGCATAGATGAATTTTATCATTCCAATTTTTAAGCTCAGCAGTTGTGGTGCACAGTTACTTGCCCCGTTTCGTTTCGGCAGCTTCAACTGTTTGACTGCCTCTGTTCGATTTATATGTAGATTTAACTTTTATATTGAGATAGTATTTTTAACCCTTTCAGGACCATAAGGATATGGGACTATATATTATGATAAAAACTAAACGAAACAGTTAATTAGGCATCAAATAAACATAATTTTAACTTAAAATATAATAAAATGTTTTGGATTTTTTGGAATTCTTTGGGACACATTTGTCCCTATGGTCGTTGGTGGTACTTTTTGTTCTAGTAAATTATATTATACGTTGTAGATATTTTATCAGTTTTTGCAAATTTATTACAGAAAAAATGTTTGTTTATCGATAGGTATACAATTTAAAGTAATAAGCTAGTAGTAATTAGGTAGAATCCAGTGAAACATTTCCATTCATTAGTCTAGGAAAGGTGTACTTTGCAACACAATTACTTTTTTACGGATTTCTATTATACATTGAATTAACTGACACATCTCTTCCAGAAGTTTTGTTATCATTGGGGTGCGTTGGAAATTGTCTTCGTTTGACAAATCTGGAAACCGAACTTGATTTTGAAGTAGGAACGTCTTGCTGCCTTACAGAGAAACCGTTTTTCCAACTTGAACTTGTCTGAACTGCAGGCTAGTTTTGATGTCATCGTGAAGCTTTGAGTAGACAGTATGCGCATTATTCACTGAGATATCTAAGAGATCAAAAATTATCGAAGATAGTATTTTATTTTCAATCAGCAATATATTTCATAACACTATGAGATCAACACGTATATGATCTACTCCTCCCATATTTTTGTGCTATGTGATGGGTACAATTTTAGGGCATTTCACTTTTTTCGCTGATCCAGGTTTGTGTTGTCTTCCAGTGTCTATGTCTAAAGGTTTCAGAAAGTTGATCAATAGGTATAAGTATTCCTTTATTTTCCATCAACCTTACGCACGATATGCCCCAAAACTTGTGGTGTACATGTCCCTCTCCTTATGTCAATGCTGTTTTTGAAAGATCTTTTCGCTTTTTTCGAACGATTTCATAAGCCAAAGCGAGTCAATACATCAGCATCAACTATTTGAAAAATCTGTACTTCGCAGCCATCATATTTCAGATCACAAAAATCACGAAAATTATTTGGCACGTTTGTTCCTTAGTTCCACTTGAAAACTGGTTTTTGATTACTTTGTGCTCCAGATGTGGGTAAAAGAGTTGTAGGCGTCGATGGTATAGGTGCCAGACTTATTGATTCCTGAAACTGAACAGGCAAATCTTCAATTTCATCATCAGAATCATCAGAAACCCCTTGATTCTGTATCAAACTCCTTTGAACTCTTTCGTCAAGGTGTAAATCATCTTCTTCATCACTATTATCATCCATCAACATTTATAGAAGTACCTACATCATCCTTGAATTCAAATAGCTAAGATAATTTGCCACACTATCAATCAAAATGAAGATAATCCACAAAATCATCTGTTCAATAAGTTAACAATTTATTACAAATAGTGTCCCTTCCGGACCACTGGGACACTGATGTCCCTTTATGTTTATGATGTCTTATAACTATAAAAAACATAAATAATGGTTTTATTAATAAATATAATATAAATTTACTTACCAAGCAATGATTATAGCACAACAAAAACCAATATAAAAATTATTGAAGTTCCTAAAAACTTTTGAGAAATAGGGCAAGTGCGCGCTTAGCGAACACTCATATAATTTTTTTTATAGAAAATATATCTTACTACCTAGGTTGTATCGTCAATGAAAAAAATATTATCAAAATGTTTAATAACAAACAAAAAGTTCATAATTGATAACAGGATTCTTAATTATTAATATATTTTCAAATTATGGGCTAGGGATACATATATCCCTTGGTCGTCAAAGGGTTAATAGCATGAAATTAGAATTAACGCTGTTGAGATTGAGATGCGATCACTGCGTAGTATGTGTGGGGTGAGACTGATTGATAGAATTCCAAATGTGATAATACGAGAGAACAGTGGTCTGAAAGAAGATGTCGTGACTAGGATTGAGAAAGGAATGCTGAAGTGGTTTGGACATGTGGAGCGAATGAGTGGAGAAAGAATGACGAATCAGATCTACAGACCTCGTCGGACATTCCTCGATCAAATTGGGGACGTCCTAAAAAACGGTAATCGAAACCGGCGAGCATGTATGAAAAGAGTAATGAGTGTAGAGGAAGCGCGTGAGGTTTGTAAGGATAGAAGCAAGTGGCGTTGTGTTGTCTCTGCCTTCCCCGACGGGAATAAGGCGTGAGTATATGTATTTATGGTATTTTTCTATTGATTCTAGTTGTATTATTGGTTAAGTTTATGTAATCTCCTTCTAGCATTATAATACATAGTTATAATTTAGCCTACCATGGAGCAGAATGCAATTGTAAACCAAAACACGAAAACACTGTAGGTTTTTTAAATATTAGTTAATGTTTTGCTTAATATCATATACAGCTGTTACCAGCTTCGCAAGGGTATCAAAAATACAAATTCCCCTACAATACAAAATAGAAAACAAATATATCTGGTTATAAAATTCTCTTAGAAGGTAGGTATCAAATAAAATTTATACACCGGCGATGAAAACGCCGACGGCGGCGTAGCAACTTCGAAGAAGCTTGCTTAGAAGTGCGCCGAGAGCAGTTGCTTTGATCTCCACTGGTGGGGAAGAGCTAGGTGGATCCCAGCCTGACATGTATTTTTATGAATAATGTTGTTCACTGTTCTGTATTTCGAATACTAACTGTTTTTACAGCTGATACGAAATAACAGGCAGTAAGGCCCAGATCCACCTAACCCTTCCCCTTTTCTCTATAAAATAACTAATGATGGGCTAAAATTTTCTGTGAGTCACTCAGGTATATACATTATCTGAAAATAGCAATAAATAGAAGTCTACGCTATAATTTAAAGATGATTCTATAACTTTCTCAAAATATTGTAGATGTCTTATTAAATATTAACTTATTTGGTTGTTAATTTTAGTTATATATTTCGATTTGCAAGTTCTTTTTTATCAATGTAGCATGGAATCTTAAATGTTTCGAGTAATTAAAGTGTTAATTTTAATAAATCGCTCAAAATTGTACATTATGATAAAAGAGATCAATCTCGAGGTTGTTTCATTTCTTTGCATTTTCTGAGAACGTTTACCTTAGTAATGTTTATTTTATTCACACCATCTGAAAGTAGAGATTTTAACGAACAAAACACCGAACAATTAAAAAAAAAGCTGATATATTGACGTGATAATTTTCAATTGAAAATTAGGGTTTTATTTCGATATTAAGTCAAAATAAGGCGTAAAAATAAATGTTTTAAATAAAAAAAACATTATCAGCGTGTTTGGAACATAAAAAGGCAAGTTTTCACCAAATTTCGTGTAAAAGAAAAAACTATTGGAAAAGTTAAAAATAAAAAACCAAAAACTTGGTCATTTAAATTTTTCACATAGGTATATTATGACGTTGTGTGAATAAAGCGTAAATACAAAAGTTGTAGATCTTTTTATTACCTACAACTTTGACTTTGACTTGTAGTTTTGCTGGCAATCGAGATAAACCCTTTTTTCCCCTTAAAATCGCAACCCCATCCACTTCCCGACCTCAGATCGCCCGTAATTTATTTTTCCTAAATTTTTTGCAATATTTTCTTTCTTTTCCAATGGGTTTCATCCTACTGTAATTTTTGATCGTTGCAAAAATTATCTACCCTGGTCTATTGATGAGACAACCATTTTAACCACTGAACATACATATTACATACACGTTTACATTAATATATTTAGATACTACATACAAACTCGTTTAAATCGTATCAGATCTATTATTGCATTTTCTCAGTGCAATAAAGAAAATAGCCAAAGAAATTCCAGCTAAATGTAATTTTGGAAATAGAAAATCCTTATTCGCCATTGCACATCTATCTCCTGAATGTTTGGCGTACAGTAATAACTTATGCAGTTGAACACACACATCTATTACGAGTCCAAATACATAGTTCAGACAAATGGAAGATAGTTTTATCGAGATTGATTAAAACAGACACATTCCAATATGTTTCGGAGAAAATAGTTGTTTTTACCCCGATAGAGATTGATATTGTTTTGAAAATAATAGATTTCGTTAGTTTGTGTTTTGAGTTGGTTCGTTTTAAGACAAGGCGACCATCCATTTCCATACCAAGGTTTATTACACTTTTATATTTGCCTAATTTATACGCAAGGCGAAATTATTATTTATAGTACGTGTTTTTAGGCCAACGTAATAGTTTAACCTAAATTGTTTGTTTTGCATAAACAATTTTTAAGAATATTTTTGGTAAATAAACTCACATACTCCTTAGAGAATTTTCTTGTATGCGTGATTTATGTTTCCTTACTTTGGCACACATTTATAGCTAAATTTATGCGCATTCTTTGTACCTTGCCTGAAATACATTTGCATTCCTTGAGATCACTTTGTATTAATGGCGTTTTTCGTAATAATGAACTAACGGGACGGAGGTGCGGCATTAATTAACATTTCGCAGCGAAAATTTGGATGATGTACGTCGTACCCTGCTCACGCGAAAGGTTTCCAATCAATATGGAAATTGCGAAAACAGGGCGAATACGTAGCGAGCCGAGAGCGACCGTCGCGCGTCGTCGCCTCCCGCCGCGCGCCGCACCGCGGGAACATAGACATTCACCCAACACCAAATTGCTTGTAATGTTATGATCGATGGACAACGTGTGGAGCAAGTGAATGATTTTGTATATTTAGATACGCTGTTTACTAGGAATGGTAAGAATGAAGAAGATATTGAAAGAAGAGTTAATGCAGGTAATAGGGTGAATAGAGCTTTTAAGGCTTTTATGAACAGTCCAAACGTGTCTAAAAAGGCACGTTTGGCTGTGCATAGAGGGGTGTTAGTACCTATACTTATGTATGGTCGTGAAAGTTGGGTATGACAGAATAGACATGAAAGTAGAATAAATGCCGTAGAAATGAGAGCACTGAGAAGTATGTGTGGAGTGTCTTTGAACGACAGAGTAAAGAATTGTGTGATAAGGGAGTGTTGTGGGTAAAAGAAGATGTAGTGACAACCATTGTGAAAGGTACCTATGCCAAGATGGTTTGGACACATGGAGGATGGATGACGAAAGACTGACCAAGAAGTTATGTAAGTCAAGCGTGAATGCGGCAGGAGGAAGGGGAAGACCTAGACGGACGTTCTCTGACCAGATTGGAGACATCCTAAAAAAGGACAGGTTAGAAGTACCCTTAACCGAGGAGCATGCATGAGAAATTTGATGGGAGTGAAGGAAGCAAGAGAGATATGTCAGGATCGTTGCAAATTGCGTTCCGTAGTCTCTGCCTACCCCTCCGGGAAACAGTCGTGAGTCAATGTATGTATGTATGTATTAAGTTTTACACTACAATAAGTACCTTTAGAATAAAAAAAAAACATAATGTAAGAGTAGAGGAATGTGACAGCACGCGCCAGAATCGATGAGGCGATAACGTTCCCGTGTCTTTTCTTGTTGCTTTAAATAACGTTAGGTACTAAGTCACAGAAAAGGATAGAAGCATAGGAAAGTTACGTTACCGTTACAATATTTGCGGTTAAGCTTCAAGCGAGCGGTACATCCGTTATCGTCCTGTCACGAGCGGCTTGCCGGCGAGCTTTGCATCAATTCAAACGTGTTCAAACGCGCTTCGCTCAAGAACCGGTAAAATAAAGGTTCTTAAAGGTTCTCATTTAGGTTCCGGTTCCGGTTTCGGTGCGAGTATCAGAACCGCTGAATACCGGTACCATACCGGTATTTTGGAACCCTTTTCAATCCCTGCTGGCAGTTAGTACCTAAGCCAAATGTCATTTTGTCTGCCTTAAAATCTTGAGCTTAAAATATCATGTCTACAGCAAATATTAATTCACTGTTAATACCTCCAATAAATATAGTGTAGGTGGCAAGTTCAAATTACAGTGATACAATGATAGTGAGTGTTGTCGATTCGAGAGGTCGTTTTTCTGTGCTTAGGTATAGCTTATTTTTCTCGTAGTTTGTTGTCGATCCAATTTTCTGCTAGTATCCGGCGCTTCGGTTGAATGGCGGGCTAATAGCAGCGAGTCCGCTGAAAAGGAAAGGGTCGACCCTGTTAGCGGTGCTCGTTACAGCCAAGAGCGCTCTGCAGACAAGCTGCCCTGAACATATTAGCTCAAACGTGACCAGAATTCTTTCCTTCATGTCCTACTCTCTCAACTATCATGTGCTTCAACAATTGATCATGTTACTAAATACCGCTTAGCTTACCGAACGAGTACCTAACAAACTAATGAAATAGAAAGAACAATTTTATTACTGTAAAACTGAGCGCAATAAAGTTACGGTGCTTATTTTTGTTGCTTGCTTCGACGTTGATGTACCTACGTAAACAATGACTTTGTTAGTGAGAACAGTATATATATTTTAGTGAAGGTTCTTTGATTTAGCGGAAACTGTTCTATGGTGTGATTGGATTATTGTTCGCAATAAAGGGTATTGTTACTTTTTGCTCGATTAGATGTGCTATTATCTGTGACGGACGAAGGCGTCGCGCGTCGGCGCGAAATGTCAAGCGGTCTTAGGGCTATTATGTCTATAATGTCGGCGTGATATTTTTAGTATAGCATCTGTCCCGCCCCCGTGGCTACAGTCGGGGCTACCGGCGGACATTCCACGAAGGCCGAACAGGTCACCATACGGCACCTTAGCTATTGCCGTAGAGGTGACCCTTAAGGACGCTTTTACATTTTTCTACAAATAACAGTGCTTTTCAGGTACCATTTTAACGTATAAGCAATCACAAAGATGAAGATATCATGGTCTTTATTTAAAGGTAATCTATTCATCTCCAGATTGGCATCATAAAAATAGTACATTATCATACAAAATTTTCGCATAAATCCGTTTTCAACATCACAATAATCACAGAAAATGGGGTCTGGTTAGGTACCATTTTAGATAAATTTAATGCATATTTTACCTTCTAAATTATATTAAATTACGGCATATATAGTCCTCTATGCGTTCAGCTAATTATTTTGTACCTAAATTATAACATTTTTCAATAATAAGAACACTTGCAAATTTCTTCATACATTTTTCACTCGCGGACCTCGTGCGGTTCCTCATTCCGCGCTCAGACGCGCTTGTGGAAGCACGGGTGTATCGCTCTATCGCAAAAAATAAATTACGTAAAAGTCGTGCGTCGTAGGTACAGTCGTCGTTTATCGTGACGTGAAAGGAGTTGATACTTTTTCGAACCGAACTAAAAGTAAGTACGAGTTTCATTCTATTATTATATGATTTAGAAATTGTTGAATAACATCGGGATTTGGATACGAAAGGCTATGCAGTTGTTGATAAGGTTTAGAAATGGATGGGTGAGTTTAATCAGCTCGTAGTAAAGTTAAGATTTAGACTAAGCCGTGGGGCTGGAAAGTAGATAGATGAGGTGAGGCAGCTGTTGGGAAGGTTAAGGAATAGATGAGAGTGGGTTAAGCAGCTGTTAAGCAGGTCAAAAAATGGATGGGTGAGGTTAGCATCTGTTGGGCAGGTCAAGAAATGGATAGGTGATGTTAAGTTTTACTAAAGCAAGGTATGAATAAGTAGGGTTAAGCATCTGTGGGTGAGTTTAAGAAAAGGATGGGTAGGGTTAAGCCGCTGTTTACATGTTTGAGAAATAAATGGGTGTGCACAAGCAGTTGTTAGTGAGGTCGGGATTTGGATGGGTGGGTTTAAGCAGCTCTTAGTAAAGTTCAGATTCAGATTACGCCGTGGGGCTAAAAAGTAGATGGATGGGGTTAGGCAGCTGTTGTGAAGGCTAAGAAATGACTGACAGTGGGTTAAGCATCCGTTGGGCAGGTCAAGAAATGGATGGGTGAGGTTAAGCAGCTGTTGGGCAGGTCATGAATTGGATGGGTGATGTTAACTTTTACTAAAATTAGTTATGAATAAGTGGGGTTAAGCGTCTGTAGGTGAGTTTAAGAAAAAGATGGGTGGGGTTAAGCAGCTGTTTGCATGTTTTCTATCTGTTATGATTTCTCGAAACCTATGTCCATTAGTGAGCTGGGAACAGCGCCCGATGGTGTTCCAATTTGTGTCTAATTATATTTATGTGTCTTATTGTTTATTTTGTTAAAAAAAAACATTTCTTGATTTCTGCGGAAATAGGCTTTTTGTTTAAGTTAATCAGCTTAAGGCAGTATATCATTTAATGTTAAGCAGGTCAAAAAATGGTCAAATAACATTTGCGTCACCTATTTAATATGTAATGGGTCTTCTGAAGTAACAATTCATAAATATGACGTGGTGTTACACTCCTGTGGTCCGCGGGCGATGGGGGACGTAAAGCAGCGGGTGACGTCGCTCTTGAGGGTAACTTGTGTCTACCGATACGTTAAGCGTATGCGTACTTTTAGTTTTAATGTCAAAAGAGTAATAAACAAATATATATTTTAATATTTAAATAGATATAGCAAAATACACCGATTCATAAGAATGCATATATTTAAACAGCGCATTGACTTCATTCATCCAATATAACGGAATAAATTAATTTACAAGCAATTTTACTTATGATATCTGCAGACCAGTCGTAATGTAATTTCTAACGGCCAACGGGGAGTAACGTCCCTCGCCACCCGCTTATCATGGGAGTGTCACGTATGAATTTGCCAAGCTACCGGTACGATGTTTTGTTAAAATGTTTATTTCGTTATTTTTTTAGATGCCACGTATCCGGAAATTTGGTTATAGACCAAAAAAACCTGCAAACTTAACAGTTAATAAAAGTAATAAGACTATGTAAGTATTTTCAAATTTATTCGTTATTTAGAGTAATAGTTTAAGCAATTTTTTTTTCTATTATCAATCCTATCACGTTTCGACAGGTAACTTATTTAGATGTATTATGTTTTTTGTCAACAGGGAGAGCTGCATAGATGTCTCGTTAGACCACGATGAGCAGTTTGAAATTTCATTAGTAAGTTTCATAAAAGTATACAAAGCTTGTTTTATTTCTTTTACAATGCTACTAGTATTGTCGTTTTATTTTCAGGAGCAGGAATGCGTAATACAATTTAAGCCAAAAGGCAAAAGAATAGTTGAAATTGATTACCTATTTGAGCAGATAATACAAATAGGAAGCCACACTTCTCTTTTCGATTGCGGTATGAAATATCTAGTGATCAATAAAGAAAAAAGAGATGGCCTGCATTCTAAATTCGAACTTGCTTGCAAAATGTGTGGTGAAAAGTTTGAGCTTCAAACGGTGCGGAAACACGACCTTAAAATGGACATTAATCAGGATGTTGTATCCGGAATCATGTCTACTGGTGCGGGTTACACCCAGCTTAATACAGTCCTTGCCCATGCCGACATTCCACCGATGCCTCTGCGGTTATATCAAGCTACGCATGATCAAGTTTCCCAATGGTGGGAAAAAGCTGCGGAACATTGCATGTCTGAGGCAGGAAAAGAAGAGGTCGAGCATGCAAAACATATCGGCAATATGTCAAATCAAGAAATACCTATGATTGCTGTTATTGCGGATGCGTGTTGGAGTAAGCGTTCATACGGAAATAATTATGATGCTTCTTCAGGCGCCGCGGCAATCATTGGCCAACACAGCAAAAAGGTGCTATACTGCGGGGTGAAAAATAAATATTGTGTGATATGTTCCCGATCATCAAACAAAGGAATTGAGGCACCTGAACATAGATGTTTTAAGAACTTCAGCGGCCCTTCAACAGCAATGGAAGCTGCAATTATTACCGAGGGGTTTAAACGTTCCATATCGGACCATGGACTTATTTATTCACATTTGATTGCTGATGGAGATTCTAACACCTATTCGTGCATTAGAAATGCCCGACCCTACGAAAATCTCACCGTCGCTAAAATAGAGTGCAAGAACCATCTTTTGCGCAATTATTGTAAAGCATTGCTGGCACTGTCAACTACCTCGTCTTATAACATCAAAGCAAGAAAACTTGTCAAAGAAAACTATTTGAGGTTGCGTTGGGGAGTTGATTCTTCAATAAAACACTGGTCTAGGCAAAACATACCATTCGCAGAAAAGGCCGATAACATTAAAAGGGATATCCAAAATGGGCCCTACCACATATTCGGTGATCACAGCCATTGTTCACCATATTTTTGTAACAAAACCAACTCGGAAAACTTTGTTCCAGAATTGGTAGCTTTCGGGGTGTTTCAAAAACTTACCGATTTGGCGTATAGACTTTCCCAAAATGCATGTAGTTTTGCGTATAACGAGACAAACAATTTGGTCGAAAGTTTCAATGCCAGAGTAGCCAAGTACGTAGGAGGAAAAAGAGTCAATTACTCATTAAAAGGCTCATACAGCGGCAGATGTGCGGCCGCAGTCATATCGTTAAATACCGGTGGTACACTACAAACTTATGTGCATAAATTCATTTTCGGTACTGATGCAAACGCACAAATAATTTGGCTGGAAAATAAGCGCAAGATTAACAATGGTAAGAGAAAAAACATTAAAAAGAAAATGAACATAAAACAGGCCACTACGAAAGATGCTCATTATGGTGTAATTTGTCAGAAACCTGACATGGATGCATTGGATTACACTATAGCAAAACAAGACTTTTTAAAAGCCCTCTCACTCTCTACAGAAGAGAGAATTAATATAGAAAGAAGCACAGTCTTGCAGAGTGCAAGCCCATTCTGGCTAGAGACTAGGCGGAAACTATTAACTGCTTCGTGGTTTGCTAGAGTTTGCAAACGGCGTGCAAATACAAATTGTGCTCCTCTTGTCAAACAGATATTATATGGCAATGATCTGAGCAATGTCCCATCGATTAAACATGGTAAGAAGAACGAGCACACAGCGCTTCAAGAATTAAAAAGCGTATTAAATTTAGATATACAAGAGTGTGGATTACACATCGATAGTGAATTTTCATTTCTGGGCGCTACTCCAGACGGCAAATACCAACATGGTATTGTAGAAGTAAAGTGTCCATCGTCTGCATACAACTTAGAACCTGAAGAGGCAATCAAACAAAAGAAAATTGACTTTTGGTTGTACAAATCTGACGCTTTCATCGTCAATAAGAAAAGCAAATGGTACTACCAAATTCAGGGTCAGTTACGAGTAACTGGTCAAGATATGTGTTTATTCGCGGTGTGGACAGGCGACGGGAAAATTAAATATGAATTTATAAAAAGAGACGAACAGTTCTGGAAGGAAAATATGGAAGGGCATTTAGTAAAATTTTACAATAACTGTTTACTTCCAGAACTGGTTGACCCTCGATACACGAGGTCTATGAACCTAAGGGACCATAGCACACACACACGCAACAACGTTTTGAGTGAACAGAATAATGCTTAAAAGCTCAGAGTCTAAATAATAACAATGTTTGTGTACTTTTCTTACATACCTATATTAAATATATTACAGATTTTTACTATTTTCTGGCGTTTCAATTTTTACTCCCTGGCTAACTATGTCTACGTTCTTAAATCTTTATGTAATGCTCCAAAATGTTAGTTTTGTAGTATATCTTTATGTAATACTTATTAGTAAATGAATACCCGATTCAAATCGTATCAGTAGCTTTTGAGAATATCTCGGCTCTAGAAACGTACATACAGTTCGATGAAAGCATCTCCTTTTTTTTAAATTTGTTGAAAATACTAACCTAATTATCACTAAAATAGAACGGTAACCGAATGCGCTTTCAAAGCTCCAACTAAATTTTCTGAATTAATTCCAATAATATTAAAAATTATACCAAGGACCAAGATTACCTAAGCGATGTATAAAATCGAGCGCTCTGTGGTTTCAATGTGTGCGTACGCGTAATGTTGCTTTGGGCGACTTTATATACCTAAATTTGAGTTAGTCGAAAATGTAACAGCGTCCTTAATCGAAAATGCAAAGCGATTGGACTCAGCCATTGTAGAATGTTCTAAATTAAATTCTATATAACAATTGTTTATAACTTCTAAGTTTAATAAACATTCTACATCTATGCATTGTATTTGTAGTGTATTATTAACTTAGATGGAATTTTAAATTAATTGTTAGTAATTAATTGGATTAATTTGCATTTGAAATTGGACTGAGTGGATTTTTACAGTTGATAAACTATTATTAAAGAAACAAAAAGCCATGATTTTACTTTTAACTTTGTTATTAATTAATAATAAAATCTATTAAATAATAATGTAAATACAACTAATATTTGTGGAAAATGTGAATATTTACTTTGTCAGAAGAGCCTTAGTAAGAAGTTACATAAAGAAGAATTGAATTAAGGCATCTGATGTGTGTCGAGAACACAAACTATATTGGATAAGTTTTAAATATTAGCATAGAGATTAGTTTCAGTCGGGTCTACAGCTAGACGGGTAACTAGGGGCTATTTGATACTCGGCCTTTGAATTGCAGATTTATTATATACTTATATATGTCTTACAGCAAATTTTATTCTGCATCGTGTTGTCAAAAAAGATTTGGATATCACCATACAATCTATCGCAGTCCACTGCTGGAGTCGACCTCTCATTATTTATTTATTTATTTATAGACTTACGCCTGTATCCCCGAAGGGGTAGGCAGAGGTGTAATATTACACCCACATTTCGCCATGAATTTTTAGGTCCCACGTAATAGGGGGCGAGCCTATTGCCGTACCGGGCACATTACCAGACTCCGTGCTGCTACTGAGAATTTCCTAACGGAAAATCCCAATAACACTTTGCCCGACCCGGGAATCGAACCCGAGACCTCCCAATCCCTCGCGCACATTTATGCCGCGAGACCAACGAGGCAGTCTCATTATTTCATTCACAATAACAATGTGGGTTTATAATAGAATTTGGCCAGCAATACCACGGTGGCCAGAGGGGTTGTATAGGATTTGATGCGGAGTTTTTCGTCTCTTCAGAAAGATATTATTTGCGCTACGTATTTTCCTTAGTCACCTTTTAGACACGACGCCACGGAATGAAAGTAGGGTAGTGACACTTTAGATTCTTAGGCCTGACAGATTGGACACTATAATGGGTTCACAATTTATAAAAAGGTTACTTTTTTACTATTAGGATTTTACGTAGCTACATCAATTAAGAATGCTTTGCCTGGGGTAAGTTTATGCCGGTTGTGCAAGGAGTAGGATGCAACTGTAGTACATTCTATTAAGACCGGCTCGCTTTGCATAATATCCCATTTTCTAATAACTAATATTATAACAAAAGCAAGGTAAGGTGGATTGAGATAGTTGATAAGAAGAAAAGGTTTCTCTAAGAGAATAAATAAATAAGAAGTATCTAAGAAAATATCACGTGCTTAGCTATAAATAATGTAAAAGAACTTTTAAACTCTTAAGTCATAAAGAGTTTTAGAATGAACAGGTTAATTGTTTAGAGGTACATCCAACTAAATAATCTTGCCCGGACTATAAAATATAAATATCAGTAGACACTAGACTCCCTGGACAAAGAAGACATCAATCTATGTATATTGGTACAGAATCTTACGTAGGCATCTTAATTGACTTTTTAAAACTGAAATTTATATAGCGAGTGGACAGTTTACAAGTGAACGACGGCATAAACTATAGAGCTACATATTAACAAGGTGTGTGTTCAAAGAAACAGGTTGTATAGGGCAAGTTTCAACATGTTCCTGGCAGTACGACAAGTTGTGCCGGTCCAGTAACAATACATCTTGATATACAGTTCCTGACAATACACCACTACATTGTCGCCTATCCTATTCATTGATGCACATTATTTATTTACGAAGGCAGCTTTTGTAGGTACGATGTTTTATTAAAATTTTATGCTAGTCGTTACTTACGTTGCTGGCGTTATACAAAAAGTCAATAAGAATAAGTTGACGAGAAATGTTACCCTTTTACTTCTTGCGTTCTCTTCTATTATTATACCACAGTGTATAATTATGTTGACACTGAAGGAAAGATTATTAAGTAACTAATATGATTTAATTTATTTTGTAAATAAAGCAGCTGAGATTGTAATATGATTATCGCAAACACATCACAGTCTAGATAGTGTTTTTTTACGAAATGAATGGAACAACGTATTGTAAAGAATTAGATTACTCTTGGCTTAATAAAAATTAGGTACAAATGCCTTCGTGACTTAGAATTTGTTTACAAAATGTGTAGTTGTATTGCTGCTTTCCGTTTCAGTACATCACTTGTTTCTCTCAGAGAAGTATTTGAAAAGTAACCTGAAGTACGAGTTTGACTCGCAATCGAGTTGCTTTTTGTTATTTTACCCGAATAACATTATAATAACTACAATAGAAATCGAGATATATTGCTTAAATTTACAGTAGTGCAACATTCCTTGCAACATTTCATTCTAGCAATTAACATCAGTATCACACATTAACATACCTCTAGTCTGAATAGTTTCAAATACAATTTTATCGTCCATTCAAACTTCATCCACAAGAGCCTGATTGCCCTCAAATCAATCCTCAAGGTAAATTATGAGTCGACAAATTAATAATTGTCAAACCGTGAGCGTCTCCGTCTCGATCGGATTAATAACACGTAACTTATCGTTATTTTGACAGCTCCTTCAATCACTTCACGTACTTACTGTCGCGGAGACACCGAGTCATTTTACTTACGAAGTTATTGGAGGATTGTTGTTGACGTACTGTACAGTAACACCTTTTTGAAAGACTTAAGTTTGGAAGAGAGGTGTAATGCATTGATGTCAGCTTTGTCTTGTATAGTAAGTTATAGGTAATAACTACAACTAAACTGGTGTTTAATTTGAGATAGGTTACGTAGTATTTTATGATAATACCGAATTTTATCCGCGGTTTTGCTCCCGTGGGTGTTGATTGAACGTTGTCCATTGTAGGGATAGGGACGTTAAAAATTGCAAGCAAGCAAGCAAACAATTTTTGATCAAACATGAAATGAGCAATATTTTTTACGCAGGTTATTTACCTATAATAATGCTTAGAATTTTTTTATTTATAAGACTTGTGTGTTGTTCCAGACCCCGCACCGGCGTGGTAGGCGCACTGCTGAGGGTCGCGCGCCCTCTCCTGTGACTAGCCAGAGTTCTCGCGCACGGCACGGGCGGCGGATTGTAAGTATACCTCCTACTTATTATGTATATACTACACCATAGGCACAATGTTTTAAATTCATAAAAACGGAATCGGAACGGGACTTATACTCGCTTTGGGCTCGGTACGCATTCAGTGAGTGTGTAGCAAAGCGCCTTGAGCTAGTTATGCACTAGGTATAGAGCTCGAGGCGTGTAGGTATAAGTCGCGTTCCTCCCGTTTGTATAAAGTTAAAATACAGTATAGAATCATCATTGATCCGAGTGGTGACAGATTAAGAATACGGAACGTCACCACCCCATATCATCCCATGGGTGTCGTAAGAGCCGACGGAGGGAGCATATTATACAGAGAACGGCACTGTAAGGGAAGGAAAACTTGATACAAACCCTATACCAACCCATTTGGCCAGCGTGGTATAGTGGGCCAATCCCTCCTTTCAAAGGAGAGGCTTAGTCCAGTAGTGGACTGTAAAAGGCTGATGATGAAATAGATATAATTTGCCATAGGTAGAGATATTACCTACGCTTATATCTACTAGTGATCTTAATAAGGGTTTCTATTGTCTAAAGGCTCAACTTCTACTTTCCTAATACAAACATCGAGGGTTTTGGTAGCTCAAGTAGAGGACAATCATATTTTTAAATTGAAAATGGCGTTTGAAAATTGTACTGGTTGCTTTAGTTCCACTAAATACTTAAGTAATCATATTAAAACTGGGATTTCTATTTAAATCTCAGAAAACATAAAGAAGTGTCCGCAAATACAATATTGCAGTCCTGTTGAGTGAATAAGGCACTATGTTTGTATGCTTAGAAAAATATCGTATTTGAGAAGCAAAAACGAAACGTCATGAAATTAACATCGTCCATATTGGACTAGATAGATAGATAGATAGATAGATAATTGCTTTATTGTGCAAATGTTGGTACAAATTCGGTGTAATTAAATAACTTAATTAATGATACGTATCAAATGCACAAGGGCGTATCGCAGAGTGCGATCTCTTACAGGCAACCTTAGGATGGACACACTGAAAAAGACAAAAAGCTTTGATGTGTAGCGACTAAAGGTATCGATTACTAGAAATTGTTTTTGTTCAGTAAACATACATACGCAGGCATACATACAATAGATATGATAGGTGCTAAACATATACATAAATACATAATATACATATATATATATATATATATATATATATATATATATATATATGTAGTAGTTTGTGGTATGTGCTGGCATCTGCAGTCTCAGATCCACTGACGACCTCAAGGTCTTTAAATGTCTGTCATGAAGGAACTTAAAACGTTCTTTGAGATATGTGGGGGTATTAGGATTGAAAAACACATTGTACAGTAACATAAGAATATGAGTATTCCGGCGAAGTCGAATTGGGAGCCACTTGAGCCTGGAACGAAATTCAGATATCTTCTTAATATATAAAATCCTTGCGTTACTGACTGACTGACAGACACGCTACAGCCGAAACTATTGGGCGCAGGAAGCTGAAATTTGGCATGTATGTTTCGGGATTTCCCGAAATTCCCACGGGATCGGCCAAAACAGGTAAATTTAAAAAAAATGCAGGCGTAGCTGCTGGCGTCCTCTAGTATGATCATATTTGCGTAAACCAAAAATGAATCTTATACAGAAGTTTTGGAGACGCTCATGTTTATCAAGTTGGTCCTCATTAAGATCAAGATAGCTGACATCGGCATAATCGAGTATTGGGAGAAGCAAGGATTGTGCAAGCGCAATCTTGGTGGTTGTGGGAAGAAAGTTCCGCAGCCTACGCAACGATCCAGCTGAAGCAAACAGTTTACGGTTGGTCTCCTGTATTTGACTTCCCCATGAAAAAGTTTTATCCAGATAAATACCAAGGTTTTTGACGTTGTCTAAGATTGGTAGGATGTTACCATCGAACCGAATCTGAGGCAGTTGTAACCAATTAATCTTGGAAATCATCCTGGAACTGCCAATTAGAATGACTTGTGTTTTTGACGGATTTATTTTGAGACCATAATTTTTGCTCCACGTACAAATATGCGCCAAATCTGTGTTTATATTAGAAAACGCCGTTGAAATTGACTCTAGTGGTGCCTGTAAATATATCTGCAAATCATCTGCATAAAGGTGGTAGGACGAAAGTAACTGTTTGTATATAGAATTAATAAAAATTGCGAAAAGTAACGGAGATAGCACGCCACCCTGCGGTACCCCGACAGTTGTATTACACCACGAAGAGTACGACTCATCAACACGAATACGGTGTCGGCGTCCAAACAGGTTACTATGAAACCAGTCAATTACCGTTGGAGATATTATGTTAGTAGAGCGGAGTATGGCAAGCAGGATGTGGAAATCCACGGTGTTAAATGCGTTGCTAAAATCAAGCAGGGACAACAGTGTGAGTTTTCCACCATCCATGCCCAGCCTTATCTCATCAGTGATATGAACTAATGCTGTGGTAGTACTATGACCGGGACGAAAACCAGACTGAAAAGGATTCAGGAGAGCATTCTTCGAAAGGAAAGTACAGAGTTGCGTATGAACAAGACGCTCAAGGACTTTGGAAAGGAATGGAAGTATAGATATAGGACGGAAGTCAGTAAGGGAACAGGGTTTGGATTTTATAGGTATTGGAACTATTTGTGCATCTTTCCACGTTGTTGGAAAGACGCCGCTGGTATTTGAGTAATTTAGGATAGGACAGGGAGGATTTCATCTAGGATGGGTAGGATCATGTTGCGACTGATGCAGTCATTACCAACAGCATTGGATGAGATTGACGTGATCGGGATCGGGCGTCGCTGGCGCTCCTTCCCGGCCGGGGGGTGCGAGCTGGAGCCGGCGGTGCGGCCCGCGCCCGTGTGCGTGCGCCGCGCCGCCGCCGCCGCGCGCGTGCGACTCGACACCCGCCGACATACCCGCTCCGAATTCGAGTTGTAAGCCTCTGTCGCGCCCGCGCCCGCGCCCTCACTCACGCAGCGCCGAGCGAAGCGACGCCATACATCGCCGCTGTCAATTGCGAGTACCGACGTGGTCGGTAGGACTAACTGTATGTTACGTTTATAGTGGTAGCCCCGTCAAACTGTATCGATGCGGATCAGTGCTAGAATGTGGTGGTTGAGAACGTTGTGGACCATAGGTTACGAATATTACGGAAGTGCATCGAACGATATAATTGTGTAATTTAGACAAAGTGATCGATTTATCGAGCAAAGCTTGGGTTTAGTTCCTAAATTGTGCGGTTTAAATATTGATTTGGTAGTGCATAGGACACATAAACATGTTTTAGTTTCCGGCCCCTGGGGATCCGACGAGTGCGAGCACCGTACAGCGCCCATGTGAGGAAACGCCGTATCCGCCCGACACACGCGAACAGGCGCAGCGGCACACACACACACACACACACTTAGCGTATGTATGTAATGGCTACTAGGAGAGCAGTAAATCCATCCTACATAATAATATATTGTATCTGTATACTCGATTACGATTTTAATATTTATAGCCAAAGAAATATAACCTAAGGCATAGAAGTAACACTAAATAACAACAGCAGTTGCTATGATTGATATCTTCTTTCTAATGGCACATGCAGTATGATAGAAAGAGCTGTCGATAGGTTTAGCAGCACGCTCTTATAGCAGAATCGTGGTAGGCAAACAGTAGACAAAACATAGAGTTAGGAAACCGAGTGTTGTTCGTAACAGTGATGATTTATCGATAAATATTTTTGGTCAAATGTCTAACTTTAGTATGTGTCGATATATTTAAGCCGTATAAATAAACAACTAAAATATTGAAATTGTAGTTTTTGCTGTTGACGCCGGACAGTGCTTTGCAAAGATTTGCCAGACAGACAGTACTAAAAAAATCACGTGTTTAAAGGCCCGCACAAACTATCTGTCGTGACTTACTGTCGCGACAGTATGTCGCGACAGAAGGGTAAGGCCTTGCCACACGATACAATTTTACCACTGATCAAATTTTCAATCGAATTGGCTTTGCCCGTCTACACGACACAATCAAATCACTGATTTGCATTCCGCCCACCCGATTGGTTAAAATCTGGTGGTACCGCCCACCCGATGAACTTGAGTTGGACGACTGGCGTCTACACGTCACGATTTCATCAAGTGATTTAGTCAAGTTGGACGTAAAATTGTGCCGTGTGGCAAGGCCTGTATCTGGACAAGGAAAATCCATTCAAGTGTGCACAATATCGGACGTCTGTCGCGGACGTGACCTTGAGCGTTCAGACGTCCGATAGCAATCTGGAAAAATGACAGTAAGCGTCTGCGGACGTTTACTGTCATCCGTATATTGTCCATGGTACGGCCTTAATATTGATTTTATACCGAATATAGTCAAAAATGATAAATTCACTTTCAATTCAACAGTTCTGCTTTACTTCAAGGTATACCAATAATATAATTTAATAGTGCTAACTGCTAGTGCCCTGAATTAAGAAAAATATGCTCCTACCTAGCCTTAGTGTATTGCATAGACAGCATGGCGTGTCTATGGTTGTATCGGACGCGGACGCGACAGAAAGCCGCGTCCGAAAGGGTGTGCACACTATGTGTCGCGACTTACTGTCGCGACAGTAAGTCGCGTCCGAACAGTTTGCGTGCGCCTTCATTGTTCGTTTTAGCCATAAAATCTATTGACAAAAAGTATTAATAAACTAATGAGCGATGCGTTGCGATGCGATGCTAAGAAACTGTCACTTAGATTATGTATTGTACGAATTATACCAGATTGGCTAATGCGGAACGGCAGGCTTTGGCAATTTGTTTGCGTCGCATCATATCACGTTGATTTTTTTAGAGTTGTAGGTAATCCGACTGCCACGCCGAAGCTTGCGGGTTTGATTCCCGCTCAAGTCAAACATTTGTGTGCATGAATATGGATGTTTGTCTTGGTCTGGATGGTACTATGTGTAATATGTAATATATTTACAGAAAAGTATATATGCATGTTTATCGATTGTCTAGTACCCGTAGTACAAGATATGCTTAGTTTGGGACCAGATAATGTTGTGTGAATGTGAAAGAATATTATATTTTATGGTAGAATATTATGTAGCGGACTACAAGGCAAGACGTCTTTGATCAGTCAGGATAGCACTAATATGATAAATAATATAGAAGTAGATAGATTAATTAAAATCGTTGTAATTATTATATTTTATTAATATGTTCAAACTAAAATTACACACTTTTTGTTTAGCTTTAGATAAATAATTCTACCGGGTGTGCAATGTCCGGGCATAAATGTAATGTAAGCACAGCTTTCGGTTGTAAACTACGCCAGGTGCTTTCTGTCCTTAAAAAAACAGTCTTTCTCAAAATGACGTGAACAAATATGATGGTACTTCTGCTAAATCAAACTAGGCCGTCCAACGGCATTTATCCAAAGTTTTCTGGTGACGTCATTAATAGGCAACCTGTAATAAAAAACACCTTCTTAATAATGAAAAAATGCTACTCGCATCCCTAATCCATCTACTATTTTATAGATGCAGCGCTTACACTGGAACACTTGGCTTTAGGTTAATAGACGCTACTTTTAAGGTAGGTATCTAAGTAAATTATGTACATTAAACTGCGCTTACTATCAAACGCGCGATAGAAAATTAGACCGCGCTGGATGTCTTTGTTTATTGTCAACTTAGCAACCGCGGCTACCCGCTGTCGCTTCCAGCTACAGTTTTACATTCATGTCCGATAGTTAGTTTCCGTATTTATCCCTCATTCAAAAAACATCGATATCTCCTTTCACTGTCAAATCCCATCACTAAGGCTATTAAATCAATAAATGTACAAAATAACAATTTGTGAGTAAAATTCATAACACATACGTATGCAAGCTGTTCCTTTGATTTGCAATACAATGATATTGTGTAAACTTAACACTCATTATAGCATTAATACGAGAAAAGTAAATACATTTGTAGGAAAATTCCGACTCACTGCTTGAAGATAAAGTTTCTCCTGTTATTTCCGTTCCGAGAATAGCGGAATCCACATCCCGATATCACATACACGATGTGTATTAATTAATGAGTACACTATTTAATTATTATAAGCTTACTTACTATTTAAATGCAAAAAAGTTATTAAAAATGTAAACACAAACATCCAACAAATTTTACACTGTTGACAGATCACAGCACGGCTATTTAGAGAATGTAGTCAAAGATATGAGTATGTAAAGAGTATATGCCTCTTTAAATGAGACGCGTAATTTGACGTTATGATTAACCAACTAAGACCAACTGACATTACATGTTGCACGTTCGGTATAAGGAAATTTATAGGGCATGTTCTCTCTAGTCTAAACGTCCAACCTCTTTGTTTATAGCACTAAATGACGGGAATCAACAAATATTAAGGCCCACTTGCGTAACGTTTGATTTAAGTCACACCTTCATTTAAATTTGTTGAACAGAATTAACAGCATAAAATAATTTAAGTTAAAAGTATTTAATGTCCTCTTGCACAACGACAACAACGCTTAGATTTAGTTAAACATTTTATGAGGTCGGTAAAGTAGTTTCTACGTTTTGTTTCATGGCATGAAGCCTTTTTGTTACGATTTTAACGATGTTATGCGTATGGTTTTGCATAAAACCTTACACTATATATACTTTGTACATAAAACAAAACGCATTGTCGTCGCCTAGCAACGAAATGACAATTGACAAATAATAACTAGAAACTTTTGAGCATTAACCCTAGAACCCTACATGGGGTGCAGGTGCACCCCACACCGATTTGTTTTCTAAATATCTCAATTTCTTTAATATCCACGAATTCGCGCGTCGGAGTATTTTAGTTTGGTGTCAACCGCTCGCGTTACGTCAATACCGTGACGAGGGACCGCGTTGTGTGGTCGCCTGTATAAGTGCTGAGGGGTACGCCAGTACCCCAGTGTAGTAAAATCGTAAGTTTATTTAATTATTACGATTGATGCTTTTATATGTAATAAGTTATTAAATTTGATTATTTATTAGAACAATAGTCTTATACGAATTAAATACAGATATTTTTAGATATTATGAAGGTAAAATTCAATGAAGTTTATTTATTTTGTTTCGGATGGCTGTCGTAGGTTTGAATTACGAAGAAATAAGCTCTATTCTAGACCACAAATCTGGCGAGGAAGAAATAGAAGTTGGGACCAGTTGTAATTCCTGGGTTCTTTACAAGTGTTCAAGATCAAATAATAAGCCAAATATAAAATTTCAGCAGACAGTTTTGAAATTAGGATTGGAACTGATACATGAACATTTGGAGGACCGTCACCGGATGCCAACTTAGTCCATTGCAGTAATCCTCAAAAAAGGACCAAATCCTACAAGCGCTGTTGCTCAAACTACATTTAACTTTGTGTAATAAGGCTGATTTGTGATCTCAAGTTACCGATTCTGTTTAGTAAAACGTATTTTCATGAATTGTTTTTTTTATTTTAAGGATTACATTCATTTTAGTATGGGGTGTTCCAGCACCCCAGTGTAGGAATAACATGTGCGCCAAATAGTGTAGAATTCTAGGGTTAACAATAACACAAGTAGGTACATTGTTATCAGTTATATCATCATCATCATCATGTCAGCCTAGGGACGTTCACTGCTGGACATAGGCCTCCCCCTGCTGCGTCGTCCGGTCCAGTTATATAATTATTGATAATTTTCGTCGCTAATGACAAGATGCCAACATCAGTGTGACAGTTCTTAAATGAAATTAGCCACTAAACAGCCGATTTTCGGTGATTAATTTTGACAGTTCTTAAATCATATTACTCGACAAATTTTTCGTTGTGCAAGACGCTAGTGGTGTTTAATATTATTTTTCTCGTTAAATACATCTTAATTCAATTTAAGAATCGTTGTGCAAGTGGGCCTAAGATTAATTTCGATGATTATTTAGCATTAAGACCTAACAGTTTTTGATTGTATACCAATAGATTTACGACAATTATTATTGTAATATGTATTTTACAAATTTTCATGTCATTTTATTCATTGTCTTCAATTAATATCGAATCTTATGTGTTTATTAAATAATAATGTTTCCGCTGTTGTTCGACAGAGGCCGCCTTGTGTCCGGTGCTTGTCGCCGAGGTGCTCGATGTACTTACGGGCATACATAATATGAACATTTAGATATAAATATATGTAATTTAAAATATAGACTTGTCTCGTTTGTTTTTGATAGTTGAATATAGTTGAGGCGACAATCACTCGGCGACAATGCGGGTCTAATGTAAATCTGGTATAAATTGGATAGAATTGAATTTATAAAATGAAACAATTCGCTTCCATGGAACCTAGCTGCCGTTCGGTTATTTCCCCTAGGATACCATTGACGTCATCGAGTTATTAGTTTATTATAAGTATTGTAACCTGCTTCGATGTTGCACCAACTCCAGAGCAGACTATGACGTATACTGCACACATGTACACTTGTATATGTGTGCAGTCACCGCTTGTGTGAAGCACTAACACACAAGCAAGTTTGTTTTGACAGCTTTCCTTACATGAATCGGGCAAGAGCGAGAGCAGTGACAGTCGCTCCTTGTCTATTTATCTATAGTCGTATTTTTTATTAGACGAAGTCAACTGACGTTTACTGTGTTGTCAGTTTATGATGAAATAAAAATAGTGTTGTGACAAAGTGAATGTTTGAAAAATCTCTTGAATGAATGAAATTGCATCGATTGTCTAGTGAATGGTTAGTGTGCCGAACGGCCGATATCGGGTACGGTGTTCGAGTTTTCGAAGACTATGTTCCTATAGTATTTACCTATACTGAATACCGAGTGTTTTAAACATTAAGGAAAACATTGCGAGGAAACCTGTAAGACTGTTCTATTTTCAATCCATCATGTAGTTGAAACTATACAGGGTGTCACAAGACCCATCATCAACCCGATGTTTACTAGTTGTGGACATCATGCCTAGTCATACTAACCAAAAATAATACCTGGGAAACGATTTTTTTTTAAGTTTTTACATTTTTTAAACCGCAATTTAAAGCGCGCGCGTTCAATGCTCGAAATATCTACGTATCAATGGGGTCATAGGGCATCTAGCGAACATCTTGGCGGGGTAAATGCATCGATTTTGTACTTAATTAGAAAAATTCCATACTAACTTTGAGCCTCAATATCTCCTAAACCAGTAATTTCCCAGGTATGGTGCCGAAGTAAAAAATGTTCGTAGTGATTGGTACAACATGGGATTTCAGTTTTCGTTAAGGGTCTTTTTACATCCTGTAGATGTATAAAATATAACAATTTATACTACTTACATAACTACTAGTAACTTATATCAGAGCACTTTTATTGTAATATAGAAATAATATTCTTTTATAGTTTGAAATGATTAACTATTCACACTCAATGTTCGTTCATCTGATTGAACGAGAACTTAACGCATCACTAATAATTTAAATATGACAACATTATTTTACAAAGTGACATTAGCTACTGTCAGTTGGCTTCGTCTAATTAAAAATCCGACTATAGTTCTGATTATCATACCTTATGTTGTCAGTAAATGTAAATAATAAACATAATTTGTACATGTGTAGTATGCGAGTAATTGTGCATGGACAGATTGACAAAAATAGTACTGATATGAGCTTAAACGACGTAGTGCCTACAATTATATGCTTGTAAACAGTATAAAGCGAACGACTACACTATTAATAACATTTTATTTTATGGCAGAAGAATTTAAAACGTTTCGTACTACAATTTATCATTATCTCGACAGAGAGCTGACGTTACGCTAATGTTTAAAGAGATCGCGCTAACAATCTAGACTGCGCATATAAAATATTACAATAATCTCATGGTGTAAGGAATTAGGTAAAATGTATTAATGGCTGTGTCAATATAGGTGAGACCTATCCACGCAGGACAAGTGGCACGATCTCGGACCGGCCACGACAGCTACGCGCCGCTACGAGACGCCCGCGTGCTCATAGAGCGTAGCGCGATGCGTAGGCCAGCGCTACGAGCCGCGATACGCGAGTGCCCGACTCAAAAGTCGCTTCACCCGACGAACGACGTTCGACTACCTGTAATACATATTTCATACATATTTGTACTTTTACGAACTAACTTTATAGATATATTGTAATGACGAGTACGAAATTATGTTCGCTTAGAGTAGGTATAATATTTTGTGAATTTATGCAGAAAAATAGTTTTTTAATATTGTTGTCACATGAATGTACCAATCTTATAAAAATTTGTACCTATATTCGGAAAGTTGAATAATTTGTAGCTAGGATCCAATCTAAATCCTGCATTTCTTCCAAAAAAAAAAACGGTAAAATAACATGTGCCTTGGCTTATAAATTGTATAACTGATGTTATGTTTATTATAAATTAATGGATATAAAATATATGGAACATAAACTCGTCTCAGATGTGCTGCCTACACCTTCCGACGTGTGTACGGAGGCGCGCGACCGTGTGGCCGTACTGCGACTATTCACTCCTTTACCTGTACTTGGAGCCGCGTCCGGGTCGTTACGATTCGACCACTCGATAACAACGTGTATACTATTTTCATTTGAGCACCACACTGATTTTATTACAGTTATTTTATACTCGTATTTGAATGTTTACTGTGTTTATTTTTATTGTATGACTCATAAAATCGTACGAAGTGATGTGAGTGACCGGTGGCTCGATATATTCTGTGCACACTATTACGGACGGTTCGCTGTACGTAATATTTTGAATTCTCTACTGTCACAATACTTTGAATGTTTTCCTTGTTATGTGTGTTTCATTATTAAAGTAGAGTTGTTACAACTTTCCGAAGGTACGCACAAGGCGACTGAGAGCTAATATTATCATAATAAATGCATTAAATAAAGAGTTTGTTAAAATGTTGTGGCTTTTTATTTGTTGTTTACCTATCACCTGTAAATGAAAGTGCGTAAAGAAGAAAGCTAATCTGCATTCCAACATAGGAATAGTCCCGCATTCCCACTACGTAAGCAGCGACCATGAACGGTAATGAATATGGATACTTGTGAAGCCCTAGGGAGAGTTAAACTATCTTAGAATCCGCAACGAATTTAATCACAAATATATTGGCATTGGAAAATAAAGAATTCACTTCTCTTCTTAGTAAACAGGGAGAAAAACAACGAACATATATGACGGTAAGAAGAGATAAGCACTACGAAAATAAACATTAAGGGTACCTATATTGTGAACTGTACCTACGTATGGTAGCAACTACATTCCAACAGCTGAAAATAGCCTTATCTCTATGAAATAGGGCTAAATATAATAATATATAGGGCAATACGTAACTTTAAGCATCAATAAACGACAATACGGAATTTAATATTCGATCTATATGTATGTAGATCTGTAGATTTTAGATTCGTTTTTGACATAAGCTTCATACAAAGTATGTCAAACACGAATCTCGAATCTCAAAATCCATGAATGAATCGAATATTGAAAATGGCCGTTAGGCTACTGGAACAATTAATCTCGCTTTCAACAGCAGTCGAAAGCAAACGTAAGGTAAATACGTGTATACTCCGTTTTCAAGTATGAAACAAACAAGCTTATGTCACCAGTCTCTTTTATTACCTATAACTACACATTTTCTATACAAAATATCATGCTGACACACTTACCTGGACACGTTCCTCTTTGACTCGATACGTTCTATCGACGCTCGCTCCACCGATCACGAGCACGTCGCCGTCGCATTCTGAGCGCCGCTCGAACAAAGGCATGTCATCACACGACGCTCCAAAAGTAATACACGAACTATGGAAGCTTCGCGATGAATCAGGCGAGAACATGCCTCGAGTAACACAAGAACTGTGATATCTTCTTACAGAGGCTGATGGACCTCCAAAGCCAATATTTAACGAAGTCTTTCTCCTCAATCTCCCAAACTCCACTGCAATATCAGCCCCAACCTTCGCGTTGTTCTTTATAAGCGCAATATCTGACACCAGTTAAAGAAAGAAATTGCGATAATTAACTGCACTACTATTCAAGGACCGTTGGCGTGACTGTACGTTTTATTTACGACAGAATTACGTACCAGCTTAAGTCTTATTAAGTATTTTAACGATCTCGTAATTATTCTGCGAAGAGGGCAGCTAAGAATGGATTTCTTTCGATTCAATGAACAATGGCGAGTTCAGCTTTTATTCGGTACGTTTTTACTTTTTCAATTGTATAAGCACAAGTACATTTACGGGGAAAGCATTCTATATTGTGAACGTTGCTACTAGTATTTCCAAGTACTCTGTTTTGTATTTCCTAGTACTCTGTTTTGACTTATATCAGGAAACTGGAAGTCGTTTCATAACTAAAATCTCTCTTTCATTTAATTACAAAATACTGTCTCCTATTTTGTTATTTTAGTTATATATTTTCAGAAGTTATTTTAGTTTGTTTAATATATTATGTACATTATGGCCATGGTGGTAGGAAATAAAAGCAATATTGAATTTTAGTACAATAAATAGTCGTATTATGTGTTAGCCTTATTTATGCAATAAGATTTCCTTGTTTGTTTACGTGACTGAATATGGAATATGACTAATGAAATAATAATTATTATCATTATACCTACGTCAACATTCATAAACGCTGAGAAAATATGAAACATAATTAATTCCACAAAGGAACGCTAGAAACTTTGTGCACTTAAACATGCTGCAAAGTAAGATGTATTTTCTGAACCGTTTTATTTAATAACCTAGTTTTCAGTGAAATGCATTTGAGAACTCATTTCAAGTAGAAAAGGATACTGGCTCTGAGCGAAGCTCCTCCCGTTGCTTTCGCGACCGCAGCCAAAATGAACGGTGTCACTTCTTTGCCACGGATGCCGGTGTCTTCTGCTTCTTGTAAGGCATGGCGAATGCTCTCTTCTATGACTTTTTCTATTAGACAGACAAGCAGTTTTAAATGCAGAGTATCGGCTTTTTTGTCTTCAAGATATATACTCATATAACAGCCTCAAGCAGAGGGGTACGAGCGCCTATTCTAACCTAAACGCGATCGGGTCTTACACGTTAAAATCAGAGCTAGAGCTCCCGCAGTAGAGTTCGTAGTCGCGTAGCTAAATGCACTGACTGATCAACATAAACAAGTTAATTGTATGTTCAAATTTCAAAAAAAAGTATTATTCTTATTTGTTTTTCTGTCACGTGTATTTTCCTAACAGTATAAATCGAAAAAACCACGACCCTTTGGCAGCTGTACCGGCCGACATAGGTGCATAGCACAGAGGCCTTTTAAAAGTTTTAATCTAACATGGGAAGTGGGACATTAACTGAGGAGCCTCTATAATTGCGCTATAAATATAATCACAGATTGCAATAGGTGTAGAGCTATTACTACTTGTGTGGTGCAGGTCTATTGAGATGGGTGTTATACGAGTCGATGTCGGTAGGACTATCTAGCGAATTTTCAAATACAATTACCATTTTGAATTACTTCACAAATGCCAGCGGACTAAGCAGACACTTAAACAGAAAACTCCTACACTCGAAATAACTGCCTGCAGATCACATAAATCTTGCCTTCTCTAAGGTTGACATACAACGTTCGGTGCAGTAAAAGTGACGAGGCGGTTATATGTGTTTCAAACTAACTGTAGACAAACTTTGACACTCACAACTTGTACGACAATGAAACTTTGACGACACACTTAAGAACAAGTTTTAAGGAAAGTTTGATTAAAGGACAAGTCCATGCGCTTTCTACCGATTGTCGATTGAATACATACAGTAAAGCTAAGTAAAAATCACTAAAGAGCGTGATGGGCCAAGCACTATGATGAGTTCCATGGTTTCTCTCAATAATATTCGCCCGCGCTTAATTTTAATAAGATACGTTAAGTCTCATTAGCTGTTGTAATTTGCCATTTAACTTCTTTGTAATTCATTTTTTCGCGGCCTTAATATGTTTTAATTTTTTTTAAAGATAACTCACGCCTTAGGACTAAATCCTGTGTTGCGGGGGACTTTACAAACATATAACTATCGAGGACAATAAACACCCAGACTCGACACAACAATTTATGGATCACAAAAAGTTTTGTCTCGTGTGGGAATCGAACCCACAACACTCAACGCAGTGTCAAGCGGCGAGGCGGCCGCTTAAACCACTACGCCAATCGTGCAGTTAAATGACTTATTACTATCATTCTAGTGTTATCCGAGTCCTAGTGGAATCTAAAACATTAGCCTAGAAATATGGCGTCCACTTTTTTGAGATATAACCGACATATTATTCCATGAAGCAACTGTTGCCTAAGTTCTGTATTCCAAAGTATTCTATGGTAAGACTAGTGTTACACTTGAGGTTGCTGGCTCCCCGTCATTACCTGCTATGTTCATCAGTAGTTAAATCACTGGGTGTTTCACTGGTACTCCACAGTAGAGAACAGAAATGACAATGACTAAGCTAATGTTTCAGCATTACAACTAACCAGAATTACATAGATCAAGCAACCATGTACAAAACAAAATTCCGAACTTACCATCCATTGCGTATTCCTTAGGTATCGGCACAGCGACTACAATACCGGACGAGAGATGTAAATTGTACGCTGCTTGAAGTACTTTCGCTGCGTGCTGCGCATCGGTCAAATTGTGAGGGGCTCGGTGACCCGACTTTGGAGTGTAAAACGCTGGAAAGTCAGTGGAGTCGCCGAATGCGCACACACATACTCCTTGGGTTTCCTGAAAGGGTAGAACTGTTAAAGTGTCAGTTTTATTAAACAAGACTATTGGTCCCGCAGGCGATATGGCCGTTAAGCGACAAAGTCCTAAATTGATAAAAATGAAAAGTGGTCCCGTATAGAACGAAGAGTTATTAATTCATAGCAGATATCATTTTTTTCTCCTGTGTTGATCTTAAAAGCCAAAATTAGGCTTCTTTATTCCTTTTTTTTTGGTGTCGGGTTGGAAAATTCTCATGGAGTCCCTCCGCCGTGGGGGAAGGCCGAAGGGGACTGTCAGACTCTTAATGACTAAAAACCAACCCGTGTTCCTCATGTACCCATGTGTCGGAGGGTCGGGTATTACCAAAGCATTCCTCGCAACCCCCGACGGGTATTGGCCCTCCAGATAGCCATGCAGGCCCCGAATAAAACCCCCTTGGCGGCGGATGAAGGTGTTGGGCTCCGCCGCCAAAACACCCAGTGGCCGCAGAGGATAGGGAGGACGGCAACGCAACACCGCATCTCCTCTTCCTCTGCGGCCCCACCGCAATGCAACGATGGTGCGCCCCCATTTGGTCGCGGTAGATAGGGCGCACGGCAACGCAACACCGACACGCCTCTCCTCCCGCGACCGCACCCGACTGCGAGGGACAGACAGAACTGTCCCCTGCACCCGCACCTTGGGACGCATCCTACGCAGGCCTCACCCAAGCCCACGTGGAGTGTCCCGGTATCCCGCTTAGCTTCACCGGGCGTTTACCTGAATCCGACGGTTACTGAGCCCACCACGACAAGGTGGAGATCCCACTCTTTATTCAAGGCATGGATCATATTTTCTCCCATTAAGCAGGTCATCAATGATGGACAGTCACTTAAAAGCGTAAAGTAATAACAGTTTATTTTATCAATTTTAACGTATTTTAGTGCATTGATTATCATATTAATATATTTGCTTTCTGCATTTCTCCTCTGCATGAGGTGGGCCATATTTCACCGTCTTGATAGACGGGTTTACGTACAAAGTGATGCAAAGTTTTTGTTTCACATATATTTCTAGATTAAATGAGAGTAAAAAGAGAGAATAAAAAGTAATATACTGATAGTTTTATGTGGTTTAATGCTTACTACGTAATAAAATACATCTTTTGAAGACCTACTGAAGTACACTATCTGATTTAGTAGCTGAAACATGTGTGGGAGCCGAAAACCTACGCTCATATCCGCCCACATGTCGGAACGAGAATGACATCGTACACTGCAATGATATTATTGTGACGAGATTATTAAACAGCTCTCAATTTTTATAAAGCATAATGATAGAAGGAATTATGGCCTGTATTTTTTGGTTTTGTGGCAGCAATTCTTTTGTGCGCCTGCCGCCTAATCCGCCATTCTATAGTTCGAGTTTATTGTTGGCGGAGGCAGTGTGTGACTATCCCCTGGTCCTCGTTCGCTTTGGCTTAGCGAAACTTCATCTAAACCCTACAGCAAAAGTGGTGTGGTGTCCTCTAGTTCCGTAGCGGCAGGGTCAGGCAAATAGGAATCAGTATCCATGACCGGTAGGAAATGACAACTCCTATTTAAATTGTTCAAAGAAACATGGGCGTGAGCATGGTTTTCTTGCATGAAGGCATGATATTCACTAGTCATGGAGTAGGAAATAACAACCAAGTACTAGTAAGAATAGATTTGGCAGACAAAGGTCACTGCTGGCAATTCAATTAGATCTCAAAAAGGGTGTCGTTCAACTGTAGCCAGTTCGATATTTGGCAAACTGCAAAGTATTTTTCTAATTATGCGCTGGATAATAAAATTATTTTTAATACTTACTCGGCTTTGACGTCCAGGTTGGAACTTTATATTTATTTTATTTGAGGCATGTTGTATTCAGACGTGAGCTAAAATATGTATGTTTAGTAGACTGTAGATCGCTTGCTTTCTGTTACATGAACTTTTAGCTGCCCGAACAGCATCATGACTTCGTCTCAGAATTCACTTGCGATTAAATATAGAAATAATTGTCTTTTTAATTGCTTTATCTTTTTCATCATTGATGTCAATCAATTTAGGTATTTCGTATCCAACCGCATTATACACACTATGCTTGGTTTAGAAGCATACCAATCAAGTAGAAATAGTAGAATATAAATACCTTACGACAATGTAAATGAAAGCTGACAGAACATAATATCAGGCATTATTATAGCCTATAAATATCCTATAACGAATTAACTATATACATCTACTGCGTATAGCATAATATGTAATGTCAATGAGTGTCTCCGCCTACCAATATATTGTTATGACACAGTGAAGTCTATGGAGAGAGTACCTAATGAAGGGCCAATATTTGTTTACAAAAAGTGCATTCTCATGTCAGTATATTCACTGATTGCTGTAAAACAAACCGTATTTTTATATATTGCTTCCACATTCTTAATATTCAGAAAAATTGTTCAGTCAATCAGCATTGGGATCTGTTAGGTGCTTCAGAATATTAAATAGCAGAACAGAATAAAGAGGTTAGACATTCTTGGAGAGCCAGACAGGCGTGCCACTCATATGGAACATGAGATCATACTTAAGTTGCATCCAAGACTTTCGCCATGGAGTCCGTGGTTTTATAGTCTACCCAGATTCGACAGCATATTAGCTGTTCTACAGAGCGACTCAGCGATAATCCTTGGCTAAATCTATTGTGACTATAATCAAGAGTTCTGACTCCTCATAACGACTGTCAAAGATCTTCATGACACCCGGCAGAAACGATACTTAACAATTTAATACGCATATAACTTCGAAAACTCCGTCATGCTTGCCGTGTGTATTAACCCGATACCTTTTGTATGACTGTCTGTTTGTATATCCACTAAGCTATCGCTGTCCCTTCTTATTAATCATAAGAGCATAAAATATATTGTTATTTATACCTACACATAGTACTCTGAGCTAACAGTGCTTCGATTGGCGGAGTAAATATTATAGTTCCGTATTTTATGTGCTTTATATAATTATTTACATTGTATTGTTCGTCGCAAAACGTTATATGGGATTCTTTGAAGAAATAGAAGGTTGCCAATCTAGCTGTATTTTATTTAATGCTACTTTAGACATAACTCTGGGAGATCTGAATCGTTTTGGACCATACTTTACTTTGAATAGTTCTTACAAAGTAACAGTTTTAAATTGGTTCAGGGTGTTATAAAGCCAGCAAGGACTGACACTTAACTACATTTTTCATTATCAGATAGCTCCCAGGCAGAATATCGAAGGGTATAAGTAGTTACCTAGTTTCTGTAAAGAGCACAAGCGCATCTACTTCACCGATAAAATTTGTCTGAGGACATTATTAACACATCTTACTATCTTCCTGCAATAGTCGCGAAAGTTTGTCAGGATGAATGGATTTTCTGCACAAACTACTGAACGGATTTTGATGTGTGTGTAGTTTTCTGTTACAATGAGGGCAAAATAGCTGCTTACCAGGTACTCAAGAGTTCTGCCTATGTCCAGGATAGACTTAACACCGCTGCACACGACGAGGGTCTTGCTACGTCCTAGCTCGTTCAGATCCGCTGATATATCCAACGTGCTCTCACCTTGACGGTGAACCCCACCTACCAACCAAAACACATGCTTAATCGTTATAATAGTAGACTAGTTGTTAATAACGCGAGTTCGGCAAACGTCGTGCGTTGGCCGACTAGGTGAGAAAAACCATTATCCTCGCCCCCTTAGCCATCGGGAACAACACGACGTGGACGCACTCGATTTGTTATGGTGGTATGGGCAGATTGAACAGTTTACAAAGCGGCCAGTTACCACATAGTCAACCTGCCCTATACAATTTTGCATTATAATATGCGAGGTGTAATATGGAATTAGTGCGATAATTTTATAATCCAAAGTGCTTGTTTTAGAACGATGCCAACGTATAAAAGAAAAAACATCGCTGAGCATATACCATACCTAAAGTGTATTGGATAGAGCATGTCAATAAGTTCTTTTTGATAATCCCACAGCAAAAGAATTTGCTATTCCGTATAAAACACTCCAACGCCATGTAGTAAATGATATGAGAAAGAAATTAAAAAGCAATCCGGGACTGCCGAGATCACAAATGCCTTTGGAGTGCGTTGGCTACGGAAAAAATTACAAATATTCAGTAACGAGGAACATTTTGCATTGGAAAATTACCCAAAGCGAGCTGCTAATATTTGTTAAGGATTAACACGTTATGAGTCACGACAATTTGCATAAGTGTTTGCGAAAAAGAAATGTTCCTGTATGGGAGAGAAAAGGGATTAGGTACTATTGAAGAATTGCAGAGGAATTTCCTTAAACGTCATCCAGCTCTCTCTATAGGTACCATCTCCTCAAGCTATTTTTGTTCAAAACTTATTTACGTTCCATTATAATATATATTGAGCCGTGTGGTTGACGGCATAGAATACAAGTGTCACCACCCCTTATCTTCCCGTGGGTGTCGTAAGAGCCGACTAAGGGATAACACGATGCAAATACCATCTTTGCGTAGAGACGGAAAACTCGACATCAAACCCTATACGACTGCCTCGTTGGTCTCACGGCATAAATGTGCGCGTGGGATCGGGTGGTCCCGGGATCGATTCCTGGGTCGGGCAGTGTTACTGGGTTTTTCTGTCACGAAATTCTCAGTAGTAGCACGGAGTCTGGAAATGTGCCCGGTACGGCAATAAGCTCGCCGCTTATTACGTGGGACTAAAGTATTTCTGGCGAAAAGTCGGTGTAGAAATACACCTCTGCCTACCCCTTCGGGGATAAAAGGCGTGACGATATGTATGTATGTATGTATGTATAATGTTACATTTTCAATTGTTTATTTTATTTTAGATTATTTTGTTGTTTAATTAAGTTGTTGAGTGGGTTGACAGTCTATTTTCCTAAATAAAAACAGTAATTGCACACATTTGGTATTTTTTATCCTATTTTTCTTATTCATTACTTCTTAGGTCAACCTACCCCTAGTGATAAGTCAACTTACTCAGTTACGGGGTAGGTTGACTCGTTTTTCCCAGTCTATAAAATCGAGCGTTTTCACTATATTGTAATTGGTAGCAAGTTAATTGTAACTTTTTCCAAAGCTTAATAATGTCACTATCAATGAAATTGCATCTTATTCAAATAACCACCAAAGCAATAAAAATAAAAACATTTAAACTAAAAATTGGCCAACCGTCCTCGGTCCTCATTATCTAAATCATTATAAAATATCATATAGGTATCATTTTTTTTTATTTAACAGAGAGCTTTTTCACAAAATGACTCCTGACTAACCTCAGCAACCCGCGGGTCATCATCATAACATAACACATAACATAAATTCACGCCTTTTACTCTCGAAGGGGTAGGCAGAGGTGTATTACACACCCATATCATCATCATAATGTGTGTTAAATTACTTCTTCTAACTGACTACCTGTACAGCCTCAGCACTGAAGCGATAATATGAATTTTGACAGTCTGTTCCTTTTATGACGATGTTCAAGTAGGAACTGACTAAGAAAATATTTTTTATATTCCACACCCAAAGGGTAAAATTATGGATTCAAGTACAAAAATAAAGATACGTAATAAATTGTTGTGCTCATGAAATATAGATTTATCGTAGATAGGAATTGAACCTATGACCTCTGCCGTACTGATCAGTTTCACAAACGACATCAAGATACGACACAATTACAATAAAATTATAAAGTGGATACAAGGTAAAGTCAAATTCAGGACCACAATTTCTGGATCATATACATATTTATACCATGTAGGGATTGGAATGGCGACCACTTCTATGTAATTCGTGTCGAAAACTATATTCGTCGATACTATCGTCACTATCCACGCATAACAGCGAATAGGTTCAAAAAGTGAAAATCACGTTCCCTTCTCGTCCTGTTTGAGTAGCTGCCACTAAAGTGATAACAGGAGATGTTTGCAAAATCCGTCGTGTGGTTTACACCGCAGGTAAATCACAGGTAAGCCTCCCTCCTTTCCCCGCAGCCGTCCTTCCTCTTCACGTGTTTCCCGTATCTCGTCGCTTTTCATACAAACTTCCCTCCCGCTACACCGAACAATCCCAGCAACTAAAACGATACCTCGTGAAACTAAGCGAAGTTTTACTTCCAATGCGTTAAAGAACTTGGAAAATATATATCTTGAATTGTTTTGAAGAATGAATTTAAAGAAAAAGTAAACGTTAAGTGATTTATCATAATACTTTTGAATATTAGCTTAATGAAACGTTAACCTCGATGATTGACGGGTGTATTCCCAGGATCAATAAGATGGTTAAGTGTACAAGTGAACACGATTTTGCCGTAATTTTATAAAGTAACTCCTAAGTAATTTATCATCCTTACAGCACACAGGGGAAATGAAGGCTTGCTCTATTCATAATAGAATTCAAGCTTGGAAATAAAGATGGTAAACTTTTAAAAATAAGTCTCTTCGGAACCTACCTACTTAAAGACTTACTACTTAGATCTTCCTTTCGTATTCTAACTGCATTAATAATGAAGACACTTTCATTTATTTTGCAGAGCTTGGATATAATATTCAGGTTTTTTATTTTATTAGACATTTGAAAATAGTGGTATGCATACCTGTTTTATATAATATTATACGAGATTCAGCGATAAATTGGTATGACGGCTTTACAACTGAAATGGATTAATTCCTTAGGTTTACAATTGTGTGTAGGTGCCAGCATGTGAAGATAAGAGCCACTTTTTATAAAATATCTTCTTTCCACAAAAGCGTAAGCTAAATATCAGTGATACCATACGGATATGGAGAAGAAAGACAAATTACCCTTGCCCTCTTATACATCTCCTTATCTCCTTCTATATAGTAGGCTCTTCCCTTCCTATAAATTAAGAGTCTATAGGAACGGAAGAGAAGATAGGACTACGCTTTAAGTCAACGTTTCTGTCACATCCTTTGCACATTTTGTGTGAGAGCAATTTATGATCGACGTCAACTATTCAGAGATTCAGACTAGTTAATGAAACAATAATTTTGTCCAAATAAGTTCTTACGATTTTCGTTACTGATTACTAACCTGGTTGCTATATTAATATCACAGTGCTAATTCAGCAACAAGTTTTTTATAACAAACTCTCCGTACTCGAAACATATAGCTTCAGATATTGAACCTAAGGCAGGTGAAACGTCCGCACGTTCTTCGCTTCTCTAGCGAGCGCAATAAAATTATACGATTTCACTTCGCTCGCTTCAATGTGGCCGATTTCATAATAATACATTGAGGCTCTCTTGCTACACTTATTTTACAGACAGTTGCAATTTGGTGAATGTACTATGCCGAAAAGAACTACTTTGCAGATTCTTTTAGTTTAGAATACACGTAGTTTTGTTGCCAGTCAATGTTAAACGGTAATTAATTACCAGATGATGACGTCCTGATCTGCCGAGGCAAGATCTGAGAAATATACCTAAATGGCATATTTTCTGTTCGTTTATGTGAAAAACGTGACAATGTTGTTCTGTCCAGGCAAGGCAAGTTCCAAAGAATGTGCATATATGGCAATTATAGGTAGTAGAGCCTTGCTGATTTCAGCATGAATGGGCCGGCTCGACCGGGGAAGCACTACCCTCTCACAGAAAATCGACGTACCAGTACCTAAACTGTTGCGTTTTGTTCAGTGAGTGAGAGTGCCGGAGGCCCTATCCCCTATTCTTTCTCCCTCATCCCACTCCTCATCCTATCCCTTTTCCCAACCCTAAGGGGCGGCAACGCACTTGTGACTCCTGTGGTGTTGCTTGTGTCCATGGGCGGCGGTAATTGCTTACCATCAGGCGATCCGTCTGCTTGTTTAACGCCTATTAAAAAAAATAAAAGACATACAAGACGACTTAATATATCACTAAATACTCCCGTCAAGCTGTGTCGAGAAACAGTAGCCGAAGAAACAAATGTTCCACATTGTCTATTTAAATGAGAATGAAATGCCTTGATAAAACAAGCACGCAAAAAAATTACTCTAAGGCACGTTACCTATTCCACCGGTAATAAACACAGGTATGTCAGCCAGCTCAGCGGCAATGATCGTTCCCGCGACGGTGGTGGCGCCATCTAGTTTCGCTGCTGCTATCGGCGCCAGGTCTCTGCGAGATGCCTTCACCACGCCTTTGGCTTGAGCCAAGTAACGGATCTGGTCTTCCGTAAGCCCGATTGTAAGTTGACCCTTGAGGATGGCTATCGTCGCAGGGATTGCGCCCTGGCAAAATAAAACAATACTTAATGACGAAGCTAGTAAAAGCCATGGTCAGCTAGCTCCAACCCTCCCTGGGTTGGAGCTGTGCCTATAACTTCACATTTAAATTTGACCATTAAATCTTATGTTGTATAATGCATTTCATATTGTCAGTATATTATTTTAGGCATTATTTTGTCAATCGCTTGTCAACACGTTTGGCGGTAACTAGTAACTCAAAACAGAGCCGTACTACACAGCAGCTGTGTCACATGAGTAAATAAACCGAACAGAGAAACAGCTCCTTAAGAGCTTGTAAATTTGTTACCTGTTTTGGTAGGGTTGTCACAATAGGTTAAGACAAATCCCTTGTTCGGTATACGACAGATTCTGGATTGGACAGATTCGTGATTCGGCAGATTTCTAACTCGACAGATTCGTGGATTGGGCAGATTCTTGGCCTCGACCGATTCGCTATACGGCAGAAGTACAGTTGTAAATAAAATAGCGAGTGGAACCAAAAAAGGCATGCACCTGAAACTTTTAAAAGCACGGAATAAAAATATACATTTGTTACTAAGGACACGATGGCGCGAGGTGACGACGTGATTTATTTGACATTCCCAGCGATACCACTAATAGTGTTGAATATTTTTCTGGTCATATTTTTGACTTTTGCCTTTAGCTATTATGTGCCACTAGTTTTACCACGGGGATTGGTACCTAAAATAAATTTAAAAAGAAATTGTGTTAGACAAATTAACGTCTACAAAACAAATGACTATAAAATGATCAACCATTGATAGGGCTTACAAAAAACAGGTGCATGCGATTTTCGACCTTATTGACAACTCATGACAGACTTTTTTTTGGTATTTTCTTGCTTTCTGACATTGATACGTTAGTAAAATTATAAATTCTGAGTTACGTCATTAAGGTCAAAAATCGCATGCACCTGTTTTTTGTAATCCCTATCGATGGCTGATAACTTTCTGATAGTCATTAGTTTTGTAAACGTTAATTGCTTTTATACAATTTCACAACTAATGAGTTCACGAGGATCCTCTGGGGGATCGGGCTAGGAGATCCTGGTGGACAACATGCAAACATGTTAAGTATTTCGTCGCCAACATTGACAATATTTATTTCAAGATCGAAATATTCGCGAAACTTTTGCTCGAGCAATTCAACAGATGCGATAAAATTGCCATGAGGAAAAAACTAATTAAAAAACCCAATTGTACGTTACCATCTTAAAAATCTTTATAATGACTGAATTATTTCATCTCATATTATTCATACACATAGTACAATAAACGACCATTATTAGTGATAAAATACCACGTTTTAACATTAAAATATTAAAACTTACAACGTACAAAACAAACATCGTGCGTCGTAATAACCCTGAGATTGTCAACTGCCTGTGCCTACGTAAACCGGTTTTTTCCAGTCTCGCCGCGTACACAACAAGCGGCCAGTGGTCACGCACACATGAGCCGCGTGCTTGTCGTAGTGCAACCGATTCGCGCTGTTGTATGAAGCTGGGTCTCTGTTCCGTTTATCTACTCATGTGGCTGTGTGCCGTGATTGCGCCGGAATAGCTACAGTGTGACCTTTAATATAAAAAAGTGCATTATCCAAAGACTACTTTAAACTTCAGTAGCTAAGCGTAGTTTTTTATCTCTCAGAAGTTTCTCGAACTTACCCGTTCTCTAATGATATTTTCAACTTGTATAGCCGTCTCTAAGTTTTGTGGATAAGGCATTCCATGTGTAATAATAGTCGATTTGAGAGCGACAATCGGTTTGTTTTCAGCCTTTGCATTTTGGATCTCTTCGGAAAAAACTAACGGGGCAGCTGTCGAACTATACGCCCTCTGATAAAAGGCAGCCAAGCGTGAACCTCTCCGCACGTACTTCAATATATACGCCATCTCGGGTCCTAAAAATTGAATTGAGTTCATTAGTGGATGCTAAAAATACTCCGAGTGGTATTTAACGGGAAATGGTTGAGATAAATCGAGTGAAGTAATATTCTTCGACGCCGGTACTTCGAGATTTTGCTGTCTGTTACAGACATAAGCTTTAATGCGGTGTCAGTGGAGCTTAACATCGGAACAATAATTTACGGAACTGGTTACTTTTAATTCCAAAAATAGATTGAATTTAAATTAACACTAGGAAGGTTGTACAGCGCCGTTCACACACCGGACAAGGCAGCAGGGGTAGGACTCCCGCAAAGAGGACCGACAATCTTGCTGCGATAGCTGAAAACGGTTGGATGCGGCCGGCTCAAGGTCAGTTATTTTGGAGGCCCTTGGAGGAAGTATATATGTCCATCAGTGGACGTCTATAGGTTGATAATGATGATTATGTTCATAAGTACTAGAAAATAGTACATAATTATGTAGTTGTATAATATCTGAAATGAATAACAATTTACAATGCATACAGATCAAATTAAAATCCTTGTTCATTTGCGAGCTTTAATTATATGTTGACAAAGCACAAAGGCAGGGACCGTTAGTGACATTTATAATAACATTGAATAATTAGCCTTTGTGTCGTATGCACATAAAGCAATTTTAGTGGAAAAGACCAATTATTTATGCATGAAAGTCCAATTATAGCGGGGCGTAGGTGGGTGTACTTCGACACTTTTGACGAAGGATATCTATCGGGGCTCACAGCCCGCCAACATTAATCAACGTCCAACATCACGGCTCCCATTTATGCCTCTCAAATTTCACCTGTGTGTTGCGGTGACACAAAACACCTTTGTTAAACCTTACTCCTTTGAAAGCATTGTATTCGCGCCTCTAAAATATAAGGCTACATTTTTACGATTGTATATAGCTGTGTGGAATGTCTAGACGGCTGTAATATCAAGCTGTATCGATATCGACTAGACCTAAGTATTATGGTATGACGTTAGACTTTGGCCACTTGATAAATAGTTTTCTATCTTGATTCCTCCGCTATAGACAGAAACTATGTAAACTAAATTCCACGCGGCGTGGGATCGTCGGATAAGTTATTGATTGCAAGCTTGTTGCAAGCGGACCGCATACTTCCCTATCAATGCGAAGGAGTTATAATGCCGTCATCGCGTAGCAACGCCTGTGTTTAGAACTCAACAGCTGTTTCCCCAACAACGGAACTGTCATGTTTGCTTATTGTATCAAGACGAGTTTTGTGTTATATTTTTCTCTTTAATAGTGTTTTTACACAGCATCGTTATTTATTTACATCAACTTATCGCCTCCTGTATTCTATTTTAGGTAAGAATTTATTATATTATACGTAATACCCTCCTCGGTCGATGTTTACCGTCTACCTACGTAGGTTTCAGAGGAAAAATGTTTCCATTACGATCTTTGTAACGTTGTTCAGTTTGTTTTACAAGTAAATGGCGTAGTTAGCCGTTATGAATAACATTCAATAAATTTAGATGTTACGTCTCTTTCAATTTATACAATGATACAATTTAGTAAAGCGCTCGCCGCTTTTATGGAATGTGAACCAAAAAAATACATACATAATTTCAACGTGATTGAAGTAAATATGTATCAAATTGCAGTATAAATGGGTGTGACTTTCTTATTATCTAGTTCAAAATCTGATCATGTATGAAAATCCTAAGCTGTCTGTCAATATCTAAGGCTAGCGACAACGCGTTGGAGAACCGATATCTCTCAATTTACAGAACGTTGTTAAGGGATATCACGTAGACCGTAACGTGTAGCGCTTTTCAGATATATCCTTAGCACGAGAACATCCTTTATTCGAAATAGACTTAGAACATGTCACATACAAATCTAAACAGATCAATGCGCTAGGAATATTAGATAACTTTATATAACTGTTCATATTGAACGTGCTAATCTCTGCAGTGTAAGTAAAACATAGTAAAAATCTTTTAAGCCACCTTCTATGTTAAATTCAAAATAAAAGGTTTTTTTAGTCTATTCCAAATGTGCGTTTGCTTATTTTAATGATGATTTCGGATAAGACCAGCCTCTCAATTAATAAGTATGCAGAGTCTTCCGGTTTATTAGATTCTTTGCAAATTTTATTAATTGATTTGCACACTATATTGAATACATATTTTAATGTCTCGCACTCTTGAAAGTTTTAGAACTTTGATGTAGGCTATATGATAATATAAATAATAATATTTACAAAATCTGTAGTAACTCAGAAATATAGCCTCACATTTCTTTTACACGTCATATATAAAAAATATATCCGTAAGACGAAGACATACGGTTTCGCATTACATCGGTTACGGAGAGGTTACACAAAAAACGTCGGCTTACTTCATTTCCCTGATGCGTGAATCTTTCCGTATATGATACGAACTTGACGATGAAGAAAGATCACGTTTCACCCTTATCTCGTATAGGTGCTACCGTTTTTGTGAAGGTTATACTTCAAAAGGCTCGGTTTTGGTTTGAATGCATATGCCACAATGACTGTTGCGGTAATCTTCGTAGAACAAAAAGTGTGATTTGAATTTAGATGGGGAGAAGCTGGGTGTTTTTGTATCTTCGATAGGTATGTTTGTAAGGGTTAACATAAGCGTGCTGGCTTTTGTAGTAGGCCGTGTGACAAGGTATAGGACTTACATATTACTTAGTTCGTTTTAAAACACAGCTTTGATTTTTTTGGCAATTATAACAATAGGCTTATACGTACTGACTGTTTTTGACTTTTAGAGGTTTATATATTCTTAGTGGGCACGTATTCATGATTATGATACGTTACAAACCATAACAACTTTATATACACCACAGTAAAGTAATATCTTTCTAACATCTAACGCAAAAAAGATCACGAAGAAAATCGAGTTAAGCTTTTTCCTCTGCATAATATGTACAGATATGTGCATATATGTATACGCTGCGCAGTTGAAATATTATCATCCATTTGTGTTCATAAGACCCACGAGAGTAAGCATGTTTCATGCTGTTATAAATCACATCGCTCAAATAAACACAACCGACGTGAGAATCAAGATGATAAACGTTATGCATTTTTTAGATTTCTATGTAATTATCAAAAAATAAAGATTATTAAACATATTTAAATTCAAATAGTTATCAATAACAGAAATTACTCTTATTGACTCATAATAGCGTCTTTCATATAAGTAACCATGTGAATTGGCTAGGCACCAATATAAATGTAATTGTTAATCTTTCAGCAAAAGTGTAAGTGATATAATACCAAAATAAATTGCGGTAAAATCCGTAAGTAATAGTCTTGTAGACCTTTACCAGTGATTTAGACCAGAGGATCTCTCTGGTTAGAGATACATCATACCTCGTTTACCCCTACGAGTAAGATAATACAAGTAATACTTATCTCTTTTTACGATATTATGGCGAGCTTTTACAAAGATTTGCGACAAGAATCTAGTCAAAAGTGTTTTGTAATATAGTACCTAGATGGACTAGGTGTTTCAATAACTTCTTAAAGATATAAAACAATGGTTCTGGACTCTGCATCAAGTTAAACAACGACAGTGATGTACCCAAGCCTGATTTTGCAACTCCAGTTAGCAGTGCATTTATCCGGCGCAGTAACGTGGCTAAAGCTCTGGAAATGTTTACCAAATCTGGCTAAACGTTTACCGAGCCGTTCCTCGAATTGGGACAGCAGAAATGTTTATGTACACGGCTTGAATTTACACATTTTCTACTAGACGTAACTAATGCTTGTTAGCCTTTTTCAGGAAGAGTATGCAACAGGCTTTTAAACTATATTTACCTGTGCGCCATCTGGGTCGTTATGTTCTATATTAAATCAGTTTTTCTAGTCCGACTGCAACGTAGGACAAACTGTCTTATTACATCTATTTATACAAGAATGAACCTATTCATAGCGCTGCAATTACATGTTTAAACAAAGAATTGATAAGTACATACTTGCAGGGATGAAAACCACCGTGTTTTCTAACCGACTCGCGAGATGTGCAAACTTGCGTTAATGGTAAAACTTCGCATACTATGAATAAATTGAGGTAGAATAACTAGTTCTACGCCCATACAATATCTAAGTTGAAATGCGAGACAAACAAATAATATCTCATGAGCTAGTTCCTCATAAAAACTTTGTTCAAAGCCCGTCTCGTACGCATACAACTTTATATAGTTTGCAATACATAATCAATGTTTGTTAAAGTTCAAAATGGCCTGGGGACTTCCGAAACTACCGGGTCTGACGTTTTCCGACCCAACTAAGACGCAGTTTCACATGAAGAGTACGCTGCGTTACTATCAGGGTCATAGGTTTCCTGATACTGTGGTCAGAGGTCCTGGAGGGACCGGCACCGATGTGGATAGCAACGCCTTCGCGCTCCCTGAAGATTCTGTAAAGTAAGTCTTTTTCTTGTTATATATATACTTGTCCGTGTGGTGACGGATTAAGAATACGGATCGTCACCACCCCATATCATCCCATGGGTGTCGTAAGAGCCGCCAAAGGGAGCATATTATGCAGAGAACAGCACTGTAAGAGAAGGAAAACTTGAAACAAACCCTATACCAACCCGTTTGGCCAGCGTGGTATAGTAGGCCAATTCCTTCTTTCAAAGGAGAGGCCTAGTCCAGCAATGGACTGTTAAAGGCTGATGATGATGATGATGATGATGATATTCTACTATAACTAGTGGACGCCCGCAGCTACGCTTGCACATTTTACTCGTTTTACCCGATTTCCCCGATTCCGTGGGATTTTCGGGAAATCCCTTCTTTTTTTTTTTTTTTTAATTTATTTTTACGGAGTTTAGTCAAGCATGACTATAATACTCCATTGGACATTCATAACTTAGCTACTACATAAACACAGTGCAATACTCAATTACTGACAACGACGACGCATACCAAGTTTAACAATTTTATATAGGTACATGGCTTGCTCTGAGAGCGGAAAAGCCAAAGCGGAATTACAAACACCTACCTGGTTAAAATCTATGGACTGATTTATTATGGTATTGGTCCTAATATCTTCGTTCCGAACGCATTCCATCATAATATGCAGGACGTCTTCTATTACTCCACACTCTGTACAAAGAGGAGAGGTAACTTTTTTCATAAGAAATGCGAATTTATTTAATGGAATGTGTCCCGAACGAAGTCTAAAAGCAATAATTAACATATTCCGAGACAATTTGCTGTTCTCAAACCACGGAGATTTCCAAGGTTCATTCTGTATGGTTTTGTACCAAATTCCTTTCTCCAAAGATCTCTCGTCAAAATGTACCCTCCACAAATCGTAGCAATGCTTTTTAATTAAATAGACGCAATCTGTGTAGTAAGGTCTAATATCTATTTGTAAGCCATCACTTGACGCTTCTTTAGCAGCCCTATCAACAAGTTCATTCTCAACTAGCCCAATGTGTGAAGGGATCCACTGAAGGATGACTTCGACTGATTTATTTTTTAATTTGGAAATTGCATTAATAATGCTATAGGCTATCGGAGTTCCTCTTAGGCAAGAGGTACACCGAGCCAAGTGCTGTAGAGAACTTCTTGAATCGGTTAGGACAACGAATTTGTCAATGAGTTCGATAGATTCTATATAAGCTAGGGCTTCTAAGATGGCAATTAATTCTATATACATAATTGACATATTGTGACCAATTTTGAATTTAATGGTTTGACAAATTTGTGGGTCAAATACTGCTAAACCTATACTAGAGCTACTGTCCTTAGAGCCGTCGGTGAATATTTTGTAAAATGATGCATACTCTTTTTCTAAATATTGTGTGCATTTGTTTCTTAGGTTTGAAATCTCGTATTCTTTTTTCCCTTTAGTTAGATCTCCTATCCGGTATTTTAGAACACTATTTAGGTCATATCTATTCATCCAAAAATCTAATCTAAACATATCTAAATTTTCCTTTGTGTCTATGTTAACATCTTTAAATTTTAAATACATTTGAACCATGCTAGGTATCTTTTTGCGCCTCCAATATCTACTAGAAATATGTAGCGACAATTCTTTAATAGCATCTACCGTGGTGTTGTTAGATTGTGACATCAATTTAAACCAGAACTTTCCAGCAAGATAACTCCGACGTATTTGTAAGGGTTGTAACACCAGTTCACATTCCATCACGTGGATGGGAGTGCTTTTCACGAAACCGCCAGTGATACGCATTGCTTCATTTTGGACCTTATCTAATTTATATAAATTAGATTGACTACTACTATCAAAGAGAAAGCTGCCATAATCCAAACGACTTCTGATGATAGAAATATAAAGTTGTCTTAAATGGCTAGGGTGAATACCCCACCCAGAGCCTGATAGAACTTTAAAAATATTTAAAAACTTACGAGTTTTGTGACATATTTCGTTTATGTGTTTGGACCACCGCAACGCTGAATCCAACCACATACCCAGATATCTTACGTGAGCCACTTGTTGCAATGGCGTATCATTGACAGTTATACAAACGTTATCATTTTTTCTACCCTTAGAAAATAAACAAGTTTTACTTTTTGTGGAGGATACACTAAGACCTAAATGTTCTAATAACTGCAGTACCATATTTAATGAACCCTGAAGAAAATCACGTGTATTACATACGCTTTTATCTGTTACATACAGTGTGAAATCATCCGCATACTGGGAAATGAATACATTGTTGACACTGTTGCAAATTTTATAGGTAGCGATATTAAATAACAGAGGCGACATAGGGTCGCCTTGTGCGATGCCCTGACCAGTACACTGACTTATATAATAGTCTTCAATTCTAATATTTAAACTCCTTAAACTAAGAAAATTCCAGAGGTAATTACATATATTAGAACCAACACCAATCTCGTCTAAAATTCTAAGTAATGAACTAATATTTATATTATTGTACGCGTTATCAATATCAAGAAAGCATGCCAAGGTGACCTTGTTTTGTGAAAATCCTGATTGGATCTTTGTTACTAAGCTAGTCAGACTATTTAGACATGATTTAGATTTTCTAAAACCCACCATCTCTTGTGAGAAAATGCCTTTTCTTTCACAAAACCATTCCAATCTCCGGTTAATGATCACATGAAATATTTTACATACGCAGGAGATTAGGCTAATAGGGCGAAGAGACGAAATTAAGGACGGATCTCGACCAGGTTTGGGAATCAGTACTATGCATATATCTCGCCATTGAATAGGTGTAAACCCAGAAGCTAAGAACTGATTAAATAGTGTTGCTAAAATATATTTGCCATTATTCGGTAATTGTTTTAACATAGAAAATGATACGAGGTCCATTCCTGGTGCAGTATCAGTATTTTTAATACATGTATCTAATTCATTAATAGAAATGGGCAACTCTAAATGGTGGTTCGATGACATAAAATTGGGTTTAGCAGGGGTTACGTATGCGGGACATAAATTATTTAAAACTGATTCAGCTTTTGCTTTACTAATGAATGAATTTTGAATTTTGTTGCCCTTTAACCATTTCATCTTTCTCCACATTTCCCCAGCTGATGTTACCTCATTTAGAGACTGACAAAACATGTGCCAACTGTTCGACGCGGCCTTCCTAATAAGTTTTTGAGTCTCCTTAATGCAAGCCTTAAGATTTGATAAGTTAGATGGAGTTGGGTTTCTTCTAAACTTAGATAAAGCTAATCTTCTTTTCGCAACCGATTGGGATAAGCTAGGAGTCCAGTAAGGTTTTGGCGAAAATTTACTTGCTGGGTTTAAATTTATTTTAATGAAAGGTATATTTTCATCTGTTGCGTTATTAACGTGGTACATAAACTTATTGTAATCATGTTGTGGATCTCCTGTAAAATTAAAGTTCGCAAATACATTTTCAAGATGGTCTTTGTAAGTGGTCCAATTAGCTTGCTTAAAGTTACGTTTTTTAATAAAGTTTGGTTTATATGTGACAGCAGAAGAGATATTAATTATAAGGTGGTCACTTCCAAGACTCTCATTTGAAACATGCCAGTTAAAAAAACATGCAATATCGGATGTGGCTAAAGATATATCTGGGGAGCTCTGTTGCAAATTATTAGCTACCAATCTTATGCGGGTATGGCTGCCGTCGTTCAGGGACACAAAGGAGCTATCATTTATAGAATTGTAAATTTGTAATCCTCTAGTATCTGTTTTATATGACCAAGACAGATGATGACCATTCACATCCCCTAAAACTAGCGTTTTGCTATCAAATTGTTCGAATAAAACATCCCAATCATTTTGATTGGTATGTACCCATTGAGGGCAGTAAACACCGATAATATTTTTAATATATTTACAATTGTGAATTCTAACATATACTGTTTGTATATCTTGGTTATGATGTACTAAACCGCATAGCTCGGATTTGATGGATTTGTGAGTAAAAATGGCAACGCCACCATAGTTGTCTACTCGGTCCGTTCTGTATATACAATAGTTATTTAATTTAAGCGAATACTCAGGATCCAGCCAGGTCTCACTAACTACGGCAACGTGTATTTTATTTTGAAGCAAAAATTGTTCGAATGTCAAAAGTTTAGGCTTAATACTTTGTGCGTTCCATTGCGCGATATTGATAACGATCGTGTTATGAGTATTACTACTGGCCATTGAAAGACTTAATAATAGTATCTAATACATTTTTGCAAATAGAATCATCTGAAAAATGGTTCATAATAGTTGTTATACCCCACTCCACAATTAGACCAATAATTTTCCTAGATTTTTCTGACCAATTATCATTGTTAGAACAAATAATGTGCGCAAATTTCTTCAACATAGAATCAAATGTTCGGTCATCAACACACGATTGCGATGTAGACTGGTTTGCGCGTTCATTCATAAGCAAGTTATTATTATCTACGTCTATATGGCTATCGACATGGCTTCGCCGGCGAGGGCGGCGCCGGCTCGAGCGCGAGCGACGACTAGGGCTGCGTTGGCTGCGATGCGTTGTCTCCGCGGCCACTTCAGTACTTGTGTGTTCGCCGGCGCATGCACGCGTCTCGTCTTCCTCCGTATGTGACTCCGATGACGACTCCGACGATGTTGAGTTTAGTTCATAGGCAATTTGTTCCGTAGAATTCCGTTGCTTCCTCTTCGTAGGTGTATCTTTGGGCACGTTTGAAGTGTTGTGTTGATTTGCTAATACAGCTGCATATGACATAGGGCTTGATGTAATGTGATTTAACGGCGCCGGAGACTTGTTTTTATCGTAGCTAGTTGGCATCGCTGTTTCATTGGATCTCGGGGAAAATGGAGGTACATACATCGTTAGTGCCTTACGATATGTGCAGTTAAAATCGGACATTATAGCTCTTATTTTCTTTTCTTTGATGTACGCTGGGCACGATTTTACCAACGACATGTGATTGCCGTTGCAGTTGACACATTTAAATTGGGTGGACTCGCAGTTAGCGTGATTTTTACCGCACTTAGGGCATACTATTTTTTATGATGGGCAAAGTTTTACCTTGTGTCCAAAACGCCAGCATCGAGAACATTGCGTTACTGGGAACACATAGGGTTCAACGTTAACTATCAAGTTAAATAACTTAATATATCGAGGGACTGAACTTCCTTTAAAACATAATCGCACTGTTTCAGATGGGGTCCACCCAGACTCAGAATTTTTGCGGTTTAGTCTCTTGGCAGATATTATTTCACATTCATTGCTATTTTTTAAACATTCTAGCAGGTCAGGTTCAGTTAAATCGATATCTATGTCTCTTATAATACCGTATGACGCATTAACGACCCAGCCCCTTTGTATTCTCCATTCTTTATCTATCAGTGTTTGACATGTGATTAACTTTTCTGCATTTAATTCGTTATCGAAACTGACTATGACTTTATAGGCATTAACAAACTTAACACGCTGTATTCCTGGTATATTTTCGCTCGAAAATAATTTAGCTAGTGCGAATTGCTTTGGTAATTTCTCTTTGTTAGAAACACAGACATCAATGCTTTCCTTTTTCCTTCTTTTATCATCACCCACTACTCTCCAGTGCCCATCTTCTTCCACACCGCCATCGTCTAAATTGTGTAAGTTCTCCTCATTGTTGTATATATTTTCATCCTGTGTAAATGCCTCATCCATGCCACTTCCCTCCATACTTATGTTGTCCTCAGCTCCCTTATCATTCTGCATAATATCTTGACTCATACCGACTGCACTGTCTGTTACCGCGCTGCGCTGGTAACAGCGCGCTATAGCGCGCTGTTCTTTGCCGGTAAGTTTTGTAGAGAACGAAACGAGAATATTTGCACATAAACCGAACACGAAACACGTCCTACCCACTCATAGAGAGAATAGACACTGAAATCCCTTCTTAGTGCACCCTTACGGTCCCCAATGAACATAGTCATACACATGAGTCATACATGCCATATTTCAGCTGCCTGCATCTAATAGTTTAGGCTGTAGCTTGTCTGTCAGTCAGTCAGTAACGCAAGGATTTTATATATTAAGATATACAGATAACGATACCGAACTGGAATATATCCGTACTAGAATATGTTTAGCATGTAGATAAATAGTTACGCAACCCCGTACCTAGTGTAAACATATCATTTTTATCTCCATATCTCTAAAAATATGAGAACCGTGGCGCATTTAACCGTATAAAAGAATACATTTAAAGCTCTAGAACATTTTATTAAACGTTTCGTTGCTGTATCTCGAAGAAATAGTAACGCTATTAGAGACATCACAGACGAAGAAAAATAATCTGTGTTTATGTATGTTGGTTCTTCAAAATAGGCTATTAACTTCATTGTAAAATTATGGTTTAAGTAATCTGTATACATAAAATCCTTGCTTTACTGACTGACTGACAGACAAGCTACAGTCAAAACTATTGGGCTGGGAAGCTGAAATTTGGCATGTATGTTCCTTGCGGGCCGTAGGGGTGCACTAAGAAAGGATTTCCCGAAACTCGCACGGGATCGGTCAAAACGGATAAATTAAAAAAATGTGCAGACGTAGCTGCTGGCGTCCTCTAGTACCCTATAAGTGGCTGCAACTATAAATGCTTTATGCATCGTTTATATCGGCAGTATGCATTCTTACATTAAAAATTAAATTGCAACTAACTCGATACTGGAAAGCAACAACAAAACGGTTTTTTGATGGCATGGCAAACACCGAGCTATGAAATAGTTGTTTAACTATTTTCGTCGCCTGTCTGTACGATGATTAATTATCATTTAAAATTTAAAGAAAAAAAAAACTATTTATTTGATCCCTTAATATACTAAGGCGGGAGAAGCGGTAGGTACCTAAGTAATTCCAAACAAAAAAATATGTTTGGAAATCATTTGATAACGGAGTTCTGGGGTAACAAACAGTAAAAATATACAACCGATTTTATTTTTTGTATGCAATCTAGTTGAGAACCTTCTCTTTTTTTAAGTCGGCTAAAATTGTGTGTGACCGTTTGCACTTAAGATCGTGAGTTTACCTCTGCGAGCAAAAGTTCCTTGTCTGCTCAGGCCTTTACTTGTTCGACCTACACAGAAGGGCGTTGTTCTAATTGCCAGTGGAGAAAAATCCTCAAAAGAGAATAGTCCTTTGTCGAGTGCCAACAAACAGGCGAACATCACATAATTATTTGGCAATCGTCCATCAAGAATTCAAAGTCACGCAGGCAGGTCATCCTTCGTTGTCCGACGCTATAAGTCAGAAGTCAATGACCTACTAACTATTAATACCATGTAAGATAGGTACCTACCTACGTGATCCACCTTTGTTAAGGTTCATTTTAATTCTCTTGAGTGTGATTAAGTATTTTAGTTGCCCCTTCGTTGATATAACGGTTTAGCATTACTGATTTAAGTGGAATATTTTATAGGCTGCTATGATGTAACTATACCAGACAAATTTCTCAGTATCACAGCGTATTTGAAATATTGCTTTTAGTTTAACTAACTATTCATGTTAACCCGTTAGCCCAGGTGGTGTTACCCATCACCATACGCAGGGGCAAATTGAAACGAATTCGACTTTATTTTTACATAATTAAGTGATTGCGACTTGTTAGATAAATATTGGTATAATCTTGTATTTTAGCAATTAGCAAGTTTTCTTATTATTTTAGGCAAGGATTAACTCTTAATATTATTCTCGTTTTATTTGTCCAACTGTTACAAACTTGTGATAGTAGTCAGTCTGCCCTATCGTCACAAACTACATATATTACCAAGTTACCTCTTACCCAGAGGATTATCATCATCCAATGGTATTGGTAAAATCGTACACATAGCGTAGAAACGTCGACTATGATGTATAAAAGTAGGCTTCAGCGCGTATCACGCTTTTTTTGGACTGGCATAATATATTACACAGTTCAATGCAACATGTGTTATATCTTTTAGTACACTTACTATTAGAATTTGTCCAGTAAGTACTCCCTAGCTATTCCTACTACCTCCAAACTGACAAAAACCGTAGGTAGATGACATAGCAAAAACTCAAGTGCCGAAAGCGCCGGCCGACCACAAATATAATCACGAAGATAGCACATTTATAGCCACATTGTAGTTAATTGTGGTCGTGTATTATAAGCTCATTATGAAACCAGCTGGCAGCCCGGCAGATGAAATTAGTATAAAATCTGCATAAATGCTTCGTAGTTATGCCAATAAGGCTGTGAACAAGCATACGGCTCATCTGATGGTTAGCGGTTGTTGTGAGGTAAGAATGTATGCAACACAGGGAGCCAGTTAGTCCATTCTCTGCTAAGCTTCACTTAAATTACTTACCTACCAGATAACGTGATACAACTTTAGTGATATCCAGTTTAGACCATAAATATTTTCATTTTTACGTATATCAATTTGCGTGTAATGCGTGTTGATCACAACAGGTGCTTAGTTTCAGTGTCTTGTCTATTGCATTTTTCTATTGGAATAAAGAAAAAAAAGGTATATATAATTATTAAAAGAAAAAAAACTATAGCAGCACTTCTAGATCTATTAAGTGTTATATAGACGGCAATCGTAGTTAGTAGTAGAATCGAGCTTGCAGTATAGACTGTCTTATTCGCTGGTATGTATATTGCTAACATAAACAGGGATACGATCTAATTATCCATGATTTATTATGTATTGATAGCCCATTTCCACTTGACTACTGTTCAGAAATTGTTGCTTTGAATTGCTTTCGTTAAACTGTATTATATACCAATTACTTTTGGTTTTAACGCTTTTCACTGGACTCTGTTTAAATGTAATAAATTACGACGCAATTGTTGCAAAACAAACGTTCAAGAGTAATTTACAGAGACTTAATATAAATGTGTATTACGCAGGGATCGGCGATTAAACTTGTTTAATTATTAACCTTAATATTTGGAGTGACGTATATTAGAAATCCCGTCGCATTGTCAGGTTTGTTTGTATATCTTGCATGTTTACGGAAAGACATTGAGAGTCGAAAATCTCTTTCTTTTTAACAAGAACTAACTAAACCATCCTAGCGTTTTTATGTCACATGACATTTACTAACATTTCCAACGCAAGAACAAATATCATTTACATAGCCAACCTTGCAATCGACTGCACGGTTGGCGCAGTGGTTTAAGCGGCCGCTTCGTCGCTCGACACTGCGTCGAGTGTTATGGGTTCAATCCACGGGACAACAGTTTGTGTGATTCGTAAATTGTTGTTTGGTGACACAGGCAGTTCTAGTGAATGAGTTGCCTTTTATGTAAGTAAAATAAAATTGTTCTTCTTCTCTTCTCTATTGGGTGTTTTAGGGGTGTGTATCCGTTGATTTAATACATGTCTCTGGCGATACAGGATTTATTTGCTGGAACAGATGTTGTGTTTTTAATAATATGACAATTAAATGGTCTTTTTAACCCACTTTAAAAATGGGTGGGGTTCGATACCAATATTTTTTAAATCACCTTTAGACTAGAACCATTGTATCACTAGAACAAATCTGTACCTACGCAATAAAATATATTTTTTTTAGGAAATAAGTACTGAGATCTGATCTTCTATGAGAGCTAAATCAGTCGTTACAGGAAACAGTAACAAAATTATTGTCGTTTCAAGAAAAGGGATTATTATAAATGATTGGCAAAGTACACAATTTACAGTATTTACATTTTTTCATACCAATTCTGTTTGATATTGCAATTTATGGGTGACACAATAGCGATATGTTTTGGTATGTTGTAGTTCTTTCGTAATATGCACATAACTTTGAAAATCATGAGGTAAATTGATAGTATTCACTGTTACATATATTCTAACCTAAAAGTTCATTGCAGTGCATTGATCTCTCCATTCAGTCGTCTAAGTCCGATGACAGATTGAAATATATATTTTTTTAAATACAACTCCCTCACTAGGACTAAATCATGTGTCGCGGGGGACTTTACAAACATACAACTAACGGACACAATAAACACCCAGACTCTAAACAACAATTTATGGATCACAGAAAGAGTTGTCTCGTTTAGGAATCGAACCCACAACACTCGGCGCAGCGTCAAGTGGCGAGGCGACCGCATAAACCACTACGCCAACCGTGTACTTAATCTATTTGTAACTTCACCACTTTTTTTTAGCTACGACCCATCCCTGACATACGGGCGAGTCAAACAGCCCGCGTTACCAGCGGTGGTGCCTCACTGGGTGCACTATGACAAGCGCTGCCTCAACTTCACGGCTTTCTTCAAACAGCCTGTGTACGACAACCCGGACGAGAAGTTCCGAGTGCGGGTCGTGAACATCGTGTACTTTCTGGAAGATGATACAATAACTGTCATGGAGCCCAAAGTCAGGGTAATTGTAACCTTCATGTATTTATTATATATTGTACTACATCTACACAACACCATCTAGCCCTTAACTAAACACAGCTTGTACTATTTTTTTTTTCTTTTTTCTTACTGATAAGCTAGCGTTTGACCATGGCCTCACTTGATGTTAAGCGATGATATGCTCTTAGATGGAGCACGCTTACCTAGAAGGTACCTTTTCACTCGCGACTTGAAAACACCCAGGTTGTACTCATCAGGAAACATCGACACCTTGGCGGTACGCATAAGAAAGGAAGAAGCAAAGCGCTTCGTGCGTATAAGCGGGATATCCACCATGTAACGATGTAACGGTGACGCTGACTCGTTAGTCTGGTCGTCCGATGGAAGAAAGGGGTGGGAGGAATCAGATTGTGTACTAAGTTTGAATTCTACACATTAGATAGACATACATACAAACATTTATGTAAATACTCACATACATAGAAACACCCAGCCCAAGCCAAAGATCCATATTCACGCACACACACAAACGCATGTTTCGAACACGTGACCACAGCCGCAGCAGTTGTTTATACTCCCGCTACGCCACCAGCTGATCGTAGTAGATGAGGCAGCGGCTTGACAGAGGCAACTCAGTCTTGTATACGAGGGTCAAACTGAAAGTTCTTAGAACTGGCCACTTATAAACAATATAATAAAAAAAATATTCTAAAATTTGAAAATAGAACTCTTTGCCAATATTACTGAGTATATATTTCATTCATTTGTCATTTGTTTTACGATTTGGCGGCAAATTGAAAATTGTCTGTGTCACGTCAACATGAATTTAACACGAGAAAATTTTCGTGCAATGATTTTTTATGACTTTCGATGTCATTTAAGTCAACAAGAAAGTTATGATAGACTACGATTGGCCTTTCACGATGAAGCCCCATCTCGTGCGACTGTTTACAACTGGTTTAATGAGTTTAAACGTGGTCGCACTAATCTCACTGATGATGTACGTGAGGGACGGCCTTCTACGGCGACGACTGAAAATAACATCTGTGTTGTGCGGCGTATGATAGAGACTGACAAAAGAGTGACCTATCAGCAGATTCGGACAAGCTTAGGCATCGGTATGAGTCAAGTGCACAAAATCCTCCACGAACATTTAGCGGTCAGGAAGCTTTGCGCCCGGTGGATACCTCATAATTTGACTAAGGCTCAAAAACTCCATCGTGTGGATTGGTGCCGTAAAATGATTGAAAGATTTAACGGAGGTGACTCAAATGCTGTGTTCGACATACTAACAGGTGACGAAAGCTGGATTTACTGTTATGATCCTGAAACCAAAAGACAATCTGCTCAGTGGGTGTTGCCTTTCGAGGAGTTGCCAACTAAAGTGAAGAGAGATCGAAGTGCGGGAAAAAAAATGGTGGCCTCGTTCTTTGGAAGGATAGGTCATTTCGCAACAATTGTGTTAGAGGATCAAAAAACAGTTTCTGCAGAATGGTACACTACCAATTGTTTGCCACTTGTCTTGGAAAAAGTTCGAGAGAAACGACCTCGCAGTAGGATCCTCCTTCACCACGACAACGCCTCGTCGCACACCGCCAAGCGAACGATCGACTATTTGGCGACATCAAACGTTGAATTACTGGGTCACCCGCCGTATAGCCCCGACCTCGCGCCTTGTGATTTTTATTTATTTCCAAAAATTAAAGAAAAACTTAAAGGAAAGCGGTTTATGAATGCTGAAGAAGCGGTGGCTGCGTATCGCGATGCCATTGAAGAGACCCCTAAGGACGAGTGGGCAAAGTGCTTTTCCCAGTGGTTCCATCGCATGCAGCGGTGTATTGACGTCAATGGACAATATTTTGAAAAGATATAATAAAACTAATAACTGGCTAATGTAATCAGTTTTTGATTTTCTAAGAACTTTCAGTTTGACCCTCGTATGTTGGTGATAAGGTATTTTCGAAACAGTATAGGTATGTCGATATTGGCTAAGGAACAAGCAGCTCTTAGACACTTTCATCGTAGGACTACCGATGTGTACCTACAGACCTACTAGTCCTTAATCATTTATCTTTTTGATACAGTAAGGCTTGAAATATTTAAGGCACACAAATCTGCATTTTTATGAACGATACATGTTATTGAAATAGATTACAGTTGGGCTGCCAGGAAAATTTGGCCGCAAGTAATAACGTGTTTTCTGTTTTTCATGCTTCGTTGTAAACTAATAAAAAAATAGTTTAAAAACTATAACCCGACTATGTCAAAAAGGGGGTCTAAAAAGAACGAAACAAGAAAATAGCTCATTCAGGTATAAGTTCAGAAAAGTATAAGTACAGAAATGCTCAAGCTAGAGCCGTGGTCGCACCTATTGTATACTTACATCCTATCCCTTTTCTCATCCTCAAGCGGCGGCAAGAGTGTTGCCCAAATTCAGTCTTGGTCTTGCAGTCTTGGTCTTGTTCTTGCGTTTTTGCAAGACCAAGACCAAGAACAAGACCGCGTATTTTTAGCAAGACCAAGACCAAGACTGATCGTGCAAGACTTGAGCAAGAACAAGACTAAGCCTGCAAGACTCTTGCGTCTTGCAGCTAGGACTTAGCGCTATTTCACGGAGTAGTTAGGTGTAACAGTTCGGTGTATAGGTACGCTTAGGAATTCTATGAGACGCAAAAAACTGTATCAAAGAATATGAAAAACTGGACCTATGCGCATTACGACTAATAGGTACCATAAACATACCTACATAGCGAATAAAAAAATATCCATTAAAATCAAACTGAGTGCATGCATAGTTATGTTTTAACCATCGGCACTTTGATAATGCGGCATCAAAGGTTTTGTACTTACTTCTCAAAGAAATTTGCCGCTTTTCGGAAGTACATGGTTATGATACACGCGCCGGCGGCTTCTTTTGAAATCATATAACAATCGTTGCCGCCGCGCCGAAATCACAACATTTGACACTATTTGATTGCCGCCACAGGGCGTAGGTAGACTCATGCAAAATAATTTCGAATTTTAAGAGTACCTACAGGTGTTCCAAAGAATAAATAAGTTTCAGAGTGCTTAGAATGAAAATGAATACATTATACTGATCACGCAAGCAGTATTATGATTAGGATAAAATGGTAAGGATAGGTAGTAGATGTCATAATAATTTATTCTAGTAAGTATACAGGGTGTCCGAGTTAGGCCCAACAATATTTAAAGGTGTTTATCTATATCAAGTTTGGAATCGTATGCGTAAATGTTAATAATGAAAGCGAAACTTGCTGCAGATGCTCCTAGTAGCCTGCAGCAGTCAAGCTGGCAGGCAAGAAGATAGAGCCGATTAAGCAGTCTCCGATTATGCCCGCCCAGACATTAATCCGCCACTGATGCTGAAAACTGCTTTCGGTAGACGCGTGCGGATTGACGTGTGCCCATACGTGGTCATTGTGCAGGTTGGCAAGTCCACTTCGTGTAAATGTTGCTTCGTCAGTCCATAACACTTTTTCCACGAACGAAGAATCCACAGCAATTTGTTCAATTAACCACTCACAAAAATCAACTCTAGCACTGTAGTCTGCCCGAAGTAGTTCCTGTGTTCTGCGGAAATGATAAGGGTGCTGGCCGTCTTCATGAAGAGTCCTCCACACTACCCTGTGATCGACGCGAAGCCGCGCACCCGCTCGACGAGTGCTAGTACGCGGATCGTCGGCAAAATGCTCCAGGATCTGAGTTTCCACATTACCGCTGATGGTTCGGCCGGCCCTGTTAGTTGGTGCATCATGAAAACTTCCGGTGCTGTGCAGACGTAAACAAAGTCCGCGGAAGCTTGAATATGAAGGGAGACGCCTTTGTGACGCTAGCGGCCTGCCGTCGACGAATCGTTGACGGTACAGCTCGCGACCCCCGCTCCAGGACCCGTTCCCAGCTCCGACGCAAAGTATCATATCGTAATACTCTGCGTTTGAATAAGACATCGTCTGTATGATAAAAAAATAAAATAAAACAAACGTGAAAAAATACGACCTCAAACCTCTAATGACGAAAGCCGAGTGAAGATTTTTAAAATAAAAGCGGCATTTTCAAAGCGGCTCTGTTTAGGGTTCCGTTTTTATTGTTTAATATTCGAAGATAAGCGTTACACTTGACCGTCAACTCGCCTGATGTCAAGCGGATGTTGCTGTCTACGATGGAGCACGCTTTAATGTAATTCTTTAATGCAATACTGTAATGTAATAGTCATTTGTTTTATTCGAAGATAAACTTTGCTCTTGACCGTCAACTCGCCTGATGCCAAGCGGCTGTTGCTATGATGGAGCACGCTTTAATGTAATTCTTTAATGCAATGCTGTAAGTAATACTCATTTTTGCACTTGACCGTTAACTCGCCTGATGTCAAGCGGCTTTTGATGAGCTCCAACCTCGGCCACACCGTCGCTTAATACGTTAGGCAAATTGGTGGTCAATCGGATCTATCTTGCGTAAAAAAACACAATTTTCAAAAATAATTATGACGGAACCCGCAGGGCGATAAATAAGTGTATTTTGTGGGTGTGATTTTCTAAGCGAATTGATTTAGGGTTACGTTTTTTATTTTTAAAATAATTTCAACATTTTTACTCAAATTTTTATTCGAAGATACTTTGCACTTGACCGTCAACTCGTCTGATGTCAAGCGACTGTTGCGGTTTACGATGGAGCACGCTTTAATAGATTCCATTAAAAAGTTTCAATTTCAGTTTAGTCATTTGGTTTATTCGAAGATAAGCTTTGCACACTCTGAGTTTCCGGCAGTCTAGTCGGGAGACCGCATGACTTGCGATCTGCAGGTCATGCGTTCGAATCCCGCGGCACGCACCTCTGTGTTTTCGAAGTTATTTGCGTATTGTTGATTGCCGCCAACTTTAAGCGGTGAAGGAAAACATCGTGAGGAAACCTACATGTCGGCGAGTTCTCAATGATTTGAAGATGTGTAAAGTCAGCCAACACGCACTTGGCCAGCGTGGTAGACTATGGCCTTATCCTTCTCACAATGAGCTTCATTAAAATTTTATCAATTTCAATCTAGCAATTTTTTTTATTTAACCAACCAGACCTGTTTTTTATTATATCAGTATTCATTCAAACTTTGATTTTCAAGGCAAGAGTGAATAGATATCTTCTAGATTGACGAGCTTCATCCTCGGCCACGCTTTCGCTTAACACATCAGGCAAGTTATTGGTCAATCCTACGAGTAACCACCAACTACTTTACTTTTTTTATGCAAGATAGATCTACATCTATCTTGCGTTAAAAAAAAGTAAACACAATTATCAAAAATAATTATGACGGAACCCGCAGGGTGAAAAATAAATGTATTTTGTGGGTGTGGCTTAATTGCCGAAAGGTCTGCGATTGCCCGCTATTGGCAGGCGGCTTTTATTTTAAGCCGGCGGCTAAGCTACGATTGGTGGTCGGCTAGTCTTTTATTTCTCTGTCGGCTTAGTCGGTTTTCTTTGGCGGCATCAGCCGCAGCCGCGGTCGGCTACTCCGTAATCAAAGAATAAATAATCAGATGTGTCAATCATTGTCAACCTTTTGGGTTTATTGAAAGTTATACGAAATTTACCTACCTAATTTACAATACAGGTATTAAATCTTTTTAATTTATGTACTACCTCGATCAGTTAAAATAACAAGATCTATTGTTTTTGAGTTGAGCTGAGCTGACTTTATTCGCCATCTTGTCATTAAACGCGTTTGCCTAGATAAATATACGATTCAATCGCAATGTTCCCATGATCATAAATTTCCCGAAATTGGTCGTATAATTGTCGTAGTAGTTTAGAGAGAAAATGAAATAATAGGGTTCGAAACATTGGACCAATGTCGCTGTTGATGTACATAAATAAAAACCAACTTCAGGGAGTAGTAGTAGGCATACTGAGTAGAAACATATCCTTGATAAATATTGTAGCCACTTTTAAATATACTTGAAAAGTGTAAAAAAATTCTACAAAACTAATAAAATAATATAAAAAGCGTAGGTACTTACCTACTAATAAAATAAAAAGCCTGCGATAAGAGTTTTGTATTGCTTACCAGCCCGAATATCTCTGAGAGAGATGATGAGAGTAAGTATTTACTAGCAGTGCCCGCGACTTCGTCCACGAGGAATAGTAACTTTGCAGGTATAGTGACGTTCAGGATTTATTTATTTATTTTTAAACTTCTGTCATCAAACATACAAACAAACTCTTCAGCTTTATAATATTAGTATAGATTAGTTTAGATGTACGCCAAAACATTCACTTATATGTATAGTGATTGGCACTAATTCTTTACATATATTTTATTCACGCGTCGCGTCTGTACAAGTAGGTAATAATCTCTGTTTGTACGCCGCACGCGGCATCGTTTGATTTGCGGCCGCATCCTTTTAATAGAGCCGGCACGTGGCGAGGCGGCCCGGTAGAAAGCAAGGAAACGTAGGTACTATAAATAAAGGAATTATTTTAATTCCAGTCATTTCCAATTGAGCTGTGCTTCGAGTCTAACTTAATAATTGTTTTTACTAATTCTTGTTGTTTTCTAAAAACGTATCACGTGTACAATTTAATATGAGTGACGAAGATTCAAATTATTCTAGTCCGAGTAACGAGAGTTTGAGTCACAGATCTAAAAGACCCAAAAGCAAATTTGAGGAGTTTTTCGAAATAATTCATGCATCCCAAACTGCCTTGTGTAAATTGTGCCAACATAAAAAGATTGAAATAAAAATGAAAAACAGAAACACTTCAGGCTTAAGGAAACATCTAATATCTTTCCACAAAAAGGAATCACAAATATTTCTTCCTGTTAAACCAAAATTAAGTGGAGAAGGAGATATCACAAGCTTTTTAGTAGCCGCTGGAAGAAGTGGACAGGTAAGAATATTTTTTTAACAACGGTCGAAGTTGTCGCTACGGGAATTTTAACTCCGCGTAGCTATTCATGCGATACTTTCAAAAACGCCATTAACTTACGTAAGTATTTTTGAGTTAGTGGTGTTTTCATCTAGGGGTGCGACATATTAAGTATGTAATTATCGTCTTAAATATTTTTTATAAACACCCATATTTTCATTTGTTTTCATAATCGGCCAGTAACAACTAAGTACTTTATTTTGGTAAATTACAGTACAGTGCAACCTTAATATAACAAATGTCAATTTAACGATTTTCTCGATTTAACAACAACAAACCTCCTCCTCCTAAACGCTCAAACCTAGTATGTTTTAAATAATAACAGAAGATTTATTGTTTTATTTCAGTCGGAAAACAGCAGTGACAACATCACGACAGCTACAGTTGATTGGGTGGTGAAAAAATATCTTCCCTTCTCATTTTTCGATGACGAAGCTACACAAGTATATTTTCGACGTAATTGCCCTAATATGGTGTTTCCTAAAAGGTCTACACTTAGAAGGAAAGTCAAAGAGAGATTTGAAGAGCTCCAATTGAATCTCAAGGAACAACTTCAACAATTATCATCTAAAATGTCGTTTACCATTGATGGGTGGACGTCAATTGCTGGTAGGAGTTACTACGGGGTTACTATGCATTATATAGACAACGAATGGAAGTATCCATCTGTAGTTCTTGATTTTATACCATCACGCGGTCGACATACTGGGGAAGATATTGCAACGATTTTCCATGAATGTTTATTGGAATATGACATAATTGATAAAATACAAGGTATCACGGTCGACAACGCAACGGCAAATACCAAATTTATGTATGAACTGGGCAAACAGCTGCCGCCACACTTTGATTCAGACAATCAACATTTCCGGTGCTTTGCTCACATTTTAAACCTTGGTGTACAAGATTTATTAAAGACCTTAGCATTACACTGTGAGTCTGACACTAACGCGCAAGATCAGCAGTATGAAGACTATGCAGACGAAACTGAGCATGAGGAAGATAAAGAATATGCACCAAATATTGCTGATTCGCGTACATCTGTAACAAAGTTACGCAGTATTTCCAGTAAAATAAAAAGAAGTGAGATAGTGAAGAAGAAGTTTCAGTCTGCTTGTGAAGCAGCTGGCGTGCCATCAAATCTAAATGCCATTCTTGACTGTCTAACGAGATGGAATTCCACACATGATATGATTGGATTTGGTTTAAAAGTGAGAGCGGGCATTAACATATTGTGCAGTTCTGGCACCGAATTGAATGATTTTCAAATCACAGCTAGTGAATGGCAGGTACTCGAAAAATTACATAAATTCCTAATAAACTTTAAACTTTTAAGTACAAAACTTGGTGGAGACAAATATGTTACTTTACCGCTAGTCAATGTATCATTCAATCTCTTGCTAGATAAAATTGAATCCATGGTAAAACAGTTAGATGAGAAACCTAATCGATCTGAAGTGGATGAAAGGCTCATTCTAGCTTTCCAAGCAGCTCGAGACAAAATGCTTAAACATTATAAGAAGAGCAACTGGATTTATTGTACTTCTTTAATTTTAGACCCAAGGCATAAGGCTCAGATTTTTGACCTGACAATGTGGGGGAAGCAACTTAAAACAGAAAGTCTGCGCAAGTTCAATGAACTTTATGAAGAATATAAAAGTCTACACTCACTGAACAAATCTCTGGAATTACCAAAAAAAGAAAATAAAGTATGTGATGAAGATGAAGACGTAATAGACTTTGATAAACTCTATGAATGTCCCTCGACGTCATCTGGATCTTGTCTTCAAGGCTTAGTGATAGACGAGTTGGAGGAGTACCTGAGAAAACCAAGAACTGCCAGCTCGGAAGACATTTTAGATTGGTGGAGGACGCATGAGACAGAGTATCCGACTTTATCGAAGATGGCCCGTGATTTTCTCTCAATACCTGCAACTTCAGTACCTGCTGAGAGATTATTTTCTAAAGCATCATTAGTAATTAGAAAACATAGAAATAGGTTAAGTGATGAGTCAGCCAGATGGTTACTTTGTATTAATTCTTGGTCAAAAGAATTGATATAAAGTAACATAACCTAATGATAAAGCTGTTGTGTACTGTTATGTTTGATTTGTGTTGTATTTTATTTTTTATTGAAATAAATGATAAATCGTAAAACTCTTTTATTAAATTTCATATAAGTTGAGGGTTCAATCTCTTTCTAGACAGATATTGTTCTTTAAAATACAGTCAAGTTATTGTAATTAATTTGTTTTTTTTTACATGTTTTAGCAAATGTAAGCTTATAAATCATAAATGTTTATTAAGAAACAGTTACTTCCATGGAAAACGACATATAGGTCAGTTGATTTTTCGAATTTCTTATCAAATCTTCAGTTATTTATTAATCTGCTTGATCTTTACTATGGCTGTGTTAATTCAAGCTCACAATGTTCCAATTCTAATACGTTTTCTAAGATTTAAAAACTTTAATAAATAGTAATAGACTGATAGGTAATTGCAAGACTTGCAAGACTCTTGCTGCAAGACCAAGACCAAGACCAAGACTGGGAGCGCAATACCAAGACCAAGACCAAGACCAGGTGTATTGGCGCAAGACCAAGACCAAGACTGGCTAAGTCTCGTCTTGTTCTTGCATTTGGGCAACACTAGCGGCAACGCACTTGTGACTCCTGTGGTGTCGCTTGTGTCCATGGGCGGCGGTAGTTGCTTACCATCAGGCGATCCGTCTGCTCGTTTGCCGCCTATTACTATAAAAAAGTCAGTGTTCCTGGCACCCACATTAGGTATACAATAGGTGCGACCACGGCTCTAGCTTGAGCTAGACATATCTTTTGATACCAAACACGTAATGATTTATCTCAGTTTTTTTTAGGTTGGAATCTGAGTTATTAATGCCTTAATAGAAAATTTGGATAAAATTTGCATAGCTTATGTCACCCGGGCTTTAATACATACATCCATACATAGACTGCCAAAAACATAATCCTTCCTTTTGGCTTCGCCGTAGTCGGGTAAAAGCAGTCTAATTCTTTCGCAATTTCCGCCCATCCATCTGCGGTTGCATTCGAAGACTGTAATAAAGAGCTAAAATGCATTGTACATTTCATCCACGCTTACGATTAACTGTAGTAAAGTTCGAAAAAGATGCTGTTATGGTAATCTCATATATAATTATGAAAATGCAAACACCTGTTACAAAATAATATAAGTATTTTTTGTGTAGGTATTAAAACTTTAACTATCTACCTCCTATCAAGTCTTTTAAAATAACTGGCACTTTCTTTAACACATTTTCAATTGAGATTCAATGGTCTTACCCAACCGACTAACCAAACCATGGTATATTTTTGGATTGCCGAAAATTAAAACGCATCAAGGTATACAAGGACTGAGCCAAGGTTTTACAAGTAAATCGACTTACTTAAACTAATTTTTATAGCAACCAAAGCTCAACCACGAATTCCTTTACCGCGCACGGACTGTCACGTATCTCACCGATTTTGTTCATGTTTTGTCACAATTTCAGTCTAGTCAGCATAATAAAAGCAAGATTATACTTTATCCCGCGGTAAATCTGATCCGAACCAGTGATATACGGTGAGATTTATTTTTATAGAAATTATCACATTTTCTCAGTGGCAACATTTAAGAGATATTCTCGAGCAGATTCAATATGTAGATTCGATTTAAAGCCGCATTCTGCATATTCAGATATGTACCTACCTACGTACGCGGTAACTTACCTAGCCAATAAGGTAACTATCACACTAGCGGCTTTGCAATGTCTTGATATGATGACTTTTTTAGCTATTTCACCATATTCTCAATCACTGACTATGAAAAAATTTACTGAAGCTATCACAATATTACGGTACACCTCTTTTTGGCGAAAGGCAAGGAGTTGCCGCCACTCTAGAATTAAAATTGTACCTATGGTATTATAGGTCAGGACCCATCATGGATATCAACCGTCCTTATGAATGAATGTTGATCAGCTCCCTGTGAGTTTGTTTGTGGCAAAACGAGGTACTGCGTGCGTGCCGATGAATTCCTTAAAAATCCACTTATGACAAAAATCATCTCGTTTCAAGGAAATAAATTCACGTGTAAGTTGTACATTCATAGGAATCTAAAACATATGCAATTAAAAATAGCTCTATCTTTTTGTGAACGCAGATGTAGCATTTGATTGCCACGGAACGTGTACCACAACCCTAATGCAACTCAACTGTCTCTGCTTATATTTGCCGTAACGACAGTTACACGTATTGATTTTCTTATTTGCCATTCTATATGGCCAGAGCTGGCGCCACATGTTTTGTAAAACAATATTATATTCAGCATGCCTAGCCTCTGTCGACACCAACCCTACTAAAGTATGTCGCTACCTTGATATTGCGAACCTCGTAAATGAACCTTTTTTCAGTGGTAACATTTTATTTGATCAAGTTACGTGTGTGCCTGCAACAGAATGACACAAACTTTTGTTTGTCCAGAGATATAAACCACGTCGAGGTCTGTTTGAGAGCTTTACTACTCTCATTATTCATGCAAAATATACTACTATAGTAACATCTGGAAACAAAACAATACCCTTCAAAGCGGATTATGTTTGATTCAAATACAATAGCCATCCCATCAGTCAGGCTCATTTCCGTATTTGCGTAAAAGGGCCGCGGCAAATTGTAGGTAGCGGCGTATTGTATTACTGCGTGTGGAAATTTAGTTTGTACTGGAAACTCGTTTATAATGTGTGATAAATAGAAATTAATCCTTTCTTTATGAAATGGATTTGTGTAGGGGTAGAATGAATTCAAATTCAAATTCAAAATCCTTTATTCATTTGGGTCACAATGTGACGCTTATGAACGTCAAAATAATAAATTTATAAAATAATTACTTATACTCAAATTTAAAACATTATTACTGTATGCTTCTACATTTACATTTACTGCCGCGTTCGCAAAGCAATAGGTAGAACCATGAGAAAGAACGGGCAATAAAACTCACGGTCACTCTTTTTCATCGCCAGGTTTTGCATAATACACAATTTAAATTTTGTAAGGTGCTGCAACTGTTACACCTTCTATATGATATATATATGAGTCTGAGAAATATAGCACTTTGCTGATAATGATAGGCTATGACCGGACGCGCAAACTTTTATGAATGTGGGCGAGGTATAATTACTTATATAGGCAATATCCTTATTTTGTATTAGAAGTCAAAGTTTCGGCGCATTTCGGTATTCATTGTACTAAAAATCGGGTCTCATATTGCCTGGATCTAGCATTTGTACCGGGAAGGTTGTAAATCGGTAAACCAAAGTAGCCACTGACAATTACAGGACTTTAATACAACTAAATATTGATAGAAATATAAATTACACAGAACGTCCAAAGGTACATAGTAAAGTAATATATTTTATGCAAATCAGCTTATTCATTCATTTTAAAACCCAGAACCATTACCGAAAAGCCCCTTGTAACCACGTCCATTAACAGACAAAAATAACTAACTAGATTTCAGTAAAAGACAAGAAAACATACATTCGTCATAAAACCGTCTGCAAGTGAACCGTCTGCATAGATTTTATTTCATGACATTTACGTATGTATGGAATGGGATTGTGTAGCAATTGTAAGCGAATCTGAAACGGAGCTAGCAAATGAGCACGCATTTGTCTCGCCATGAATGGCACGCCAGGCGGTTGCACGCCGCTTTGTTTGCACCGTACGCCCGTAAATGGCCGGCCGCTATTCTTCGCGTAAAAATGATTATCCCCGCAGACATGCAGTGATATATGAATACGTTAGCTATGACATCTGTGATTTTCACGAAATAATTCAGTACCTTCTTGTGAAGTCCAACGGCCATAAGCGCCTAAATTTGATCTAGAAATCAAAATATTAATTATTATTTCTTGCTCTTCGTCACCGAAAAATGTCTGACAAGAAACCAAAAGCTGAATACACCTTCTGGTTTTTTGCCAGGAAGCAAACTTTCTAGTTTTTTGGCAGGAAATTAAAACATTATGATAGGGTGAATAGAAAGCATGGCAATGGAGGAAATTGACTCTGCCTACCCCGACGAGAAAGAGGCGTGGTGTATGTATGTATGTAATTCAATTCAAAATAAACGGGGACACGAATGGAGTGAAAACAGAAAAGCGCTACAAGAGATCAAATGAAAAATAATCATTAAAAGCAAAAGTGTTGCTTCATTTGGTCGAGTTATCGAGCTGATAATGCAATTGTTGCCGTATTGCATCAAAAAGAATACTTTCATATATTTCGTATACATTTCCAACTATTTTATAACATTCCCTTTTTCATAAATCAGCCTGTACAGCATTAATTATAAGTAAGAATATTACAGGGCATGTGGCACAATATAGTTTTTCGTTCCTTTCTTACATTTAAAGTGCCAGAACATGTCAATCACTTTGTATAAAATACGGCACATTTTTTTAATGGTATATTCGCATTCGGAAAGCTCGACCGACGAGAACGTAACGCCTGGCAACAAGAATTTTAAACCTCATCTCGTACTATGGTTTCATAATGAAAGTAATTGCATTAAAATGATGAAATTTTATGCATGGTAATGCATGCTGTATCAGTACGACGGCAAAATTTCGTGACCCACGATACATGTATTAAAAGTGCTAAATAGATTTTGGTATAAGCTCTGCAAATATAATTAAAATATTTTGTATTATTATGAAAATTCGGAAATTATATGTGTTGTAACAATTAAAAGAATATGCCTATGCGTGTACATCGTTACACATGTAAAAGAATCAAAATTTTTTCAATAAAGGCGAATTAAATATTAAATAACAAAAAAGGCAAATACATATTCACTGCAACATTACAGGTGTAATGTTACACCTCTGCCTACCCCTTCGGGGATACAGGCGTTGGTCTATAAAAAAAAATCACTGCAGCAGTACTGTTTGATAAGTGGTTATTTCTGAAAAACGATGCATGGTCCAACGAACTTGTTTACGATATTTATTTTCAGAATGAAATGATTAATTATCCGTAACTACCGTAACTATGCAAAATGTAGATATAGTTACGAACCCAAAGTAAATAATTCACTCAATTTAATATGTTCTGCTTAAACAACCACAGACTTCGTACTGAGTATAATTAGGATTTTTTTCACTTTCGACTACCATCCCTTGAGGTAAATGTTAAGTAGGTACCTAAGTCAGTAGCCAGGCATTTGCTCAAAGTAGATACCTCTAGTATCAATAAGACATCAGAGCATTTACCAAGTCCGGCACTCACACTAATTACGTACGTGACGTTCGCTTTTATACAGATAACATAATATACTTATATGGACGCGCAGCCACGTGTTATGTAGCTGTGTAGGTTTTACAAAAATAAGTGTTTAGTATGGGTTGGTACTTCGGTAGGTAATTATGCTGGTGCCAGCTGATGATAAACTAAAACAGCAACCATAATATTATTATATACACCGTGATTCCCGAAAAGTATGCACTCAGCCCATGATATACAAGCTACCTATAATATTTATTTGTTTTTCCGAATTTTTTTTTCGCCTCAATAAAATTTTTCATAGCATAGCAATGTGGCGGTCGATGCATAAGGTCAATGCACTTTATTTATAACCTTAAAAGTAGATTACCCTTTGTTCACGACACATTTTAGTCATAAAATGTGTAAAATTTTAATAAAAAAAAATTGTAAGTATATTTTGTAAAATAAATATCATAGGTAGCTTCTATATAATGGGCTGAGTACATAATTTTCGAGAAAACACTGACTTAAAAACCATGGTGTTTAAAGCTGGTTTCCTTAGCATTAAAGAAGCAACACAAATATTCAATTCATTGCCCATCAAGAAGAACAGCAAAGCAATACGGCCATGGAAAGAAAGGTGAACTGTCAGTGGCATTGTATATTTTCTAGGTATACCCTGGTTCATCTAGGTTGTTAGTTAATATAAAATATGTTTACCAACGTACACATATCTTTCATTAGGTAGTTATTTTACGCCTATATTAAACACTCCTTTCAGCGGCTGTTTTCGACATAGGTAGGTACCTACTAAGTTTCATTTTATAAGAGGACCTATACGTCGCGATGGGTTTTTACTTGAAATTTTGTAATTCGCAGGTGCATTTACATTGTGCCGCATTTTAGTTTCATCAAGTTTTGAACTACAATGCAGCGCTTCTAAAGATGTTTCTTTGTATGACTTCAAAAGCTAAACAAAAATTAAATTTGTTTCCATAAATATTTCGCATGATACAAACATTATGTTTTTCTTTATCAAGCATATGCTACTCTTCTACGTAAGGTAGTAAACGTATCTGTCTTTGTCATCACAGGTTATACAGTAGGTATAAGAAATGAGGATGGGCAATCAATAAATAAATAATGTCTCTTTTTAATTATTCCAGAACTCCGGCATTTGGCAAGGCAGGCTTGTGAAAAGGGACAAAATACCCAAGGACGACCTTGGCAACTACTGGCACTGGAAAGATCTCGACGTTGGCAAGGACATCTGCATATACGGAAAAGTGTTCCACACCGTATCCTGCGATCTCTATACAAAGGTAAGTTTATAGATAAGTCGTATTTATTATAAAACATATCAACAGAAGGAACGACCAGTTGCTGAAAATTGTTTACTTTATTTTTTAAGTCGAAGGACGTTTCATTATAATTTTATATCTTTATTGGTTGAAATTGTCACGAGATGGCGCTGTAATAATTTTACACAAGAAAATGTCATTAACGGGCCGAGCTTAGGGCACAGCTTAAGGCACGGTAATAATATCTAACAGTATTGTAACTCCATAAAAACGCACGAAACTCGAGTTATACCTACGCGCCTCGAGCAGAGTACCCATTAGACTGTGCGGAATGTGCCAAGAGTACCCACAGCCACGATCGTGCTGCAGCTCGCATGCGGCGCGTCTGGTAGGTATATAACTCACGAAGACGGCTGAGTTACAATACTGTTAGATTATATTACCGTGCTTAAGGCCATAACTTTGTAGTAATGTGTACCTACACATGTCATGACCTCGTATAACATAAAGTGCCTGATCGATTTTTATAAGGTGAAAGCATTGAGTGATAAGGCCCACTTATAGGTACCTATAAATATATCTTGAGGTCTTGTAAAGTACCTACATGTACCTACACAAATTATACTTACGTAAGTGCAATATGCCGCACATATGTTTTATTTATGTGTTCTGTGTAGTGTACTTGTTTATGACACGATTAGATAAACTTATAAATAAAGCTCACGCGAATGGCGTCTGGCGCTCTGGCGACTCCGCCTTACCTATTCACAAATGTATTCAGTGTTTGGGAACAAAAGACTCGTGTTTGAATAAATATATAACCATGCTTTTGGATACGAGGATGATAAAATAAAAATATTGCGTAATCAGAATTTGGTAGGTATACTATTATATTCCTTATATTTGTGGAATGGAGAAATTAATTCGGTTTTAAAATACATTTATCTGCTTTGTTAATCTTTTTACTTAATGTAGATCATAACACTCTACATGAAATAATATAAATAAATAACATTATTAAATCAATGTATAGTACCTGATACACCACTCAGTCAGTGAGTATCAGAAAGTAAACAAACATTACGAATTCTAACCTCAAAATTACATGTTTAATCAATGACACCGGCGGCGTCTTCCAAATATAAAATGGTGGGATTATGATACATAATGGTAGCTTACCTTTCAAAACGGTCAATGATCTGTGACGTAACACGTTTTTTTTTCGTCTGGAACACAAGTGATCGATTGATAGTGACTACACGACGAACTGTTTTTAGGTTATGTATCTGTCGTTTGTTTGGAGGTCATGGCTATCTCTATTGGCGCCGCGCGTAAAGAGCGGGAGATTTGAATGCGAATTATGTCAGTGTTTATCAATTAGGTAACTACCGTAGGTAATACAGTTTATTTGGAAGCATGTTTATTTATTATAAGTGTAGTTTGTGTTAGTATATAATTTAATGAAATCGTATGTTTTTGAGCGCGTTTTCCTCATTTTGTATTCCTACATAGTTGTAAATGTTTTAATGAATACGATCAAAATTAGCATTTATAATGAAGTCATTAATGTACTTGACCATATTGTTATAGTGATATAAGTACAGTAGGTACGATTCTAGAGTTTGATTTGCAGTTTTATTGAGAACTTTGTCTAGGTATATAGGAACCCAGATGACTTATTGTACAGAAAAAGTAAGGCCACTTTTTGAGTTTTTATGTGTCTAAATATCAAGTGTTACACTATGGTTACACACTCTTGATTGTTTTTTCAAGACCTAAATACTTCTTCCATTCAAATCTAACTTTCTTTTTGTTGCGCGCGCCGTGGAAACTCCTTATGAGCCATCTCAACTCCGCCACTTGATCGTATAAGTAATATATTAATATACTTTTAGATTTTGTACGGCTCTAAGTCTAAATATTTATTTTTATTAAGATAATACGTAAATCAATATACGGGCGTTACTAAAAATTGTATGTTCAATAACGCCCATGACAGGGTATTCGAAAAGTCTTTGTTTACTTAATTTTATATGATTAGTAGCAGTTAGTTATTAGTTTTCTGTATCCTTTTTTTGTCAATAAAACTATTTTTCTTAACAAATTTTAATATAATAATTCCATTAAATAAAAGGTATATTGATTTGAAATTAAGTGGGCGTTAATTGCCTAGGCTACCTTAGTATGATAGATCGAGTTGGGCGCTGGCGATAGAGATGTGTAAGGCTCTCTCCTAACGGCGTACTCACTAAAACCACCACGGTTTCCACTACGGCCCCACATTGGGGCCGGGTCATGCGAATCGCAGATAGCATACTTTACCGCGAGTCAGCCAGGTATGCGACCCGCCAGCTAGCGAGCCCCGTCAACACAAATCTAAGAGATTAGTCTGTAGTAAAAATTATAGGCTGTTTGCGAACCATCCATCTTTGTACTTCGACCAAAATTTTTCCTTTACTTTATACGCTAGAAACCTGTATTAATTTATTTACTAGAAGTATTTTTCGGCTTCACTCAATAAGTTCCGTTTTCCTTGTTCTGGACGCTAAGGCGCCTTTGGCTAAACTGCTATGCTTATGATAGATGAATGGGTGGGGTGGGTGACAAAGGATGAATGGGTTCACCATTAGGGAAAAGGTTTATAGCCGTTCCCATTCTATCTATTCCCTTAAAACTGCGATAACCCTACCGATGACACAGAGATTTGGTAATTTTTCGTGGCATTATTTGAAGAACAGTAATCTCTTTTGTCATCAATTTCAACCCCAGCTTAGCTACCCTCTAATGCTACTGCTACACCTGCGTTAGCGTTAACGTTAATGGCAATGGCCAATAACGTGTTAGTTAACGCGTTAAAAAATTCGCATTGAAAATTAGTATTTTAACGCGTTAAAATGTTGGCCACATCTACATAGCGCCTAAATTAACGCGCTAATTGACGCGTTAAGACGCAGGTGTAGCAGGAGCATAATAATTAAAATTTCAGATAAGCAGATAAAGCCTACGATGCATACAATAACATAACATCTGACTCAGCTATTGTAAATAATTTTAACCAAGGGAGTGTTCTTTATCGTCTTATCAACCGTATCGATACTGCGCCTCCGAGATTGGGCCCGATGTAAGAAAAACAATTTAAAAATTATTTTTATTTCAGTTTTGGAAGTTTTTCGTAAAATTAATGCTCATTTAGTGATAACATGCTATAAGCACTTAAGCAGCGATAGCCTTGTGGAGATACCAACACACTGCCATGCAGTTGATATTAGGTTCGCATCCGCGGCGCGCACAACTGACTTTTCGAAGTTATTTGCGTATTAAATTGTTTATTTAATAAAACAACGAAAAGTGATAGGCGAATAACTCAATGTTACCAACAAGTTAAATGAAATAGTATATAAACCAATAATGATAATTTAAGAACAGTCAAACTTGAAAACTATTTTAATAAACCTTGCCAAGAAAAAATATACACAGACCAAATCTTTGATTTAGTAAGATGTTTATTTGAATTACATGTAAAAATACATATTCTGTATATCATAAATATAAATTATATCACTATCAGTCTCGAAAAATCACAAAGCTTTAAAAGTAATATTGGATCACTTTCACACCCATGTATGCTGTGATAGCAAAGGGCCCAAAGAAGGCGAGTGCCCGGGCGGGCTGCGGCAGTGGCTTGACGGCATACACGAAGGTGTGAAGCACTCTACCAGCAGTGTACAGTCTGAACAAGGTGGTGGCCCACCACACCGCTGGTCCCGTGGTCACGTACAAAGCGCCAAGCACCCAGAACGTAGGAATGTTCTCCAAGTCATTCAGATGCGCCCGACGCACTCGCTCCACGTCAGGATCATCGAACCTCACTTTTCCCTTCGTCGCTTTTGCATCTTCCTCATTCGCGAACACCTTCTTGACATATCTTTGTTTAGATGTCATTAATGTCACTGTCATCATTTTGAGAGCCAACACAGCTGAGTAGAAAATGTAAGACCGCACCGCTGGATCGGTTAAAGAAATAGATGCCATGTTGATCCAATTTTTGCACAGCACTGTTTATTTACATAACGTTGGTGAAGGAATGCCGTCGAAACAGTTTACAAAATAACTTTAAACAGTACCGTTACGCGCTAACGCTCGTTCTGAATGAATGCGCCGGCGCCGCGCCGCTAACTTGTGTTGCCGTGGGGCAAGGCGTATGACCAGCGAGAACACTTTGAATATAATATCTTATCTATAAAATTTATCCAAGGAATTACAATTATTTATAATCGTGGTAGATAGTAGGTACTTACCTAATGATTTACAATTTAAAACACCTTTATGAATATGTATCTTCCTGTATTATAATGACACACGTATTTTAGTTGCTAAATAGATAAGCATTCTACCATCTCATCAAATTACATTAATTTTTCAAGAATGGCCATAGAAGTACCTTATTTACCAAAAAGCAGTAAATTAACAAATAGGCATAATGAAAATAATGATATAATATTTATCTTATCTACTGTAAACAACTGACATAATATTTAGTTGTTTTGATAAATATGTTTGGATATAATTATCAGAATATAGTTGGAGCACTATCAGATAAATTTAATATTAGACATGTATTTTAAAGAATAACTATGACCTAATAGTATATAGTATAGTAAATCATTCAGAGTAGGTCCTTAATTCAAAATCCTTGTGTTTTGGATGGCTACTTGGTACATTATTCCAGCAATCTTCAATTTTGAAAATAGTCACTATTTGCTTGTTATATTGAAGCCGGTAAAGACCCAAGACAGCACAGCTATTAGCAGTTTAAGGCTTTAGTTCTATATTATTTTCTTCAGTCATAACTTCAGATAGATGCTGATAAGTTTTTAAATAAAGCTAAACTACGTTTGCCACAGGACACATGTTTCCCCAGAGATCTAGCTAGAAAGCGATACCAGCTTATAGGTAAAGGATACGTGGGTAGGTTTTGGTACAGTAAAGCTCTCGATGGCTCACGAGGTGTTAAGTCTAATAGTTGCAAGATAGCACCTCTTGTTCGATTCTAGTTAGTACCATTCTAGTGAGTACAATTTTTCATATTTTGCTTAATAATGCTGATCCCAAAAGTATTAATACTATTTTTGAATAAGTAAATTGTTGAATATCAAAATGTTTCTTTAATTATGCAGATATCATTAAAATTATCTATTTGGGTCCAATGCAGAAGAAGTTCATCACCGTCACCATGTCAATCTAGAGACTGCTACTGCCTTACATTATTATCCCTCAAGGCTTGCTTCACAGATATATGTATTGATCTAAAGCCATATGTCATTACATTTATCTAAATGGAAAGAAAGAGGAACCCACCACACACCCTTGAAGGGACCACCCCAACTATTGGAATAGAAAAGGTTAACAAAAACGAACTCCTCTCATGAAAAAATATTAAGGGAAATATAGGGATGGGATGCTGGTATGACTTGCAGCGCGATGGCGTAACTAGGCTTTGGTCTAATCGAGTAGAGTTATCTGTGGTTCTAGACAATATCATGACATTCATGACACAAAAAAAAAACAAATTAATAAATTCTTTATAGTAATTTATTTAGATTAAACGATTACGCAGCACATTTTAAAAACATGAAAAAGTCTCACCACATTCGCTCCCCTTAGATTTAAAATTACATGGCACTAAGATACCTAATGTAGAAGCACGTGTTCTATACCTAAGTCATCTATAGAGTAGAAAAGGGTATAAACATAGGTAATGATAATTTTGGGTGTTATGGTTCTAATGTAAAACTAAAAAAGAGACTGGGCGTAACAATCAGTATTACGTAGGTTAACATCTAAATCATCTATAGTAAGTAATACAAATTAATTGCACGCTTTTCCATTGCTCCAATTAATAATCAAACTGTGCTCGCCAGTCATAATAAAGCCCAATAACAACCATACTATTTGCTGGATACCTGCCCGCCAGCCACGGCAAATTAAACATCCCGTTAGTTCAGTCGAGGGCTGTATTATCACTTATCCGCGATGTACAAGCCAACTTCTAACTACATTAGCAGCATTTGGGACCATAACTTGCCCTTTTCATATTTCCTTGTTTGTTACCGGTTTCACCTGCCACAAATATACTTACATACTTGTAGCTAATAATAATATATCAGCTCCGTTTATAATCTGTCCTACTACTAGGAACAGGCCCCTCCTCTCATAGTCCACCACGCTGGCCGCATACAGGTATCACACCTGTTTCAGTAACTTTCAGACAAGTAGAGTTCCTCAAGAATGCATTCCCACACCGCTTAGCAACCGATCTATTTTAACCTCACATGGTCAAACTAAGTACTTAAGAACCTCGGCAAGATTGTTGGTCTTCTACTAGGCTATCACTATGACATCTAAATTCGACCACGAATTAAAACAACTCACACAAGCATTAAATCCTGTTTATTTAGTGCTTAACCAATCCAAACCTAGATTAGAGTAAGTATAAAAATTTATATTTAAATTAGCATAAATAAGTTCCAGTTTGTATTTGATTGAATAAGTTATAATTTGTATTCATACATTGCTATTTTTTCAGCGTTAATGGTGCCATCAACCACTGCATGACCCATCCCTTAGTAAAAGCCTCCTTTTGAACGCCGCAGTGAGCGCGTTTGTTAACTTATTGGCTTGACTGGAAAAAAAGCCAGAAACAAATGTTTGGGCTAGACCATCTAAATTATTCTTTACTTACTCTAATTTGTGCAAAAAAATTAGTTATTCTGTGCCTTAACTCTGGTGAAGGTAGCCAAGATAGGTCTTATCGAGAGGAAGAGGATCTTAGATACTAAGAAGTGATTTGTCGTCATTGCCAGTATAAAATAAGCAGGCGATCAAATTTAGAAACTTTACTTTAATAATTACTCTTGACCTTGTAGCTGCATCTGGTTCTGCTTTTGGTACGTTATGTTTTATTGCCGAAATATTACCACATTACTGTTTTCGTAATTTTATAGTAGGTAATAAGCTCATATTAAAGGTAAACCCGACATTCTGATCCTGAACTTTAGTTTTATAAATGCAACATCATCCTCCTAGGGTTATCGCAGTTCAACCCTAGGTCCACTTACTAAGTAGTCTTATAAATGCATATTGCCATAAATACATACATTCCTTACATTGCTTAGGCGCGTGTAAAATCACTGTTTTAACGGACATTTGTCTCATGTTCAAATTTTTTTTATAGACTCTCGCCTGTATCCCCGGAGGGGCAGCAAGAGGTCCAATACTGCACTCACATTTCGCCATGAATTTTTAGGTCCCACGTAATAGGGGGCGAGCCTATTGCCGTTACCAAGCACATCACCAGACTCCGTTGCTACGACGCTGACGCTGCTACTGAGAATTCGGAAAAACCCAGTAACACTTTTTCCCGACCCGGGAATCAATCCCGGGACATCCAATCAGCAGTCGCATACGCTATCCACTGGACCACGGAGGCAGTCACAATTTATTGTCATTGATTTTCTAGAAAATCATTCATTCTTAGGTTGACATACTACATTTTGGACAAATTCTGAACAACAAGTCATAACTATAATTTAAAGCAATGAGCCCAGCTAGTTATATGTATATTATTTCTACCTTTACCAGGTATAATAATAAAAATCATACATTGTTGCTAAAATCACTCTTGCATAATAAAGTTACTACTTACTGCCGTGTCAAACCTGTATCCACAGTAATTATGATCGCGGCTGCAATAAGCGCCATTATTACCTATAATAATAAATCGTGCTAATTACTTATTACTAGCAGTCACCTGCGGCTTTTCCCGCCCTAAACTATCAACCTCTATTTATAAAAAAAATCCTTCCTTAGTGGGTGCTTAAGTTAATTAAACTTAAGTTATTCCGTTTTTCTAGCTTCAATAATTTAATCACTGCGATGATATGTCATTAACATGATATGTATTGATTATGAAATTGCAAAGAATATAGTTTGTAATGTTGGCATTGCATGCAATTTTTCATGTGATATTTGAGTAGCAGTAGAACCAATGGTCGAAAGATTACTAAGTAGGTTTTCCGAAGGATTGCCACGTGCAACAAAAACAGTTCGAGAAACCGAAGTCAACTGCCGGATGGACGATAAGGATAACCCACTGACTGTTTTGATAACTACCTAGATATTGAAAACACAACATACATACATACATACATAGGCCGAAGCCCGAACACATACCCCGAAGGGGTAGGCAGAGGCATATCAAACGCCCACTTTTCGCCAGTGTTTTAATCCCACGTAATAAGTGGCGAGCCTATTGCCAAAAAACAAACAAAAATTGAAAACACAATAAGTGATCATTATGCAATAATACATGCTGTTTCTTGATGACTTGCGGTTTAAAATTCTTAAATCATGTCGATAAAGGAAATTAGGCAGAAATAGATATCAGCTAAGTCATCGTTATTGATATGTATCGATAACTTTTCAACGCTAAATTATGGAAGGATATTATTTTTTCCTACAACATGATGACAACGACGGATAAGAAGAAGAATAATTTCTTTTAGTTTTAGTCCTTCCAAAACGAACTCGTTCTAATAAGAATGATGCTATTAATGGTACCTACATTTCTCACACTTTCACAGGTTCCATATGCCGTTTTACGAACTAATTCAGAATACTCTTATTAATAAATAAATAGAATAATCTAGGCTTTTTCCGAATTCTTAGTAGCAGCACGTGTCTGCGGGAATAGGCTCGCCCCCTATTACGTGGGACCTAAAATTCATGGCAAAATGTGGGTATAATATTACGCCTCTGTCTACGTCTTCGGGGATGCAGGCATGAGTCTATAAAAAAAATAGAATAATCTCTAGTGTATAATAGTTCATTTAAGATTATAATTATACTTATCGCAGTTCTGTATTTATTATTGTGGTGGGTGCATAGAGTTCCCACCAAGAACTTAGGGTCCCAAGCCAACCTCTCCTGCAAGTGGTGCACCTGCCGATCAACGGACGAGGCTCTGGCAAACAAAATATCCCGATAAGCGGCAATAGGCTCGCCAACTATTACGTGGGATCAAAACACTAGCGAAAAGTGGGCGTTTAATATGCCTCTGCCTACCCCTTCGGGAAAACAGGCATAAGTCTATGTATGTATGTATTTATTATTAAAGTGGGTACAGGTTTTTCACGGAAGCGTTCCTTCATTAATTACGAGTACTTACGAGTTAGACGATTATAAAGACTGCAAGCAGCAACTCACATCTATACAATACTTATTAATAAAACTAGAGGACGCCAGCAGCTACGCCTGCATTTTTTTAAATTTACCCGTTTTGGCCGATCCCGTGGGAATTTCGGGAAATCCCTTCTTATTGCACCCCTACGGTCCCAAGGAACATACATGCCAAATTTCAGCTTCCTGCGCCCAATAGTTTCGGCTGTAGCGTGTCTGTCAGTCAGTCAGTAACTCTTCATTCATAATTTTACTTCAAATTCCATTTTAACTGATAAAGATGTTCAGTTGACCATCATTCAATCCCTATACATTGTCTAGTAAAGCGAGCACTCCACTGTCCACCGTTCCAATGTAGTGAAGCACATGGCAGTCTGCCAAAGGTTCTTCAGACGTGCACCCCTGAGTTAACCCCTGATTAAAATCGCTCATATCTTTCTTCATAGCAACGATCCTTATACCTACATGAATTGCTGCAGCAGCAGCATAATATCAATGATATGCTGTTTTTTGTGAATATTAACTTATGGGGATGAGTACCTATATGAATGACGCGCGTTTCATCAGCTACGAGAAATCTCAGCTACCAAAACGGTCATAATTTGTGACTGCATAGAAGAATCTGTCTAGGGCAGGTCTCCGAAAGGGGCAAATTATATAACATGATTATTTAATCCTACTTCAAACAGTCAAATTGTGTTCCTCTTTACTCGTGGAAGTATTCTTTCACCATATCGCTACTGGCTGGCACTTAACCCAGTCGCAGAAGAAATAATTGCAGAAAAGCTATTCGAAATTTTAAAAAAGATCTCAAAACTATGGCTTACGTTTATGTGAAGGTTATAGGCATAGTGACCTGCAAGAAGCGTTCATAAATGAAATCGGTTAAAAGTGCAGTTCGGTATTTTGGATATAAAGTGATTTAGGCGCAACCATTATACGGATCCATCAGAGGCGTGACTGGTGGTGATTGATTTATTTATTACCAGCTTTTGCCAATGGCTTCGTCCCGCGTGTTATGATGATAAGAAGTATATGTACCTACTATTTGTAGAAAAGATGCAAAAGGTGTGTGACAAATTTCAAATGAACTTCCATCTCCTTAAAATCGGTTAAAGCCGTGAAAGATACTAATAATATTACTAGTACGGATTGACAATAATTTCTAAAGTCGACGCTAATTTACTTATGTGCACCAAATTCGTAATTCAGACGTAATTCTTTAGGTGTTCTTGTAATAATTACTTAACAAAGGCACGAGTATTTCACACTTATCTATCAAAACTTATTATTTTATACACACAAAATATGCTGATAATGACAAAACAGAATGAACGATTTTAGCTGTGTCATGGTAATAACTAAAATGCGTTGTTAAATTTTTGATTGTTGTGTAGGCTATATAATATATATGGGAATTAAAAAGTTGGGTAAGTTTAGAGATTTGCCATGTTACGGATGATAGAATATGAACCCCAATACCGCAACAGTGCACTAGTTTCGAGCGATGGCTACACCGATGTGTTAACTGCGAACAGGGGCCAATCCATTACTGTTTTGAAGCGGCAGCTTGTTTTGGTTGGAGAAGGGGAGCTTTAACCTGGAAAAGAACGAATTTATCCAGGGAAACCTTCGATACCTAATTTGTTTGTCCTTGGCAAGAAACTGCTGCTTTTGCAGGGGGCTTGCGCCTCTAGCGAGAGACTACCCCCTGTGGGATCTCCACCTTGTCGTGGTGGGGGGGCTCAGTAACCGTGGTTAGGTCACCCACGGTGAAGCTAAGCGAGATCCCGGGAGTGGACGCTCCGCGTGGGCTTGGCGGAGGCCTGCTGACAGTTCTTCTGTCCCTCGCAGTCGGGCGCGGTCGCGGGAGGAGAGGCGTGTCAGTGTGGCGTTGCCGCGTGCCCTATCTCCCGCAACCGAATAGGGTCGCACCATTAGTTGCGTCGCGGTGGGGCCGCAGATGAAGAGGAGATGCGGTGTTGTCAGGTTGCCGTTCTCCCTATCGTCTGCGGCCGTTTTAGTGCCTGCGGACGGCGAGCGCTGGGGCTGCTACCCGTCCGCCAAAAGACAAGGAGGTGGCGGCGTAGTGACCGCGCCGCCTCCCAAGAGAGCCTCTCCCTCATAACGAGACCGGGCCTGCCATCGAATCCCGGGCGGGGTCACGGAGAAGTATGCTATCCGCAAATCGCGTGACCTCGCCACTACACTGGACCCGTTGGGACATCGCGGTGGTTTTAGTGGGTATGCCCCGCCTTTAGGGGAGAGCCTCCACACACCTCCTCCGCCAGTCCCAAGCCCGGTCGATCACACTCTGGCCGGGTTGGCGTCGAGTTAAGATGGCCCATAAGGAGAGTTTCCATCGTAATGAAAAAAAAAACGGAAGTGAGACTGGATTCTTGACTATTTTTACATGTCTTTGATATCTTAAAGGAGAAAGATGTGGTAGATTTGGCTAGTAAATCGCATGTCATAAGGTTATTCGAAAACATTACTGGAACTTTTTGAAGTGACATACATACATATATACTCACGCTTTTTCCCGTCGGGGTAGGCAGAGGCAACAGAACGCCAGTTGCTCCTATCCTTACAAACCTCATGCGCTTCCTCTACACTCATAACTCTTTTCATACATGCTCGCCGGTTTCGGGTACTTCGGACATTTTCGTTTCTTAGGATGTCTCCAGTTTGGTCGACGAATGTCCGCCGAGGTCTGCCGCGACCGATTTGCCCACACACATTTGCCTTATATATCTGATTCGTCATTCTTTCTTCACTCATTTGCTCCACGTGTCCAAACCACCTAAGCATTCCTTTCTCAATCCTTGTCCTTCTTTCAGTCCACTGCTTCAAATTCAAATTCAAATTCAAAAATAATTTATTTCTTGGGCCCCAAAGGGCGCTTAAAAACGTCAAAGCTTACATTACATTAAATGCAATTAAAAAAATTACATAATATTGCAGACATAATTACATTAATTAATATGGGTACATTGCTTAGGGTCACACAAACTAAATACAAGCACAAAGGGCACATAGAAACATTAAAAAACAAACAAAAAAAAATAAACGAAACATACATTAGAAGCTCTAGAATAAATTAGAAGCACTACACAACATCAAAAGCACAAAACTACATGACATTACACACACAAAAGTACAATACAGCACAAAAGTACATAGGTACATTAAAAGCACAATATTACATAGAAAGCACATATATGTCAGATAGAGCCACTATAAATTTCAAAGACAATTACTCCCATGATTCCTTATCTATTAGATAGTCGTTAATCGTATAGTGGGCCCTCTTAATAAGATGATTCTTAACACTAGTCTTAAACTTGTTTAATGGTAAATCGATTATGTTAGTAGGAATTTTATTAAATAATCTCACACCGAGCCCTGCAAATGAGTTATGCACTCTATGTAGACGATGGTATTTACCCTCTAATTTGTGTTTGTTCCTAGTATATATTGTATGTCTATCACTGATTCTGGCATATTTATGTATGTTTCGCTTTACATACATAATATTGGCAAGTATGTACTCTGATGCAACTGTTAATATCCTAATGTCCTTGAACCTTTCTCTAAGGGAGTCACGTACACCTAACTGATAGATTGCACGTACCGCTCTTTTTTGAATTCTGAATATGATGTATGCCCTGCCCCACAACAATACGCCATAGGACATAACGCTATGGAAGTAGCTGAAATATACCAGCCTAGCTGTATCCACATCTCCATGCTCTTTCGTATTGTTGCATTCGGAATACTATCAATCAGTCTTACCCCACACATACTACGCAGTGATCGCATCTCAACTGCGTTAATTCTCTGCCATACCCCGCTCTCACTTCCATACATCAACGTGGGGACAAGCACTCCATTGTGAACCGCCAATCGCACCTCTTTTGGCACCGTCTGACCGTTCATAAACGCCCACAGTGCTCCATTTACACGATTTCCCGCAGTCACTCTCCTTTCAATGTCTCCCTCACATCTTTCGTCCCTTGTAAATACGCTACCTAAATATACAAATTCCTTTACTTGCTCTACAATTTCACCTCCAATCGTAATATTACACTCAGTCACACTTTCATCTTTTTCAAACACCATCACTTTCGCCTTTCGTGCATTAACTTTCATATCTTTCGCTTTAAAGCTCTTGTTCATGCAGTCCATCATTTCTTGCAACTCATTCGCCGATGATGCAAGAGATCATCGGTATATAAGAGGCACTTTACACGTACTCCTACCATTTCGATCCTGCATTCAGTTTCTCTCATATCATTCATGCAGCTATCCATGAATACGTTGAACAACCAGGGCAAGGCTGCACACCCTTGTCTGACCTGACACCTTAGGAGATGTCAAACCAGTCCGTATAGGCACCATTGATTCGGACACAGGCTCTAGAACCCCTATACAGGGATTTCAGAGCCCTTATTATAAAGTTGTCCACCCCAAACATGGATAACACCTTCCATAATTCCTTTCTATTTACCCTATCATAAGCCTTTTCCAAGTCTATGAACGCGCAATACACCTTCTGGTTTTTTGCCAGACATTTTTCGGTGACGCAGCGCAAGGAAAAGACTTGATCCGTACATCCCATTCCCTTCCGAAATCCCGCTTGCACATCCCATATCTTGTCATTAGTCACATTTACTACTCTGTCAATCAAAATTCTGGTATACAATTTTCCAACAACACTAAGGAGGCTGATCCCGCGATAATTTTGACATTCCTGCTGTGAACCTTTGCCTTTATAAATTGGAACAAGCACTGCCTTCGTCCAGTCATCTGGAACTTGGCCCTGTTTCCAGCTTAGATTAAAAAGGCGATGCAGCGGGTTAACTATGAATCCGTCGCCAGCCTTCAACATCTCAGTCGTCACTTCATAACATCCAGCAGACTTTCCTGACCTAATACCTTTTAACGCTTTCATAATTTCATCCAGTCCAATTTCATCAGTCAGGCTCACAAACATATATATCGTTTCTTCTATTTCACACACATCTTTCTCAAATAAGCTCTCAAAATAATTCTTCCAGCGCTCTAGTATCTTTCTTTCTTCATTCATAACTTCACCTCTTTCATTCTTAATCACTTTCATCGATGTAATCATACTTTTACCTCGTGCTTCTTTCACGAGTTTCCAAAAGAGTTTTATATTCTCTCGGAAACTTGCGCCGAATTATATTATATTTTTATTGGGTTTAACATTTCTTTACGTACCTATTTTTTTAGCGATAGAACTGTAAACTAGGTGAGAATTTGTGGAAGCACGCAGGCAATATCATTATCTAAATAATAAACACAAATCAAACCCATTTATTGGATAAATTCTAAGCTAAGCCAAACATGTGTCTAAACTGTAATAAAACAGTACATTTTACGACCATCAAGTTACACCTTATAAATTTAAACATTACGACTGCTATTCAATGTTTTACGTACACAAAAATATATGTATAAAACAAAATTAAATGATATGAAGTAAACGCAAGCATATATATAAACTATAAATACGATTTTTTCTGATATTTACTATTTATGTTAACCTTTTAGTTCTTAGTGGTTTTTGATGAAATGAGATATATTTCACTTTATATTTACAGTAGCCAGTAGTAATAAATAATGGCTGTTGCTATGAAAAATAGATTCTGAAGTTACATTTTATTCTATAGTAGGTATGGCACTATGTCGCATCATTCTGGGGATTGACCCATCAGTTATATGGCGTCATAGGATTTCATTATTTTAACGCAACATACATGTTTCTAAACTGCGTAAACTATTAATTAATCGCAGTAGTTACTTAGTTAGTAACCGACAGCAAAAGATTATGAAAACAGCAAGTTTTCTAGAAAAGGCGCTGAATTTAAATTAAAATACTTGTCATAAGCAGTTAACTCGTTATGCGGTCGAACGTTAAATACATGTAATTAAGAGAATGTTATTGTTCTAAAACAATAACTTATTAAAGGCTTAAACAAAATAATTAGTATCTACTAACTTAAACATTTTAGTCATCTCTCTGTAAGGATTATACGTTAGTACAGTTTATATAATGCAGATGGTGGTTTAATGCGGCCAGATTTTTTGGTTATTATTAAAATATAATTGCGAGTAAAGCTGTCAGAAATTGTCGATAGCTCAGAAGATTGCCACGAAAATAGCTTCAGGCATAAAAATCCGAGACGCACTTATGACTTATCGAAGTTATGAGCGTATTCAATTGTTTAATTACATTTGGACTACAAGAAGAACTCATTGAACCAGTTTGTGCCAAGTTAGTCTTAAGGCTACGATCCGGCCACTTTCCATCGGCAAAGTTTGCATTTCTAATGAAAAAAGCAAATTCACCTAACTACAGCTCGTGCAATGTCATTGAAGATGTGCAGCATTTGCTGATGGAAAGTGTTAAGAACCGAAACGAGAGGGTAGGTAATGTTAATAGGGTTAGTGCAGACAATTTTACCACAACCAAAATCAACTCTAGCAAAAGGATTGTGTCAGCTGATTAACTATATTTAATTTAAGATTAAAGTATTTGTAATATTTTGGTTGTAAGTCCTAATGTTGGTTTTGTATACCTAAGGTATGATAGGGTTGCTGGCGTATCCACATGGATAAAAACCCTAATTCAAAAAAAGATGAAAAAAATTGGGCAAGTGCGTGTCGGACTCGCACACCGGACTCGCACACGAAGGGTTCCGTACCATCATCTATAAAAGAACGCACGCAACGCAAATCACGTTTGTTATATGTTTACTTTTTTTAAGTGTCTACCTGTTTATTAAGATCGAGTAACAAATTGCTTAAAAATTACGTTTGATGTATGGGAGCCCTCCTTTATTACTTACTTTTTTATTTAATTATTTATTTTGAAAGGTAATATTATTTCTAGCTATCACGGCTTATGAGATACAGCCTGGTGACAGACAGACAGCGGAGGCTTAGTAATAGGGTCCTGTTTTTTACCTTCTAGGTACGGAACCCTAAAAAAGAAGTCATTGAAACAGTTGTCACGACTGTCCTGAATATTTTTGACAGTCGTAACGGGGAATATCAATATAGTTGCTATCTTCAAATAATTAGGTTGAAAAGCGAACCTCGGATTCCAAATTAAAACTTCGATTTAGGTTTTTTCTTTCTTTTAAAAGACAACTCCCGCATTAGGACTAAATCCTGTGTCGCGGGGGACTTTACAAATATACAACTAACGGACACAATGAACACCCAGACTCGAAACAACAATTTGTGAATTACACAAAGTGTTGCCTCGTGTGGGGATCGAACCCACAACACTCGGCACAGTGTCAAGCGGCTAGGCGACCGCTTAAACCACTACGCCAACCGTGCAGTCATAGGTACTGCTAGGATGATGATGATGAATTAAATAAATAATTTTATGATTAAGTACTTGAATAATTTGAAATTTGAAACTTATGTCTGTATACTAATTGTAAATGTGTAACTTAAGTATTTGACACAATTATACAATTTGGAAGAAACGGGCAATAGGTACGAATATTTTATCTTACGATCAAAAATGCTTACCTTACAACTTACGTTCAGTTGCAAAGTGATATAAATACATCGATATTGATATCTAACCTGACGTTATGTAAGTCAAGTGTAACCTATTTGATATCGTATTAAACAAATAGAGATAATATTTGATAGATAATACTTGCTTAGATTTGGTTTTTGCAAGTTGTACGTGTTGTGTTACGAGGCAGTAAATGTAAATGTAGATTCATTAGATTCATTAAGTAAATAACTTTAAAATTGACGTTCATAAGCGTCACCTTGTGTCCTAGATGAATAAATTATTTTGACTTTAGTAATTGTTATTACATAAATAAATGAATATTATTATAACGTTTGTGTCATACATACTCTTTAATTTAAATGCAACGGGTATTATATTACATCATTATTGGGAATAAAATTTAATCAAAATAATATATAGATTTCGCACACAGGCGCTGCATTGGGTCGGAACGGCCCTGACCACACTAAACAAACACATATCTACCCCAGGACTTTGGATCTAGATTCTCAGATGAAAAAAAATCACCGAACCGCGCAGTGAGGCGAGCTATAAATAGGCTTATCTATTCTATATCGCTTATTGTAAGAAAGATTATAAACACACTGTCATGCAATGTTTCGTACAATGTGCACTGGAGTTAAACCGCTGCATCATTGTGTGTAATCGAAAATAATTGGCCATTTTATATGACGTGGCTCCCGTAGTCATGCATCCAGTCGGTATATGCAAGTCGTTCTTAGTTTAGTGAGTTTGCCAATGATTTAATACTATATCGCTATGTGTCAAAAAATTGACTGGTGGACCTTTAAATCAAAATTCTCCTTGTTCAAGTGGCGTTTTAGCATAGTAAGATAACATTACCAATTTACTATTGACAAATATAAATGCTATTTTTATAAAAATAAAACTTATAGATATAAATCAGGAATACAGTATACCCCATCCAACTACTTACTGTACAGATTTCTGTAGATCATCACATCATATCAGTCGAAAGACGTCCACTGCTCTCCACATGGACCGATCTTAAGCCACCTGCATCCATGCTCTGCTCGCGACCCCAATAAGGTCGTCAGTCCACCTGGTGGGTGGGCCGGGCCTACCTCTGCCATGACGTCCGGTGCGTGGCCGCCACTCCAGAACCTTTCTGCTCCAACGGCTTAGGCTTTTCTGGTGTATGATTTATGTCACTTAAAATATTGTGGTCGCTCTGATGATATTTTTTTTGGTATTTACCACGTACCTACATGTTTGTCCGTGTGGTGACGGATTAAGAATACGGAATGTCACCACCCCATATCATCCCATGGGTGTCATAAGAGCCGACAGAGGGAGCATATTATGCAGAGAACAGCACTGTAAGAGAAGGAAAACTTGAAACAAACCCTATACCAACCCGTTTGGCCAGCGTGGTATAGTAGGCCAATTCCTTCTTTCAAAGGAGAGGCCTAGTCCAGCAGTGGACTGTTAAGGGCTGATGATGATGACATGTTTTAGGTTGCCAATGTGTATTTAAAATAGCAAATCAATGCTCCACTAGCTTTCTTACTGCTTTACTACTACATTCACCGCATACTACTATTAGATATCTGTACCTATTTGTAGCCTTTCCGAAATCAAAGTTGTCAGGCAATGCGGCTTTCTTACTGCTTTACTACTACATTCACCGCTACTACTATAAGATATCTGAACCTATTTGCAGCCTTTCCGAAATCAAAGTTGTCAGGAAATGCGTATCGGCTATATGTTTACAAAAAAGCTTTTAGCAAAAGCAATATCAAGTAAGCTCGTAGCTTTTAACGCTGATTGTACCCTCCTATAAGTAAGCTATTTTATTAGAGAAGACGACATTACCATTGCTGTCTGCACCGAGTACATTTGGCAAGCGCACCAGTGATCTTAATAACAGTTAGTCCCCAACAATATCAAGTAGCCCTCTCTTGCATACAAATGCACAATGTTACCGAGATTCTCAATTTCCTTCAGAAATAACGTCAAACTCAACCCATCAGATCTGAAATTTACGATGTTTTTATTGTACATAATTATATACACTTTTAAAAATTCATAATGCGGTCTTCTTGCAATAACAGAACAATAATAGGAAACGAATGGCGGCCGTAAACCCGTCGAATGGTTTTCCGAATAAAGCCGAAAGGGAGGTCGGAAGGCTTAGAGAAATGTCTTTATTGCGGCGAGCGGGCCGCTTGGCCTTGGTAATGGCGCTCACTGACGCACTATGAACCGATATCGTGCTCTTAATTTTCCACATATAATTAGAGGACCATCTCTAACTTTAAAAAATAAAATATGATGTTTGTTTCACACGACTCAAGAAAAGCAAAAAGGCCGGTCAAGTGTGAGTGTGACTCGAACATCGAAGGTTTCTTCTTATATTTTATGTTGATATTTCGTTAAACTCAAAATATTCTTATATTTGCTTACCTTGCTATTGATTCACCCGTATTTTTGCAAGTATATGTATGGTTTAATTGAATTATTTTACCTGTATGATATCACCTAGCTGGCAATACTTCCAAGCTTAAATCGGGATACCAAAATGTCTACTGTTTTAACCCGGGTGATATCATTAGTCCAAATACCTACTAAATTTATATAGCACAAAATATAACGAAAAACAAATACGATTTATCAGATATTAATTACTGATTACTAAGTCATTACCATAGGCAATGCAAATTAATTATGCTGGGTAATGCATCAAATTATCAAACTTAATAAAAAAAAACCTATTTCATGCGTCAGTTAACGTAAAGAGTTTAGAAAATATATAGCATTGTCATATTTTTATTTTCGTTTATGGAAAATGTAATTGTGACCCGTCAGTGCCATTGTTCTGGCGTTTAAATTGGATATAGACATCAATAATTATGGTCGATTACTCACAATCTAATGGTTGATTCTGAGATACCGTTTTCGACTAAGGCGCATGATCAGCGGAGCTATGAACTACGCTATGACGAATATATGTATGCATAAAGGGCCTCATTATGTTTCTAATAAAAAACAGCAAAACACCTTGGTGGTCAATGTCAAGATGTCAATGTAAAATCATCATCATCATATAAGCCGATAGAGACGTTCACTGCTGCCCTTAAGTCCCCAAGGCTCTCCACATAGACCAGTTTAGAGGTACCCTCATCCATTCGTCGCCCGCGAAGCTAACCAGATCGTTGTTCAATCTTGCTGGTGATCTACCTCTGTTACGACGTCTGGTGCGTTGCCGCTACTCCAGAACCTTTCCACCACTGCGGCACTGACATTTAATATTGACTATTCGGCGAATTACGTAAGTGAATTTGGATCGCTCCCGGATCTCCTCATTCCTGATATGATCTAGTAGCGAAACTCCGAGCACAGCTCTCTCAGCCTTCTAATGAGGCCCATACTGAGTAGTCTCAGAATCATATGACAACACATGACCAAACACAAATGGCTTTATTTTCAACTTATTTAAAGCGTTCATATGTGTACCATGATCGTGAACGGTGATGACACTGTGCTGCCGTGGAGGCTAATCGCGTATACTTATGTGTCATGCGTTTTAAATTATCATCTCGTTGTAGTTGACTCTATTGCCTCGGCCTCGTTCATCGCTTTGTCGAAAATAGGCCGACAATTTTGGAAAGCAGCTAATTCAATAGCATCATACAGACTTGTCAGTGAGAAGAAATTGGCAAATAAATAAAGGATTTTATTTGGTATTTATTTATTTGTCAATGTGCTTCACACTGGCACGTCTTTATGACGCTATTCAATTAGTCAATTCAACGAGAAAATAACAAATGAAGCGTTGCAGCAAAATTTATTTTAGTTGCCTTAATCGTTTTTACGAAAATGCTGTAAGGAAAAAATATCATGAAAAACACAAGGGACAGACGTGTGACTAATACAAATAAATTTCACATTTAATGAATGCAATTATTCACAATCAGTAATTTCCATTTTGAAGTTATTCATTCGTTTAAAATCGGTAAAGTTTAAATGAATAAATTAAACACATTGATGATAAATTTGATTTTTGGCACAATGACAAGTAGGTACATTTAAAGGCACGTCTTCCACTGACTGTTAGCAAAATATATATCTCGCATAACAAATAAATTGCTTGACGACACCTGTAAAGTGCAACATATTTCAAGTTCTTTCAAAATTTAATTGCTTTCGATAGTATATTAATACTACATAAGTGACCTATCGGTACTTGGTTATCTTGACATTTATATTTAGGAGCAGTTCAAATGAAACTTCGAACACAACTTTTGAATAGAAAATATACAATGCTATAAGAAAAAATACGCTTAATCCCACTATGCTAAGATCATAATAAGACCTTCACGCGTCACGCTCCACACTAACACTTAAAAATGTCTTCATAATCATCATAAGCCTTTTTTATAGTCTGTCCCAATGTTGGGCTTTTTTTCGGAAGGTTTACGCCATGTATAGGTAAAATGTTTGTAAGAATTTACAAAAGTATATAATAATATAAAAAGAAATAACGAACAACATGTAAGTCCTATATTATTACGTATGTCCTTATACATCATCTAGTAGCCATAGTACAAGTTCTGCTTAGTTTGGAACTGTGATGTTGTGTGTATGTGGTATAAATATTATTTTTATAGTCCACCATGCTGATGAAGTGCGGGTTGGCAGGCTTCACATATCTTTTGAGAACATTATGTAGAACTTTCAGACATGTTTTCTAGGGTAGCCCAAATGAAGGTTCAAAGTTGGGTTCTATCTCTATCTTTGTTTGCTTGTTTCGCCGACGGTATCTATGTCATCGAAGTCATCGAATGGCCTTATTGTCCAAGAAATAAGGAATGTGGCATTCTACCGTCAAAATTCAAGAAAGATCTAAGGGATTTAATGCCCTAAGCTTAAAATATTTACTAAATTTCCATTTCATGAACATTATTATGACTGCCAATACTGTTCTAGTTACACTACACACTGATTACATTGTGAAAGTAAATGAGTCTCTGCAAATTAGTACATCATACTCAGATACAAATATACACAGGTATGGACGAAAAATATATTAAGCCTGTGAGTAAATAAATGTACAACCAGGATTTCTTTTGACATAAAACTGTCAAAAGAAATCCTGGTTGTACATACATATGTCTTTGAATTAATTCCACTAATCGAAGATATAACAAATTTTTTTGTGCTTTATTTATAGTGATAAAATATTCAATTTGGAGAAGACGTCCTAAAATTATAATATTATAATTTCACTAAATATATATAGGTATGACGCCGTATAATATTTGATATTTATTTAGCGAAAACCCTAAATATGATGTGAACTACATAGTTACTCGTATTAAAACAACCGTGAACGCGTTTAAAAAAAAGCATTTAGTTAATATTATTGACATACTTTCGACAACGTAAATTAAATACAAACAATACATTTGGGATGTTGATGCGACTATAAATAAATGTTTATACTGTGTATTGAAAAAACACATTTATTCGGTTAATGACTGCAGTTGATTCGTGTCCAGCGTAATTAATGCCATCCATTGAGAACCATCTAGAGGGCCACGGCCAAAGTCAAAAATAGGTATAAGTTTTGTTAACAATAGAAAAATATTCTAGAACAGATAAACTCAATAAAAAATACTCACATATTACGATTGCTATGTTAACTTATCTAGCTGATGTAATCAGATGCAAACGATTATAAAGTGGGTACTCCATAATTATTATGTTTGTGATAAAACGACGGATTGATAAAAAAAAAAGAATTCAATGTATAAACTTTTAATCAAAAACCAAATGTTACAACGCCATATCCACGTTATCCACAACGCAAAAAACTATCTCGCTTCAAGATATTCCCTGTTCAAAGTTCGCAAAATTTTGTCACAGCAACAGTTCCAGTAAATAGGCACATAATCCGAAATTAAGTTACAATGCATGGAAGTAATGCTGGATCACTTTAACACCCATGTACCACGTGATGAGGTACGGGATGCCGAAAGCGATGCCACGAGCGGGTTGTGGCAGTGGCTTGACGGCATACACGAAGGTGTGAAGCACTCTACCAGCAGTGTACAGCCTGAACAAGGTGGTGGCCCACCACGCCGCTGGTCCCGTGGTAACGTACAAAGCACCAAGCACCCAAAACGCAGGAATGTTCTCCAAGTCATTCAGATGCGCGCGACGCACTCGTTCCACGTCTGGGTCATCGAACTTCACTTTGCCCTTGGTCCCCTTGGTGTCCTCCTCATTCGCGAAGACGTTCTTGCGGAATCTCTGTCTAGCCGTCAGGACTGTTACAGCCAACAGTTTGACGCCCAACACAGCGGAGTAGAATATGTAGGATTTCACGGCGGGATCGGCTAACGAAAGGGCCGCCATATTTGTTATTTTATTTAATCACGCCCGTTGTGATATCTACACGATGTAGTGCCGGCGAGAAATGCCGCTATACTAACAGAATAACAGCGACACCGCGGTCTCGAGTTTCCGCTTGATAGGAATGACGCGGACTGTTGTTACATCATACGTACACAGGTCAAATAATGCCTTGTTTATTGTGACCAGCGCGGCGCGGCCGGTTGCCGGCATGCCGGTACGCATGCAAGCTCGTTGCCATGCAACATTTGAGATATTTTTTGCTCAAAAATATCTCATAATCTGTAAAAATATATCTCTCTGTAATAATAAAATTTAACTGGCGTCATAGCATTTAATTGCCATCGCGTATTCGCGAATGATCTGTAGCTTTTTTAATACAAATCTTTAATAATATAGTAACATAAAAGATGACTGGGTTTTCTGTTACTAAAATATTTTATGGTCTCAAAAGCCAATCTGAATGATAACAATCTACAAGGGTAATTATAAAAACATAGTTTGTATAAAAAGTTTGTATTTCTCTAAAATATAGTTAAATATATTTATAAGCTAGTGAAGTAATATAGCATAACTTGTGCTGTCATGTAAATGTTAACTAGAGCTGCCATGCCGAAGGCTGCTCCTCTTGAGGGTTGCGGCAGCGGGATTATGGCGTACACGATGGTGTGAAGGATCCTAGCAGCAGTAAACACACGGAAAAGGAATGTAGCGAAGCCCGCAGCCGGCCCCGTAGTCAGGTACAACGCTCCTAGGATCCAGAAAGCGGGGATATTCTCCAAGTCGTTGAGATGCGCTCGACGGATCCGCTCAACGATTGGATCGTTTGATTTCACTTTGCCTCCAAGTCGCGCGGCGTCTTCTGGGTTCGCGTATACACCGCGTACGAAACGCACTGCGCTAGTAATGGATGACATTGCAAGCAGCTTCAACGCACATATCGCTGCGTACACGATGTATGATTGTACCGCAGGGTTCGCCAATGATAACGTCATCTTGTTTATGTTTTGTAATAAGAAAAAAAAATATGATACCGTCCAGTCAGCAAGATGAACAACGCGCGAATGATGCGAATACAACGCTTTTAAGTACGACGTCTACGTTCAGGTATATTTGGTACATTGTTATCAAGCGACCCAGTCTAGTATGTGTGTGTGAGATAATGACACCATTATTTCATACACAAGTATTTTATAGATAAAAAGAACCTAATAATTTAAAATACGTTGTTTTGTTATATTTTTTAGAAAACTAATGAAATTGACGTTAATAATTCTGAGTATGTTATCAACGGACTCTGCTTTGTTTCATTCATAATTAATGAAAGAAAAATGTTAAAAACCGATCTAGCTTTATATGTATCTTCACACCAGAGATTTTGAGCGACCTTTGGCATGAACGTCAACAGTAAGGCGTCCCTATTTTATTGGCTACTTTCCGTGTACGAAGCCTTTTTTGATTTCGTCGCATATTGTTATTATATAAAATTATTGCTTGAAACTTGGAAAGCCAAATTGGGCAACTATTTCAATAATGCAGAAGGCCTTTGGGTTGACTGTATAAACCATAGAATAAAGAATACTAATAGAAGTAGTATGTTAGGCATTTCATACGAGAAGCAGTGTCGCCTCTCACACATAAATACACATTTACCATTACATGAAACGCCACGGCGTGATTCGTTAAATACATAAAACATAGGTAATTATTATAAAAAAGTATTATCTGAAAAGTCACACATACAGGAAAAATAACCTTATTTATAAAAGTATAAGAACTGATTTACATTCTTATTCTAGTTTTAAGTGTTACCAAAAACAGAATTTGTGCAAAATAATTCTTTTAAACTCTTTTTGCATATATATTTATTGATTTAATTTGTTAAGAAAGCATATCTTAAAAATCTCTTTGTTCATATTTTGTAACCGAAAGATTTGAACACTTAAATTTTGCTTTTTCTATTTAAAAATTTATAGTACATCACACATTTCGAACGCTGACATCATTATAAATAATCTGTGTTGTGCCAATGATATGACATTTAGGCACGGGGCTAAACGAAATGGTTTTATCGATAGTTTATAATATAGGATTATTAAAAATATTTAATTTAATAGAAATGTTTGTATAATATGATCTACGTTATGCACTACACAACAAAGGAGTTTATTTTATGAATCAATTCACTAATTTACTGTGTGAAACTCGTGTTTAAAATCTTGTTAGTCAAATCTACTAATATATTATAATAAAACTTACTCTATTTATATATGTACATTAATTCTTCTATACGGCTAGCCTCTGGGCTATAGGTTCATGAGTATAGGAGGAAGAGGCCCATTTTCGATAGATCGATCATTTTATAAATAGGGCTGCTATAAATACGGTGATAAATAAAAAGTAATCTAAAGATATAGCTTAATTATTCGTGGTCATTACCATTACTTTTAAAATGGGCGGGATCTTTTTAAATTATGACAGTGGTAGTGGTGTCGCTCTGTTTGCACATTAGTAAACCCCAAAGAAAGGGAGTAGATCGTTTTACTCGCTCGTAAGCGTTCACCGATCTGTAAGATTTCAGAACATCCCTAATCATGGTGTTTGAAACTGTGCTGCAATATTGGTTACTCGAAACCAAGATACTTACATAGTAATAAAACCCTAACATAATAATTCTAGTATAATTGTAAGTTTTGCAATTTTTGCCTTTCTGGTGTACGATTTAATGATGAAGTAGACGGAATCGTTCCCGTGGTCTTACAAACCGTACATTATGCCTTAATGAAATTGCTGGAGGCGCAATGTATACAAGGTTTGCATTTGCAAAAAAAACTACTATAACTGAATACAAATACATGAAAAAATAAGTCACTAAAAGTTGAAAAATTATTTTCATCATCATAAATTTTGAAAATTAACTCGGTGTATTGACCGCCGCCGCCGCTCAGCTAATCGCCATTCCAGTGCCTAGCACACATAAGCATACGTACTTACAGCGACAGCGCGATACAGTTTTATTCTGCGAGAGTCAACAGTTTATTCTGATTAACGGTTAGTTACTGAGACAAAATAACATTTAATGAAAATATGGTTTTATATCATCGCACACAGTTTGAAATAATTTTAAAGCTAAAAAAACACACAAGTTACTTAGTCATAGTAAAACTGGTCAGTTTTTGGAAGCTTAGAGCACATGATGTAACGATTAAAATCTTTGCTATTTACCAATTACTAAACAACCAGAGTATCGATATATTCTTATCGCAATGGAGGTACATCACTAAATACGTCATATTTGCACGAAATTTGCGATTAAAGTAGATTGCTGTGTAAATACGATTTTACATACAGTAGCGTTATGTAAAACTGGCAATGTATACTTTTTGTGTCATAGTGATATTTTATTTAATTAAGCTTTAAATATGTACTTCCCGGTGAAAACGAATGTTTCCATTAGTAAGATTAAGGGTATGGCTTGGTCTCCTGCAGCTTTCAACAGCACAAGCAGGTATTCTTGCCTAAATTCTGCTATAAAACGCCTATATGAATGTCAATGAGCGACTGGCATGTGTCAAATTGTGCAATCTAAGATATGCTTGTATAATTCGCATCACGGACACGAGTATCAGTCGAACATGCTATATCTACTTATATTATGTTATCTATGGTATAAACGACTAAAAAAGTGGTATAACCGCTTCAAAGGTGCACAAGAACATGTCCATGTCGGAGCTATATCAAGTCTGCTGATTGTTTTTACCGATATGATGATGATAGTTTTTATTGATAAGTTGGGTTGTGCATCACCTATATGCGTCAACGGGTCAAACGAAATAATATTACGTGGAAATAATTCTGATACAATTGCATGTTGTGTTATTGTCACACTGCTCTCAATAACACACTGCTCCACCAGCATCGATACATTGTTGAATAGCTCCTATTACTTCTGGAGCTTTCCGAATGTGAAATCCGGTCAAAGGATACTGGTAAAGATCCGCGATAAAGTGACCAACATACAGTTGAAGAAAATGCGACCCAGGCATTCAAGGGTCTCAGGGATCCAAAACCTGACTTCGAGCACTGCTTCTGAAAGTAGAAACACTGTAGCGTGTTATTCAATCAAATAAGGATTACTTTGTTGGAAACCACTTGCCCGATGACATAGTAAATTCTCACGGGATCGAAAAAGCGCGCTGGCGGCGCTTTTTCGATCCCGTGAGAATTTCGAGAAATGCCTTCTTTATGCAACAAGCCTACGCTCCCCAAGGAACATGTATATTTCAAATTTCAGCTTGTGCTGTATAGTTTCGGCTGTGAGTTGCCTGTCAGTCAACCAGTAGCAACGTAAGGATTTTATACATACAGACTGAGGATGTTAGATCTCACTCAGCACCCACTCAAAAATTGGTAATAAAAATTAGCGCAGAATAGAAGTTTAGAAACACAAATATATGTACTTACTAATAATCGTACGGCCATAATATATCTATGTAGGTAATGCGCTAAGTTATTTATGACAATTGGTACGTAAATGAAAAAGTAACATTTTATAGACGTCTGCTTTTATAAAAACACTCATGAATTATAGGCCAACTAAAGTACCCAGTAGAACAAAAAGTTTGGCAGTTTACACGAATGTTGCATGCGAAATCTATATAAATGTCAAGAATATTTCTAGCAAATCTAGATAACTCATTAGCATTGTCTAGTTAGGTATGTTTAAATAATTTACACAACAATGTGCAAGATTTATTGAAACTAAACATAGTTTAAATAGCTTTAATACTATTGATAAAACTGTCAAACTCCATAGAGATATTGTCCGAGCAATTAGTTAATTAATACATCGGGTATAAAAATTGCCTTCGACTTTATTAAGAAGGTCGTAATAAATATACGAGCGTCCGTGTGGTGACAGATTAAGAATACGGAATGTCACCACCCCATATCATCCCATGGGTGTCTTAAAAGCCGAAAGAGGGAGCATATTATGCAGAGAACAGCACTGTTAGAGAAGAAAAACTGTATACAAACCCTATACCAACCCGTTTGGCCAGCGTGGTATAATAGGCCAATTTCTCCTTTCAAAGGAGAGGCCTAGTCCAGCAGTGGACTGTTAAAGGCTGATGATGATGAATAAATATACACAAAAACAATCATTAGAATTTTGGAGTAATTCCAAATCAAATACGAGTTTTTATTACATAATTGGATAAAATAAAAGGGCTAGTGTATACATTATTATAATATCCATCATCAATCTTCGTCTGTACACATTTTTATTAGTGCGTATGAAGAAATAAAAAGACATGAATAGATAGGTACTTGTAAAGTTTGATCTTTGACATTATTTGGGTTTTTTGTTTGTTTTTCACATCCCATGTCAATATTTGCTCTATAATAGCGAATTATTTCGTTTTATTAAATATTATTTTAATGAATTCCGTATATTTGCTTTAGCTATTATTAGTCTATTGCGTCTGTTGTTACTACAATATTGAAAAGTGCTACTGTTATATTTTTATTTGTAGATGTCAGAGGCACAGATTAATAGCTAGTGGATCATCCAATCTAACTGGAGTCAAACCCGTAGCACTCAATGGTTTGTGTGGCAATGTCATCTAATGATCTAACTTAGGGAAGTCACTTGCATGTTGTGGCGCGTTGGTTGTTGAGAAGTTGCATCAAAGACCAAATTGTGTAGTTTATAAAACGGATATAACTTGTTTGACTTGTTTATTGTATACATACGTATTACGAAACAGCTCACAAGCCTCATCTCGCCAACGCAAAGCCACTGCATTCAGTACGGTGCTAACCCTCGCGCCGCCAATACATTGCACGTTCGCGTCTACTTTATAACTGACCTTTAGATAGTAATCAACAATTATGGCGCCCATATCATTAACAGACCCAGTGTTGCAGTCATATGTATTTTACTCGGCAGTACTAGCTGTCAAATTGCTGCTTATGGCCCCAATGACGGCTAGACTGAGGCTTACTAAGAAAATATTCGCGAACGAGGAAGACGCTGGTTTCGCTCGTGGCAAAGTGAAGTTCGATGACAGTGAAATTGAGAGAGTGCGTCGGGCGCATCTGAATGACTTGGAGAATATCACGGCGTTTTGGGTGCTTGGTGCTTTGTACGTGACAACGGGCCCAGCGGCGTGGTGGGCCACCACCTTGTTCAGGCTGTACACTGCTGGAAGAGTGCTTCACACCGTCGTGTATGCCGTCAAGCCAGTGCCGCAGCCGACACGAGCACTCGCCTTCGCTGGCCCCTTCTTGATCACTTTGTATATGGGACTGAAAGTGATTCTACATTATGCCAGTGCGATGTAGTTGAAACCGATACCTTATTGTTGGGAGCGATCATGATGTGATATATTTATGTTTTTTTTACATTAAACCTTGAGATATTGAGTGTGTTTTGTTATTCTACTCCTCTTTAAGGCTTGATGGATCGATACATATTATGATGTTTTCTTGTATGTATGGTATCACCTAGAATTCTAGATAGTTCTTATTTATTTATAGTTTTACCCGGATAGGTGGCACTAACTTTAGACCGTTTATTTTTATGTTGATATACGGATGTTCTGCCTGTCGAGTCCATTAATAATGGCCTAATATTAATTTTAGTTAGAGCTTTGTAAGTTTAAACCGGTTTAGTTAAAAGCTTATATGGGAATTAATATGCGCACAACAAAACTGTTATTTCCTCTCGATCAGAAGGCCGTGGTAACAGCTATTTTGAATTTTGGTCATCGCCTTTTATATCATTAAGGTCCGGTACATAAGGTAGCTACATTAAGCTGTGAATAAAAGAAATGTCCAAAATGCTATGAGCTCACTGCATCGAGTTATTGGATTACATTTAAATATAAACATTTTATATTTACATTGACTTCTCAATTAACAACGAGCATTACAAACAAATACCTTTGGAATTTATTCGCTGACATAGTTTAACGTCTGTCAGTATTATACCCACTTTATAAACAAAGTGGGTATTACCTTTAATATAAATAAAAGTAAAAGTAGATAAGGTTGTGCAAAATAATACGTTTTATGATTCTATGACCTGCATAATTTTTCATTGAAATATTTATAATTAAAGTTCTCTGAAATATCTAATATTTCAAAATAGGAAGTCTTTGACCATATGAAACTAGACGACACTGTGTTTGAAAAAAAAAGGTATCTTACTGTATTTTTATTGTTAGGGCAGAATAGAGCAAAAATTGTTGATGACATATACCTATTAGTTAGGAACTGTTCTTTATTTCATAAAAAAGCTAAAATAACTTTTAAATAATGATTATAAAACACGACCTTCCTACAGATATGTTGATTCTATCTTTGCTCTACAAGGTTATAAAACTGTAAATGCATTTCGCTTCGTTATAACCTTGCAGCGGTCCAGCTAAAAATGTTTTACAATAATTTCGTAATAGTCGGTTTAATTTTATGGCAACGTATATTAAACAGGTAGTTCAATGATACGGATATTTGAACGTACGACTATAATAATAATATGATTCCGCCAAACGCTTGTGCTCTTGCCGCGGTAGTCTAGGGTTCTGCAGAATTCGGTCTTCAATTCAGTCTTATAAGTAAAACAACAGATTGTGTAACGTCGCATCAACATCATTGACGACCGGTTGGCGCAGCGGGAGTATAAGCGACAGCTACGCCGATGGTCGCGGGTTCGATTCCCGCTCAAGTCAAACATTTGTGTCCATGAAAATGGATGTTTGTCTTGGTCTGGGTGTTTATATGTATAATACGTATGTATTTACAAAAAAAAAGTATTTATAATTATGTATGTTAATCCATTATCTAGTACTCATAGTACAAGCTCTGCTTAGTTTGGGACTAGATGGTGATGTGTGTATGTGGTAGAATATTATTATTTATTTATTATTTCTTCGAAAACAAATCTACTTCTTCACTTAGGTCTATTCCAAACAAATTTATCTTGAGCCGCCTATATCTCTTACCAGTTCATTGCTCCCACTATACATTATCTATTTACGGCAACATAAAATAAAACATATAACACAATACATAATAAAATAAGGAAAAGCAGGGATAAGAAAAAACTTGGTAAAAGGCGGAGATTTCCGATCAGCTTCTGTCATGCATGTCTGTCACTCGAAGTATTGATGTGTGTATTGTGCTCGGCTGATTCCTGTCTAATATGACTGACACGTGTTATGTGCTACTGTTTCGATAGCAATTCTTTGTATACCTTATTTATCGTGAGATCTATATCACTATTGTGTTTTTTTTTATGTTATAAGGCGGCAAACGAACTGACGGATCGCCTTATGGTAAGCAATTACCGTCGCCCATGGACAGAAGCAACACCAGAGGAGTCACAAGTGCGTTGCTGCCCCTTGGAGTTGAGAAAAGTGATAGGAAGAGGAGTGGGATAAGGGAGAAGGAAAGGGATGGGGCGTCCGGCACTCTCACTCACCGAACGAAACGCAACAGATTGGGTACTGTTACCTATTCATGCTGATATCAGCAAGGCTCTACTACCTAAATTGTTAAAATTAATTAGCGGACCCTGGGCTCCAAGGTGAAGGAAGGCCTTGGATCGCAACCGGGATAGCGCTGGTGTGATGACAATGATATGTGAATGGCCTGTTGTTCTAGTGATTCTGACTACTAAGGAAGAGGCCGTCGGTTCGATTCTCACCCAAATCAAATGTCTGTGATGGATATGTATTATTTGAGTAATGTACTCATGTATGTATCTCAAGATTATTTGAGACTAGGGCCCACTTGCACAACGATTCTTAAATTGAATTAAGATGTATTTAACGAGAAAAAAATATTAAACACCACTAGCGTCTTGCACAACGAAAATTTTGTCGAGTAATATGATTTAAGAACTGTCAAAATTAATTACCGAAAATCGGCTGTTTGGTGGCTAATTTCATTTAAGAACTGTCACACTGATGTTGGCAACTTTTCATTAGCGACGAGAATTATCTATAATTATATATCTGGACCGGACGACGCAGCAGGGAGAGGCCTATATGTCCAGCAGTGGACGTCTCTAGGCTGACATGATGATGATGATATAAATGATAACTAAGTACCTACTTGTGTTATTGTTAACCCTAGAATCCTACACTATTTGGCGCACATGTTATTCCTACACTGGGGTGCTGGGACACCCCATACTAAAATGACTGTAATCCTTAAAATAAAAAAAAAGCAATTCATGAAAATACGTTTTATTAAACATAATCGGTAACTTGAGATCACAAATCAGCCTTATTACACAAAGTTAAATGTAGTTTGAGCAACAGCGCTTGTAGGATTTGGTCCTTTTCTGAGTTGGCATCCGGTAACGGTCCTCCAAATGTTCATGTATCAGCTCCAAACCTAATTTCAAAACTGTCTGCGAAAACTTTATATTTGGCTTATTATTTGATCTTGAACACTTGTGAAGAACCCAGGAATTACAACTGGTCCCAACTTCTATTTCTCCCTTGCCAGATTTGTGGTCTAGAATAGAGCTTATTTCTTCGTAATTCAAACCTCTGACAGCCATCCGAAACAAAATAAATAAACTTCATTGAATTTTACCCTCATAATATCTAAAAATATCTGTATTTAATTCATATAAGACTATTGTTTTAATAAATAAGCAAATTTTATAACTTATTACATATAAATGCATCAATCGTAATAAATAAATAATCTTACGATTTAACTACACTGGGGTACTGGCGTACCCCACAGCACTTATACAGGCGACCACACAACGCGGTCCTCGTCACGGTATTGACGTAACGCGAGCGGTTGACACCAAACTAAAATACTCAGACGCGCGAATTCGTGGATATTAAAGAAATTGAGATATTTAGAAAACAAATCGGTGTGGGGTGCACCTGCACCCCATGTAGGGTTCTACGGTTAATGCTTAAAAGTTTCTAGTTATTATATGTCAATTGTCATTTCGTTGCTAGGCGACGACAATGCGTTTTGTTTTATGCTCAAAGTATATATAGTCTAAGGTTTTATGCGAAACCATACGCATAACATCGTTAAAATCGTAACAAAAAGGCTTCATGCCATGAAACAAAACGTAGAAACTACTTTACCGACCTCATAAAATGTTTAACTAAATCTAAACGATGTTGTCGTTGCGCAAGAGGACGCTAAATACTTTTAAGTTAAATTATTTTATGCTGTTAATTCTGTTCAATAAATTTAAATTAAGGAGTGACTTAAATCAAACGTTACGCAAGTGGGCCTAAGGTTTTATGCGAAAGCATACGCATAACATCGTTAAAATCGTAACAAAAAGGCTTCATGCCATGAAACAAAACGTAGAAACTACTTTACCGACCTCATAAAATGTTTAACTAAATCTAAGCGTTGTTGTCGTTGTGCAAGAGGACGCTAAATACTTTTAACTTAAATTATTTTATGCTGTTAATTCTGTTCAAGAAATTTAAATCAAGGAGTGACTTAAATCAAACGTTACGCAAGTGGGCCTAGGTGTAATTTATTTATGATAGTTTTAAATATTTAAGAATATGTCGTTACTATTTTTTTATATTACATGCTCTGCTTAGTTAGGTATGATTATGCGTGAGTAAGTTGTTCTAAAACAACCAATAAAACATTAATGATGAAAAGCAGATAATTGCGGAAAGCGGGCTTTCTCATGACTGAGTGTTCTTCGTAATGTTCTTTTAAGACGTGAAGTTTGTGGACTCGCATTTGGCCAATGTAGTGGACCATGACTTTAGCCTTCACATATTGAGAAGAGGCCATACCCAGTAGTGGGCCGGTTTAAAATATAGGGCTGATGTTTTAATATTAACAATCATAACAAAATTATTTTGTTCACCTGGAGCACAGTCTTGTACCCTAGTTGATAAGATTAAGAATACCGACTTGAATGCACAAACTACTGTCATCATATTATATGGTGACAGCTCATTAGTCTCCAAAAACAGTCTCATAGAATTAACAGACTTAATGATAGATCTAAGCACAAAAATAGGATGTAGCTTTATTATTTGTGCATTGCCTTATTCATATGCTCTCACAGATGACCAAAACAGGCAGATAGGCAAATTAAATTTATTATTATGCAATAGGACATGTCATAGTGACAGTATTTTATTTTTTGACACTAATATTTTTATTAGTAATTTCTTTTTAACAAAATATACTATGTATCTTTCTTATGTACATAGGCGACAACTTGCTAAATTATTAGCATTTAATTTATATACTGACAGGAGTACTACTAGAGTACTTAGGAATTTGGTAGATAATAGTTATACCAATAGTAGTATTGACACATCTATTAGTTTAAACTATTAGATGAGACAACAGATAGGCATTCATGTGTTTTAAACTTAGTTCATCAAAACATACAAGGCCTATCTGGCAAACAATTAGAAATAGATTTATTTTTAAATAAACATAAGATTGATATCTTATGTATTACGGAACATTGGTTGCGAGGTGACCAATTAATATATACCTAACAATCAACATTACTCAGTTATAAGTGCATTCGTAAGAAAGAAGGCTATTCGTGGTGGCTCTCTAATATATGTATGTAATAGTTTGAAATGTAAAGAACGTAAGGATATAGCTAAACTTTTTATCGAGCGCACTGCTGAGATTTCTTGTGTTGAGCTTGAACAACATATAATAGTGTGTGTGTATCGACCACCACAAAGCGACTTCACTCATATTTGAAAGCATTATAGAGGATGTTTTTAAAACACATAATTTCGAGTAGGAAGTCTATAATCGTATGTGGCAATTTTAATGTCAATTTGTTAGAAAAGTCACCAATTTGTACTAGGTTAGTTAGCTTATTTAGTTCATTTAATTTATATGTTTTGTTCTCTGAACCAACCAGAATAACCTCACATCCTTCTACATGCTTAGATAATGTTTTTTGCAATTGTCTTTATTTAAGTAAGGCTGTTTTTACTGACCTGACATCGAATCACTGCGGGCAAAAGGTTGTAATTCCAATGAATACAACCCCTAAAGTACAAGAAATTACATGTAGGCCAATGACCTCTGCTCGCCTCAAACACTTTAGTAATGATGTTGCTGCCAAGATCGCCAGCATTGACTTAACCATTGATGATCCCGATGAATTATATAAATGCTTATTTAACACATGATGATACAATAATTTTTTTAAACAGAAGACATTTGCAAGAAGCATTAAAGTAAATTTTTGTGATTGGGCAACAGTAGGTATTTACAAAAGTAGAGATAGGTTGTATGATCTGTATGGTATGAAGAAATACAGTTTTAGTCCTGAATTTATTAAATATGTTAGAAATTATTCAAGTTTTCAAGAGGACATGTGCTTCAAATCCTTATATTTAAGCAATCAAATCAAAGAATCCAAGAACAAAATTAAAACTACTTGGAACATTATTAACAATGAGACTGGGCGAGCTAAATTAGTAGATAACAATTATGAATTAAAATTTAATGGTGAAATTATTACTAGGAAAACTGATGTTGCTCAGACATTTAACAATTTCTTCATAAACATACCAGTGAACACAACCAGCTGTCTAGATTCATGTCCAAGCAAAGCAGAAATGTTGGTTAGGGGCAATGTGAATGAGTGTGATGTGCTTTTTAATTTTAAATATATTGACACCAATGACATACTGAAAGTATTCAAGACACTTAACAATAAAAAAACTGTTGACTTATGGGGCATTTCGGTTAAACTTAGATTATTTTGCATCAATTAGAGAGCCACTTTCACACAAATAATTTATTTCACAGTGAGCAGTATGGCTTCACTAAGGGTCGCTCCACCGTTGATGCCGGTGTAACTTTGTTAAAGCATATTTTTAATGCTTGGGAAAACTCGAAGGATGCCATTGGTGTTTTTTGTGACCTGTCAAAGGCGTTTGATTGTGTAGAACATAATACACTTTTACGTAAATTGAAACTTTATGGTATTAGAGATACCGCACTCAATCTTGTTGCCAGCTACCTTAGATATAGAATTCAGTATGTAGATGTTAATGGGAGTAGGTCTCTAGGTTTGCCACTTTCACACAAATAATTTATTTCACAGTGAGCAGTATGGCTTCACTAAGGGTCGCTCCACCGTTGATGCCGGTGTAACTTTGTTAAAGCATATTTTTAATGCTTGGGAAAACTCGAAGGATGCCATTGGTGTCTTTTGTGACCTGTCAAAGGCGTTTGATTGTGTAGAACATAATACACTTTTACGTAAATTGAAACTTTATGGTATTAGAGATACCGCACTCAATCTTGTTGCCAGCTACCTTAGATATAGAATTCAGTATGTAGATGTTAATGGGAGTAGGTCTCTAGGTTTGCCAGTGGGATTGGGTGTTCCACAGGGCTCTATTCTCGGTCATTTTTTTTTTAAATATATATTAATGATTTGCCGTTCTTTGTTCAAAATTTATGTGATATTGTTTTGTTTGCCGACGATACGTCACTAATTTTTAAAGTTGATCGCAATTCAAGTAACTTTGATACCGTCAATAACACTCTTGCACAAGTATAAGATTGGTTTTCGACAAATAATTTGGTACTAAATTCTAGCAAAACGAAATGTGTTAAATTCTCTTTGCCTAATGTCAAAAGTGTTCCTACTAATATAATTTTAAATAAGGAAACAATTCAACTAGTCGAATCAACCGTATTCTTAGGTCTAACTTTAGATAGTAAGCTTCAGTGGGGCGCCCAAATATCCTGTCTCGCAGTAAACCTTAGTTCTGCAGCGTTTGCAGTTAGAAAACTTAGGGAATTCACAGATATAGATACTGCTAGACTAGTTTACTATAGTTATTATCACAGCGTAATGTCTTACGGAATAATGTTATGGGGTACAGCTGCTGATATACAGACTATTTTTGTCATTCAAAAGAGGGCCATACGTGCAATTTATAAGTTAGGTGCTAGAGATTCTTTACATGATAAACTTTAAGAAGTAGATATATTGACAGTTGCATCGCAATATATATATATATATATATATATATGCTAACTTAATGTACATTAAGAAAAACTTAATTCTATACCACAAAAATAGTGATTTGCACAAAGTGAACACAAGGAATAAGCATAAACTGGTAGGAACTAACTACCGTCTACATAAAGTTCAGAACTCATTTGCGGGGATTGGTATACGATTTTTCAACAAATTGCCTCTTGAAATAATGAATTTACCCATGCACAAATACAAACGGACAATTAGGAACTTTCTTTTACAAAGGGGTTATTACACTATTAAAGAATTTTTCAATGATGAGACACCGTGGGGATAAGCTTAGGCTTGTTTAACTCACAATTATTTTATTTACATGTTAAGTGGAGGTGCCTCGTGAACACATGATTTTTGCAGGATTTGGATATTTTTATGATTTGTTGAATGTAGTTTAACATTATTTATCCCTGATCATATCATTTTTCACTTGTCACCTTCACAAAATTCTTTCTACATTTGCATTCCTTCACGCGTTTCACTAATTTATGTTAATAATAACGATCTGGAATATGGAGGTAATTGGCGGTCATGGTCAGTATACCAATAGATTGTTTCTTACTGCTGGTTCGGATACCGTTGTCGTCATGCTCACTAAAATGTCATTTTTTGTGGTGGCGTCGTGTGTCGGGTGTCGGGTCATCCCTGTCCCTCTAATATGGCGAGAGGGATGATGGCTGGCACATGCGTCATACTCGTGAACGGGTGCTACTTGCGATGACTGGTCGATGACGGTCTTGCGGGCTGGTATTAGATTTTAATATTTAACTGCATCATTTCCATCATGATTCTGATCACTTTCGCGGATTGCCTGCATTATTAGGTATATATAATGTAAGTGGATGCTCCTGTTTCACCATGTCTATTCTGAGGAGGCTAACCAAATGAACATCAAAAGTATTATGCTTGAGTATTATTATGTACAGTAAATATATACAAGTAATATAGAAGGTGTAACAGTTGCGGCACATTACAAAATGTAACTTATGTGTATTATGCAAAACCTGGCGATGAAAAAGAGTGACCGTGAGTTTTATTGCCCGTTCTTTCTCATGGTTCTACCTATTGCTTTGCGAACGTAGCAGTAAATCTAAATGTCGAGTCTATAAGTAATTATTTTGTAAATTTATTATTTTGACGTTCATGAGCGTCACATTGTGACCCAAATGAATAAAGGATTTTGAATTTGAATTTAAATAACAGCTGCACAGAATCATTGGCAAACCAAGGAGCCCAAGAGTATACCTGTAGATATGATAGCAAGTAAAAGCATTCGGGAAATGTTGCAATCGGCAGTATTGTTCAAGAATTTAAACGTCTGTGAGAGTAATGGTTACATTCTAAAGAAGAGGAAGGAAACCTTTTAGATAAAACGAAAGAACTTCGCTGTTGTGCTGAGATGAACTAGATAAACGATAAAGGGTAAAACGTATTATGCAAAAGCAAACGATTATATATTACTGAGATATAGATAATGCTTTATTGTTCACCACAGTATATGATATTTGTGTCTACGAAACTATTTCTACAACCGTAAAGTGATGTTAAATGATACTACCTACTTAGTTTATGCTATCGGCTTCGCAAGCAGACAAAAGCTAACATTATATCAAAGAAACACATACCTACAGGACACGTAGGTATAAATATACCTACGTGTTCGGGATACAAATGTATCCCCCTAAAGAAAATATTTGTTTCTCCGATGTAGCTTTCACCCCATTCAGGTTTATTTTTCGCAACAAAATATGGTACCTACCCACAATCCGTCCCCAACGTCGAAACTAGATGTTAAAATTCATAATATACATAAGCGGTTCAGCCGTTTAGCGTATAAACGGACCATTTGTATAAATACCCAAGTTTGCATCTATAAATGGGATGGCATATCTTACGTTTAGTTATCAAGATTCTCGTTGCAATTCCATAGCACGTATCTTGTCTCCATTCGAGGCACGTGCCGTACCTTGACCGTACATGTGGAATGATCTCGTGTTCGCCGCTCGTCTGGTCGCAGATAGCTGCTCTATTTGAACGCGGCAGACAATGGGACGGCACATTTACACAGTAACTACCGTCTGACCACGAGAGCCATGGGTCACTGTTACTGATCGGCTACAATAGCGGCGGATGAACACGCGACTTGCAATATGTATTGTTACGATTTTGGACATGAACATCCAGATGCTTCTATGTAGACTAGTTAAGTGTTGGTGCAAGTGCCGACGGAGTAGGGATGGTAATTTTGAACTTATATTGTCGAGTAATAGGTGTTGAACAAACATTTCGCTACTGCACTGTAATTTTCGTCTAAATTCTGATCGTATAAAATGCTTCACAGAAACTATATCAACTTAAATTATTGGCAGTACCTACCTACCTTATTAATTGACTTCTTTCATCAGGTTAAATAAAGTGCCTATTAGATTTACCGAATAAAGCTTCAAGATTAACTTTTTGTTTTAACCTAATTTGGTACACAAGTCAAGCGTATAAAAAGCGGGAAAGATATCTGAACTGAACTGACTATGAACTTCAGTGGATTTATTTGATAAAGATGAAGATATTGTTCCACGCAGAACATACAAAACAAGGAAAGCAGTTATTTTTTTAAATATTTGTCTATATTTATACTTGTATCAGTTATTGCGTATACTGCAATTCAATTACTCATTTCGAAAATCTAACTTAAGATGTATTAAAGGTAATTCAAAACACAAAAAACATTTAAAATGAATTATACCAGCTGTTGCCCGCGGCTTCATGGGCCATAAATTAGATAAGAACAATGGCGTATTATTAATTTATGAATGTGCAAACAACCTTCGTATGATTTTAAAATACCTAAAATTCAATAATAATGTGTCTGTCGAGGTGAAGGCAAACACTGTGAGAAAACCTGCATATTTGCGAGTTTTCTATGATGTTCTCAATAGATAATAATTATGTGTACAATTGTACATGTGTAGTCTGCCAACCCGCATTTGGTCAACGATTACTGTACCTAACTTCAATAAGAATGCGACGGAATTCATTTTCATTATTTTTAGTAAATAAATAAGTATGTTATTTTAGCGTCATAACGACAAGTTTATCGAAAATAACCTCAATGAATGGTCTAAATTTTTATGGCCTACTTTTATTATGTTCATATCTCGTAACTTTCCTCTTAATTTGATTAGTTGCCCCATTCTACATTTGACATGTTTTGTATAATTTGTATCCTTCTACTTTATTTACGGAAACGGGTCCTTCTCTCACTTTTATTGATTTGAGCTAATGCAGTTGATGTGTCATCCTTATTCTTGAGATCTTTGGTTACATAATTATGTTGAAGTCCATAACTTTCAAAATTACGTTTGACGAAATAATAAAAGGAATGTTGAAAAACTGCTAATTAATTCGTCAGTCTAATCAGCCAGAGATATTATGATTGTGAAATTTACATCAAGGATTTTACTATCAAATTTAATTGACCAACGTTTGCAGTCATTAAGTGCCCCAGAAAGCACTCAGATGAGTTAAAGGCTATGCGTTCATTTGAAACTCTTACATATATTTATCCGTCACATACAGTTACATACATAACCAGATCATTTATCTATTTATAAGAATTTTAAACAACATTAAAAACATGACTTGGCATGGCAACTGAGCATAGAAATTCAAAGGTTGCACTGATCACGCCAATTTATTTTTAACATGTTTTTGTTTTACTATATAGCAAGTGTCTATTAGTCCACATTGCTGAACAAGTGTAATTTAATCGAACTATACATATTTAATGTTTTTCACAAATCACTGTCTAATTATCTGATAAACTGATACAGCATTGTACTGTTTTAGATTATTATACTTATTCAAGATTATCAATTTATGGGCGACGGCAGCGCGCCTGTTAGAATAAAATAGCAAAATGTTGATTGTAACGTCCAAAAGAAAAGAATATTGTTTATCAAAAAAGGAATTTAGACAATGTAAATTACAAATAAAAGGAAATTAATGCGAAGATTGAAGCAATTAAATTAGTTGTTTGAGATTGAACAAATAGTAAAAAGATTCGCCCCCGGGTGGGCTCGAACCACCAACCTTTCGGTTAACAGCCGAACGCGCTAGCCAATTGCGCCACGGAGGCTTGCGACATACGTCCGAAATTAAAGGTCAAATTCCATATCTACCAATAACTTGCTATAATAACATCTTGAATGTTATCTAGCCATTTTATATGAATCGTGTTCATGCGGAAAATAATGATTATTTGATTATAACTATTTTAGAAACGCTTACGTAGCTAGGTATGAAGAAAAAATGTTGTTTAATATCAAAGGAACTTTTAAATGACCCTGCTTTGATTACGAGCATCAGCGTGAATTTAGAATGGTACTTTATTTAAGTACTTACAGTTATAATAATAGTCGTTTAAAAAAATATTAAATTTTAAGCAAATAGGTATTAAGTTAGGTATGTCGATTTCTAAAAAATATAATATCGATCATATTACGATAGTTCTAATGTCTGCATTACTTACAACATGTACCTGTCTAATGAGGAGGTAATAAAATAAATACCTATTGAATGTTTACTGCACCCATGTTGCATAAAGTAATTTTAAGTCGAGCATCTTCAGATCAATCCAAGGAATAAATAGGTTCAAATACTATCGTATTTGTTAGTATTACTAAACAAATTTGTAAAATATAATTTACTTTGTCATATCTAGATATAATAATATGTAGGCACCTGCAGCGATAGCCGAGCGGCAGAGATTGGAGAGTGTAGGCCTGAGAATAAGCAGAACCAAAACGGAATATATGTTCTGTGACTTTGTGCGGTCTCTCCAGTCCTATACCGGTTAAACTCGGCGGTACACCTCTACCAGTATGCTCCTATTTCCGCTACCTAGGTTCACTCCTGCAAGATGACGGCGAAATTGATCGGGATGTTCGGCAAACAATCAACGCAGGATGGATGAAATGGCGACAGGTCTCAGGCACAATATGCGACCACAAAATGCCTGTGAATTAAAGGGCCGCATGTATCTATCGGTTATAAGGCCTGTCGTACTGTATGGGAGCTGAGTGTTGGGCTACAAAGAAGATGGATGAGAAACGATTGCATGTGGCAGAGATGAGAATGTTACGATGGATGTGTGGAGTGACAAGAATGGACAGAATTAGGAATATTACGTTAGAAGTAGTATGACCGTGGCGCCCATAGACGAAAACGTAAAAGGTAGTCGATTGGCCTGGTATGGACATTTTATGCGGAGAGATGAGATGTATATAGGTAAAAAGTGATGAATATGCATGTAGAAGGACGAAAAGGGAGAGGACGACCAAGAAAAAGATGGATGGACTGTGTGAGAATGGATATGAAAGAGAAAGGGGTAAACGATCGGATGACTGGTGCCAGAGAAGTATGGAAGCGAAGGACATACTGCGCCGACCCCAAATGAAATTGGGACCAGGGCAAGACAATGATTATGATTGGTGGAACACCTTGCTAGTCTCCCTTCCTTCATCACTCAAATTCGAGTTTACTGAGCTGAACTAGGCAATAGTTAGTTATTTTGTACGATTCCGGAAATAATTTCCACCTTCGCATTAAAAACAACCTCGATGTCATCGAATTAATTATTAATGGGTGCTTTACCAACGCGAAGCCAACTTGTCTACGTTTCTGGAGAGGCCATGTTTATAAAAGCATGTCACAATAATTATTGTAAATTACAAGCCCGTTCTAAAATTAAACCGCTACCAACTTCATCGTTTCAGATTTTGTTAAAAATGTATCCGAAATATCTTATTTTATTAGCCTAAGAGATAACCGCGTTGCACTCATTTTATTTTAAAATGTTTAATTAAACAGTCGTTACTTTCCAAGTTTAAACGTTGTCTCATACACACGTGTTTAATGTATGTTGTGGCCGTAGATTTTTTATCCTACCGACTATTACGAAATGTACACATCTCATTAAAGCACTATAGTCCCGTCAATTTATTAGACATCCGAGGTTTCAATAATACACATCCACCGACCACGTGTAATTTTTTTCAGGTGTCGGGTCAATACGGATTTGTTTAATTTCCACTTCTCCTTCATTATATAATGTTGTTTTGAACAATTCTTCTAATTTTCAGCTGGGTGCCAAGTATAATAACCTCACCCCTGTTATTTGGTCTAATTTGATCGGCTATTTGACTAGCATAATAGGGAGTTGATACTGCTCTGGTTTGTGTTTCTTTTCGCTTTTAATTTGCACTTCCATGTTCTATGTTTATTAGCTGCATTATTTTATCATCCCATATCAAATCATCCCATAGAACTAAAATTAACACAAAAGAAAGTCCCTCACGAATGAAGAAAAACGGTTGTTTCAAAAGGCAAATAGGAAGGAGATGTTAATTAGTAGCTTAACATATAGAGCGCCACCCCTGTCGACATTTGTTTGCGAACAATACATCCTCCGTTGCGTAGGTCGCTTAGACAACTTATATGTATGTACGTCTTTGAGACAGTTGTGTGGAAGGAAAATATATGTCAGCTGAACAAGGAAATACTGCGGGGAAACTATACGTACCCAGTATATTACATACCCGTTGTTACCACTAAATAAATATCTTGCTTTAATAACTGCGTATGAATTTGGAACAGATAAGTTTGGAGTGTCTCGAAATAATTTCTACGCTCTGAGTCTATGACCATATAAAAATGTAATAAAGCGACGACCGGTTGGCGCAGCGGGAGTGTAAGCGTCTGCTACGCCGATGGTCACGGGTTCGATTCCCGCTCAAGTCAAACATTTGTGCATGAATATGGATGTTTGTCTTGGTCTGGGTGTTTCTATGTATATAATGTATGTATTTACAAAAAAAAGTATATATGTATGTTTATCCATTATCTAGTACCCATAGTACAAGCTCTGCTTAGTTTGGGTCTAGATGGTGATGTGTGTATGTGGTAGAATATTATTATTATTATTACTAATAAATTCAAAATGTGATGAATAAAGAGGCTATGTAAGCATATTATATTATTTTTTTAGCTGAATAAGATGTGTTAACCATTATTGCTACCTATCAGTGCAGGTACTTTTGTATACTTTTATTTTATATAATAAAGCTGAAGAGTTTGTTTGGTTGAACGCGCTAGTCTGAGGAGCTACTGGTCCGATTTGGATAAATATTTTTGTGTTGGATAGCCTATTCATCAAGGAAGGCTATTGACTATATAACATCACGGTATAAACCACCGGTGCGGAGCAGGTGCCCTAAATAGCGGCGGGCTCCTCTTGTGAAAAATCTAATAATAATAATATATATGTGTGTAAAAAGTAAACTTGATTGATTCAGGAATGGCTGGAGTCGCAGGGAATAGAGCTGTCCAAGGAGGAGGAACTGCCAGTCGACGAGTACACAATGAAGGAGAAGTGGAAGACAGTGAAGCCTCCAAGGAAGAGTTCGACTCAGGATGACCAGCTTCTGCGGTTCCTGCAGTACGACGGAAAGGTTCTCGCGTAAGTAGATTAAAATGATAAAGTTAGAATGATTTTTTATGTCAAGTGTCTTGTCGTGTCATCAGAAAGGCCAATGTAAATCCAGCAGTGGAATAAGTCAGACGGATGACGATGATGATCTCAGATACAAAGCGAACTTAGTTTCCAGGCGACTACCAAAACGCAAATTCAGGAGACACAAAGTCCCGTCATCTCCGGCTTTATGATTATACGTCAGCGATACCGGTCGTGTGCTGCCTGTCTGCCGACATCGCTACTGCAGAAATCGTTGCGTTTTTGAAGTTTTTTTTTCTTTTATGGTAATAGGCGGCAAACGAGCAGACGGATCGCCTGATGGTAAGCAATTACCGCCGCCCATGGACACAAGCAACACCACAGGACTCACAAGTGCGTTGCCGTCCCTTTGTGTTGGGAAAAGAGATAGGATGAGGAGTGGGATGAGGGAGAACGCATAGGAAATAGGACCTCAGGCACTCTCACTCACCGAACGAAACGCAACAGTTTAGGTACTGATACTTTACGCCGGTTTTCTGTGAGTTGGCGGAGCAATTCCAGAACATAAGTTTGCTTGAGCCGTGTAACCACCACGGCTATAGTTACCGAATAGGAAACTCGCGTCGCGTGATTTAATACCATGCCTACGGATCGTACTCTACTAGATACTCGTGACCTGAGTATTCAACATTAGCTTCGTAGTCGTAACGTAAGAGAGTGACTTTGACTATCTGCAGCCGAGAACTAATGTTGACCAAACTGATTATTTAGTTTTGAGATTTCTCAGAAACCTTTTCAGCAGATTGAACTATATAGTTGATTGAATCAGGCGTTACTTGGCGGAACTCCATTGTAACCTAATGGAAGGAAAGAGGAACCCACCACGCATCCTCGAATTGACCTTGATTGAACTATTGAACTATAGTTGATGCATAAACAATGCGGAGGAAAATATATTAAATGTATGCTTTTTAAATTCAATATGGCCGATTTTATTCGATTAGAAACTTACATACATACATAGACTCACGCCTGTTTCACAGGTAGGTAGGCAGAGGCATATTAAACGCCCACTTTTCGCCAGTGTTTTGATCCCACGTAATAGGTGGCGAGCCTATTGCCGCTTATCGGGATATTTTGTTTAGAAACTTATGTGAGTTTATTACAATACGAAGTTACTGCTCGTTACTTATTTATTTTCAAAATTATTTACTGATGAATAATCCTTTTTTAGGGTTCCGTGCCTCGAAAGGAAAATTTTTTTTGATCTTGTCATGGTTTTCACTAAAAGCTACGTTTGACCCAGCATAAAGACTTTTACTTTTTTTATTTAATTACAATTCTTCAGTGAGTGGACATCTGCCGTTTTTTCTAGAGCAACCATGCTTCACACAATTTTTCGCGCTGCTTTTGTCTGAATTTATTTTATTAGAATAATTTACCATGTTAGCTTGGCGGTAGTCGTTTATTGGTTTTACCTGAAAGTTTGTCAAGGTTTATCCCTTCGTGTTTATCGTATGGTTAATTCGTGCCTTACGATGCTGTTTCGCATCGCTCGACTACGCGTCGCTTCGCACCGCCTCGCATTACTGCTGCCAACTCTACGCTCTCCATCAAACACGGTATCAGGTTAATGGATAATGTGCTTATTGTTTATTTTTATTTGTGTGGGTTGGTGCCACGTCAATAAAATTGTGGGATACTCCAATGTAATTTTTGAATAACAGACTTGGATAGCGTAAGGAGGTTGGGAGTGGAGGATTTTGGGTCTCTGGTGCACACCTTGAACAACATTTGATTTGGTGATTCAGCAAAACAGACACGTTTACTTAACATCGATTTTCATTGCAGTAAGTTGACTACACGCACGGAGTAGTGTTGAGGGTTTGATCCTCTTTCGAGACAGCACAGTCTGGGTGTACTTTGGGAGTCCTTTCAAACATCCAATCAACGAGATTAGATGTTTGAAAGGACTCCCAAGATACAGAGTTCCTTCCAAGTACGGGCGTTGTCTATATTATCTTAATATATAAAATCCTTGCGTCACTGACTGACTGACAGACACGCTACAGACGAAACTACTAGTCACAAGAAGATAAAATTTAGAAATGTTCCTTGAGGAGTGTAGGGTACTAAGAGAGGATTTTTGGAAATTCTACCCCTAAGGGGGTAAAACTGGGTGTCAAAGTTTGTATGAAACTTTTTATTCCTTCAATGGATTGACTCCAAACTTTGTATATTAGTTCCTCAAACGACGATAGTGAACATTAATAATTATTTTTCTGGAAATTCCTTCCCTAAGGGGGTAAGATAGGGGTTCAAAGTGTGTATTAAACGAAACTTATTATTCCTTCAGTGGATTGACTTCAAACTTTGTATATTGGTTTCTCTAATGACCTTAGTAAACATTAAGAAATTTTTTTGCGAAGGAGTTTTCGAAGTCATTTCCTTATGGAGCTTCAGAAAGGGTGTCCCATTTTGTAATATAAAAAGAAACTTCAATGGATTCACTTGAAACTTTGTATATGGGTTCCTCAAGTGACGTTGGTGAATTCACCACTAAAACGGGGAGGTCAAAAAGGGGTCCCAGTTTGTATGAAACTTTTAATTCTTTCACTTGATTTTTTTTCATCGTCCCTTATGTGCATTTAATTTTCATTTATTTAAATTTATGCGGCTGGCTCACATCTAAGCGCTCTTGATCTTCACTTACTAAAATGTGGGATGGTTCTTTATATGACCAATAGAAGCCAAAATATTTAGAACCGTTATTTCGCTATGTTTATTTATTTTTAAGCAGGTAGGCACTTTTTATCAGTTATCTGCTTTGTCTAACTGCTGACCAAGACTTCTTTTTTTATTTATTAAACATACGTACATACATACATAGGCTCACGCCTGTTTCCCCGAAGGGGTAGGCAGAGGCATATTAAACGCCCACTTTTCGCCAGTGTTTTGATCCCACGTAATAGGTGGCGAGCCTATTGCCGCTTATCGGGATATTTTGTTTGCCAGAGCCTCGTCCGTTGATCGGCAGGTGCACCACTTGCAGGTGAGGTTGGCTTGGGACCCTAAGTTCTTGGTGACAACCCTATGCACATATTTATTAAACTTCCTGCATAATACTGTACATAGGCGGACTTAATGCGTTAGGCATTGTCTAACAGTCTACCTACCAGTATAGGGTGATGCAAAGATAGTTAAGGCAGGTATTAGGTGGAAGTACTTTAAAATTGAATTTAGATATACTTTAATAAATAATATACATAACACACTAATACAATACACATATAACTTTAATAATTAATATAATATACTATATATAATATAATATATATATATATATATATATATATATATATATATATATCAATATATTGTAATATAATATTATAATACATATAATATTCAATAAAATTTTCTATATACATACATAATCCTGTGATGATTACGATGATTCAGCTAATATCCCACGTTGAATCCATTGACGAGCCTTGGTTTTAAATGTCCAGCGACTGTCTGCCGTCCTGACATCCTGAGGGAGCGCATTCCATAAGTGTATAGCTTGAACGTAGTCGGAAGAATGTACAAGGCCAGAGTTATGTTGAGGACATAGAAGTAAAAGGTCATGGGAAGAACGAAGGGCTTTATCATGCGAAGAGCATAGGTATTGAAAGTGAGAAGTTAGATAAGCTTGAGGAGTGGGTGAGTGAAGTAGCGATCAGAGAGTAGTGAGAGCACGCAAGCTACGGCGTTGACGAATGGGAAGCCATCTCAGTTGAGAACGATAAGTATACACATGGTCATACTTGCGAAGATTGAAAACGAATCGAATGTAGTTATTGAGAAGCCGGTCGAGTTTGTTGAGAAGGTCTGCATTCAGGTCATAATAACATCACCATAATCGGTGATAGGGAACACTAAAGATTGCACTAGCATAGTCTTTGTTTTGGAGGGGAGGAAATTCTTCAGACGATAGAGACATCGCAGGGTCCTAGTGACACTTTGACACACGTTAGTGACGTGCTCCAGTTAAGGGTGTCATCTATGTGTAGTCCCAGGTCCTTAACGCTTGAAGTGATCATAATATTTAACCCGTCAAAGATGATTTGAGGGTGAGCTGCAGTATCCACTCTGCACATCATACGTTTACCATCCACGATAATGGCTTGACATTTTGACGGGTTAACTGATAGTCCAAACTGATCAGACCAATGCTTTATTGCCATTTAGTCTTGCTTCACATCGTTGATGGCCCGTGTTAGATCCTCAACCTTTGCCTGAGAATACAATTGCAGGTCGTCTGCATACAGATGATACGAACACCGAAGATTGTGAGTTAAGAGATAAATAAATAGAGAAAAAAAATGGAGAAAGAATGCCGTCTTGTGGGACACCAGAATCAAGATCACACCAACGAAATAAGGACTCATCAAGGCGAACAGACTGTTGACGCCCACGAAGATAGGATGAGAACCATTCCAAAGCTTCAGGTGCGATCGAAAGGTGGGATAGTATGGCGAGGAGAATATCGTGACTGACGGTATTAAAAGCGTTCGAGAAAGCTACCAAGACCAACACAGTGACCTTGTTGTCCTCCACTCCCGCTCTAATATCGCCAATCCCTTAAGGAGGGCTGAGGTTGTGCTGTGTCCCGATCTGAATCCTGATTGAAAAGGACTCAACAGGTTATTAATATGTACAAATCGGGTCAGCTGCTGGTGGACACAAGTCTCGAGCACTTTGGATAGGAAAGGAAGAATGGATATAGGGCGAAAATTACTAGGTGAAGTGGGGTTGAGAGCCTTGGGTAGAGGACGAATATAGGCTTTACGCCATACCGAGGGGAAAACGCCTGACACGAGTAAAAAATTTATAACATGAACAATTGGGGATAGGAGTTCATTTAAGGCTGCGATAATCATGCGACGACTAATGTTGTCGCAGCTCACCACCTTAGACTTTATGGATAGGATAACCTTTCTGACTTCACCCTCAGTGACAGGAGAAAGCTGAAAAGAACTTACGTTTGGCCGTAGCAAACTGGCGACATAATTTACCGTCCGATCCCTGGTTTGGCGATCCAAAGCAGGCGTGGTGGCGAAATGCTCATTTTTTTAACCTAAACTAAGACAGTGTTTTTGAAATTGGATAATTATTTTACAATTTTTTTACAATTTCGCTGAGATATACAAATGTATACTGCTACGGGACCCTTGACTAATTTAATTTTAACTAGCTTTTGTAAGCTACGCCTAAATGAAATTTTCATAGTTTGTTCGAGAGTTTTCATGAATCATTAATTAGTAAACTACACATCTAAATCGATTCAGCCATTTTTAAGATTACCCTGAATAAATAGACAGACAGAAAAACAATCTAAATATATAAATCATTGATGTACTGGAAACGGTTTACAACAATATGCAATACAGTTATTTTTAGATTACAGACAGTTTGTTTATTTTCTTTTATAGTCTCACGCCCGTATCCCCGAAGGGGTAGGCAGAGGTGTAATATTACACCCACATTTCGCCAAGTTGCATATTAGGTCCCACGTAACAGGGAGCGAGCCTATTGCCGTTACTGGACACATTGGCAGACTTCGTGCTGCTACTGAGAATTCGGAAAAACTCAGTAACACTTTTGCCCGACCCGGTAATCGAACCCGAGACCTCCCGTTTAGCAGACCCATACGCTATTCACTGTATCATGGAGGCAGTCAAATATTATTTATTTGTATAATCTGTCAGTATATAAGATCCTTGCGTTACTTATTGACTGACAGACATGCTACAGCCGAAACAACTGAGTGCATGTAGATGAAATTTAGCGTGTATGTTCCTTGAGGTACGTAGGGGCACACTAAGAGAGATATTTGGAAATTCTTCCCCTAAAGAGGTTAAACTGGTTGTCAGAATTTGTATGAAACGTTTATTCCCTCAATGGATTAACTTCAAACGTTGTATACCTATTGGTTCCTCAAATGAAGTTAATGAACACTAAGAAAGTCTTTTTGGAAATTCTTACCTTCAGTGGATAAAAAGGGGAGTCATAATTTGCATAAAACCTTTTATGCCATCAAGGGTAATCCTTCTCTTCTTAAATCCACTCTATAGGTACTTTGTTTATTGGATCCGCAAATGACGTTAGCGAACACAAAGACATTTTGGAAATTTTCCCCTAAGAGGATGGAAACGGGATTCTTAGTTTGTGTAAAACCTTTTAGTTTTTTAATGGAATCACTTCAATACACTGTGTATATAAAATCTTTTCGTTAGCGACTGACTCACAGACACATGACAGCCGAAATTTCTGGGCGCAAGAAGGTTAAATTTAGCATGTATGTTCCTTGAGAAGGGTAGGGATGTTAGTACAAAATATTTTTTTATCTAATCGAAATTTACGCGTGGGAAGCAGCGGGCAAAAGCTAGTAAATAATATTGCGCTTTACCAAAGGAGTTTTTTATTATTATTATATCCGAAATCGAGAATCACTGCCAAACCACGAACTGTACAGAGCAAAATATAATGTAGGTAATTTACTGTATTAAGCGATTATTGGTAAATAAATGCCATTGTAGGAACTGGGCTCGGATTGTCAGTGCAAATAATGAAGGTCCAGATAATACACCGAGGGACTCCAGTGACATTTATTTTAAGTGTTTTCATTATAAAGAACTTGTTATTTATGACGGCACTTAGAATAAAAAATCTGTGCTATAATAGGTATAGATTCTTGTTTATAACTCATAAAGGGCGACTGCGGGAGTCGGAGTGTAGAATGTCGACTCTAGAGGCAACCTTACTTATAATTTCGTTGTATGAACCAAATATAGATTCAAAAGAGGTGTCTTCGTCATGCGAGTTTCTATAACAAAACCAGTAAATTTAATACTTTTTTTGTTGTGAGTATGACGTGTCTGTGGAACTGTATGATTACCTGTGGCACTGTAGCTGTTAAATGAGTGGGCCGTATTTTCGTTTGAATATTATTAGATAGTTACAATTTTCGAAGATTAGTGTCGCTGCTTACTTGAAATTTTAAATAGTTTTGGTAATTGGAGCAACTATCGCCACCACCACCACACTAACACCAACTACCTTCAATGGCCCTAACAACCTTACGGTTATAATAGACTGAATCTGAGAAGCCCACTATACTTTTGTTGGCCTTTTAATCTGTGCACTCTCTAGTCTACCTACTAATTTCTTGGTGTGACCCTCAGATTCTACCTTACCTACTAGATTCCCCATTCTGGGGAAGTGCAACGATTTTAGAGCTATGCGTTCACAATTTCAGACATGTGAATTGTACTTAGAAAATAGACTGAACCCCTTTTGTATACTATCTATCTACTGATCTGATGTATCGCAGCGGGTAGAACCCGTAGAACATAACGTAAAACACAACGCTTCGCGATCACGGTACATCCACAGCAATAATACATTTCTTTAGTACATACAAACCAACTTTCAAGTGTTCTGGTTTGACCTCAGTTTTTCCCGAACATTCACGTGATATTCTCAAATATGTACGCACATGTTATATCGGGTATTATTTATAACTTGGCCTTATTTTCTGTCAAGAACAAAATTTTGCTACTAACTATTCATGCGGCATAGTGATAATTCGTGAAATAGAGAACACAGACTGATAAACTGAAATAAAGTAGATGAAAATATTACATACATACAGACATACATAGACTCAAGCCTTTGTCCCGCAAGTGTAGGCAGAGACTACAGGAGGGCTTTGCTACGAAAATTATTTATGAAAAATGGTACATGTGGTTCCAAAACCGACTAGAATCAATATTATTAGTGCGGCTTTAGCCTTCAATTCTACTTAGCAGACTCTAACTGACCCCGGGCGAGGCACGGAAAACTAAGCATAGTATGCCAATATGCGCTCCTTACAGGTAGTCTACGGACACCACGGAGGTTTTAGTAGGCAGGTTCCGAACGCCTATAAAATAGAATCATACTCATCCTCTCTGCCTGCCCCGAGCCAGAACATGAACCCGTAAAGTGGATTGCCAGTGAAAATAAATAAAACGACTTGCTATGGCTAGCAAACGATATATTGTGTAGCAGTGAACGAACACAATGCTCTTTCTCTCGTTCAATCATCACAGAAAAGCTATTTTGTTCACGCAACCTGAGCTGGCTACTGTCCAATGAGGGAGCTCATTTCCAGACGCTTATCGTCCATTCTTCCTAAACTTTTATATTTAGAAGGTAGTACGAACTAGCTTCTACCTTCGGGCCCATCCGTGTCAGTGTATCGACAGATAGCGACAATAGATGGCCTATATGATGTTCTGACGTACAAGCTGGAAGCATTATAAAGTTTAGTCACAATCTGTACAAGTAGTATTTACGTGAAAGAGTGACAAACATCCATCCTCACATTCATTCATCCTCACCGACATTATGATATCAGTAGGAATTCTGTCCTTTATTAAACCAAATTACTACTGGTACAGACATTGATTCTACTGGTGATAAGTTAGCCCGATGACGAGTGGTCACGTAAGTGAGGGACAGGCAATCTGTAACGTAACGCAAACCAGATTCTAAAGCGACGTGATCGATAAGATCCAAATTTATAGGAGCTACTACACTGGGACCTAGTTTTATCCTCCACTCAACGAATTCACTATGAGTTTATGTGCTAACTTTGAAAGAGTCCCGTTCCGATACATTCATTTTATTTCCAACAAATTCTAAACGCTTCAGATTTCTTCAAATATTTCATTAGTTTCTAAATGATAATATGCAACCTTAGAGGATTTAATATAATACAGGCTCTTCAGAGGACAACCTGCCTCAATAATTTCTATTCGTTGAGCAAATCATAATAATAGTCTTAATTAAAAGCACAATAGGATCTATTGTAGAGCCTTTAAGTTTCGGCTGGCACCTTGCTCCTGGCAGTAAGCGGCGAAGAGTACGTAATTAAAGCTTGCAATTAACATGGACGTAATTCTTGCTGAGAGGAGTTCTTCTTTACACAATCTGGCTACATAACGAACACTCGCCTTCGTCTTTTAAATATCTTCATTAGAGCGCCTTCACATTAGGTCGCAAGTAGTGCGGCAGCAGCGCGGCAGTAGCAGCGCGACAGTCGCGCTGTTCACAGGCGGCAAACTTTTATACTAAAAAGGGCAGCGCGACAGCCGCGCGACGCGAGATAGTCAAAGCGGACGGCAGCGCGGCAGCCGCGTGCGGTTAGTCGGCTTTGAGACAGTGTTGCTATAACGAGTCTATATTCTGCGTAAATGCTGTTGCGAAATCGAGTACCCCGTGAGGGTTGAATACCATCATCAAGAAGATATAATAATGAGCCGAAAGACTGTTTTGACATTTTAATTTTAATTTTTATTTTACTTTACTTGGAAAAAAAAAACATATTACAATATAATATGCTTAAGGTTGTACATTTTCTTGTAAATTACTTATCGTAATAACTGCGACATTTTCCACATATTACTTTTAAACATTGCTGTTCTACACGTGCTACAAGCAACCGAAGAAGCGGAACGTAATAAAATAATTTTCTATTACAATCATATTCCAATAGTTTGAATACTGTTACATAATCACTATTCACATGCCGATTTCGAAACAAAGGATCAATCCAGTATGTTCTTTTTTTATTATGAATGCGACGTCTATGGCTCCGAAGAAGAACCAACAAAAAAGCAGGAGTAGCTATGATGTTTCCTCCTTGGAGTACATTATTGAAATCAACTGGCCACCCTAATTTAAGCAAGTCGCACGGCTGTTTTTGTAATGAGGCATCCGCTGCTGTCGCGCGGCTGCTGCGCTGCTTGCGACCTAATGAGAAGGCGGCCTTACTCTCACCAGACTATTGTGAAAATAAAGAATACCTTTCTTTTCAAATAAGGTGTCGGATGCTACATTTGAATCGCAACTTTTTTAATCATACTTTATTTATCGTTCTCTATTACGCATTCATACTTTTTGTATGAAATGACAGGTTCACAGGGACAAATTCACTTTAGGTTCGAATACACGGGTGTCTCAGTTCATCTACATCGACATTGATCGATTGCTCCTCGATTAAGTACATATGTCCAACGTCGAACAAATTAAGTAGATCGACGATGACAGCAAACATACCTACGCCATAATGACCAATCACTGACATACGACAACCTGAAAGCTGAAAGGCTCTTTGATAGGCCAAGAATAACTTGAGTGGGACGGTTTAAAACCAGCACAAAAGCATATTAGTTCAACACGTGTGTGACTATTTTGGTAAGTATTTAGCGAATGAAGGCAGTTATTACTGCGCCTCAATTAAGTAGGTTGAAACGAGAATTGCTATAGGAGTTTTTCCATGGGCGGCCAGCTTCAATTTTCCAGTGTTTACTTTCACTAAAGGGGAGTGAAGGGGGCACGTTGAGGAGGGGAAGAGATGATGCTTGATGGAGATGGGTGAACGCGGGTGTAACGTGTAATGATTCAATTCTGAAAATACTTAATGTATAAAAATAAATGTCCCATTTCTAAACCTATTAAAATGCTTAAGTGATTTTTGGTGTAATAAGATAGCACCTATGAAAAAAAATCAATTAATTCCTGCTCGTATTGGTGCCAAACAGGTAAATGATCCATTTTCAATTGAAACGTGTGGTATCTATTGCTATTTGAGTCGGCGTTATGGAGTCAATTTATTTCAGTTTAAATATATTTTGGATACCGTTACAAAAAATATAGTATCTTATTTCATCATGTCAGCCTAGAGATGTCCACTGCTGGACATAGGCCTCCCCCAAGGTTGTTCACACAGACCGATTTTGAGCCGCCCGCATCCAACCGCTTCCTGCGATCTTAACCAGATCGTCGGTCCACCTTGCTGGATCTTATTTACTACTAGGTAATTTACACAGTGACGGTACTTCTCAATGAAGTGTTTCTAAATATACTTTTTGCAAAGATAGAAGTATAAGTACATAGAACTGTGTGTTGCCAGTGATGAAATCTATTGAGCCGCGACGTGGTCAATAACAGTATGGGCCTTATCCGAAAGCTCAGGGTTATTCAGAGGGCGATGAAAAGAGCTATGCTCGATGTTTCCCTGCGAGATCGAATCAGAAATGAGGAGATGCGCAGGAGAACCAAAGTCACCGACTTAGCTCTCCAAATAGCTAGGCTGAAGTGGCAATGGGCAGGACCCGTAATTCGAAGAACCGATGAATGTTGGAGCAGAACCCTCCTACTACTGCAGTGGCGAGCACGCATAGGGGATAGGGCCTCCGGCACTCTTATCAGCTATCCTACCTACATTATGCACTCTAAACCTCAAAGTACTACTTCACACCAGACGTATATTAATTTATTAATCCTGTATAGTAATTAAAGATAAAAACGTCACGTTACACGTCACGATTGGTGTAACCATGTCAAAACTTCAGGATCAATAATGTTTTTACCTACCTATTCATAGTTCTTAGCAAATACCAGGAGCATAACTATACCTCTAGAACAAATTATTTGCGAACAAGAGGCCTTATTACGTTCTCCAGTGGGTACTAATTATATTCTGTGGTACTAAGTTTAGTTTATACTATAAACCGCACACTATCCGGATAGAGCGCATTAGTAAGGTCGGCCACAAAAGCAGTTTATAATGGCATGATTAGTGCCACGCGTATGATTGCCGCAGGGATAAGCGCCGCTATGCTTGCCGGCTATAGTTTGTAGATGACGTATATTCACTCTTGTATCCCCGAAAGGGTAGGCAGAGGTGTAATATTACACCCACACTTCGCCATTATTTTTTGGTGTCCACGTCCAAGTCCCACGTAATAGGGGACGAGCCTATTGCCGTTACCGCCACTGTGCTGCTACTGAGAGTTCGGAAAAACCCAGTAACACTATTGCCCGACCCGGGAATCGAACCCGGGACCTCCGATCAGCAGTCGCATACGCTATCCACTGGACTACAGAGGCAGTATTGTTAGTGGCTGAAATTATTCCAATTTGTTAGGCGATGCTCCAGATTCAAATGATTGTGATGCTTCAGCATATTTGAAAAATATATCGAGAATCGATAATCATAACTTAAATGTCTACGTATAAAAAGACATCTCCTTCCGATATATCATTGCAGAGCCTACTGGAGCTAAAAAAATTAAATTTGGACAGTGAGTGCTTTTTATGATGTCGCCACGCACTAAGGCCGGACTTTTCAATATATAGAATAGAATCTCCGAATACTCAAGCTGAAGTGGCAGTGGGCTGGGCACATAGTCAGAAGAAACGATGGCCGTTGGAGCAGAGAGGTTCTGAAGAGGCGGCCACGATGTCGTTGCAGAGGTAGTCCTCCCGCAAGATGGACTGACTATTATGTGATCGCGGGTAGCGATTGGATAAGAGAGTCTGTGTGGAGAGCCTTGGGGGAGGCCATGTCTAGCTTTTGATAGAATATGTAGGGATTAAAAATCGGTGTTAAAATTTATCGTTTGAAATTGCGCTAACTAAGCGACGAAATAGGTCAGTTAATGTGATTACAAGAAGTATTTATTTCAAATATTCACATTCCTATTTATCCAAATCTCATTTTACATTCGTGTCTAGTCCAACTATCTATTTAACCCGCTCAAGATGTCTGGTAATTAGTTTATCGGTTATCGTCTAAAGATAACAAAAGGGGGTGATGTGGGCGTGTTCCAAGACTTCCAGGAAATGATCGGAGCAGCTTAGAGACCGCCCGACTTCCACTTCCTATCACAGAGACAATTAGCTGCTGGAATATCATTACTTACTGTGAACTGTAGCTATAGTGACTTGAGAGCTTATTCTCAAGCGTATTGAGGTCAGTTCCGAAATCAATTAAATTTGAAGATGATTCTATCATATTCATATTAACAGCAGTTAGTAATTTGTTGACTTATATTCTATGGAATACCAGACTGCCCAGTCACAGGCGCAATATAGCTGGCGAAAAAAACATTACGATGCAAATCAATAATTACAAAAGTAGCACAAAGTGGTCAAGATACTACCTCCTTTTGAACTAACTACCTTTAAGGGTCGGAACATATCTGACGGAAGAGGCGTCGAACGTATCTTCGGTCGCATCTATTCCGTCAAATGAGTCGGTACACATCTGACGGAAAATGCGTCCAGCGTATCTGCACACATTCGCTGAAAGTTTATTAACTCATGTGCTGAAAGCGTGGCTATTGTCACGGTAATAATATCTAACAGTATTGTAACTCCATACAAACGCACGAAACTCGAGTTATACCTATGCGCCTCGAGCAGAGTACCCATTAGCACAGCCATTAGACTGTGCGGACTGTGCCAAGAGTACCCACAGCCGCGATCGTTCCGCAGCTCGCATGCGGCGCGTCTGGTAGGTATATAACTCACAAAGACGGCCGAGTTACAATACTGTTAGATTATATTACCGTGCTATTGTGCACACATATGAGTATGTTCGTGCAGGGCCGCACTCAGGGCAGCTCGATTTTTACTGTCATATTCTTTTAGCTAATCATTTTTCGTGTTCCCTGATGTTATATAGTCACTGAAGTCCTTTAGTTATTTATATTGCAATTCGAGTTTGACTAATTACTGACTTTGGGGACGAGTTTGTTTGTTTGTTTGTTTGAACGCGCTAATCTCATGAACTACTGGTCGGATCTGAAAAAATCTTTTTGTATACGATAGCCCAGTTATTTCGGCAGGCTATATAGGCTATAAAGCATAACGATTGGACCCTTTGGGACGGGCAAAAGGCTAAAAAGGCTAAAAGATAATGTCTGCTAATCTCAAGAACAAGCAGTCGGATTAAAAAAAATATATTGCCTATGATAGCCCAATTATTCCGAAAGGCTATATAAAATTACGCCACAACTTTTAGGGGCCAGACAAAAATAATAAAATGCTCAAACGAGAAGGGGGAGGGTTGGGTCAAAGGCAAAAAAAGGCTGAACGAATAGGAATCTATATGGGTATCGTTTTCGAGATTTGCGGGACGCTGATTAATAATATGAAACCTATTTCGTGATCAAAGATGGCGGATGGGAAATCAAAGATGGCGGATGGGCAAATTTAAAAAAATACAATATTGGTATCGTCTGCGATGTTAAAAGGGATGGGGAATCCAAATACAACATCTGTTTCGTGATTCAAGATGGTGGATGGGAAACCAAAGATGGCGGAAGGGAAAATTAAAAAAATCAATATGGGTATCGTCTCTGATGATTTAAGGGATGGAGAATCCGAATACAACGTCTATTTCGTGATCAAAGATGGCGGATAGGAAATCAGAGATGGCGGACGGGATTTTTTTTAAAGTCGATATGGGTATCGTCTCCGATATTTTAAGGAATGGGGAATCCAAATACAACATCTATTTCGTGATTCAAGATGGCGGATGGGAAATTAGTTATATTTAAAAATCAATCTTCGTTTCTTTGTATATCTTTATAAATATTGAAATTTTAGATTAAGCACTGCTGGCTTTAGTAACTTTCTTCACAATTTCCTGGAAAAGTGGTTTGAAAAAAAGGAATAAGAAAAAAGATCTTTAAAAAGCGATACGGAGTTCGCCGGGGCAGCTAGTAGTACTTATAATAGGAGCATGGCTCGAATCGCAATCGCACCTACGACCATTTGAAGATGGTATGATAAATACGTTATAGGTACGGTCAGCCAAGAAAGTGATCCACCTGACAAAACTTTTAGTTCTATCAAATTAACTGAAAGGTTGCGCCTGTACAAGAATAAAAGAGAATCACACTATAACGTATGGTGTTAACAAGACATTCAAGTTGTCAAGGTAAAGAGAATTTTATTATCAATGCATAACACTCAACACGCTTTAGAGTATTTCAGTCTATGGAGACCATTAAATACTTTTATGAGGAAAGAATAATTATTTATTGTCCTCATCGTGATGATGATAACAATACATAGTATTAAACAAAGTCTGTCTTCTATCTGTTTGTCCCTATGTATGCTTAAATCTTTAAAACTACGCAACGGATTTTGAAGTGGTTTTTTTCATAGATAGAGTGATTCAAGAGTAAGGTTTATTTGTATAATATAATTATGCATAACTGATGCATGACTGCCTTCTTGGTCCAGTGACTGCCTCCGTGGTCCAGTGACTGCCTCCGTGGTCCAGTGACTGCCTCCGTGGTCCAGTGGCTGCCTCCGTGGTCCAGTGGATAGCGTATGTGACTGCTGATCGGAGGTCCCGGGCTCGGTTCCCGGGTCGGGCAAAAGTGTTACTGGGTTTTTCCGAAGTAGCAACACGGAGTCTGGTGATGTGCCCGGTAACGGCTATAGGGTCGCTCACTATTACGTGGGACCTAAAAATTCATAGCGAAATGTGGGTGTAATACCTATTACGCCTCTGCCTATACCTTCGGGAATACAGGCGTGAGTCTATAAATAAATAAAATTATGCATAATAAAGTAGAGAAACACTGATAGTTTTAGAGGTTTCTAATGTGATGTCGTAAATAACATTTTTTTTTTGCGTTTACATTGCAAACGCTGACTGAACTCTACGAGATAGATCAAAATAATCTACTACAGTATTGTACACCTTAAAAAAGTCTACAATAACATCCACGATGTTATGACATTTATTGTAGACTTTTTTAAGGTGTACAATCTCTAAGGGATAAACCACAATAACCATTTTTCTTTTACTTTTTACGAGGAATACTGGCTTATTTACGAAGCGATTTTATGTAATATAACATTGATCCTTTTCCCATTAAGAACCTTAAATACATTGTGCATGTAATGTAACTCAATATGGCTCTATACAGCATGTAACAGCATGTAATTAAAATTAATATTTTCAAAGATATTACACATTTAAAATGCAGGGACATAACGGTTACGGCAGGGCCAGGGCCCGGGCGGCAGCGCCGGCGGCGGCTCGTATGAATGTGGCCCTAAAGCATTGCACCCGTGCGAAGCCGGTGCGGGTCACTTGTTTTCTTATAAAACATAGTCCTAAGAAAGAGAACATAGAACTGTCAGAATATTATTATATAGGCAAATTAACGTTGAAGTTTAATTACCTGCAAATAAATTGGCCGACTGTACATTGCGCTTCCTCCTTATTGCACCACTAATGTAAATCCCCTCTAAAACCAATATTCAGCATCGTCATAAGATTCAACTAGAGTACTCGTGATTTGCAATTCAAATTGATAAATTGCAAATAAAGTATTCGAGCTTTTATAAAAAGCTTGTCCAACTGTCGTAACCGATCGTAGTTCCAACTGTGATTCAAAGAGTAATCGACTATTAATTCGAATATTGAATTTCGTAGTAAGTTAGCAATCTCATTATAACAGAGATATTATCAGCATAGTTAGTGTACCTACTCGAGATCGAAACATGTGCGATCACTGGAGTTTGACGAACGTTATTAGTGCGTCAATACTAACCTATGATAAACTAGAGTGCGGTGAACGACAACGTCATCCCAAAAAGGATAGTTTAGCAAAACAATAAAATTATTTTATTTCCTTTTTCACTACGTATCTTCAAATTATAAAAATGACAACGAAGTCCACAAACAACAACATCCTTTATGAGTTAAGAATGATTCAAAACCAATTTTCAACGTAGTATACGAGCAAGAAACTGCAAGATATTGCGGCCATAAGTTTACACGTGCTCTGTAGGTAATCCAATACAGTCGTAGAGTGACGTTTAGTGAGAAGACAAATCCAAGTAGTAGTTGGGGCGTTCCCAGGGGGAACAGAATAACTGGAACAGTTGCCAGTTCTAATCGACTTGTGATTAGATTTCTAAGGCCATGTGCTATTTATTACACACTGAAGTGCAGTTTCAGTGACGTATTTCGCGGATTTTGGGAAATTGTGGCTGGTTTTCAGGCATTGTCAACTGTTTTAAACGAAACGACACCGTATTTCATGTGTTATGAACGTGTAGTCATAGACATTAAGTATATACATGACTGTAAGGCCCTTCTCTCACGAAGCTATTCAAATGCTACGGGACTGAGATGCAAACCATGATCGAATACTGGTATGCTACTCTTTACCGCACACGGTGCTACGCTAATGAGACTATATTTTATCATTTGAAGAACAACATTCGTACGACGATGCCTAGTGACTCTAGCGATGAAGACAATTTTCTTCTGTATTTATATTACAAGAATAAACGAAAATATAAAAGCAGATTCTGGGTGCACCCATATATCGAAAAAAATATCAATTGTAGGGCATTTGTCGAGGGACGAGTTGTCATTTTTATAGAATCTCAATAAAATCATATTATTATTTGAATCTTTATCTGAGAAATTATCTTGACAACTATCTAAATAGTACTGCTTCGCTTCCTTGGCAATAAAATTATTGTGTATAAATTTAATGTATACTTACCTATAAATGACCTGTTATATTATTTTTTTCTAAATTTCAATCCACGCCTCTTATGTAACATCTGTTCTTACGTACTCTGGCAGCTTATAATTATACAAACATGGAAAATTTTCTACCTCCTGCACAAAAATAATATTAAAAGTTTGTTCCGCCGCCATTTTGTAATGCGATGCATATACTACTCGGGTAGCGTGCGACCAACAAGACGGTAGCGTGCGACTGACATCAAACGCATCGTCATTGCGTCTCGTCGTGTGCGAAATTAGCTGAATATGTATGGTGGCTACTCACAAGCGACGCGTAGGATACGGGTACAAAACACAAATCGTTTGAGAGTCGCTTCGTGAGAGAAGGGCCTAAACCCTTTATTTTAAATTAAATGAACCAATATATAGACAAATAATATTTTCGAAAAATATTTATTACTAGCCCTTGGCCTCTATTGCGGTGTCCGTGTTGAAAGTCGTAGAGACTTTGATACATATTTAGATATGATTCTAAAATAGAAACCAAGTGATAAGGCAAATAAAAGAAAGCTTTTGTTCTGTGGATGCATAGTACATTGCTCATCAAACCGGGATGTAAGTTGCCATATCCAGCGGTAGGTGCAAAAAAACTCCTATACAAAATTATATTGTCCTTTTTATGCCGGTTACCCACTTTATTTATTAATTATAGGTAAGTTTAAATCAAACAGAATGATTAAATAGCCAAAAATAATTATGCACTCAAATTATATTTTGCGATAGCGTATTAAATTGATATGAACTATAATAATAATATTATAAAGAGGAAGTGCTTTTATTATGTCTCAGTAGCAGCACGGAGTCTGGAAATGTGCCTGGTACGGCAATAAGCTCGCCCCTTATTACGTGGGACTAAAGTATTTCTGGCGAAAAGTGGGTGTAGAAATACATCTCTGCCTACCCCTTCGGGGATAAAAGGCGTGACGATATGTATGTATGTATGTAAAGAGGAAGAATTTGTATTTTTGTTTGTAATGGATAAACTCAAAAACTTCTGGACCGATCTTTCACCATTAGAAAGCTACATTAACTGCGAGTAACATAGGCTATATTATTTTAGAAAAAATTGGAGTCCGTAAGATATTTGGGTTTTTCGGGTTCGCGAAGTAGTTCCCTCAGGACGCGGGTGAAACCGCGGGAAACGGCTAGTGAACTATAAATACCTTACATAATACAAGACAGTCATCATTGTTGTGCGAATGTAGAATTTGAAAAAGACTATGGACTTCATTTATAAATTAATAGATACATAATCATAAGAAACGATTGCTGTGATCAACATAACTGTCCGCGAATTAAAAGGTTAAGATATACAGACTCCCAGTAAATTCTGAGAGCGTCTCTATTATCTCTACGTTGAAACAGAAGCTCACTCAAAATTATATGCAATGGTGTGGTAGAACGCAAAATATAAAAATATATTTTCCCCGCCTTTGTTAAAAGGAACGGAGAAAGGATAATATGCTTTATTCGTTTTTATTACCTCGGGACGGAAACATTGTCCTCATTTTCATAAATATGCTAGGCAGGGTTTATTTTGTTTCAAACCTCTAAGGGCCCTGAAAAACAGTACATATCTTTGTATGGAATATATAGTTGCAATACCAGAACGTCCCTAGCGAATAGAGAGACACCTTTAGATATTTATCGGTTGCAGTCTTTATTCCGGAACGTGATTCAATATATTTTAGTTCAAGAAATAATGCTTAGAGATGCTGTACGTATAGTGGAATCCAGCGGGATTTTCTTATAGGAATACAGAGATTGCCGAATGTATTTACTTGTGTAGAGTTTATTAAGGACACAAATAAATGGATTTGGGTGATAGGTCATTTAAGTATTTAAAAGGTTCGTCAAGATTGAGGCTGAGTAGTTGTACAAAAAGCTATTTAAAAACAACATTGGATGAAGCTTAGATGAATCTGTTATATTGTTCGACGAAACACATGCTGCATTAAAAGCCGCCAACACATGTTCAGCCCGAAACACGACGATTCATTCCTCACACACACTCTTCACAGCGTATTCATTACAATTCCATGAGAAAACCGCATGGAAGTCCATTCAGTAGCTCATTGCGCACAGACATATTTGCATTTAGCATATTAATACATAACATAAAGTAGATATAAAATACATAAATAAATAAGTATGATACTTACAATAATTTGATGTGATTGAAATGCGTCGACTGAGTTTATAGGGTGTAGTAGCTCAATCAACGCAAGAAATTCGCAAATGGTGGAGAATATGCATCGTTATTATCGTTTTTATGAGGATGTCGATGATTAATTGTGCAGTAGTGACCAAAACACCAAGTCATAATTGTATTGCTCAATATTATTCCGAGATGATGTTATTAGAATATTACTAACGCTAGTCACGCTTATTTTCAAGAAACTACGGATTAGGATGCTTGGTCGACGGAAAATACACCAATTGAAAGCACTGATAAAGTTTTACCTAAGGTTGACTATAACGTACGTCGGTTTTATTTAAGGTATGTGAAGGAATGGTTTTGAGCGTATCCCTTGGACCTAGGATCATTAATTATCGTATACAAATCTAAGTTTTGCGGACAAAACAGCACAGGATCCGACGACTTCCTGTGTCAAGTTAATCTTGCAGGAATGCTTACTTGTTATGCAACATTGATATGTACGCTACTCCTTGACAGGATTCAGCTGTTCCTTGATTATAAATCTATCAAGATAATAATAATACATATAATCGGCCATTTGCAATGAATACCCTAAAGTTGAGTATCAGCTTCCGTTTCGTCTGAAGAACCCAACAAGATCGTCGGTCCATCCTGCGAGAGTCAGGCTTGCTTATGTGAGGATAAATGGGTCGTACACTGATCGGTTTACCATCGAGACAGGTGTTAGACAGGGATGTGTAGCGTCGCCGTGGCTGTTCAACCACATGGTTCATGGACAGTTGTTTGCAAGATTTGAAAAATTGTGACTGTGGATTAAGGATGAATGAGTTACTTGTCAAATGCCTCCTTTATGCTGATGATCAGGTAATACTTGCGTCTTCAGCGGAGGAGTTTGCAGGAGATGGTAGCAATCATGCATTGTGCTTTAGGGAGGAAAAAAATGAAAGTGAATGAGAGCAAGACGAAAGTTATAGTTTTTGAAAAGGAGGAATGTGTTACGGCTTGTAATGTTATGATCGACGGACAACAAGTGGAGCAAGTGAATGAGTTTGTATACTTAGGTACGTTGTTTACAAGAGATGGTAAGAATGAAGAAGATATTGAAAGAAGATTTAATGCAGGTAATAGAGTGAATGGAGCTCTGAAGGCGTTTATGGAATACCCAAAACGTGTCCAAAAAGGCACGTTTGGCTGTGCATAGGGGGGTGTTAGTACCTACTCTTATGTATGGTAGTGATAGTTGGGTATGGCAGAAGAGTCATGAAAGTAGAATAAATGCTGTAGAAATGAGAGCATTGAGAAGTATGTGTGGAGTGTCTATGAACGACAGAGTAAAGAATTGTGTGATAAGGGAGTATTGTGGGGTAAAAGATTATGTAGTGACAACCACTAAGTAAGGAATGCTACCATGGTTTGGACACATGGAGAGGATGGATGACAAAATACTGACCAAGAACATAAGTGTGAATGGGACAGGAGGAAGGGAAAGACATAGACGTGCGTTCTCCGACCAGATTGGAGACATCCTAAAAAAGGGGCAGGTTGGAAGTACCCTTAATCGAAGAGCATGCATGAGAAATTATATGGGAGTGAATGAAGCAAGAGAGATATGTCAGGACCGTTGCAAATGGCGTTCCGTAGTCTCTGCCTACCCCTCCGGGAAAAAGGCGTGAGTCTATGTATATTTATCAGTTTATTACTGCTATTTACTACTACTTTTTATTGCAATATTGCTAACCATACTAGTTGGAGTTTATATACCTACCTCAGATATATTATGCACTTACTCCAAATCTTTTAGATTAAGTACAATAGGTATAAGGTGGGTCCACACAGAGCGAGCAGCCTCGCGAGGCATTTGCCGCGCGAGGAAACAGTCCCCGAACGAGCGAGGCCATAGAATAAAGCTGCGTTCACATTTATCTGACGTGATCTCTCGTGACGGTCTCTGTCGTAATTACTTACCGTTCACATTTGTCTGTCGCCGTCTGTCGCGATCTGACACAATTTTAAATGAGTTCTGTCTTGACTCTCGTGGAGTTCACACTTTCGCAATGTTTTTGACGAATTATCCGATTCAGATTAAGTAGATATCCAATTATATCCATAAATTATTTACATAGGATTATATTATTTCGTATTCAATGAGCTCATCTATAGGTACTGTATACGAATAATATTATAAAAAGGAAGTCAATTAGTTCGTCGTCCATTGCGCACAATTGCAAACGCGCGTCTGACGCTTTACGACAGACAGTGGCGCGTCCACATTAGTCTGACGAGTTGTGTCGCGCGAGTTAACTGTACGGAACCCAACAATGTTAGCTTCGTCAGCACATCTCTCCCCACCAAATTATCTAGATAATCCTATTGTCATCTTAGCATTAATTTATTATAAATACCTTTGTAGATCTAACATAAGCGATGACTATTTTATATTTTAAATATACTGTTAAGCTGTTATAATTAAATAAATGTTTTTTACAATTAATCTGAGTCCAATCTCTTAATTCGCGCTGTACCGTCCCCACACCCCTCCCCGCTCTCTGTCGCAGACCGGGACATTGTCTGTCGCGACACGACAGACGACGTCACGACAGATTACATCAGACAAATGTGAACGCGGCCTAGAGCGCGGTAGCCTCGGCACCGTAGGAAAAAACAAAATTGTAGTTGTCATAAAGTTTGAATTCAGAAGATGAAAATATACAGTCCGTTCACAGCTAAGACCAAGAATCAAAATAGACTCGACATTTGCGTACACCCGTAAAGGACGGACATAGAGTACATCCTGAGTTGGTGTTACCAGATGTTGTAAATGTTTACCCTACAATTCTACGAAGTACATATTAACTTTTAAGTAACATTGTATCGAACCTGAATTGAATACCTTACCAGACATCTGAGACCACGTTCTCCTATATTTTTTTACGAATTTGGTATTTCGATGAATTTATTAGCTAACTCGAGAAGTTCCATCAATATCCGTTTAGGTATTTTTGCAACAAATAGTAACAAACAGCTATATAATATAATTTACAGCCTAATAAAAAAATAATAATATACCTAACCTTACAAGGAGGTTTAAATCCATCCATAAGGTGTGTAATAAGTATTTTTTATACTTAATATTATTATGTATAACAAAAGTGTCAAATAGGTGGGACTGGCTTCACTCGCCAAATGAACACGAGGCTCAGAGTTATATATCTTTTATTATATTATTTGACACTCAACTTTACTGTCCTTTGAACAAAATTAATTTTGTATACAAATTTCTTATTTTCTCTCCTTTATCATTCGAGAATGATTCCAAATAAGTACCTGTTGCGGGGAGTTTTCCTAAAACACTTTTGTTCAAAGTGTTTAGAGCATACTCTTGCATATGTAGTCGGACCCCAGTTTTCTCCTCTTTTTGCACGTATCCACAATTATTGTAGGATCGTGCAGTCCTTTGGGAATCTATAAACAAATAATTTCATTACTACAAAGAATCGGAAAACAAATTAAAATAAATAAGTAATTAATCTTAGGTTCATATGTACCTAACTAAGTAACGGCAAATTACCTAAAATTTGGGTAATTTCCCAAACGCTTCCGTGGTATCCCTAAAAAACATTTAACGCTGTAAAATTAAAAAGTATCGATGACTTTTGGCTAGCTCAACATTCAACGACCTATTGAAATCTATTGTGTAATACTAACATCGCGGTGATAATAAAATAGCATTTTTTGGTTTAATGATGTAATTTAGAAATTATTTCCTTATGTAATAATACGCTATTTGTATCATTATATCAATATTTTCATGTATAAATAGATATTATAACTAAAATATCGTACTTACTAATAAATGGTTATGTTCTCACATTTCCGCTCACTATGGCTTTTACAGCCTAGAATGTAACAAATCACCATAATAAATCTGAACCAATGATATATTCACTAAGCATTCACAATTAATAACAATAATAACACAATTTTTCGCGGAAATTATCGAGAGCTCAAACGTTTGTTGGTCACAATATTCAGTTGTGACCAACAAAAAAAACGGAAACTCTGACAAAGACAAAAAAATCTATCTTTGTCTCTTTTACTCTTATGTATTTCTGTATGTCATTATCTCGGTCTGTCACGGTATTATTATTTGCTTGTCAAATCCATAAAGATACATCATCCTAGGTTTACAGTTATTTTACCTCTGACAGATGTCGGTGTTTATTTTCTTTATGTTGGAATTGTACTCTGTGATGACAGGAAAGTAAAATAGGGTTACCCGTGCATAACATTTTATCCAATATTAGTGGAAATGCTTCAAAAATTCAAATGCTTGAAGCTCATGGCCGCAAAGTGGTTAGATTACCGCCATACCACTGCGAGCTAAACGCGATTGAACTTATGTGGAGTCTCATTAAGAGGCGAGTCACAAGCAAAAATTTAGGACAAGAGGCAACCAACATTGTGAATTTAGCTGAAGAAGCTTTTCAATCTATCACTGCAGAAGACTGACAAAAACAATGCAAACATGAGCGCCACATTGAAGACAAGCTTCGTGAAACAGATGGGTCTACGGATGCTGAAATGGACAGGTTCATAATAGAATTAAATTCTGAGTCTGATGCAGAATATGACAGCAGTTGCGAATCATCATAACATTGGCAGTCCACATGGATCATTCTTATAGACTCACGCCTGTTTCCATGCAGGGGTAGGCAGAGGTGTAATATGACACCCACATCATTCTTATTCAAAATAAATATGAAAATTAAATTTACAGTTTTTGTATTTGATAATTAGAACCTCACGTTGGCGTAATTATGATGCGTTTACCTTTATATATTAAATAGACAACATTTTTATTATAACTACTTATCTTCATAGGAAATTTGTTATTTCGTAAGAAAATAAATGTACATGCATATAGCCATGCCAATATCAAGAGGTTTTGTTACAAACATTACTTCCAAATATTTAATACGATCGCTTAGGCAATAAAAAATAAGTACATTTTAGCAATAAGGTATATTTAAAATGGGAGTATTATATACCAAATATAGCAACACAACGCCCAGGTTGGCCAATCTAACAGCTAGAGGTAAAATAACTGTGAACGGACTATAGTTGAAAACTATTATGTATTGCGCATGTATCAAATTGTCGACTTGTGAATTAGAGTGAAATAGTACATTTGCCATCTATCGGTCTACGTATCAATGTGAGATTGTTGGTCTCTCCTCTCTCTTATTTTTAAATTTTGTTTATAAATATAGTACTTGGAAATGGTCATACTGCAATAGGGTTGTGGCATGTGTTTTTACTAGCCGGCTGCAGGACTGACGCCAATTGCTGTACCTACTTTGGGTACTAGACAATGGTAATAATGGGCCATAATTTACATATTTACTTATACTTACTTTTTTTGTAAATATATACGTAGAAACACCCAGACCAAGACAAACATTCATGTTCATGCACACAAATGTTTGACATGAGCGGGAATCGAACCCACGACCTTCGGCGTTGTAGTCGCTTACACTCCCGCTTTGCCAACCGCTCGTCGATTATTGTTATACCTAAAGGATGGAATAGATAGACATGGAAAAAAATATAGAAAGAATTATAGGAAATGAATATCTGTAGGCAAGGAAACTGTAACCGAAGCACAGACTGAAGGATTATTATTCGTACAATAAATAGCGTCAAAGATGAGAATGTTATGATGAATGTATCCTCCGTCATTCAGTGACCAGTGGATAGGGTATGCGACTGCTGAGCGGAGGTCCCGGGTTCGATTCCCGGGTCGGGAAAAAGTGTTACTGGGTTTTCCCGAATTCTCAGAAGCAGCATGGAGTCTGCTGATGTGCCCGTTAACGGCAATAGGCTCTTCCCCTATTACGTGGGACCTAAACATTTCATGGTGAAATGTGGATGTAATAATATTCCACACAGACCGAGCAGCCTCGCGAAGCATTTTCCTCGCGAGGCTGCTCGGTCTGTGTGGACGTGGCTCGGTCGAGGAAAGCGCACGGCAGCCGCGGCCGGCCGCACGCGTGCGCCCAAGATACCGAATTAGACACGTCCACACAGAGCGCGCAGCCTCGCGAGGAATTGGCGCGCGAGGCTGCGCGCTCTGTGTGGACGTGCCCCGTCCGAGGCAAGCGCGTGTGCCGCCGCGGGCGAGCGACCGAGCGGCCGAGCCATCGAGTTTGGTTTTTTGTTTTGCCGCGGTCTGTACGCTGTTTCGTGCCTCGCTCGAACATAAGAATCCCTACTAACAATATAAATTCACAAGTGTGTTTGTATGTTGGACATTTTTTTTATAGACTCACGTCTGTATCCGCGTAAGGATAGAAATATCCACATTTCACCATGAAATGTTTAGGTCCCACGTAATAGGGGACGAGCCTATTGCCGTTAACGAGCACATCAGCAGACTCCGTGCTGCTTCTGAGAATTCGGGAAAACGCAGTAACACTTTTGCCCGACCCGGGAATCGAACCCGGGACCTCCGCTCAGCAGTCGCATACCCTATCCTTTGGTCACTGAATGACGGAGAATACATTCATCATAACATTCTCATCTTTGACGCTATCTATTGTACGAATAATAATCCTTCAGTCTGTGCTTCGGTTACAGTATCCTTGCCTACAGACATTCATTTCCTATAATTCATTCTATATTTTTTTCCATGTCTACCTATTCCATCCTTTAGGTATAACAATAATCGACGACCGGTTGGCAAAGCGGGAGTGTAAGCGACTGCAACGCTGAAGGTCGTGGGTTCAATTCCCGCTCATGTCAAACATTTGTGTGCATGAACATGAATGTTTGTCTTGGTCTGGGTGTTTCTATGTATATATTTACAAAAAAAGTAACTATAAGTAAATATGTATATTATGGCCCATTATTACCATTGTGTACCCAAAGTAGGTACAGCAATTGGCGTCAGTCAGGCAGCCGGCTAGTAAAAACACATGCCACAACTACATTGCAGTATGACCATTTCCAAGTCCTATATTTATAAACAAAATTTAAAAATAAGAGAGAGGAGAGACCAACAATCTCACATTGATACGTAGACCGATAGATGGCAAATGTACTATTTCACTCTAATTCTCAAGTCGACAATTTGATACATGCGCATTAATACATAATAGATTTTCAACTATATTTTCATGTTCTGAATTCAAACTTTATGACAACTACAATTTTGTTTTTTTCCTACGGTGCCGAGGCTGCCGCGCTCTAGGCCGTGTTCACATTTATCTGATGTATTCTGTCGTGACGGCGTCTGTCGTGTCGCGACAGACAATATCCCGGTTTGCGACAGAGAGGGGGGGGGGGGAGGGGGGAGATTACGGTACAGCGCGAATTAAGAGATTGGACTCAGATTAATTGTAAAAAAATAGTTTATTTAATTATAACAGCTTAACAGTATATTTAAAATATAAAATAGTAATCGCTTATGTTAGATCTACAAAGGTATTTATAATAAATTAATGCTAAGATGACAATAAGATTATCTAGATCATTTGGTGGGGAGAGATGTGCTGACGAAGCTAACATTGTTGGGTTCCGTACAGTTAACTCGCGCGACACAACTCGTCAGACTAATGTGGACGCGCCACTGTCTGTCGTAAAGCGTCAGACGCGCATATGCAATTGTGCGCAATGGACGACGAACTAATTGACTTCCTTTTTATAATATTATTCTTATACAGTACCTATAGATGAGCTAATTAAATACGAAATAATATAATCCTATGTAAATAATTTATGGATATGATTGGATATCTACTTAATCTGAATCGGATCATTCATCAAAAACATTGCGAAAGTGTGAACTCCACGAGAGTCAAGACAGAACTGATTTAAAATTGCGTCAGATCGCGACAGACGGCGACAGACAAATGTGAACGGTAAGTAATTACGACAGAGACCGTCACGAGAGATCACGTCAGGTAAATGTGAACGCAGCTTTATTCCATGGCCTCGCTCGTTCGGGGACCGTTTCCTCGCGCGGCAAATGCCTCGCGAGGCTGCTCGCTCTGTGTGGACCCACCTAATAACAAATGAAAAAGATTCAAATGTATATTATTAGGCTATAAGACTACACCTGATCTGATATATAAAAGGGAGCTACATTTGCCAACAAACTGTTTTGCAGTTTGGTAGAAGTTTTGTATTATTGTAAACGATGTGTGTCAGAATAAATGCTTTTTAATTATTTTTTTTTCATGTATGTATGTAAATAAAGATGAGTCACCAAAATGTTTGTACGCGCATAACTTAACTTTCAAACGACTGCACCAAATTGGATAAATTTTTCTTTTGTGTAGGTATTTGTTATTGTCAGGAGAAGGGTTGTATGAAAAAACACCAAAAATATGGCGGTACTCAGTTCGCCGGGTCAGCTAGTATATTATAGAAATCTATCAGGCATAGCAGAATTTACAAGATTTCTTCGCCTTAAAAATAGGACAAAATAATAAACAGCTCAAGTCGTAAATATTAGTTTACCGAAAGGTTACGTCTTTAAACAACACAAATTGCTCTGAAATTAATTGTTCTTTTTCTTGTGGCACTCATTTTGTCGTTTTAGTCGTGAATTTATGCAATGTGTCCTTTGTGATGGTCGTTCTGGTTGCGCCGACCATCGTCGCGCGCTTTCATTAAGTTTCGTTTGGTACTGCCGTTTCAGAAGCGGGCGCATTTACATTTCATTCCCGCTAACTAGCAAGCGGGGCGCACACTGTAAACTGTTTAAAAAACGTTTGGCATTGCCATGCAAGAAAATTATGTGTCTATGTATGTTTTTAGAAACTTGTGCAGCGTGAATCTCAAACTAGGTAGTAGCCATATAGGCATAGAAAAGGGTAAGGCCATAGTCCACGCTGGCCAAGTGCGGGTTAGCAGACTTTATATGTATTTTGAGAACATTATGGAGAAATCTCAGACATGCAGGTTTCCTCACGATGCTTTCCTTCACCGATAAGCATGCAATAATTAACGATTTAATACGCACTTTACTTCGAAAAGTTATTGGTGCGTCCGTGGATTCGAACCCGAGACCCTTTGTGTAGCAGTCTGCCGGTCTCTCCACTCGGCTATCGCTACTCAACTAACTAGTGGATATTTTTGTTCAATATAGAAATCACAATCACAACCATTGACGCTGGTAAAGTAACCACACTATGAGAAAAAGACAGATACTATGTCTGACAGGTACGCCTGCACAGTTTGTCTGACTTTGTAGTAATTCATGAAAACTAAGTCACTTTTGTGTAAGGATCAGCTGTAGTTTGACAGACTTAGACAGTGAGAAGGCATATACATAAATAGCTTGGAAGTAGTTTCGCATTTGTGTCAAACGTCGGTGGGTGGTGACCGCAGTGCCCGGCTTTTGGCCAGCGGCGGCGAGCGACCCGCACCGCTCACCCTTTCCTTGTTTATTGCTCACAACTTTGCTGCTACTTTCCCTTTAATCGTTTTATTACTTTCCTTTATTTGTATCCACAGCTAGAAATGTAGTCCTTATTTCGTTTGTTATATGCTTATAGGTATACAATTTCTGAACCCAGGGAAGAGCAGATCCACCCAACACAAGCTTTACTATATGCTTCCTGGGTGGCTCTGGCCACAGGAAAATATTGTAAAGTGGTAACGAAATAAACTGTGTTTATTTTATTATTATTTTAATTTCTCACTGTTACCGATCTCCATATTGGAGCGCAGAACAGGGCACTTTTTGGTTGCCCTGGTCAGATGTTTTCAGTATTAGGTGAACGATGCAAGCCTTTTAATATAGCTGGTAAAAGGTAAATTACTAACTTATCTGTCTACTACTTCTTTCGTGATACTAAATTATTATAACAGACTAGCTGACCCAGCGAACTCCGTATCACCTTTTTAAGAGTTTCTATTTAATTCCCCTTTTTCCAAGCCCCTTTTCCAAAGTTACCATTGACTTAGCGCTTAATCTCTTATCATTTCAGAGTCTATAAATGATGAACAAACAAACATAGATTTTTATATAATATTGAATTCCCCATTCCTTAAAATATCGGGAGACGATACCCATATCGACTTTAAAAAAGTCCCGTCTGCCTAAAATATCGAAGGCGATAACCATATTGATTTTTAAAATTTTCTCATCCGCCATTTTTTTTATTTCCCGTCCGCCATCTTGGATCACTAAATAAATTTCATATTATTAATCAGCGCGGACTCGAAAATCTCAAAAACGATACCCATATAGATTGTATGTTTATCCATTATCTAGTTCCCATAGTACAAGCTCTGCTTAGTTTGGGACTAGATGGTGTCGTGTGAATGTGGTAGAATATTATTATATTATATATTGTATCCTATTCGCTTAGCCTTTTTATGCATTTGACCCAACCCTCTCCCTTATCGTTTGACCATTTTATTATTTTGTCTGGCCCCTAAAAGTTGTGCCGTAATTTTATATAGCCTAATAGCCTTTCGGAATAATGAGGCTATCATAGGCAATAACAATTTTTAAAATCCGACTGCTAGTTCCTGAGATTAGCCGACATTATCTTTTAGCCTTTTGGCCGGCCCAAAGGGTCGAAGCGTTATGTTATATAGCCTATAGCCTTCCGGAATAACTGGGCTATCGTATACAAAAATATTTTTTCAGATCCGACCCGTAGTTCCTGAGATTAGCGCGTTCAAACAAACAAACAAACAAACTCTTTATTATATTAGTATAGATACAATTATAAGAAAATATCATTACAGGAGATACCACTTTGTGTGATTTGTAATTTGTTGTTTCTGGTCTGTGTGTACTTTGTGTCCGTTAATTAAAAGTTTTCTTTTACAGACATAACCACAGAACAGGTGTTGGTTAAGACCGTGTGTCATGTATCTGTAGAGTTGCATTGCCAATGCATAGAATTTATATTTATTGTGATCTTCATACTTCTGCATAAATCTAAGTTATAGATACTCAGGTCAAGCAAAAAGTTTGCTGTAATGTACAATTTGCTCATGTTCTTTTGGTTTGTATTGAAAACATCGCATACAACCACAGACTATGTTGTACTAACGTACAGACGGAGCACTCCCATAGATCAAAACTGGACTGTAATATGCTCACATATCATAAATGACAGTTCTTCTTTTTTTTTCATCGCTAACGTTTCGGGCAATGACAATGAATGATTCAGCCTAATTTTTCCTAGTAGGAAATACCCGTTTTACTATTTTATGTTAAGAAAGGGCATTTCTAAAAAAAATAGGCTGCTTTTTCACTTCGCTTTAATTTTTAATTTCGTTTTAAATTTATTTAAAGCTTTACATTGCATCACAGGTAAAGATTTGTTTTGTAGTCGGAAGTATTTAAAGACGAACTCTATCACACGTTGCAGAAAGAACTTCTCCAAATGTTTTTTGCACACAAACTGTTAACGAAGTTCCTGGAAGCTCAAGCTTCGCAATCGTTCACAATTAATGGACTGCAACCACTTTTTGAGTCCTGACGCACTTTTTAGAAATATGTGAAAACTGACGTCCTTTCGTCTACTAGCACATGTCGCAACACAGCACTTGTTGTACATGATGATATCACAGCTTCAGAAATTGAGAGGATAAGTTACGGAAATAAATGAACTCACTCGATCAACTTTGTTGAAATTAATGTTGCTGTTGACAAAACTGTCATAATTGTCAAAAGTTTGACAAATTGACAGATTAGCAAATATGGCGATACGAGTAGGTTACATGGGTTTGGGCAATGAATACAAATTTTTACATAATAGAAGCTTATTTCTTAAGGATGTCGTGTGCCGATTGAAGTTGGCGTATTGACGGTTGTCAGTGTAGTACGTAGTTGGCGCCGTTGGCGGTGCTGGCGTCGTTCTCAGTCTTGCTTTCGTAGTGACACAGGAGAAACTTTCGTCTCTCTTGCACTCGTAGACTCAGCTGTCACAGCGCGACTGCCACGCCGCCAAGCGGCAATATGACCCATATTGGTCTGGTCACAGAAAGTTTGTCTTAAAAGTGCCAATACGAAATACATCTCTATAAATAAATATCTATGCTCTATGGTTTGGGGCGGGAGGTAAATGTCAAATACCAAAGAAATATAACCTAAGGCATAGAAGTAACACTAAATAACAACAGCGGTTGCTATGATTGATATCTTCTTTCTAATGGCACATGCAGTATTATAGAAAGAGCTGTCGATAGGTTTAGCAGCACGCTCTTATAGCAGCATCGTGGTAGGCAAACAGTAGACAAAACATAGAGTTAGGAAACCGAGTGTTGTCCGTAACAGTGATGATTTATCGATAAATATTTTTGGTCAAATGTCTAACTTTAGTATGTGTCGATATATTTAAGCCGTAGAAGTAAACAACTAAAATATTGAAATTGTAGTTTTTGCTGTTGACGCCGGTCAGTGCTTTGCAAATACTTGCCAGACAGACAGTACTAAAAAAATCACGTGTTTAATTGTTCGTTTTAGCCATAAAATCTATTGACAAAAAGTATTCATAAACTAATGAGCGATGCGTTGCGATGCGATGCTAAGAAACTGTCACTTAGATTATGTATTGTACGAATTATACCAGATTGGCTAATGCGGCAGGCTTTGGCAATTTGTTTGCGTCGCATCATATCACATTGCTTGCTATCGCTAACGGTGGACACTGCTCGATTTTTTTAGAGTTGTAGGTAATCCGACTGCCACGCCGAAGCTTGCGGGTTTGATTCCCGCTTAAGTCAAACATTTGTGTGCATGAATATGAATGTTTGTCTTGGTCTGGATGGTACTATGTATAATATGTAATATATTTACAGAAAAGTATATATGCATGTTTATTTATCGATTGTCTAGTACCCGTAGTACAAGATATGCTTAGTTTGGGACCAGATAATGTTGTGTGAATGTGAAAGAATATTATATTTTATGGTAGAATATTATGTAGCGGACTACAAGGCAAGACGTCTTTGATCAGTCAGGATAGCACTAATATGATAAATAATATAGAAGTAGGTAGATTAATTAAAATCGTTGTAATTATTATATTTTATTAATATGTTCAAACTAAAATTACACACTTTTTGTTTAGCTTTGGATAAATAATTCTACCGGGTGTGCAATGTCCGGGCATAAATGTAATGTAGGCACAGCTTTCGGTTTTAAACGACGCCAGGTGCTTTCTGTCTTTAAAAAACAGTCTTTCTGAAAATGACGTGAACAAACACGATAGTACTTCTGCTAAATCAAACTAGGACGTCCAACGGCATTTATCCAAAGTTTTCTTGTGACGTCATTAAAAGGCAACCTGTAATAAAAAACACCTTCTTAATAATAAAAAATGCTACTCACATCCCTAATCCATCTACTATTTTATAGATGCCAAAATGTAAGCCTACACACACGCGCGTACACTGGAACACTTGGCTTTAGGTTAATAGACGCTACTTTTAAGGTAGGTATCTAAGTAAATTATGTACATTAAACTGCGCTTACTATCAAACGGGCGATAGAAAATTAGACCGCTGGACGTTTTTGTTTATTGCCAACTTAGCAACCGCGGCTACCCGCTGTCGCTTCCAGCTACAGTCTTACATTCATGTCCGATGGTTAGTTTCCGTATTTATCCCTCATTTAAAAACATCGATATCTCCTTTCACTGTCAAATCCCATCACTAAGGCTATTAAATCAATAAATGTACAAAATAACAATTTGTGAGTTAAATTCATAACACATACGTATGCAAGCTGTTCCCTTGATTTACAATACAATGATATTGTGTAAACTTAACACTCATTATAGCATTAATACGAGAAAAGTAAATAAATTTGTTGAGAAAATTCCGACTCACTGCTAGAAGATAAAGTTTCTCCTGTTATTTCCATTCCGAGAATAGCGGCATCCACATCCCGATATCACATACACGATGTGTATTAATTAATGAGCACACTATTTAATTATTATAAGCTTACTTACTATTTACATGCAAAAAAGTTATTAAAAATGTAAACACAAACGTCCAATAAATTTTACACTGATGACAGATCACAGCACGGCTATTTAGAGAATGTAGTCAAAGATATGAGTATGTAAAGAGTCTATGCCTCTTTAAATGAGACGCGTAATTTGACGATATGATTAACCAACTAAGGGCGGTTTCAGATTAGCGTATTTTTCTGCGCGTATACGGTCGTTTCAGCATACACGCTTACACGCGCGCTATATTACGAGCTTCAAAAAACCGAACGAGCATATTTCGGCGTGTTCGCCCGAAACTGTAGTGACATCTTGTCAGTGTCAACATGGATTCTGACGGCTCGTGCATATACGAGCTTAGAAGCGCGTCAACGCTCGAACGAGTTGCGCGTGTGCCAAAAGGCGCGCCTGTACGCGCCTACATGCGCTTCCAAAAACGAGCTTATACGCGCGTATAAAACGCTAATCTGAAACCGCTCTAAGATCAACTGACATTACATGTTGCACGTTCGGTATAAGGAAATTTATAGGGCATGTTCTCTCTAGTCTAAACGTCCAATCTCTCTGTCAAATACGATATGTGAGTCCCATAGACTAAGGTTAGGGAAGATTACTTGCCGTGCATACAACATATTAATTAAGCAATAATAATTGCAGTTCGAGGAAGAACTCAATCCTCAGAATGCATGTCAATCAGAGACAAGAATGGAAAGATAATGAATGGTGAATCATGCGTGCTGAAGAGATGGAAGGAGTATTTTGAAGGTTTATTTGAAAGACATCGATCGCCGAAATGAATGGTAATAATAGCAATGATGAAAGTGATATTGGAGAAGGTGAGATTATGAAGGCGCTGGGAAGAATGAAATTAGGTAAGGCTGCAGGATATGATAGGATTACAGTTGAAATGCTGAAGGCTGGACAGGGCATCATAGTTGGTCAGTTGCAGCGGTTATATAACTTGTGCTGGAGCACCGGCCGAGTACCTAATGACTGGGCCACAGCTGTAGTTGTGCCTCTTAATAAAGGAAAAGGCTTGCAACAAGACTGCAAAAACTATAGAGGCATTAGCCTTCTCAGCATTGTTGGCAAATTGTATGCAAAGCTACTGATTGAAAGAGTTATGGAAGTAACCGACAAGAAAATATGGGATGTACAAGCGGGATTCCGAAAGGGTATGGGGTGCACGGATCAAGTATTTTCCTTGCGGTGCATAGCCGAGAAATTCTTGGCCAAAGGTCTATTGCGCATTTGTGGATTTGGAAAAGGCTTACGATAAAGTGGTGAGGAATGAAATGTGGTCGGTGCTGTCGATGTATGGGGTGAACAGCAGCCTCATACGAGCTCTGAAATCCCTTTATGAAGATTCCAGAGCTTGTGTGAGGATAAACGGGTCGTACACTGACTGGTTTACCATCGAGACAGGTGTTAGACAGGGATGTGTAGCGTCGCCGTGGCTGTTCAACCTCTTCATGGACAGTTGTTTGCAAGATTTGAAACATAGTGACTGAGGATTAAGGATGAATGGGTAAGTCGTCAAATGGCTCCTTTATGCTGATGATCAGGTAATACTTGCGTCTTCAGCGGGGGAGTTGCAGGAGATGGTAACAATCATGCATGGTGCTTTAGGGAGGAAAGGAATGAAAGTGAATGTGAGCAAGACGAAAGTTATTGTTTTTTAAAAGGAGGAATGTGTTACGGCTTGTAATGTTATGATCGATGGACAACGAGTGGAACAAGTGAATGATTTTGTGTATTTAGGTACGCTGTTTACTAGGAATGGTAAGAATGAAGAAGATATTGAAAGAAGAGTTAATGCAGGTAATAGGGTGAATGGAGCTTTGAAGGCTTTTATGAACAGTCATAATGTATCCAAAAAGGCACGTTTGGCTGTGCATAGAGGGGTGTTGGTACCTACACTTATGTATGGTAGTGAAAGTTGGGTATGGCAGAAGAGTCATGAAAGTAGAATAAATGCTGTAGAAATGAGAGGACTGAGAAGTATGTGTGGTGTGTCTTTGACTGACAGAGTAAAGAATTGTGTGATAAGAGAGGGTTGTGGGGTAAAAGAAGATGTAGTGACAAGCATCGAGAAAGGTATGCTAAGGTGGTTTGGGCACGTGAAGAGGATGGATGACAAAAGACTGACCAAGTAGATACATAAGGCAAGTGTGGATGGGACAGGACGAAGGGGAAGACCTAGGCGGACGTTCTCTGACCAGGTTGGAGACATCCTAAAACAGGGCAGGTTAGAAGTACCCTGAACAGAAGAGCATGCATGAGGAATCTGATGGGAGTGAATGAAGCAAGAGAGATATGTCAGGATCGTTGCAAATGGCGTTCCGTAGTCTCTGCCTACCCCTCCGGGAAACAGGCGTGAGTCTATGTATGTATGTATGTAATAATTGCACTTGTTTACTAACATTGTTGAAAAGCTTTCCATTCAAGGATCGGAACATATCTGACGGAAGATGCGTCGAACGTATCTTCGGTCGCATCTATTCCGTCAAATGAGTCGGTACACATCAGGGGACCAATCAAGGCCCAATTCTGCTAAATAAATACATATAGTCTCGATATCATGTCAGTGTCATACTTACGTCACAAAAAGCGTATTCTTCTAAATTATCTGATATTTGAATGAAATTGTAACGAGATCGTATGTGTCAACGACGAACTGTTTATTTTAAATTACACGATAATGACATTAGGTTATCAGAATACCGCTTTTAAATCCATTCAAAATATAATATCAATGTCATATAAAAATAGCAGAATTGGCACCCTGACGTAAAATGCGTCGAGGGTATCTGCACACATTCGCTGAAAGCGTGGCTATTATGCACACATAATTATTATTATCAGTTTGTTCGTGCAGGGCCGCACTCAGGACAGCTCAATATTTAACTGTCATATTCTTTTACCTAATATTTTTTATGTTGCCTGATGTTATGTAGTCACTGAAGTCCTGTAGTTGTTTATATTGCAATTCGAGTTTGACTATTAAAAATATGTCGGACTTCGGAGATTTTTTATAGTAGCCAACAAGCTTATTTGAATATATTTCCTATATAAGTACGGAGGTTCAAAAATAAAAGACGATGATACGATTTGGTTACTTACGGTTTTTAACAAAATTTATTCAAATGATATCGAAGAGGTTACAGTTGCAGCGCATGACACAAAATGTTTTCTTTGTAGGTATTTTAATATATAAAGTTTGGAAATTAAAAGGAGTAGCCGTGAGATTTATTGCCTGTTCTTTCTCATGGTTCTTACTTCTACGCCTCTACGTTGCATTAACTCCTCAGCACTTGTTGTCTCCTCACAATAAAGTAGTGATTTAATATTTCCCCACAGTGAAGAAGTCCGGGGGCGACAAGTTAACATCAAGATGATGTAGAACGTTTCACACCGGCGCCATCATGTTGATAATTATTACACATTTTGTAAATAAACGAGTGAACTTTTTAAAATATTTTTCGCAACTCTCTCTCTGACAGATTCCCGATGGATGACTAATTAACTGTAAAAGTAGAATCTTTGGTAAAAGTGGATTTTGGTTACCAATCGTGTTCTTCATGTTTTATATTCTATTTTTTTTGTTTAATAAGACACTCCCGCACTCGTTCTGTATCAAACATTTGTAATGAAAAATACTTCGATCGGGCTGTAAACTAAACGATCTGTGCTAAGTTTAATAAAAATATTACTAACTTTTCTTAAATTCTCAGTGCTGATTTTTAGATGTTTTTTAGAAAATATTATTAAAATCATAAATAATACTTCCAGACTCATTACGACGGCAGTAATTCCCGTGGACCTTTAGCACCTCATACCTTAAAATTGGCCCACGATCCAGGCTAGCAAGTATGCGTACATTCATAGCACATACTAACACTACATTATTCTACACATTTCGTTTCTGAAAAAAAAAGTAAGGTCTGGCGGCCCTGGAATCTTACTTTACAACGCGTCACTCAAAAAATTACCGATCTGGGAATGACATGGATATGGCATGTCCAATACCTACGAATTAAGCGTGCATACCTACGAATTTAGCGTGCATGCCTACGAATTTAGCGTGCATACCTACGAAACGTTGGGCAAATAAAATGGCTGCCATTTGGGTTGTACTCTAGAATATAATCGATATCGATATGGAGCCGGTTAGAGGAAAATAATACATTTTTGTATTAAGTTACTTAATAAGTTTAAATCTTTTGCTAGATTAGTTTATTCCATAATGCAAATGTGGGGGAACATGGCAGAGCGAAAGCCCTTGTATCAAACATGTAACAAAATATTCTCTGGTAGCCAATATCGATACTCTGTCGCTGAGAAAGTACCGGAAATTTCGGCGTTGACGGAAACGGAACAGACGCTGTACGCTCGACGTACTAACGGATCATCGGTCAGGTGTGAAAGGTTGAACGTTTTTCTATGGATGTTTTGGCGTTACGCGACCGATCAAACGCGACGGATCTTCCGTCAGATATGTTCCGACCCAAATGTGAACACGCTGATCGATATGCAATTATTTTCTAAATAATATTACGGGGAAATTGAATATCCATCAAATGATAACTAACAGACCGTATTCCGATTAATCCGACCTAAATAACGCTTCCATTCTAATGGATTGGATATTAATTACAAAATCAAAGAGTAACCATAAACTATGTTTCAAATTTCCATATTGCAAAACTAGAGTGACAAATAATTTTTCAACACAAGACTTCACCCTCGGCGCCGCCCACGAGAATTATCTACCTTAACCTTCTTCAGGAATCACATTATCTATTGGTGCAAAACCGTACAAAAATCCGTTGTTATGTTTATTGTGTTATTCAGACAGACGCAGCTGTGAGCAATCATTTTATAAGACCTAGGAAATCGACTCATAAGAAGTTCGATTTTATTGAAGAAGTCTCAAAGATCTGATGTGGTTCTAGTTTTCAAGGTCCCTATTTTGTGCTGGGAAAGAGACCTTTATAATTATTCATTTTGATTGACGCATAGATAAACCTCAGACAAAATTCATAGTATTGCAAAGACCCGAGTTAATTGCTTATCAAACGAAATGTCACCTGGCATTTCAGGGTAGAGCAAATGCATATTTAATTAGCCTACAAAATGAAATGCGGTTTATTTACATCCTCAAAATGTCAAAGTTTGTACAGTAGGTAAGTCTGATTAAGTTCACGGGGATTCGGCAATCATAAAGTTTGGCAACAAGTTGACAATAGCTATGTCACCTTTTCTCATTAAAACGGAAGTGCAAGTGTAGCGACACATCTGCTGAAAGTGCCGCGCTGATACTTCAGCGACTGAACTATCGGTCGTAGTTTTCAGTTGGCATTGTAACAACCACAGACCACCTACCCCAGTGGGGTAGGTGGTCTGTGGTAACAACACATCATTCGGTGCGTTAAATCCATAGATAACACAATATCATTCGCTGCAGGACGAAGCTGCTCGACGGATGGTTTGACACCGCGCCGAACGCAACGTAATTTTCCTTCATGCGTCATAGGCGATTTGAAAAACGCTACGACTGTATTCAACGCTACGTTCCCCGCGGTAGGCGTCGCAGATGTGTCGCGACACTAAGATACTTGGTGATGTATATTAATTATGTCTGGTTATTATAATGAAGAGTGGCGCGAAGTCTCACCGTGCTTCGTTAATAAATCACAGAGCTTCCGCTGCGGGACACTTGTAGCACTGGCCACTGGCGCTTTTTGTTGCTTGTATCTGGGCCCGTTATGGCTGCGCTAATATTGTTTATTATAAACCGATGTGGTACCTTAAATTTGTACAACACTTTTTACACACCAAGCTGTCACATTGTAATAAAACTTTCAAAACATTAGGTTGTTAAATTGATATATCAGACATACCCGCAAGTGACTGCTAGTTTAAGGTATAAATACCCCTCATAGGAGTTCACTTGCGATCACGACCAATCGGAAATACTAGCCTTTATTTGCTGGCATGGTCGGTTCAGAGGTTTCACTATTTAGCACTGCCTGTACTTGGAGTTATGTAATTTTAATAAAACATAGGTATTTATACCTTAAATTAATTAAATATCGCGAATAAGACCCGTTTAAATTAAATTGTATGATAGGTATATAATATTTTCAATTAGGTACTCACATAAATTAATATTGGTACATAGATATGTGAATAGAATTCAACATCATAATCATAACAGACCAAGAATCCAAGTTCTTAGATCTACTTCGGTTTTTTTTATCTGCCATTTGCATTGGTACGACGTACCAGACCTAAAAAGCAAGAAAATTCGACGGAGATTTATTCCCTCTTCCAATAAATCCTTATTAAACGTAAACCCAAAGCAGTGAACGCTTGTGCTATCTATGTACGAGTATTAGCATAGTTTGTTACTGCCAGTATAGAAACATTTTCTAGAGGATGCCCGCAGCTACGACTACACATGCATTGGTTTTTTTTAAATGGAATCCTTCCTGCCCGATCCCGTGGTAATTTCAGGAAATCTCTCTGCTTAGTGCACTACCAAAAACGTCAAATTTCAACTTTTTGCGGTCTTTAGTTTCGGCTGCGCGTTGTCACTCAGTCAGTGCATGAATTTTATACATACATATTGATTTATTTTTTACTTTTACATTTACTACCAGAATTTATTGCGTACACACCACAAATTTATACGTTCCTCGCTTTAAAAAATATCTTGCACTGGAGAATGCTTTTTTATGATTCGCTGATAAGCCATATCTCTTCGAAGTAATGTACAATGTTAAAAGTATGGATTTGCCCGTTGCCGTGCGACCACGCCTATTTCGCACGCTTTAGAATACGACCAAAGTATTTTACATTCAAGGCGGTTTCCCGTCGAAATATAACCGACGGTTCTTGTTATATTCTACTTTATGGCAGTGCGGAGTGGAAGCGAATGTAAAGCTATAAATGTACGGTGCTACGCTCTAAGTATGCAGCTATAATTTCCTCAAAGTAAGCAGAGTTAATTTCAGTCAGTTCCTCGTAGAGTGATTGTACTACTGTGACACTTAACGTAGTCGAACCGGTACAATTTGGACCTGACGTGGTGTTGTGAACACCTTTGCCCCTTATGTTGCGAATTTGTATTATTTTATTATCTTCCATATAACATATAAAATTCTCGTGTCACAGTGTTAGTTAAAATACTCCTCCGAAACGGCTGGACCGATTTGTATGAAATTTTGTATGTACATTTGGTAGGCCTGAGAATGGGTTGTAATCTATTTTTCAAACCCCAAAGTCATAAAGGTGGCCAACACAAAAAATATTATTTTATTTTTTGGACATTATTTTGTTTTATTATGTGGAATTAAAAAATACATATAACTATTATTTTTTAGCCTTTTAGCATCAACCCCTATTTTTAATAGCCATATTAGTAAATTATTCATATCACTAGATCAATAATTCTGTTGTCCACGCTACGCGCATACCGGAGTCAAAAAAATCGTTTCTCAGTGTTAGTTAAAATACTCGTACTCCTCCGAAACGGCCGCACCGAGTTTTATGAAATTTTAAACGTATATTATTGTTTAGGTCTGAAAATCAGCCGCAATTTAGTTTTTAAACCCCTAAGTAATAAGGACGGGCCAACCCAAACATATATTTTTAAAGTTATACTTCTTTAGGCGTTTTATGAAAAAATGATGAGAGTCACATTTTACGATGCGCGCGCATGTGTTAACACAAAATGTTTACGGGAGTAGTTTTTAGTTTCTACATTCACAAGATGGCGGACAGGATATTTTTAATAAAATTAATATGGGTATCTTTTTCAGAGTTTTGATGCATCCTGATCACGAAAATGACATCTATTTGGGAATCCAAGATGGTGGACGGGACATTTTTAATAAAATTAATATGAGTAGGTATAATTTTCGGGGTTTGCATGGATTATGATTACGAAAATGATATCTATTTGGGAATCCAAGATGGCGGACGGGACATTTTTAATATAATTAATATCTTTAACATTATAATATAGTTGTCAACGTTTTTGAAGTTATACTTTTATAGGCGCGTTATGAAAAAAATATTAGAGTGAAATTTTACAATGCGCGCGCATGTGTGACATAAAATTCTTACGGGAGAAGTTTTTAGTTTCTACATTCACAACACGTGTTTTAGTTTCGTACAAGTGCAAATTATAGGTAAATGTGCTGATAAATTATATGCAGTAATGATTTAAACTGGATATTTTGATTAATATAATATACTTATTCGTAAATATTTGTTAAAAAAATTGTGCTTATTTACTTTTTCAAGTGCTCCAATATAATTGAGGTTAAATATCCGTATGTGTTATTATATATACCTAAATAATTCATGGCGAAATGTGGGTGTAATATTACACTTCTGCCTACCCCTTCGGGGATACAGGAAAAATATTAAAATAATAAAATAATTTAATATAATGAATACTAAGTATTATTAAATTATTAATGTTAAATATTTATTATTGGTTATTTAATATCTACAAAATAAAGAAATAAATGGAATGAAAAAAATGTGATAAAAATTAAAAACCAACATCAAATTAAAATATTAATTTTTATTATTTATTATGAAGTAGGAATAAATAATAAATATTGCAGTATAAAAATAAATGAACAAATAGAATGTTTTTTTTTGATAAAAATAAGAAGTGAATATTTTTAATGATGCCAAAGTAGTATAACTTCTCACGCGGGTACATAAGTAGACGCATTTTAATTTATTTATTTTTTCGACATCTTATTTATGTCTCTTTCTTTATGACATGGCATTGAAAATACAAAAAGCTCTTAATTTTCATCATTTTAACACCGACCCCTATTTTTATAGCCATATAAGTTAATCATATCACTAGATCAGTCATACGTCACAGCGTTAGTGAAACAATTCAGCAATTTCACATTGTTAGTGATACAGTACTCCTCCGAAACCGTTGAACCGATTTGTATGAAATTTTATATATATTTGGTAGATCTGAAAATCGGTCGTAATCTATTTTTGAAACCCCTGAGTCATAAGGGTGGTCAAACCCATTTTTTTTTGTTTTTTTCGGCATAATTTTTATTTCCATTTCTGTATGATGTGGCATTAATAATACAAACAGCCCTTAATTTTCCCCCTTTTAACACTCACCCTCAATCATATCACTAAATCAGTTGTCCACGACAGGTGCAAACTGGATTAAAACAAATCGTTTGACAGTGTTAGTCACAATAAGTAAGTCTCCTTTGAAACGGCTGGACCGATTTGCATGAAATTTTATATGTATATTCTTTAGGTCTGAGTATTGGTCGTGATCTATTTTTCAATCCCCTAAGTCGTAAGGGTGGTCCAACCTAAATATACTTTTTTATTGTTTTGGTAAATTTCTTAAGTCTTGGTGGATGGATGGATGGAAAAAAATAGGAATGAGAAAAAAGATCTTAAAAAGGCGATACGGAGTTCGCCGGGTCAGCAAGTTGTTTTATATAATACTAGACGTCGCTAGCGGCTTCGCCCGCGTCAATTATACATACTAAATCATTCTATCTATTAAAAAAACCGCATTAAAACCTGTTGCGAAGTTATTAAGATTTGCATACATAGGGACAGACGGACAGAAGACTGACTTTGTTTTATACTATGTAGTGATTCGCAACAGTAATGACTAGAAGCTAGTCACAATGAAGAAGATAGTGTTGAAATATTGATTGAGTTATTGAACTTACCTGTGTGCGTAAAAAAAATTAACTATCGCCTGCTTAACGCTAAAAAAACTATTGTATGGAAACTTGCATGTCTGATAGCTCTCTATAATCCACGAAAGACATATTTTAAAGTCTGCCCACCCACACTTGCCCAGCGCGCTGAACTGTGGCCTAACCCTTATCGGCCCTTGCGACTGCTTATATCATCACGACTTACATGCGGTTTCAGCTTTGCTATTCGTGTATTTTTACATTTCCGAACCAACTAGAGTACATACATGTCATAATTATGTACAAATATCTCATGATACACTATTAATCAATGTTGATCTGGTTCATTTAGCAGGAGGTAGTCAACTTTAAGTAATATTGTTAATTATCTACGCATGCCGCATAAACTGTATTAATATATTACGGTTGTATGTACATTAGGCGCATGTATTGCAGTTTGATTCATGAGCTTATTCGTGGGACATACATCATAAGATCATATCGGCACAGCGCTTCGTCCTAATAGCCAAGAGATTTCTAAGATAGAAGATCTAACAACCTCCTGCGGCGAATTTATATAATTTATATAGATAGTCGACAATCTACGAATAAAATTTTAACAAAGACTCCACGTATAATTTAGTAGGCTATTATTTTACATAGCGGTATCAACAATGCTCTCTGTTTATGCCGCGCACTCCTTTCTAACCTCGAATTTCCTTACCCACGGTTATCTATGAAGAAGAAATGTATACCTGACACGGCACCTGTAAAAAATTACAACCAGAACTTAGTTAAGTAAGGAAAAGGTCTTGCGTACCCGCAGACCGCTATAAAATCAAGAGGTGACATATTGCCTACGATAAGTGCTACAGGGAGTTTACATTCTGCCGCAAGCCGGTGCCTAGGAATAAGCAAGTGCGTATTGTGTACACAGACTTATGTATGTCTCGCCTCATGCTCAACTTCTTGGATTAGATTTGGGGCAGGGCTTGTGTTACCTTTTTGATACAAAGAAAACCTCTAATAGAATCGGCTGATTACTAAATCACAGGTTTTCGTCGATCAGACGAATTGGCGCACAGCCTCTGGGGAAATTGGTATAGCTACTTTCCAAAAGATGGTTGATTATAGATTCTGAAAACACTAACTTAGAATTTCCTCATCATAAGCCTCCCTCAAGGTTCTCTTCACAAACCAATCTCGAGCCGCCTGCATCCAACTACTTACCGTGACCCCAAAAAGATCGTCGATTCACCTTGCCTTGGTTTCTTCTGTCAATTAAATGAAATTTCCGATAATCTAAAAGGCGATGGGGAATAATCAGGAGGGGATCAGTATAATCTTTGTATTCCTTCGTTGACTGTGCAGGGACTTCGCACGTGATATATAATCGTATGACTTATTTTATTATATTATTTATAGACTCACGCCTGTATCGCCGAAGGGGTAGGCAGAGGTGTAATATTACACCCACATGACTAAATTCGGACCAATTCAAGTTACAGCCACAAAAATATTTCGTTATTGATGCCCTGATGCATGTGCATGCATGTGACGAGTTTATATTTTATCAATGGTGAATGGTGACTTCTCGGCTAAGTTGCCGGATAAGGACGAATTTTGAATGTTTCTCTTCCTTTTAACCATGGCAGAAAAGTAATTTTATGATTATTATATGAATAAATGCTGCCGGTGCTATACTGGATATTAGGTACGATTAACGTATCCATTACTTACTTCATGCCGGCAATTTGAACAGCGCTGAGCTCCGTTGAAACCTAGCAACTGTTCTGTTCGCTGGATCTGCGTAAATGTGAATAATGTGGCACATAAATTGTTGAGCCACTAACAGTAACCGTTTGTTTTCCTCTGTCGACACGTGAACACGCCGTTAGGCTGGCTAGTTCGCGGTGTAGGAAACACTATTAATTTCATAAGTAAGTATTCGCCTGTAATATGCAAAGTACGCAAATTTTGCATATTATAGGCGCCTACTTACTTGTTGTCTAATAAAGCCATTTTAGAATAAACGTATACCAAGTTCATGTGCTGCTGATGGTAAATAATCAACTGAGGTTTAAATTTGTCCACTGCTTGACACAGGCCTCTCCAATGGCACGGCGCTGAATTCTATTTTCGGCTTTACGTGTCCAGCGGCTGTCAGCCACTCTACACATGGGTATCGTCACTTCACTTAGGCAGACGGCGATTTAAGCTGCGTTTAAAAAAAGATGAGAATTTAACTAAACTGACATAAGAATAGAAAATCCGAAAGCAGGATAATTATTGTAGTGCTAGTCTTTGTCTGAGGTCTGCTCGCGTGAACCGTTAACCTAAACCTTTCTCGGTAATCACACTAGCAATTGGTGAAAGCCGTACAAAAATTCGTTCTGAATCAATAGGTCCGTTTAAGAGCTTATCGCGTTCATGCATCATCATTCATACGTGGCGAATAATAATAATACACTTAGTTGGCTTACATCTATAATTCCGTACACACAATTCTAACACCAACTGCTTATTTATTCTCAAAGATGACACGTTAGTCCGCCGCTTCATTTCAAATTAGTTAGTAACAAGGCACCATTATTTCATTCATCTTTCTTCCGTCTGCGATCCTCGACTCGAATGAGATTACGAACTAAGGATATAAGATCTAATTGTGATAAGGGGTAAACCCTTTATCACTCGCAGTCATTTATCAAATGCCGTGTAACAAGTTGATGTACTTTGCAGGTTTGACGTGGTGTGGGACGATCGAGAGTCGGTGTGCGACGAACTGATGCATTATAAACTGCTTTACTACCTGCAAGATGATACGATCGCCATCAAGGTACTATTTGTTTTCAGTCTGCTTAGTCTAAGTGAACCGACACATCTGCGTCACCTACCGCAACGTTCGGTTGAATATGCTCGTAGTGTGTTCCAAATCTCCTATGACACATCAGCGATATATGTCGCTTTTGACGCGGTACGACACCTTTCGCCGAGCATCACAACACGTGGAACGTTACGCGACTGAATGTTAGCCGCTGCCGTCACATCATTTTAAGTGTTCCGCTCGTTTGATCTGTCAAACGAATACTACGACAGATAGTTCGGTCGCTGAATGTTTGGCGCGGTACTTTCAGCAGGTGTGTAGTTACGCTAAGAGCTGGGTCATCGAGTATTTCGCCTCATTAAATGTGTCACTAGTCTGCAGTAGATATTAGTGTTTGCTTATGATACTAATATTATTTGACTGTGCTAATATAGTGTCATTGAACTGACAACGTGACCAATAAATAAGGCTGGTATTAAACAGTCTTAAGGGGACTACAAGAGCTAAGTTCGCTGTCCTTGTCGCATTGTATACATAAGAAAGAGAAGCGCGACGACGACGGGACGTTCAGAACTCTTTACAAACCATAAAATAAATTAATTACAGAAAATGTATTGAGCGGATTAAAAAAATAAAACAGTATTTCGTTAGTATGTTGCTTGTTGAATAATTTGTCAAAAAATCAGAATGATTGTATGTATTTTATTATGGTTTTTATTCGTTAAAAAAAATTTTTTAGAGGTATCTTTGTGATTTTTTTCTATCGAATAAAGTTAGTTGTATTATGTTTTCAAAACAGTACTTAACTAAATTATATCCTGAAGAATATCATATATTTTTCTGATTGTGTTAACTGCATTGAATCATAATCTTTAAAGCATTATAAAACTTGCGTTTAGCTCTTGTAGGCCCCTTAAACTGTTTAAAAGTTCTCACTGCTCACTGCGGGAACATGACAACAGTATGTTCATGCTTCGCTTTTGCCCTGGAAGTCGTGTGTTCAATTTCCACCCTGGAGAAAACTTCGCGTGGTGAATACCGTTATATGTTCTGGTCATATGTCTATAATATTAACATATTTTCAAATATAAAAGAACGTAGCTCTTTAAAGTTTAGGATCCGATGGCAATGTGGGAGTTGATGGAGACAGAATATTATTATTAGGAATGTTATGTAAAAACATATGTTTTATTTTTTTTTATTGGGTAATCCACTTTATACTTGTCTAGAGATGAAAAAGACGTTATTTACCATCAGCGAGACTATCTCTGAAATTGCTTTATTTTACAGCATACAAGAAATATTACGTTTACAAAATGCAGATTTTCCATTAGATCGTTGTCGCCAATGTGATTGTGTGAGTTTATTCCACCTGGTGTTGCCAGCTCCGTTCGAGAATTTTATCTAACCTACCCAATAACTACAAATCCAGGATATCCAATTAGCAGTCGTACTTGCACTCGCTGAAATGGCATATACGTTTCGGTTAAACGGCTACTGTAGATTTTATTGCGTTTAGATGGGATAACTTAATTCCACTGTACATAATGGGAATGTTTATTTTGTTTAGATTCGAAACATGAATATTCCAAAGGGCATAATTAAATTAATATTTGCCTTTTTAGAAATAAGACCAGATTAGTGGCGTATAGAAAACGCACACACATTACATCTAACAAAAACGTATCTAATAATATAGCCACTTTTCCAAATCAAATCATATTTTGTTTGTTAAACATAGGTTTACAATAGTTGGTTATAGACAAATATAATAGTACGCTATATTTTGTCATATTAGGCAGATACCAATTTAGGCAATTTTATTGAGGTAGCGATAGCCGAGTGGATATATCAACAGACTGCCATGCAGAGAGTATCGGGTTCGAATCCACGGCGCGCACCAATGACTTTTCGGAGTTATGTGCGTATTGAATTGTTAATTACCGCTTGTCCCGTGCCTCGGAGAGCACGTTAAGCCGTCGGTCCTGGTTGTCATGAAGATCTTTGACAGTCGTTACAGGGCGTCAGTACCTTCTAAATTAACTGAAACTAGTCTAAACCAAGGAATATCGCTATCCCTTCGGGTTGCGGAGGTCAGACAGGCAGTCGCTCTGTGGAAAAGCTAATATTCAGCCCAATCCGGTTTGACTAGAAAGCGGACCCCAGATTAAAACTGGGATAACGCTAAGAGGATGATGATGAGGCAGATACCAATTTAATTAAACAAGAAAATAATCAATGTAAAATATCAATTTAAATACATATTAAGATGATTATGATAAAATAAATAATAATGATAAGATAAACGGCAGCGATAGCCTAGTGGTGAGACCGACTGTCTGCTACGCAGAGGATCCGGGTTCAAGTCCACGGCGCGCACCGATGACTTTTCGGAGTTATGTGCATATTAAATTGTTAATGATCACTCGCTAAACGGTGAAGGAAAACATCGTGAGGAAACCTGCATATCTGAGAATTCTCCATAATGTTCTCGAAAGACATGTGAAGTCTGCCAACCCGCACTTGGCCAGCGTGGTGGACTATGGCCTTACCCTTCTCATAATGGGAACAGGCCCGTGCCCAGCAGTGGGACAGTATAAAGGGCTGATGATGATGATTAAGATAATTAGAATTGTCAAATTGGTAAATAAATAGCAACACAATAGTAATCGATATAATTTAACATTTAAGTATTAAAATTTAATTTATCGTTAAAGAACTCGTCAACATTAGATAATGCGACCAAATGTATTGAATAGGGAAATAATAAATTGCCAAATTACACACATCAAAAAAGTCTAAGCAACACATACTTTTTCAAATTATTAATCAACTGGCTTTTGCCCGCTCACGTTAAATTCGGAGTAACACAAAACTCCTTCATCGTTCGATAGTAATTTTCGTTTTAATTCTGTTCATAGGGACTAATAAGAAATATAACCGCAAGAACTATTTAAAACATTTCCGTAAACAGTATTTTTAGAGTTCCGTAGTCAAAAATGGCTAAACACGAAATTCTTATAGACGCGCTATGTCTGTCAGTCTATCCGTATATCATAGCCACTTTATGCCGAAATTATTCAGTTTACACATTTGAAATTGGTAGTTAGATGTATTCTGTGAACCGCTTTACGACACTTGTAACATCGTTGTTTACGACGTTATTGAAAATAAAAAATATTAAATATTAAGGGGGACTCTTCATACATGGAACTGATGTGGAAAATGGGTCGTTAAAAATTACTTTTAGGTTCCTAAAACCATTGTTTCTCAAAGTCAACCGTTTGAAAGATATTCGGTTCCAAAGTGGTAAAATATGTGTGTGTGTGTGTCCCTCTAACTTTTAAATTAAGAGAGTGACTAATCTAAAAAAAAGTATATATGCCGTAGATCGTTATAAAAAATTTCAACGAAAATTGGTTTGAACGATATGTAGTCAGCAGTTTTAGAAATAAAGCACATCTTAAAAACCGCAAATGTAGCTTTATCGTTTATACAAATACTATTAATAGTTAGTCGAAGATAATGGCTATGGTAAGTGGATACCTCCACTACGGAACCCTTCATCGCAAATAGCTTTTACAATGTTTCGTCCTAGGTGTTACTTGTAGCCGTTTGCCATTACAAAGCTTTGGTGCATTAAGATTCCGCATTAACAGGACTGGAACACCAACGTTCACTCTCAAGTTGCGTGAAGGTACTCCTGATAGTTGTAAGGAGTTCAGAAACTCTATAGGGTACGAAGAAACTTGGTCAGTATTCATGACATTAGGTATCCACCGAAAGGTGCTCAAAAACATCTCATCACTGCATACAGTCAAATGTCAAAGCCATGGTCCGATGTATCTCTAAACACACTTTCGCATTTATGAGTATAGAATATTGGTTCAGCTGGTTTAGCGTGAAATTGGTACATACATACATACACATTTTCGCATTTATACCTAATATTAGTAGAGATTAGCCAAGGTTGTTACAATAATTTATTAGATTATATAAGTAAGCGAACGAAGTAATGACAGTGCACCATATGATAATGTATAATGTGACAGTACTGACAGATAGCACATGCCCAGCACTCAATTATTACACCGCATGCGTTCTTACTGTCAATAGGTAGGAAGTTTGTCCCTAAAAATTTCGACCCTCTCTAAAATACCTCCCAGATTATTTTTTGTATTTTATTGTATCCTATGTGTTTTTCCTGGTTCTGAGCTATCTCCCCATCAATTTCCAGCCCAATCGGTTCAGCCGTTCTTGAGTTATAAATAGTGTAACTAACACAATTTTCTTTTATATATCTATATATTAATACGTGAAGCGAAATTTTGTGATCCCTTTTTACGAGAAATGCGCGAAAGGATGATTATGAAATTTGGCACACTTATTGCCTACATGTAGTAGATGTGCAGAATGCTATTTTTTTTATAAAATATGCATCAGAAATATATGATTTTAATGAAATTAAACGTTACCACTACTACCATACATTTCGCACACACACATGCATAACATCGTATTTATACGTATACAATATTACTTTTTAATTTACGGTTATGGATCCACAGACGTTTAAACTGAAAAGAGGTTAATAATACATGTATATAATATATATACTTTTTGTTCAAGGTTTGTCCTATTCTGCCTAAGCGAGTTTGTACTTTTGAAGTTATACTTCTTTAGGCGCGTTATGAAAAAATGATGACAGTGAAATTTTACGATGCGCGCGCATGTGTGACACAAAATTCTCACGGGAGAAGTTAATTAGTTTCTCCATTCACAAGATGGCGGACGGGACATTTTTAATAAAAATATTATGGGTATAATTTTCGGGGTTTTCATGGATTCTGATCACGAAAGTGACATCTATTTGGGAATCCAAGATGGCGGACGGGATATTTTTAATAAAATTAATAAAGGTATCATTTTCGGAGTTTTCATGGATGCTGGACACAAAAAAGACATCAATTTGGGAATCCAAGATGACGGACGGGACATTTTTAATATAATTAATATAGGTATTATTTTTGGGCTTTTCATGGATTACGGACACAAAAATGACATCAATTTGACGATCCAAGATGGCGGACGGGACATTTTTAATAAAATTAATATGAGTATCATTTTCGGAGTTTTCATGGATTCTAATCACGAAAATAACATCTATTTGGGAATCCAAGATGGCGGACGGGACATTTTTAGTAAAATTAATATCTGTAACATCATATTATAATTGGTCCAATTATCATAATTATGGCATCGTTTTACTGTGTCAACTTTTTTGATGTTATACTTCTTTAGGGGCGTTATGAAAAAAATATTAGAGTGAAATATACATAGGTACCTATGGACATTCATTTTAAATTTTATCAATGTTGAAATAACGTGAAACAAAAAATGTTATCCTTTTTACCACAATAATATTTAAACAGACCCATAGACTTTCAAACTGAAAATTATACTTTTTAGGATAGCATTTTACAGTATTTAATTAATTTTAGAATAAAACAATTATAAGTACCTACTTAAAACTACAATTAAATTAAAATAATAATATGCAGCACAAATAAAAAAGAAAATCTATGAAATAAAAAAGAAACAATCCTATTTATTTATCAATTTTTGTTCTATTCTGCCTAATATATTTTGTACTTATTCATTACAATATATTTATCTTAGCAAATTTTATTTACACGTTCGATAAAGCACATAGGTACATAAATATAATAAGAATAAACCATTAATAAAATTTTTATTATTTAAATAAGAGTTTCAAACTGAAAATAGACAAAATAAATATTACATTTATGTACTTTTTTGTTCAAGATTTGTCCCATTCTGCCTTAGATGGAGATGTACCATTGGCCATACATTATGGGCCTGGCAAGAACAAACACGAAACCATGTGTGTTTTGAAGATAAATGACTACTCTATTACCGCGTATAATTTTTTTTAAACCAACACTCGGTGGAAATAAGATACGAGATATTTGAAATGGAAATAATTCCACAACTAAAAGTACCTCAAAATTGAATTATACCTAGATGTAATTAAAGGAATGTCTTTGTGTCAAATAGAACAAAATCTACATAAAGAGAGGCAAATAATAATGAATAATCACCTGTCTAGTATGTAGTAGTATGTGAGGTGACCCTCGTACTATACTCGTCCAAAAAAACTAACCACAAACACTGCTGCATATTCTTAGCATGGGTAGATAATTATGTAGTGATCATTATTATTGAATTTATATTCAATTACATTACAATTAAAACCGCACGAAAACACCAATAAATCAGAGCAAAACATTACGATGCGCAGTAGCAACACTAATGACATAACAGATAAAAATGTGTTGCAAATGGTTTGAAAAAATATTTTTAGATTAAAAAACAAAACGATTTTTACCAAATAATTATGGAATATATAATAAATTATATATTTCTTGATCCATGATTTTACAAATATATTTATAAAGTAAATACTTAAAAGATATTGTTTTCTAATATAATAATAAATATATTATTTCCTTAAAAACAATTTCTGCCTACCATACTTAATTTTATTTATAATGCTGGCAACATAAGACATTTATCCGCTAGTACCATAGCGTATAATTCAAAATAATAATCTTTAAAAACTAAAATCTTTCACCGAAGTTTGATCAAGAAACAAAAAATATGTATACATTTTAAAAATTATATGTTTAATTTTAACGATTCACAACTTTCTGGCCGCTACAGGCCGTCTTTGGTATTTCTCCTTTAGTATTTTTCACAATGCATATATTTATCTTGGCGTATAAATTAGTAAAATATTTACGCGTAAAAAATACACTTATTAGTTATTATGTATGATATTTTATTAATAATTATTATAAATTTCTGACAAAGTATAATTGTATAAAAAAAAATATCCGTAGGCAAACACAAAATTGCATGTTTGAATTCTGGGGGCCAATTCTGCTATTTTTATATGACATTGATATTATATTTTGAATGGATTTAAAAGCGGTATTCTGATAACCTAATGTCATTATCGTATAATTTAAAATAAACAGTTCGTCGTTGACACATACGATCTCGTTACAATTTCATTCAAATATCAGATAATTTAGAAGAATACGCTTTTTGTGACGTAAGTATGACACTGACATGATATCAAGACTATATTTATTTAGCAGAATTGGACCGCAGAACGCCGCGCGCGGGCAATTTTGCTTTCGTTATATTATATTATGGTTGTGTAAGTTGAAAATCTATTAATGCGCATGTAATGAGCTATTTGTGAATTAAGACTGATATAATACATTTGCCATCTATTGGTTTTATGTATCAATGTGAGATCGCTGGTATAGGTAAGTTTTCAGAGTTTTAGCGTTTCTCATATTTTAAAACTTTGTTTATATAGTACCATGTTTTAGCAAAATAATGAAGTTGAATTGAATGACATTTATAAAAAGTCTTTAAGTTAACATTTATTTCAGAGTTGTATTACTAAGAAAAGTATTTAATAGCCGTTCCAGTAATTTAATACAAGTTTTCTTTATATGTAGTTTGCGGGGAAGTCTGTGATTGTTTTCTTGACAGTACTTACCTACAATGTTAATAAAGTTGAAATTTAACATTTTAATAAATTATGGTCGAATTTCGACCACTGGGCGACCTCTAGTATAGATTATTATATCATTTCTTACCAAGTAGGTAATACCTATGTAAACTTTTTTGATCTAGATGATATACTGGCTTGTTGTAAAAAAAACGAGTATCATAAATGTTTTTTTTTCACAAATTCAAAAGCGAATGCATTTGTTCGACTTTTATAGCGTTTTCTTTGCTTATTAAAATTTAGTATTCTGTATCAATTTTATGACTTAAACCACATGAGTAAATAAACCGAACAGAGAAACAGCTTCTTAAGAGCTTGTAAATTTGTTACCTATTTTGGTAGGGTTGTCACAATACATAGGTTAAGACAAATCGCTTGTTCGGTATACGACAGATTCTGGATTGGACAGATTCGTTATTCGGGAGATTCCCAACTCGAGAGATTCGTGGACTGAGTAGATTCTTGGACTCGACGGATTTGCTATACGGCAGAAGTACAGTTGTTAATAAAATAGCGCGGGGAACCAAAAAAGGCATGCACCTGAATCTTTTAAAAGCACGGAATAAAAATATACATTTGTTACCAACGACACGACGTGACGATGTGATTTATTTGACATTCCCAACGATACCACTAATAGTGTTGAATATTTTTCTGGTAATATGATCTATTTTGTGAATAAACATAGGAATCTCCTTTAGCTATTATGTGCCACTAGTTTTACGACGGGGATAGGTACCTAAAATAAGTTTCAAAAGAAATTGAGTAAAACAAATGAACGTCTACAAAACAAATTACTATAAAGTGATCAACCATCGATATGGCTTACAAAAAACAGGTGCATGCGATTTTCGACCTTATTGACAATTCATGACAGACTTTTTTTTGGTATTCTCTTGCTTTCTGACATTGATACGTTAATAAAATTATAAATTCTGAGTTACGTCAATAAGGTCGAAAATCGCATGCACCTGTTTTTTGTAAGCCCTATCGATGGCTGATCACTTTCTGATAGTCATTGGTTTTGTAAACGTTAATTGCTTTTACACAATTTCACAACTAATGAGTTCATGAGTTCCCCTGGGGGATCGGTCTAGGAGATCCTGGTGGACAACATGCAAACATGTTAAGTATTTCGTTGCCAACATTGACAATATTTATTTCAAGATCGAAATATTCGCGAAACTTTTGCTCGAGCAATTCAACAAATGCGATAAAATTATCAGGAGGTATAGTTAAAAAACCCAATTGTACGTTACCTTCGTTAAAATCTTTATAATGATTGAATTATTTCATCTTGTATTATTCATACCCACAGTACAATAAACAACCATTATTAATAATAAAATACCACGTTTTTACATTAAAATATTAAAACTTGCAACGTACAAAACAAACAACGTGCGTCGTAATAACCCTGAGATTGTCAACTGCCTGTGCCTACGTAAACCGGTTTTTTCCAGTCTCGCCGCGTACACGACAAGCGGCCAGTGGTCACGCACACATGCGCGGCGTGCTAATAGTAGTGCAACCGATTCGCGCTGTTGTATGAAGCTGTGTCTCTGTTCCGTTTATCTACTCATGTGACTTAAACAATAAGTTGAAAAAGTTTTGAACAAATTTGGATTTTGAGACATTTTTTATGTCATGAAGCGACGTCATTTGAACGCAGATGAAATGCAAAGAGCTGTAGGGATGTTGTCAGCGGGAAGAAGTCAATCTCAGGTATCTTGGTATTTTGGTATCAACAGAAGCGTTATTTGCCGTCTTCATCAGCGTTACACTAACACGGGAGATCCTGCTGAGCAGCACCCAGGTCGAGGTAAGTGTACAACCACACAGCATGTTCGATAGGTACATACAACTGATTGTAAGATTCTTAAGATTTACAATTATGATTCTGAAACTTAGTAGCAATGGTACAAAAATGTAATTAAACTTAATAATTATTAAAATTCAATGTATCATTTAAAAATTCGTCAACAGTATAATAACATTTGTCAATCAACATTTTTTTAAGTACTGTTTTTAGTTTATTTATTGGCATTGTTTCGATTGAATTAGGGATTTTATTATATATTCGAGGAGCTATGCCAAAGAAGCTCTTGTACAACAGAGAGGTTTTAAATTTGTGATGACATAGTTGATTGACATATTGAGCACGCATATTTCTTTTAACAATCGCTAGTATGGTAAACAAATGTAAGTTCTTTATTACAAACAAAATCCTATCGTAATTACACTTGTTTACGATTCATTCGATGGGTTCAGTTATTATACCAGAGCGTTACGTTCCTCCGGAAGGAACGTAAAGGCTCCGCAAAAGCACACTGGACTACGTCGGACGTCGTGGTGGGCCACAGACTCATAGTGGGCAGTGGGTTCTAGGGACAGTTTCTTACAGGGATGATGATGATAACAACAAACAACGTTCGCAAAGTTCATGTCCCGTGGCAATAAAAATAAAATGTTGATTGTCCACTACAAAGTTAATGCCATAATTACGACCAATGGAGCGTAAAATCCCACATTCCCGTCCCAACAGTTTAAATCCAATTCCTCTACCCACACAGATAGTGCGGTGACCTAAAACAGTAATAAACACAATAGTCTTTCAGTGACCTCGATTGTTAGAAAAAAAGTAGAGGCTCACCTTTAAGGAACGATTACGGGTGTTTCACGTGTCGTGGATTCATCCTATTACTGTTTGGGTTCGGCTCGATTATTTCGCCGTGAACATGGTTTTGACGCGACTGAGTATCTTAGAAAATTAAGATAGGACGATATTTGAGTTTCTTTTTGGTTATGCAGGATATTTTTCTTGAAACACTTTGGATTTTCCCCGAACGGGAAATGTGTTTCATTTTGTCTAAATGTCATTGATATCTAATTTACAATATTCTCTTTGGATTTTATAAGTAGCATACCTATATCTAAATTGATAACATCTTGAAGTTGGCCTTGGCCAAGAAGTTTTAGGCTATATTCAAGTAAGTATTGGATAATGAACATAATCATAATACTGCAAAGGTAAATCGGCCATTTCAATCAAACAAGTTAATTTATTTTAACTCGCTGTTATTGAGTCAACTTGTAACTGTTTAAGCTGAATTTCACCCACATCCAATTGTTGTTTAAGCGACGGAACATATCTGACGGAAGATCCGTCGCGTTTTATCCGTCGCGTAACGCCAATACATACAAATGTATAGAAAAACGTTCAACCTTTCACACCTGACCGATGATCTGTTAGTACGTCGAACGTACAGCGTCTGTTCCGTTTCCGTCAATGTATTATCCGTCGACGTCTCGCGCACCACGCACCACGTGATTTTTGACCTTTTAGTAAGGAATATAAATGGAGAGGGCAAATAGTACATATAGAAAGTTACATTATACACATATATACGAAATCGACATAAAGCCACCAAACATAGTATTGTCTCGTTTTGTCTTAGGGATATCTCTGTCAGAAGAAAGAGATAGCCATAGTTTACTTAATAAATTAATCATGACGATATTTTATTAGAAATGGCATTCGTGCCAATGTCGCCATATTTTTCGCCAAGGTTTATGGTCCATCTGCTGTGAAATCGTTGTATATCGAACATAATAATTTTGTTTTTGTGCATAAATATGTCTAAAACTAGATGAATCAGTGCTTCAGGCTGTGTTTCATTACCGCATATATGGTGCCATTCATGTCCGGTACTTTGTCAGCGATACAGTATCGATATGGGCTCTCAGAGAGTACTTTGTTACATGTTTGATACAAGGGTCGTCTTTCGCTTTGCTATGTTCTCCCACATTTGCATTATGGAATAAACGAATCTGGCAAAAGATTTAAACTAACTAAAGTAACTTATTACAAAAATGTATTATTTTCCTCTAACCGATATCGATAACATTCTGGAGTACAACCCAAATGGCATCCATTTTATTTGCCCAACGTCTCGTAGGTATGCACACTAATTTCGTAGGTATGCACGCTAAATTCGTAGGTATTGGACGTACCATATCCATGTCATTCCCAGATCGGTGATTTTTAAGATCGTAAGATTCTAGGGCCGCCAGACCTTACTTATTTTTTCAGAAACGAAATGTGTAGAATAATGTAGTGTTAGTATGTGGTATGGAGTGTTCGCATACTTGCTAGCTTGGATCGTGTGCCAATTTTAGGTATAAGGTGCTAAAAGGTCCACGGGAACAATTTCCATACATACCTACATTGAAAACATTTTGTGTCATGCCCTGCAACTGTAACCCCTTCTATATCATTTGTATACATTTTGTTAAAATCCGTAACCAAATCTTATCATGTCTTTTATTTTTGAACCTCCAAACCTTTAAAGGAAATATATTCAAATAACGCTTGTTGGCTACTATAAAAAATCTCCGAAGTCCGACATATTTTTAATAGTCAAACTCGAATTGCAATATATATAACTACAGGACTTCAGTGACTACATAACATCAGGGCACACGAAAAATGATTAGGTAAAAGAATATGACAGTAAAATATTGAGCTGCCCTGAGTGCGGCCCTGCACGAACAAACTGATATGTGTGCACAATAGCCACGCTTTCAGCTCAATGTATGCAAATACGCTCGACGCATTTTCCGTCAGATGTGAACCGACTCATTTGACGGAATAGACGCAACGGAAGATACGTTCGACGCATCTTCCGTCAGATATGTTCTGACCCTAATATATGTGCAAAACAAACGTGCAGTTTTTATTCTCTCACTCTCATAGTCCCATAGGCAATTCGACACAACAGTCATATCAGTCGCAGGATTAACTCTTAACTGTTACTGAGAATTCATAAAAAAATCCAATAATTCCTTGCTGGCCCAACCTGGGATTCGAACCCTTGATTATGATCTTAAGCCAGGCCAGCCAACAAAAACTCTGTAGTAGGTACTTATTTAACCATTCAGTATTGTCAGAACAAGATAGCAAAAGAATGACTTCTTACATATAAAACTCAAAATAACTAATTAGAATACACAATTATAGATGAATATAAAAATCTATTAAAATAATCTTACCGTTTTATTTCCTTCGTAAAACTTCGCGCCAAACGGACTCGCAAGCACGGAGGTGCTTACGCCGCGGTGAATATTCGCTGTGCAACGCTAACGACATATCGTTCGAACGAAAGAGTGATATAACCGACGCTGTTTGTCATTCTTCTGTAAGCTAACCGCCAAACCTTTGATTTACCTTGTTATCTAACCACCATACCAGATTTTTTTTTTTGGAGGGCAAAAAAGGGTAAGCGACAATGTAAGGCGACATTCGTTTGGATGAATTATCCTAAGCGCCTTCGATGATTGATTTGGTGACTAGGAAAAATAAAAATAAACGCCAAATAAAGTCTCGGAAATGAGACCTAAATGTAATAAATGACATCAATTTTATCCAAAGGAACTGCCCTAATATCCTAACCGAAAGTTTGGTACACAAAGATTCAAGTAAAATTTGACTAAAGTATTTTTTTCAAAAAAGTATTTACAGCCTAAACTACTTAACGTTCAAGTAAACAAAGAAATATTCAAAGCCAAAATTGCTTATCTTACAGGTTTGAAATATTATTTTTATCCAACCACCATAATACAAAATACACCAAAAATAACTGTCGCTTATGACGAAAAACTTAGTGTTCGAACCTCAATTCCTTTACCGCTTAAGCGACAAAAAGTTTGTCCTAGAGCCACGAAACTAAGACGATTAGACGCAGAAAAAAAAGCCGATTCTAACCATATATATATAAGTCGATTTCGCCAAAAATGTCGCTTACCCCCTTTTGGCCGGAAGGCATCGATATGACAGTAAAATATTGAGCTGCCTTGAGTACGGCCCTGCACGAACAAACTTATATGTGTGCATAATAGCCACGCTTTTAGCAAATGTGTGCAGATACGCTCGACGCATTTTCCGTCAGATGTGTACCGACTCATTTGACGGAATACACGCGACCGAAGATACGTTCGACGGATCTTCCGTCAGATATGTTCCGCCCCTTATCCTGAATTATTTGCACAATGTATGAATCTATAATAAAATGTATCTACCAGTAAGTAAGAGTACAAAACTAAACCCGTCGACTTTGTACTCATTAAAATCATTTGAATTGCTTCTGTTCATATATTCTGATTACGAAAAGAGCGTAGCTTTTAATTATTAATTTATTTTACCGAATCTGTCAAAAAATATCAGTCCTTCTAATTCAACCGCTGCAGTATTAATAAAATACTTGACCAATAAGTTTGTATCAGATAAACAAAAAGCCACACAACAGGATTCCCTTGTGAACGCAATCTCTCCGCTAATTCTTTCATCCGCTTCTATAATTCCCACTCAATATAGTCGACCTTTGCGTCGGCAAACTATTGCGAATAAATATTAGTTACCTACAGAGGTTACTAGTATATTGATTAAGCAATATACAGCTTGGGTTTAGCACTTGTTGTTTCGAATCCAGGTGATATTTGCTGATATTTAGCAAAGAGATTCCTTTTGCCGTTCTGTATAGAAAATTCTGGAAATATTCAAATTTGAAACACTACAAACCAACTAAACCCCATTAAATATACCTTGACTCAAATTCAATCATGCTTTACAATTATACTCGCATAATTATCTTGAGATGGTTGAGAAGTATAGTATTATATTATCTGTGGTTGAGGTATCGGTCGGGTTTGCACAAATGAAGTAACTTGGAGTACTTGCAAGAAACATCAAAACCTGTTAACAGAGTTTAAAAGAATTGCATCCTTGCATTTGTAGGTGTTACATTGCTCTGTCAGTCTGCTTGAAACCAGGTCCAGGTCATATTCATGCTTGATTGCATATCATGCATTTTGGTTTGATACCCGTGTCGAAAATTTTACAATCATAGATACGTTAAGACAAAGGTCTGTAAAATATATAAATTCATTTATAGCTTGCTCAGTTTAAATTTTTGTCAAAATATTTAAATTAGAGTACGTTATTTATGTCCCTTTGCTGTATAATATTGCTATCTCAGCTAAAATTCTATGCGGTTCCAATATGTGTTGCATCGGTCCAGTTCCACGTCCGTCGATAATTAATATATTGGGTTTAAGACCGCTGTAGTGCATTAGTGGTTATGGAGTCCTCCATCGTGAGCTGACGTGGTGTCCAGTTTACCTATTTCATCGACTAATGTTATGTACTGGACAAATCAATAAAATATGTGCAACCTAGTTGACTGCAGAAATAAAATACCTTACGCAAGAAATGAACAATTTTATTTACATTATGGTATCACTATCTATCGTTCATTCTTTTCCTTCGAAGGATGATCCATTCGAATACTCCTCTTGTTACGCTTCCACATGGCAGACAGCGCTGGATGCGTTGCCTTTAGATTGTGTTTGTATATCTATGAGAATCTACTCGTACCTAATCAGGATTAGGTCTTATAAACGAGTGAACGCACACAGGAACAGTCATTCCATAGAACACTGTACTGTACCTACATTTGACAGGATAATTGACATTGACTATTATACTTATAGTCCAAGATCCCAGAGTCGCCAGACCTACGTCATTTTAGCAAAGCTGAAATTTTGAGGATTATTAGTATACAATTTTGTTAAGAGGTATGCCGAACCACTAGCCACTCCACTAACTTATGTTAATAATAACGATCTGGAAAATGGAGGTAATTGGCGGTCATGGTCAGTATACCAATAGATTGTTTCTTACTGCTGGTTCGTATACTTTTGTCGTCATGCTCTTCAATACCATCTTCCCAATGACGACGGAACTACTAAGACACACTACTACTGGCGCTGCGATATGTGTTATGTAGCTTGCCGCTACAAATATATTTTTGTGAAAAAATATATTTTACACTTTTATTCTTGTAATAATACTCAAAATAATATTCCTACAGTCTTATGGGACAATGTAGTGTACTCACACGCATTCATGCGTATGAATAATGGCCGCACGCTCGCACTCACAGGGAAAGTTTCATGGCGTCTGGCTGGACGAACGGCCCTTCGGATTGGTCTGGCTGCTTAGGAAGGGTCTTAAAATAGTATCTTAAGTAACATAATATATCAAATTTAGCTTTGCTAAAATGACATAGTTTGCTTCATTTTTAAGTAACCTTTAAGACGTCTGGCAGAAGTAATGGCTCACGGCAGGTGTCTGGCAATAATGAATTTCAATTTTAGACAGTATTTTAAAATACATATTTGAATACCAGCTTTGCTACTTTAACGTAAGTGAGTATGTTTTTTTGGTACCTTTACTTCGCGCTACCTGTGAAATGGCCCGGCTTTCAAGCTAGTGGTTCGGCATACCTCTTAACAAAATTGTATACTAATAATCCTCAAAATTTCAGCTTTGCTAAAATGACGTAGGTCTGGCGGCTCTGAGATCTTACTCTATTACTGTACATTTGATAAATTCAGAAATGCTATGCAATAACGTGATATAAAAGTATCAGCAAATCTCTAACCGAATTCTTCTTTCTTATTCCAAAGTATTTTGCATTGAAACGATAAAAGGAAACACTTGGAATGCTTACATTCTCTAAAATACTGAAAATGCATTAACTTCTAACGGTATTAAACAATTTTGCATGTAATTGTTGTCACTCATATGAACTGTAAAATAGCTCTTAAAATAACCTGCCATGTAAATTCTATCTACTCATCTGATAATATACAGGCGTGATTCACATTAAGATTATCATCGCTCCCCACGTGCAAAGCCTCGAACATCATTCATAATATCTTTATATATAATTATATATTTCTTGTGTGCGCGTGTATGTCATTGAACTCCTCTTAAACGACTGGACTGATTTTGATGAATTTTTTTGTGTGTGTTCAAGGGGACTTGGGAATGGTTTAGATTCACAAAAAATAGCGAATATTAAAAAAATATGGCGGTATGAAGTTCGCCGGATCAGCTAGTCTACACTAATATTACAAAGAGGAAACATTTGTATTTTTGTTTGTTTGTTTGTAATGGATAAATTCAAAAACTACTGGACCGATTTTAAAAAATCTTTCACCATTAGAAAGCTATATTATCTACGAGTAACATAGGCTATATTTAGTTTTAGAAAAAATAGGGGTCCGTAAGATATTTGAGTTTTTCGGGTACGCGAAGTAGTTCCCTCAGGACGCGGGTGAAACTGCGGGAAACGGCTAGTAGTCATATAAATATAGACATACATGTGTGTATACACACATATGTATAGGACGTACTTGGAGGTATAACAGCTTTCAGTAAGCAAGGGTAAATTTAGGGTTTAATTTAAAAACAAGCCAGGGCCTCGGAAAATCAGAGCAATGAATATTTATTGAGTTTCGAGAGTGGGACGCACTCCAATTGCTGGCGCTCAATTAAAATTCCTCAGCGCCCACCGACGTGTGTACTTAACTCGATACTAAACAATTAATATTTTATTACTCTAAACACATGACTCGGGAAATAGAACGAGAACCTTCTAAGACTGAATTACGAGTAGGTATTGTATGTAGTTTACAATAAAAAGAAATAGAAAAAGTCTGTGAGATGAAATTGTTTTTCTAATCATTTAGAATATTAAGGGGCGAGCCTATTGCCGTACCGGGCACATTTCCAGACTCCGTGCGGCTACTGAGAATTTCGTGATAGAAAAACCCAATAACACTGCCCGACCCAGGAATCGAACCCGGGACCTCCCGATCCCACGCGCACATTTATGCCGCGAGACCAACGAGGCAGTCGTATAGGGTTTGATGTCGAGTTTTCCGTCTCTACGCAAATATGGTATTTGCATCGTGTTATCCCTTAGTCGCCTCTTACGACACCCACGGGAAGATAGGGGGTGGTGACACTTGTATTCTATGCCGTCAACCACACGGCAATAGGCTCGCCCCTTATTACGTGGGACTAAAGTATATCTGGCGAAAAGTGGGTGTAGAAATACACCTCTGCCTACCCCTTCGGGGATAAAAGGCGTGACGTTATGTATGTATGTATGTAATATTAAATGGTATGACAACAGAATACAGCGTTAGCGTGAACAGGGGCCCAATTCTCCTAAATAAATACAGTTTCGATATGATGTCAGTGTCATACTTACGTCACAAAAATCGTATTCTTCTATGATTGAATTAAATCGTAACGAGATCGTAAATTGAAAGAAGTGTCAAAATATGTATCAACGACGAACTGTTTATTTCAAATTATACGATAATGACATTAGGTTATCAGAATACCGCTTCTGACTACATTCAAAATATAATATCAATGTCATATAAAAATAGGAGAATTGGCCCGCAGAACCAGAACCTAATCTGGCTTTTTATAAATGTTGACATTCGTAGGAGAGAAGAAGAATTCGCTAGAAGCGCCTACATAATAGCTAGTCACTGTGACAGTTTGTGTACAGCCCAGCTTGTGTCATTCGCCCCTTCCTCAATTAATCTTCACTATCCTAATCAATCCTTGTGTCGCAGCTTTTCATTTTATTCCGGCAACGGATACAAATAACATGTAGACGTATAACAACATTCGAGTCCTACAACACCGTGTGTTACATACACACGGTGTTGTAGGACCTGGCACTCTAGATCGAACTCATGACATGCGACACACTGACATTGACCAGATGGCTACTTTAACTATTGTGCCACTCGTGCGGTCAGCATTTCCAATGACATGGTTACCTTTTTACGATAAAATTAAGATTACTTAATCATCCTTTCTTTAAATTTACTTTGTCCACAGGAAATACACGACGGCAAAGGCGGACGGGATCCGTTTCCGATGCTTTTGAAAAAGACGAAGCTGCCCAAGAAATGGAAGGAAAAGCCCGGTAAGATTCTCTTTGGTAATTCTGTAAGTAGGTTAGTGCGACTGACTACGGAATTCAATATTCGATCTATAGATAGATCTGTAGATTTTAGATTAGTTTCTGACATAAGCTCCATACAAAATATGTCAAACACGAATCTCGAATCTCAAAATCCATGTATGGATCGAATATTGAAAATGGCCGTTAGTAAGTACTGGGCGTCTGCAAACTTAGGATTTATTTCGTGGAAATGAGACAATAACTATCCATTAGCAGTAAGATTCACAGCACACACGCACGTTTCTTGGCGTCGGCGATTTAGTAGGTTTTTGGTAATACGAAGCACACTTTCACCCGGCGTATAACTTCATTTTATGTAAGTATTAGAAGGCCAACGAGCAGACTGAGCGCTTGATTGATGGTGGACAATTTCCACAGCCCATGGACACACATATCAACTCTCAGTCACAAGTGCGTTATCGTTCTATAGGATAGGAAAAGCAATAGGAGACGGAGGTGAGAAACGAGGGAGAAGGAAAAGAGGCGTGGCGCGTTCTCACTCAGACTATTTAGTGAGAGGGTAGCACTTCCCTGGTCGAGTCAGCCCATTGATGAAAATCAACACGGCTCTACTTCTTAAAGTGTTCAAAGATACAAACAGCGATTTATAATCTACATATATTAGAAGTATTTAATAAAAGAGCAGAATAAAAGATAAATATGAAAAATCTTAATGCGCCGAAAACATCCCTTATATCCCAAATTATAACTATGACAAAGTGAAAAAAGTCTGACAATATTTGATTACCATTTATTTTTCAAATTCTTAAATAATTTTAAATGCAATAAAATATCCTTCCCATCAGCCAAATCGCCGAACTAGTTAAGACATAAAGCCTGAAGTTGCCACATTTACTTACTTCAATCATTGTAATAATAAGAAGATTATATAACTTTTTATATAATCTTATTATTATAACAACCACCTAAGGGTGTATAGGGTTCCCACCAAGAACTTAGGGTCCCAAGCCAACCTCACCTGCAAGTGGTGCACCTGCCGATCAACGGACGAGGCTCTGGCAAACAAAATATCCCTACAAGCGGCAATAGGCTCGCCACCTATTACGTGGGATCAAAACACTGGCGAAAAGTAGGCGTTTAATATGCCTCTGCCTTCCCCTTCAGGGAAACAGGCGTAAGTCTATGTATGTGTGTATGTGTATGATTATTATTAGAAAAGAAAATCTCCAAAAAAGCTTACATAATCACGATCTTCTTCGTCATACGATGTCAATATAATATGAAAATATATATCAGTGCGTTACTTTACTTATTCTAACATTAAGCATTAGGTAGATAGTAGATAGTATGATACTCGCCAACCGCTGACGCTCAAGTGGCATGTTTGCATTATCCCCAAATGATCAAGAACAGATCGTAACTCGAGCGAACTGCCTGAACATTGGAGCACAAAAGCCTTTAATGTTCATTCAATGGTACTTGTTAGAGCCGCCAGGGAAATGCCGATAAAAAATGAATGTGGTAATGATATGTGCCCCAGAGTTCCTTATCTGTTACACACGTAGGTATGGCGGATTCCGTTCGATAATGACTCAATCAGAATACTTGGGAAGGTATGGGTGTCCTTTCATCCTGATTGTGCTATACCTATAGATTGTGTAGTTAATTGATTTGTACTAGTATTTGTGGAACTTTTTCTAACTAAAAATATTGGTACACTGCCTCTTTATATATTTTTTACGTATGAGAAAATACTTACATGCGGCGTTGTGTTCACGTCAATAACTGCATTTTACAAACAAATCTATCTAGTATTTGAAATCGTTTTGATTGAGAATTTGTCCTTAAGGTATAATTTCTGGCCTGGAAAGAACTCACCAAACTTGTGAAATGTAAAATACAACACAGTGGTTTTGACGGCGGATCAAATTAAAAACTCATGTCATGGCGTACTGACAACGCAATCACAACAAATTGTACTCGTGATTGTTTTAAATCACCGACACGGCTATTTAATTCTCAATAGAGTTTATTTTTAACATGTATGCATATAAAGAGTCGAGAGGTATTCAATTCAAACTTAATAGCGGCCTTCTCGACGTTTTTAACTTTCCAAATAGCATTTCGATGTTCTGATGTGTCGACGCTAGCAGGCTGACTGCGCGCAGATAATCCTTGCAGGCATTTAGTTTAAATACTCTGTATCTGTTTGTTTTATATCGCGATAGGAAACAAATTGTGAAAAAGTTTAAACGTAAACCACTCTAGCGTCTACGCTTGCATCAATAATAAATTAGTTTTATTCTTATTATAAAACAAGCTCTTTGAATTAGATACATCAGTTTGACTTGATTTGCCTTCGCCCTTGGCTCGACCAACCTTGCGTTTATTAGAGGCCGAATCTCGGGAGATGACTCATACTATTTTCGTTGGCACTTTCAGGTGAACACTCCTTCACTCCCTGCTAACTTCATATTACCTACGCTGATCCTATATCACTGACGTCACATTTTGAAAATGTGCAGAGTTACATGAGCAATTAAAACTAAAAAAAAATGATTTATACGCCTTTCATATGACTCGAAGTAATAAGGAGTTTTTGTTAATATACAAGCGAATTTCATTGAAACATCCGCAGTTTCGCTTACCAACCCACTGAACAAGATAAAAGGTACAGTTTTGGCTGTTTTAACTTGTTTGTCAGTCAGTCAGTAACGCAAGGATTTTATATAGGTATACAGAACGATCAGGATACCTGTTACACAAATATTAGACAACGCAAAAAACTGAGTGTGAAAGTGCTTGCACACGATATGGGAGTCACGTACCGCGATAAACGGCTATTGATAATATTATATTGGGAATTCGTGTAATCGATGCTCCACCACCGGCTCTGCATACAATCACAATGGAAATTGGTTTGTGTTTGGTGGTTATTATACATAATACCGCAGATAAAAAAGGTTAAAAGGATATACACTTCAGGCATACTGCTCGTGTGTACGATCAATGCGCGCGTTGTTTGGAATTGGTACCCTATTAAAAAGGTGGACTATGCCGAAAGAATTGTCATTATATATAGAGACACTTGTCTAACAGTAGAGCTATTTCTGAACATGACTGAAATAAATAAAAAATCGTCAACATTTTCTTTTAGAAATGCGAGTTGTGATAGTATATGTCGTTCTCTTAGAAAATAAGAAACATTCCAGAACCTTCTCTAAAATGATGTCGGACGGATATACTAACTCCACATGGTTAATTAAGAAATTGATGAAATAATTATTAATATGTGCTCGTACAAACAGATATACAGCCTGTTCTATATTAATAGCTTTTAAGGAGACTAAGTGATGAAAGTTTGAGAAGTTCAAGCGTCCGCGTCTGCGAAACCTTTGTAATCTGTTATTGTGTGTTGCTTGTGAGATATTCATGAATACGGTAACTGATATCTTTACTTTTATATCCCGGTAATTTTCAGAATGTTGGAGACGCAAAATTTGTACAGTGCGTTAAGTTTTAAAGATCTTTTCCAAGTCAGGGAGTAAAGTATGAGCAATGAGCAGGATCCTGATTCCACGTTACACACAAGATATTTTACTTAGACATGTACAATAGAAGTAGGTATAGAGACATTAAGATATAACGTATTCTATGTGCATAATCAGCAACTAAAGGTTCAAATTTTTCAACTTGTTCTCCTCCAACTGCACAGATGCAACTATTGAACGATGAACACATAATAGCTGAAATATAAAGCTGTTACTAAATTAGAAGAAGTGCATCATGAGGAGAGAACGCTTATTACAATTCCCACATATATTTTCAGTCTAAAATCACGTCTATTGTAATTTTGCTTAGCTGCGCAAGACTACAATAGTCGTGTAGCAGTATCAGTTATATGAATTTTGTACAATCTATCGCGAAAGAGCATTTGTGGGAGACAACGATAGCCTAACGTACATATTTATTTATTTATTTATTTAATTCTTTATTGTACACCAGTAATTACAGAACAAGTACAGTTAATTACTTATATACTAATAGTAGTACAAGGGCGGTCTTATCGCATAATGCGATTTCTACCAGACAACCATGGACGGACAGTATCGTCTAAATGGACAGGTAGTATGCGGGCGTACAATACTAAGGCTCGTGTTCACCAACATTTTAATCAACTGTTTAAGTACCAAAACAGTCGATTACGCAAAATTTTGTGTTCACCAAAGTTTTATCACCGGTTATTGACGTTAATCGGGCTTTCAACTTAACTGAGGCTGAGATCCTCGGTTAACCGCGGGTTCTGTGATCTGACAGTACTTTTATAGGTTATATTATACGTCTTCGCGGTATTTTTAAATAAGTCAGTCACAATATTGCGGCAAAATGACCCCTTTCGATTTTGTAATGAACGAAGATTATAATTTAAATGTCCTTGAAAATCTGGACGACTTGGATATGGTGAATTTGGAATGTATGTTCCTTGGGGACCGTAGGGGTGCACTAAGAAGGGATTGCCCGAAATTCCCACGGGATCCGCCAAAACGTGTAAAGTTAAAAAAAAATGCAGGCGTAGCTGCTGGCGTCCTCTAGTATTAAGATAATTTCGCCGGGAGGCGATCATGCAGAAACCTTGAGGAATAGAAAAGGTTACATGTCGGTCAACGTGCAAGTAATATGTGACGCAAATTTAATTATTACGGATATTGTAGCGCGATGGCCAGGTAGTGCCCATGATGAGCGTATTTTTGCAAGCTCAAGAAGAAATGCGATGTTTGAAATGGGTATCTATGGTGACTCTGTGCTTGTGGCCGATAGTGGTTATATGAACCGAAGATTTTTAATGATGCCACTAGGGACGATTTCAAGCCCTGTAGAATCATTATATAACGAATCGTAGATTCGGACAAGAAATCCAATCGAAAGACTTTTTGGTATATGGAATCGACGCTTTCCAGTTCTGTCTTTGGGCATACGGGTTTCCATCGAAAACTGTTTGCATATTATAGTTGCCACTGCAGTGCTCCACAATGTTTTGCAGAAGAGGGGCGATCAAGTACCAGGGGACGACCCAGACTTACAACTACCGGGGCCTTGGAAAGACCTTATTGAAAGAGGGACAATTAGGCAACAAAGATCCCTAAATAATGATCAGAATAGTGACTTAAATCCTGTTCGAAGAGCTTTAATTAACAATTATTTCCAAAGCCTTCACTTAAATTAAAAATTGTACTTAGGTATATGTATATTATTATAAATATTTCATTCAATAAAAATACCTAGTAATGTTATTAAAATATGTTTTTTATTTTTAGTAAGTTCGTATAAGTAATATACAAAATTGCCTAGTGGATAGACCAACAAACTGCCACGCAGAGGTCGCAGAGGGTCTCGGGTTCGAATATTTAGTAGAATATAATTATGGTATGTAGTATTAAATTATTAGTTATCGCTGGCCCCGAAGCATGGGGCACGTCAAGCCGTCGGTCCCAGCTGTCATGAAGATCTTCGACAGTCGTTACCTTGAGTCAGTAGGTACGCTCAAATGACCTGACATTGGTCTAAGTCATGGAATATAGCTTTGGGTTGTGGAAGTCAGACGGCAGCCGCTCCGTGGAAAAGCTAATATTCTGTTCCTCGAGTTTCTTATAAAATGCATATCTGTGTTGTTTATGTCTGTAATCAAAATCTAGGGAACTCGTTATCAGTCCAACTGAATCATTTTTCTAACAGTTTAGTGGATAAAGTTCTTATGAATCCGACAGACAAATTTGTAATCTTAGGTGACTTTAACCAACCTAATATCACTTGGAACTGCTCAGACAATGACAGCACGCTAAACCCGGGTAACCTACTAGGTGCGACACAGACAAATTTTATCGACAACCTAAGCATCTGTAATCTACAGCAGTATAATTGCCATATGAACTGCAATAACAGAATATTAGATTTGGTGCTCTCTAACAACGAAGTGTCTGTCTCTCTTCCCGGAGATTTACTGACACCTGAGGATCCCCACCACAAAGCCTTGAGCATCACAGCAGACTTTGTCCAGCTTCATACTTTACCTGTTCGCCCGTATGTAAAATATTTATATGCACAGGCCGACTACGAAGCGATTAACAGAGAGCTAGCGCTAGTGCCATGGCAACATGAACTTCTACGTAGGACGTTCGATGAGGCCGTGACGTATTTCTATGAGCAGGTAAACAAAATACGTAATACATATGTACCCTCCAAAAAAGTCACTTCCCATCAGAAATACCCTCCCTGGTACAAAAGCCCATTAATTAAAATAATTAAAGAAAAATCAAAATTTCATTCTAAATTCAAAAAGTATCATAACGTTTCGGATTACCATTCATTTGTAATACTGCGGCAGCGGTCGAAAGAATTAGAGAGCAAATTATTTCATGATTATATCACTAGAATAGAATTTAACATAAGTAAGAACCCAAAATCTTTTTGGAATTACGTCAAGTCTAGAAGCTCGTCTAGTCTGTATCCCTCAACGCTTCGGTTTGGGCAGCGTTCATCCAGTAATGGTGACGACATTTGTAACATGTTTGGTGATTACTTCCACTCAAACTTCCTTGACAACATCTCGGATCCTGCTGTCTCCTCACCTAGCGCGCAAAACTTTTCATCGCTAATGCAATCCAATTCACACATATGTAACATCGAAATTTGCGAAAGGGAAGTTCATAAATTGCTCGCAAATGTCGACCTAAACAAATCAGCAGGTCCAGACAATATACCACCAGCTTTTATTAGGAACTGCGCTGAAAGCCTAACTAGTCCTATCGTGATCCTATTTAAACGGTGTTTCGTTGACGGTTTAGTGCCTAGTATTTGGAAGTGCTCCTACATCACACCTATACACAAAAAGGGACCAAAGGACTGTGTAGAAAACTACAGACCCATTTCTAAGTTGTGTGTGTTCGCTAAAATCTTAGAAAAAATAGTACACATGCAAGTCTACTCTGCGCTTAAGCTTGATTTTAGCGATCACCAGCATGGATTCTTGATGGGGCGATCAACTACAACAAACTTGGTACTATGCAGTGATTTCATATCAGAAGCCATGGCGCAACGTGCACAAGTAGATGTTTTGTATACAGATTACAGCAAATGTTTCGATCGCATACATCATACGACGCTGTTGCGCAAACTGTACAGTGCGGGAATAAGGGGAAACCTGTTCAGATGGTTTACGTCGTATGTGGAGAACAGGTGTCAGACTGTCGTGTTGAGTGGATACAAATCAAGGTCATTTCTCGTTCCTTCCGGTGTTCCTCAGGGTTCAATAATTGGTCCTCTTTTATTCAACATATTTATAACTGACATCGGCTCATGTTTCAATCATTCAAAAATAATCTTATACGCCGATGACATGAAGATCATGAAACAAATCAGAGGTGTCGAGGACGCAACTCTTTTGCAAGAGGACCTGGAACATTTTGAGACATACTGTCACCTTAATAAATTAGACTTAAACGTCTCCAAGTGCTACGTATGCTCTTTTAGTCGCAAACCCAATCCTGTCGAATATAAATACACCCTAAAAAAATCTGTAGTAACTAGAGTAAGCCATGTAAAAGATCTAGGGGTTACATTCGACTCTAAACTTTTATTCGATGTTCACATTGATACAATAGTCAAAAAGGCTACGAAAGCGCTAGGATTTATTTGCCGAATCTCATCCGATTTTAAAAGCCTCAAGACTATAAAAATTCTATACTGTTCCTTGGTTCGTAGTCATCTCGAGTACGCATCGCAAGTATGGAACCCTCATTACGACATGTACGTTAATCGGCTTGAGAACGTTCAGAAAAAATTTACAAGATACATACAATACCGTTCAAACTGTTATCTGTCTGGTTACGTCAGTCGCTGCAGAAAATTTCATTTGTTACCCCTTTATGAGCGGCGTAAAATTGCAGACCTATCATTTTTATTTAATATCATAAATGGTTATATTGATGTCGCAGAGTTTGTAAGTAAAATTGGTCTGCGCGTACCATCTGCTTTTCTACGTAGATCGTATCTTTTACACGTTCCTGCGGTGAGTACAAACTACAGGCAGAACTCGTACTTAGTTAGGACGAGCCGAACATTCAACGTGATGTGCCAGGATGTAGATATCGACCTCTTCACCACGAGCGTACAAAAAATTAAAACAATTTGTTGTCAGAAGTTTTTCGGTAGTACCCGCGATTAATTGTAAGTAAACTTGTTATTTGTACTTACTCAATACTTACTCAATTACCCACTTTTGTTTTTCTCTCTTCTGCTTGCTTTTTATTGTTTACTTGTTGTATTTGTATGTGGGTTAGCTTCTTAAAGAATGTTGTTTGTTCGATACCAGCGAAAACTTGTAATTGGCCTTAATGTATTTTATAAGTTTGTTTACCATTATTGTTTAGCTGTAAGTTTTCTTTTAAATAATAAAATAAAAAATAAAATAAATAAAATTTATGTGTGTGTAATAAGCAAACTAGTAACAAATACAATTTATTAAACTATTATGTACTTAAATAATAATTATGTTTATTCATTCAAGATAATTAAGTAATGTCCTCAAAAGTGAATTATTTAAATATATTGGTAGTACCTACCTAGTTAACATTTTATGATAAACTTCTACTTTAAGGGCCGGAACATATCTGACGGAAGATCCGTCGCGTTTTATCGGTCGCGTAACGCCAATACATACAAATGTATAGAAAAACGTTCAACCATTCACACCTGACCGATAATCCGTTAGTACGTCGAGCGTACGAACGGATTATCCGTCGACGTCGCGTGCACCACGCACCACGTGAATTTTGACCTTTGAGTAAGGAATATAAATGGAGAGGGCAAATAGTAGGTACATATAGAAAAATTACATTATGCACATATATTATTTTATTTTATATTTTTATAGACTCACGGCTGTATCCCCGGAGGGGTAGGCAGAGGTGTAATATTACACCCACATTTCGCCATGATTTTTTTTATACACATATATACGAAACCGACATAAAGCCACCAAACATAGTGTTGTCTCGTTTTGTCTTAGGGATATCTCTGTCAGAAAAAAGAGATAGCCATAGTTTACTGAATAAATTAATCATGACGATATTTTATTAGAAATGTCATTCGTGCCACTATCGCTATATTTTTTGCCAAGGTTTGTGGTACATCTGCTGTGAAATCGTTGTCTATCGAACATAATAATTTTGTTTTTGTGCATAAATATGTCTAAAAATCCGATATTGGCTCTCAGAGAATATTTTGTTACATGTTTCATACAAGGGTCGTCTTTCGCTTTGCCATGTTCGCCCACATTTGCATTATGGAATAAACTAATCTGGCAAAAGATTTAAACTAACAAAGGTAACTTACTACAAAAATGTATTATTCTCCTCTAACCGGCTCCATATCGATATCGATTATATTCTGGAGAACAACCCAAATGTCAGCCATTTTATTTGCCCAACGTTTCGTAGGTGTGCACGCTAATTTCGTAGTTGTGCACGCTAAATTCGTAGGTATTGGACATACCATATCCATGTCATTCTCAGATCGGTGATTTTAAGATCGTAAGATTCCAGGGCCGCCAGACCTTACTTATTTTTTCAGAAACGAAATGACTGTGTAGAATAATGTAGTGTTAGTATGTGCTATGAGTGTACGCATATTAGGTAGCTTGGATCGAGGACCAATTTTTGGGTATGAGGTGCTAAAGGTCCACGGGAACAATTTCCATACATACCTATAGAGAAAACATTTTGTGTCTTGCTCTGCAACTGTAGTCTATAACCCCTTCTATATCATTTGTATAAGTTTTGTGAAAAACCGTAACCAAATCGTATTATCGTCTTTTATTTTTGAACCTCCATACCTAAATAGGATATAATTATATTCGAATAATGCTTGTTGGCTACTATAAAAAATCTTCGAAATCCGACATATTTTTAATAGTCAAACTCGAATTGCAATATAAATAACTACAGAACTTCAGTGACTACATAACATCAGGGAACACGAAAAATGATTAGGTAAAAGAATATGACAGTAAAATATTGAGCTGCCCTGTGTTCGGCCCTGCACGAACAAACTTATATGTGTGCATAATAGCCACGCTTTCAGCGAATGTGTGTAGATACGCTCGACGCATTTTCCGTCAGATGTGTACCGGTTCATTTGACGGAATAGACGCGACCGAAGATACGTTCGACGCATCTTCGGTCAGATATGTTCCGCCCCTTAATTGTACTTTCATATCTAAACATTATTTTATAATGAAATTTCATGATTATGGAACAACACTTCTATATAGTAAGCTAAACAGAACAGTAAGTACTTGATGTAACTATAGCTTCTATGTACTTATGTAAATAGTAGGTATGCATAATTATACTTACCTACCAAGCAGCTAGGTATATAGTCACAGCATAATAATAAGGTACAAGTGTTATGTTACATATCAATATGGGTTAATGAATAGTGTAAATATATAAGTTGATAAAACTTACCTGTCATAAATAGTTCCTTTCTTCGATTAGAGACTTCTTTTTTTTGTGGATCTCTTGATATTCTCCCAACATGTTTTTAAGTTATTTGGAGTCCGATAAGCTGCAGTGGAAATGTTATTAAACTCTTGCGCAAGTTGTATCCAACCTGCAGTTTTCTGGTTATTAGTAGAAGCATCTGTTCGTTTAGTTTCCACTATGTTTTTGTATTTGTTGACCAACTCAGCCAAAATACTTTTTCATTATTGGTAAAATTTACAGCACGACTTTTTTTGCTTTCCATTTTCACAAAAACGCGGAAATTTGTAGTTTTCCAAATCTAGGCGAAACTCGATGTTTTAAAATGCGCGGCAACAGAGTTGAGCAAACCTTCTAGATTCAGATGTTGACAGCTCGACCAAAAGAAACAATAAACAGCGACTTTTACATTTTATGGTACCTATAAAGTCCTAACCGGCCAAATTAAAAGGTTATCACTGTGAACGCCATGTCATGTCGAAGCTATACTTTTTATTTGGTTGTATAACATCATACGCTATTTTTTTTAAAAACGCTCGGTTATTGGCGGTTGACTAACCGGGGTTGGAAAAGGCGTGGTGAAGACTAAAAAACCGCTCGTTGTTTAAAGCATGTTTAAATTTTAATCGGCTGGTTCCAAAACCAATGGTTATGTTAGTTTTGGTGAACTCCGGTCTAAGACTAAGACTAGCTACTTAAATCTAAAATTAACCTAACTAAACTAAATTAATATAAACAATATTTAGATATAATTACATACATACATAAATAATATATACAGTGGTGGTCATATAATTAAGAACGCTGATATAATGGTAAGATTTTTTCAAACTAAGACGTATAACTAATTGCATGCAATTTTTTTATTTCTCTCGGTATCATAAATTTTTTCCATAAAACCACTGAATTTATTGATACACATGATTAGCTTAAAACAAACTACCAAACTTTTTTATACTACTTCTAACCATAGTATTCCTATTTAGTGGCTGGTCACGTAATTAAGAACGCTTTATAATTAATATTTTTTTTCAAATTTAAAAAGACTACACTCAGTCGATTTGCAGTTGTAGGTTACAGTTTATGTAATTTTGGCGCCATTTAGTGCCGTAAAAGATTAAAAGGGATTACTTCTAATAAAAAATACAATGGGAAAAAATAAAAAATGTGATAAATCTACAAGGGAAGTTATAATAAAACGTCGCCGCCAAAATTGGTCTTATAAAAAGATAGCCGACCATCTACAATGTTCAAAAACGATGGTTTTCCACGCTGTAAAGCATTTTGCTACGTATCAAACTAATTTGAAAGTTCCACGTGTACAGAGAAAGAAAAGACAGACGTAGACAGAGAAAAACAACTCCTCGAGATGACCGAAACATCGTTCGTATGGCAAAACAAAATCCTTTTAAAGGGTCAAACGAGCTGAAAAAAGAATACTTTGGTGAAAATAACCCTTCAGCAATCTCAGCACGCACTATTCGAAGACGTTAGGTAGAAGAAAAAATGCACGGAAGGATAGCAAGGAAGGTACCCATGTTGAACATTTTCCACAGGCAAGCCCGGCTTGCATTTGCGAGACAGTATGAAAACTGGACTGTGCGGCAATGGAAAAATGTACATTTTTCTGATGAGACGAAAATAAACAGAGTATGTTCTAATGGAAAACGATATGTACGACGTCCCCCGAATACAGCATTCGACCCTAAGTACACGAAAGTTACTTAATGTAACTTTCGTGTACTTAGGGTGCACGGTGGTGGAAATGTGAAAATCCGGGGGTGCTTTTCTGGACATGGTGTTGGACCTGTAAAGTTGATAGAAGGTAGGTAGCATGGATCAATTCCAATACAAAAATATACTGGAAGAAACAATGTTACCTTATGCTGAAGACGTTCTACCGGTTATTTGGACATTCCAACACGACAATGATCCATAGTACACTGCACGCACCGTAAAGAAATTTCGTACAGCGCAATCAGTTTCTCTGTTTCTGTCTTAGACTGGCCAGCTAACCGCCCAGATCTAAACCCAATAGAGAATCTGTGGTTTGAAGTAAAGAAAAAGGTTTCAAATACACAGTGCGGAAATCTAAGAGAGCTGTACGACGTTTTTTTAGTAGAATGGAACTCTATTTCTCTTGAGAAATATAAAAAATTAATAGAGTCAATGCCTTGTCGGTGTAAAGCAGTAACTAAAAGCAGTGGACATGCTATTAACTATTAAGCTTAGTTAATACTATATTAAATTACTTTTTGAATTTTTCGCGCTATATATTATTGTAATTTTTTAAATGTAAATGTCATACAAAACAATTTTCGTTTAGTTTAAGAAGTCGTTCTTAATTATTTGTCCAGCTTTAGTACTATTTGAATGTGTTACTTTGGTAAAATAAATTAAATTTTAGAAAAATAGTTGACAACTTTATTCTTTATTCCTAAGCCACGTTGCTCTATTAATTTGGCTATTTCATAATATGACTAGTTGCTTCTCAGAAGCTGCACATCTCTGTGTATGACAGTATTTAAATAAAAACTTCTAGTATTTCAAATCGTTCTTAACTATATGACCACAACTGTACATAATACATTATAACAAGTACATAAATAAATAAATATATATATTATACATATATACATACATTATGTAAGTTTTACATACATGTAACATGATTGGTTGTTGTTACAGTGACAAGTAATGTTCTTTTACGAGCTTTTTAAATATTGGCAGTGTTTTTGATCGTCTAATATCTTCTGGTAGTGAGTTCCATAGTCTTGCCGCTAGCACTGTAAAGGATTTGTCGAAGAACACAGTAGAGTGCACAGGATTTTTCAACTTAAGATTTTCTGATGATCACAAGCACTTCGAATGTGTGTCATGCAAGAATACAAATCTTTCCTTGAGATATAGGGGATAAGACGGATTAAATAGTACATTATATAGGAGACAGAGAATGTGAGTATTTCGGTGAAAGCGGATTGGCAGCCATTTGAGCTTGTTTCGAAATTCAGATACGTGGTCATATTTACGTAAACCAAATATACATACTAAGAGGATTGATACAGAATCTCGAGTTTAAACTCGTAGAGCATAGAGCAGAGGCTTTTCTAAGTTAAATATATATTAAATAGTTAGATACCGCTTGCCACGTGTCTCGGAGAGCACCATAAGCCCGGCTGTCATGCTTTCGTCAAGAATTATAGCGCTTGAAGGTGCTTTCGATTTCGGCAAAAATATAGATATCTAAAGTTCTCTTGTTCTTCAATGTTTCCTTCACCAAAATAATATTATGGTCAAGTGCGCCAAGATTCTAAAAAAACAAATACAGAAATTGAATATGTTGTCTTGTTGCCGCTAGTATTCATAGCACCGATAGAAAAGCAATTACCTTTAACCAACGGGCATATTTATGTTCCGAAAGACAATTTTAAATAAGCTTACATTTTCTAAAAACACAAACAATATATTTTATTTGAATTAATTTATCCTCTCTTATTAATTAAACGTACTTTTGTACCTATAATAAGGCTACTAACTTGTCTGTCATTTTAAACTTTGATCGGTTATCATTGTCTATTTCTATCGACATATTTTACGAATATATTATTTGATATGTGAAAAAATGAACATAAATATTATATATAGTTACGAGTGGTATGTGGCTTGAGATTCAAAAGTTGTGGTGGAATCATTTGTGTAATATGTTATTACACACCATGGTATTTTCATTTGACAAGATGTGTCAGCGTCACATTTGACGCCGGCAAACGACGTCACCCTCACACATAAGTAAGCCTTACCAACCATTTGCCAACTGGCAATACTTTCATTTCCTGCTTTCGGTACGCCTATAACATAATTATATACACCTTTTTACTGTAATATCAATCATTGCCTATCAAACGTTTGCTTATACGTGGAGTATTACCAAATCTATAGATCAAAGTCAACAACTCAATCAGTAGACACTAGTCAGTGACGAATGCCAGGAACTCGAAACGTATTGTTGAAGCGTAAGCTCGTTTTTCACCAGCACAATAACGAACGAGTGAAAGGCTGGCAGGTGCTGCCATTTGCTTACATGCCTTCGCCATTTATTCACTTGCCTTTCAAGTTCCCTCAGCAATATTAATAGAGAAAACAAGCAGACATTTGAAATAGTCCCGACGCTTTTACAAGGGGCTGAAGTTAATTAAATCACTCAATCAAAATTGCTTTTAATGGTCTCAATTAATGAAACAGAGCTCTTCGTTTGTACTCCGGTAATAAAATATTTGAGTTTGCAGATGGCGCCGAGGTCATCATTCACTTGTCAGATTCGATTCCTGTAGGGATAAAAATGCTCTTCTCCATGGAGTTATGTCAAGGCTGGGTGGCTACCTTTGTGTATGTTATTAGAGGCCTGTGTAGTAGATATTACTAAAAAGTACTCGATGTTGTTAAATAAACTATTTGGAACTGATCTATATCCCGGTCGCGACAAACGAATAAAACTCTTTTTATATCAGCGTTCATTGAATTCCACTTTATAATTATGCATGCTGCTGAAATAAAAGCACCAAATAGATTTTTTTACCACTTTTCCGGACTATAAAGTTTTTACAGAGCACGTCGATGCAACCGGCAGACTATTAAAAATCATTTTACTTTTACACGAGTTATGAAATCACTCACTCACTCATCAATCGGGGTGCATAGGTTTCCCACCAAGAACTTAGGGTCCCAAGCCAACCTCACCTGCAAGTGGTGCACCTGCCGATCAACGGACGAGGCTCTGGCAAACAAAATATCCCGATAAGCGGCAATAGGCTCGCCACCTATTACTTGGGATCAAAACACTGGCGAAAAGTGGGCGTTTAATATGCCTCTGCCTACCCCTTCGGGGAAACAGGCCTGAGTCTATGTATGTATGTATGTATATATGAAATCACTATCACATTTGATGTCAGTTCATTTCCTCAACTTAAACATAATAATATATGTGTTCTCGCATCACCTAAAATAACTGCAGGCGACAGATAATAAAACTGTGTAAAACGGACGACCATGTCGTGTCGTTATACAAATGACTTTCCTCGAATGTACCTTCACGTCAGCAATATTGGAAAAGTGGCATTGCTTGCTACCTATTTTCCAGTTTATATCTCGTGAAATATGACTAATAACTTTGTCCGGTGTAGCTGCTAGATCAATACGAGATACGGTATCAAAAGTTTACTATACTCAGCTAGTGTGAGGTAAAAATATTTGTATAATCTAATAATCGATGTAGACTCGACGTCTTTTATGTCACAGAAGGTCGGCTCACCCGACCCTCCTCAATGCCAAACGTTTGTATAAAAAGCTAGCTTTTACGTTTAGACCAAAATAGATGATGGACTCCGTTATAAATAAAGTGTTTGGTTGAGACCTTCTGATATACATGGAACTTACAGAACGATTGCCTCGACTTTGAAATAACCTATAAAATAAACGATTGCTATTATGGAATGAATAGAGTATGATGTAAGTAGATGGTTAAAGGCTTTAGCGACGCGATGTCGCGATCACCGCAACGAGGCGTCCGTGGTGACATGAACCTAAAATGTATTGAGTGTAATGTCGTGATCAATGAGCTATTAGCTTTTGTATGCAACAAAGTGGATACACTTGCCGAGACTGCAATAATACAAATATACATGAGTGCTTTTTCTGACTTGGACATAGATAATGCCAGACAACTCGTAGTTCAACTCTTGGCACCGTCGCGAAAGATTACAAGAAGAAAAGAGGGTAATCAGCAGAAGAGTATGCAGGATATTATTAAGATAATTAAGGAAACGGAACCGGAATGTCTTCCAGTATTTGTAGCGAAAGATCTCAACAAGTTGCCACCAGTCACCTTTGATCACATAGATGTGACTACGTTCCTGAAAGAAATGTCGCTGCTCAAAAAAGAAGTTGCTAGTATACGTAGAGAAACGTCTGAGACCTTATCGCAACCTTCACCGACTGAGATAACATCATTAAAGACCGAAATACAGCAATTAAAAGAGTTGGTTCAAGACAAACTACAGCAAAATGACCTTAAAATTACACAAGAAATACTGAGACAAAATACAAGGAATACTGATAACAGTATCAGTGAGGAGCTAGAACCAAAGTCGGGCGCAGAGAACGAGACGCGAAGTATGCAACAGCTACCAATGTCGAGTGAAGCATTCGGCAAACGGTCAGCCGGGCAGGGGGCGAGCGCGCGCGACTACGAGCCGGCGGCGCCGCGCCAGCTGACCGCGCCAGGCGCGCCAGCGAGCGACAACACAGCGACGTATGCGGGTATAGCGCGGCGGCGGCGAGGCGGCAGGCCTTACGTGCAGCGCGGGTACGAGCCCGAGTCGTGCGAGTCCAGTGAAATTATATTAGGTGATAGGATTGAGTGTACTATTGGAGATGCTGTAATAAGAAATGGCACTACGAACAGCAACACGACTAAGGATGGTTGGAAAACAGTGGAACATAAGCGCCATAAAATACAGAACAGAAGAGGGCTCGCTCAACCTTTGGAGCAGTTTAACTTTAAGGCCGCAGACAGAACAATATCGCTTTATGTGTCTAGAGTGCATATAGATACAACTTCAAAAGACATCGAAGCATTGATCAAACATAAGACAGAATTAGATGTACAAGTCAACAAGATAAATAGTATAAACAAAGAGTTCAATGCTTTTAAAGTGGTTGTACCTTTAAGCAGTATTGACTTATTTCTGAACGATAATGGCGATCGGTTCTGGCCCGCCAATATTGTATTTAGGAAATACTGGGAGCGTAATCGAACCCGTAACCGAACACTGTTTGTAGCCGAGCCATCAGTTAACGCAAATAATATCGATAATTAATATGGATGGTACAACTATAAAGCTTGTTTCGTACAACTGTAGATCGCTGAAAAGATGTATACAAGAAATTACACAGCTATGTATCAATCATCAAGTAATTGCGCTTCAAGAAACGTGGTTGTTCCCACATGACCTTTGAATATTAAGTTCAATTGACCGATGTTTCGGTAGCCATGGTATATCTGCCATCGACACGGAACAAGGAGTGATACGAGGGAGGCCGTACGGAGGAGTAGCTCTCTTATGGGACCGAAGTATATTCACCAGTGCGGAAATAGTGCCCTGCAACAATGATAGGATGGTAGCGGTTAAGCTTGTGCGTGGTGATAGGAGTATATTAGTGTTTAGTGTATATATGCCTACTGACTGTGAGGAAAATTTGCCGGAAATGTCACAGTGTCTCGCTAATATTAGTGCGGTAATTGACAGTGCGGAGATAGAAAGCGTTTTCGTGCTAGGGGATTTTAATGCTCTGGGTGAGCATTAAAATCCCGGGACAAGATTTTTCAAAGAGCTGTCGGACTATTGTGCTGAGGAGTTATTATCGTGTTTAGACCATAAGCAGCTAGAAGTAAACACATATACATATGTTAGTGACGCGACAGGCTCGCAGCGGTGGCTTGACCACTGTCTTGTGTCCGCGGCGGCCGAGACTGCGGTATGTGGTGTGCACGTGCTATACGACGCGTACCTATCCGATCACCTTCCACTAGTCATACAGGTAACGTTTAATAGTATTATTTGTAAAAGTCTGATTATAGATAACGGGACTGACTGCAATTTTAAGTATAGATGGGGTATTAGGAATAAGGACCAATGTGATAAATACTGTGAATTCTGTACTGAGAATTGTTCTTTATTGTTAGATAATAATTATTTTAATTTTTCATGTAAGGATTATATATGTAAAGATGAGAAACATACAGAAATAATTGATTTATACTATTGTAATATAGTGAAGATAATGCAAACAGCTGCTGAGCGCTCATATACCTGTAAAGATACCCTTAAACGTAATATTGTAGGGTGGAACTACCATATAAGACATCACCATGTCCTGGCTAGACAAACATTCTTAGAATGGAACATGTGTGGTAGGCCTTGCTCGGGATATTACTACGAGCAAATGCGTGCTGCCCGAAAGGACTTCAAATCTGCACTGAAGTATGTACATAATAATCAGGAGAAGATTAGGATGGAAATTTTGGCTCTTCAAGCATCGTCAAAAAATTTCACTGGCTTTTGGAAGGAAGTTAAAAAGCTAAACTTTGATTTCATATGCCTAGTGATCTTAGTAATCCTTCGATACTGTTCCGTACTGAGTATTTTCTACTTTCATCGCTAAAATAAGTATAATTAGCTATTTATTCGGCGGGAAATGGGTGTCCAGAGTTCTTAATGCTTCAAATCAAATAGTTTCGAACCATAGTCTCTCATTATTTAAAAATTGTAGTGCATCGCACCGTTCGCTAAAGAGGGAAGAAAATACGAAACCTATACATATTGCACGCACAGCTTATATTATTATTATTATTATACATGTCAAAGGTATTTAACAAAAGCGATCGCCCTGATAATGTAACGGCTTTCACAAATCAGTTATTCTCAAAATATCACTGACTAATGGAGTGCAATAAAACATTGAGTATTGACTTACAATTGCACTGTATCGGTCTAGTGAAATTATAATGGCACTGAAATTAGCCCGTTAAATTGTAAGTAATACAAACCATTGACTATAATCTGGGTAATTATAATTTCACAAGTGAAATTATAATATCACGTTTTTATTAATCCCTGCGACATATATATAATAATATTCTACCACATTCACACAACACCATTTAGTCCCAAACTAAGCAGAGCTTGTACTGTGGGTACTAGACAATGGATAAACATACATAATATATACTTTTATTACCCGACTGTGCAACGCAAAGGAGGGTAATGTACACAACAGAACGAATCACAGTCGGGGCCCAATCAAATTTTACCAATAAAATCTTCCCAAGGGGTCCCTTGACTGTGAGACTTTCTGTTCTGCATCAGAATTTATGATTTGTTTTATGTGTGTATCGATTATAAGACTATTTCAATTGTGTAGTTATTTAGTATTACTTAACAGAATTCTAAACTACTGGGCTTGTTTCTTTCTTTATAGTTTTTATTAAAGTTATTTTTCTTACGTATTTTTTGAAATTAGTTTTTACGCAGTCGGGTTTTTTTGTTTTTCTTTAATTTTTTTTTTGTAAATACATACATATTATACATAGAAACACACAGACCAAGACTAACAGCTGGTAGCTAAGTCAAAATTTAACACGTGGTTCATGTTAGTACAACATAGTTCCTAGGTCGTCTCTCTAGCCTTTGTCAAAGCCTTGGCTAGGAAATATCGTGTCCAATTTGGATCACTGACATGACCGGCACAGGAACATGGAATATAATTGTTTGACATAAATTGGGTTCCAAAGGCCAAATTTTGACCCTTAACTGTCTAAACACACTATGCCGAACTTACGCGACCGAAGTTCGGCGTGATTACGCCTGCAATGCTATTTGATTTACTGACGATACACTATACCGAATTACGTTGCGTTATAGCGTACAGCGTAACTGCGGTCGGGCGTTACCGCGTACGTTCGGCGGCAACTTTTCTAGTAGTAAAGCACACATTATATGCGACCGAAGTTCGGTTCGATTACTGACGAAGATACTACACAAAGTTGCACAACGGCATTTCGGCCGCGTAAGTTCGGCACTTATGGTGTGTCATATCAGCCGTAATACGTCGGAACGTAAATTCGGCTACGGAACTTTGGTCGCGGTATGTTTAGACACTAAGACTTTATAATGGTATAAGGAAGTGAATTTTATTACATTTAGTTGTATGTACCTAGTTGTTGTGGACACTTACTTATTTTCCTCGTAGGTTTTATAATGACAGAGAGATGAAAATATAATATAACTAGAGGACGCCAGCAGCAACGCCTGCATTTTTTTAAATTTACCCGTTTTGGCCGATCCCGTGGGAATTTCGGGAAATACCTTCTTAGTGCACCCCTACGGTCCCCAAGGAACATACATGCCAAATTTCAGCTTCCTGCGCCCAATAGTTTCGGCTGTAGCGTGTCTGTCAGTCAGTCAGTAACGCAAGGATTTTATATAATACTAATCGACGCCAGCGGCTTCGCACGCACATATTTTCGAATTTCCCGTTTTGCCCGATCCCGTGGGAATTTCGGGAAATCCCGTCTTAGTGCACCCCTAAGGTCCCCAAGGAACATACATCCTAAATTTCAGCTTTTTGCGCCGCGTAATTTCGGCTGTAGCGTGTCTGTCAGTCAGTCAGTAACGCAAGGATTTTATATATTAAGATTAAGATTATGATGTTTATCTATTATCCCCGCTATACTGAATATCAAATTAAACCTGTGTATATCGAGTAACTATTTGTGTATACGATATGAAGATAACCTTTTGACTTTGTCTTCATGACAGACAGGGTAAATTCCAAAGAGTCATTGACATATTACATATATATCGATGCAAAGAGTCTAATTTCGGATCCTCATGAATGTAAACTAAATACCACCACACATCAGGATTTTGAGCAATACTAATTTTGGTATTCATGTAATCTTGAAGGTAATCTCTGTTTTTGTTGACAGTTTCGTTCCCGTCGTGTGTGCTGGAGACCACGGGAGAAGAGATAACCACGGAATACTACTGTCCAAAGGACCTGGTGGTGGGACAGACTCTATTCGTGCTTGGACGCAGGATGCTGATCTGTGATGCTGACAAGTTCACCAGGAACTATTACAAGTGAGTGTCCGACAACGTTACGTCATAGCCAATTTTCTGAACAATATTCTTAACCTCTGAGTTGACCGCTATGGCACATACTTTATGGTGTAAACATGCTTTAAGATCAGCTTTCGTTTTTGATCTTCACATTTAATTACTTTTTTAATTTTGGTGTCGCATTAAAAAACTTTTAAAGCGACTCCCCTACACAACCCAAAGATGAGTTCAGCTCACAAGTTAACTTTGAACTAGTTGACTAGTCAAGGAACTATATGAAAAAAATAACAAAACACTGGTGGTCTCGATTTTCTTTTATCGCGGCTTTCGCTAATCCACCACAGTATAGTATGAAATGCGGAACAACCGATTTTTTTTTCCACGGGATTAGTCATACTTATCAGCATTACTAGACTGCCTCCGTGGTCTAGTGGATAGCGTATGCGACTGCTGATTGGAGGACCCGGGTTCGATTCCCGGATCGAGCAAAAGTGTTACTGGGTTTTTCCGAATACTCAGTAGCAGCCCGGAGTCTGGTGAAGTGCCCGGTAACGGCAATAGGCTCGCCCCCTATTACGTGGGACCTAAAAATTCATGGCGAAATGTGGGTGTAATATTTACAACTCTGCCTACCCCTTCGGGGATACAGGCGTTAGACTATAAATAAAAAAAATAAAAAAAACAGCATTATTAATTAACCACGGCAGTCGAAATTGCACATTTTAAAATTTCTGTCCTAGTAATATTATTTTTATTGTGTTGTAGTATGTAATTGTGTTTACTCAATCTCAAACGACAGCTTAGCTTTACCGATCGATTTTTATGGCGTACTCACCTTCCAGGAAATATATTGATTGAGCCAGTTCAGCCTCGTGTAAAAGTTAATTAATCCTGCATTGCATTTAATATAAAGCATTTGCGCCTAATAATTAGGAACACCTCATTGTGGCAAATTTATATATATATATATATATATATATATATATATATATATATATATATATATATATATATATATATATATATATATATTATATTTATTTGAGTATAACCAAGTAATTATTATAAGAAAATTTTGGTCACTTCCAGCTAATTTTATTCGCTTTGAATCTTTGCTATCATGCATAGTCACTGGTCATATTTTTAGCTCAGTCAAGATCCAGATTCGTGCTTGCAAAAGGTCGGACAACCACGATTTTTTTATATGTTGTTAAGACCTGCACCAGTGTTATAAATCAAGATTTGCAATTTTCAAAGTGCTGAGCGAGAGGTAGGCTGTCCAAAAAACCATGATTTTTTTGGATTTTTATACTTTTATCTCAATATCTTATTGAACGGAGGGTCTGATTGGTATAGTCTCTAAAAATACTTTGAAGTAGATTAAATTTGCTACATTTTGAGACCAGTGCGAGCTCTATGAAGCCATTAGTTCCCTAGGTACAGTTCTTCAAACATAGCCATTTTTTTTCAAAAAGTGATTTCTTTTCGGAATGTTCACTTCTTTTGAGTAATATCTTCTAAAATAAGCGCCCGACGTCAAAAATCATGAGGAAAAAGTTGTAGTAAATTTTATTACATTTCAATTGAGCCTAAATTGGTATCGTACTGAAAAATATAAGGAACGAACCTGGCGTTACAATGCTTAACACGCTCTAAATGAATCGCTGAATGTGTTGCTAAGCGCAAATTTCGAAAGCAGCTGCACCGATTTCGCTAATTTGTTTTTATAACATTCCGTGAACTACGAGGATGGTTCTTACGGAGAAAAAAATTTGAAAAATACATTATAGAATCGTCTGTTAGGCAGTACGAAGTTCGGCGGGTCAGCTAGTTGGTAATACATATTTATAAATTACCCGATAATTATTAAATAACAAGGTAAGCTGGCGAAATTGGGTCATTTATAAGGACAATAAACATCTATATTAATCAAGTTATGCCACATAAAAATTAAGTGGTACCTTTCATACGTGAATTAGGCGATAAAAAGCCTATTACTGACATCGTAACAATCGTTCATGGGTTTGAAAAAAGAAAACTCTCTAAGGCCACATATTGATAAGTCTTTTGCATATATCAATAAGAGAAATGTATCTTATGAGTGATATCAAATGACTCATTTGGCGAAACAAAAGATATTGTTCATGACTATAGATGAGGAAAATGTTGAGATAAAGGTATTTGCAGATATTGTGTACGTCGCTAAAATAGTTTTCCTGTACATGATCGTTAGAGGAGTGTCCCCGAGCCCGGGGTTATTTATCTTACTCTGGAATGTTTTACTATTTACTTGACCAAACAAATACACTTGTCAGATTACACTATCGAATATATAAATTTGTTTGTACAGTGATTTTGATTATGATATATGTAAACAAGGTAGGTACAATCAAACAAGTCGGCGCTGGACCAGTTTTAAAAAATTCCCTTGGCTTGCTCGTAGAGTCTAGGCACACTAAAAACTGGTTTTGTATATAAGAGTCAATAGCGGCCCATCCACTAAAGTTAAATCCTGCTGGAATCTACAATCCTTACGGGATGAAAGCCAGTGGATTTGCAAGAGCGAGAAAGAATTACGGTATTAAAACACCGCCTTCCCTCCCGTCGCCGTCGTCGCGAAGGACGCGACGGGCTTTGTGATCAAGTTAGTGCCTGTTTATTTGTCCGGCGTGATTGAGTGCTCATTTGTTATCATTTTGTGTTCGTCTTCGTCCCAAAAGTATAAAATGTATTCCCAAGAAATAGATGATAAAGGTGATATTAGAAATGTGATATTAGAAAATCATCAGGTTCATCGCATGCCAGATCTTTTAAAAGTCTTATATCACTATATTTCTTATATCACTTTTGTTCCACCCGGGAATCGAACCCGAGGCCTCATGATCCGCAGTCGCTTACACTAACACAGAACACAGAGGCAGTTGAATTTTAGGTTTAAATAGATATTCACTCGCAATAAAACTCATAGCAATAGCAATCTCTTACTTACGGGTATACATGTTGTTGCAAAATGAAAATAATCCACATAAATCCATAAAGAGAATTCAAAATGACGAGCTTTCCTTTTAAATGACTACAATCTTTATAAAATGATAGGATAATAACCATCCACAGACACGCAATCCCTCGGTAGGACTGACAAGATGCAAACTGACAGGAATGTACCTAAACGTGTGTATGGTTATTGAAGGATTGTTTTTCCTGTTGAACTGGCGTGTTGTGATAAAGTCAGGGGAAATAACGTAGGATTGTAGTTTAATAAGTGGTTTCAACGGTTTTATTTTATCCCGTCGCTTTTCTGTACAGTTTGCACAACGGGACAAGTCAGAAGAAATGAACGTTAGTGGATGGGCCGCTATTGCAAAGACGATGTCTTGCTTAGCGATTCTCGCCCTTATAGTGGTCTAGTGGGAAGTTGTTCAACTGTTCTTCGCTGAACGGAATTATAATATGAACACAGGGGCGCTTACTGCCAATTAAGATGCTTTAGTTGTTATACATATGACGACGGATTGCTTTATTCTTGGCCGGTATCAACACTTCACATCACAGTTCGTTATAAGATCACACCAAATCAAATCTAACAAAACTGACTATAACTATTTTGTATTACTGAACACGAAACGAGTGACAGTTTCTAGGTACTTGTTGCCCGCCCGGAGTCTCCAAGAGAAGAGATCCTAGTTGTGTCGCTCCGTTGAACGTCAACAGTCACTCCCCTCTTCGACTGGAGCGAACGTCACTAGACTCTGTCGAAGAGCACCATCTATGCACTTCCGTTTCGTAGTCAATTGACGTCCGTACTGATGACCATTCCGTTACGGCCATCCTACAAGACACACGTCCCTGTGTGTTAATCTGTAACAAAATTTTACACGCACAGTATCATATTGCTCGGTCACTCCTGACTTAACCCAGGTAAGGGTTGAATCAAAACAAGTGTTAGGATTCCAATCAAATTTTCTACAAAATTACCTCCTACATTACATTCCTAACTATTATAGGAGCTGGATTCAGAGCATCACTGACAATACAGTCAATTACCATAGACTCACGTTATAATCAAATAAAATAACTAAAGCTCTACATGTGATTCATAACCGGTCAGTAACCTCCAGTTACTAAACCAGGCACTCAACCAGCCACTCGGTTGCCCCCATTCAGTAACCTCCAGTTACTAAACTAGGACTTACACCAGTCACTCGGTTGCCACCCATTTATCTGCGCTAATCAAACATCGGAGTCGTCTGCGTACCTACCGTGTACTCACGGACAACTGCCTTCACAGTTGTATTGAATCCGATTTGTACTGATTTACGGCTATTACGGCTACAAACCGACCTCGGACATTAAATCACACAATCAATCAACATGTAAGCCCAGTTTTCTACCGTCTCGTCAGTATTAAGGTTCACAATTTTTTTCTCTTTAAGATCGTCAGTTATGCTCTGATCCTCTGGCACAAAGTATAAGTATCAAAATCAATAATCAGGAAACTCAAAGTAAAACTGACATTTCACTATCGCTGTACCTCTCAAGATATCATTTCAAGCCAAGTAAACCATAACATTTAAGCTCTACATGTGATCATGGCTATGCATAGCTCAGTAACCTCCAGTTACTCTACTTTCTGCGAACCCCACATGGGAACGCCACTGAAACCCAACCTCCACCAGAGCTGACTGCAATACCGCCTATTCACCGACTACTAAGTGAGCAGACGCCGATTTCTACCGAGCTACGGCTACACGTCAGCCTCTGGTACGGTCCGATCCGATCATCATGTAACCTTAAACACTTTCTTCAATATCAGAACTACTTTGTTGTACCTCAATTTCGTCAGTTGTACTTTGACCTTCAGGCATTTGTCGCAACCTGTCGAGTGCATACTTACAGTTACGCTTAGAATTATGGGCAGTGCGATTATAACGATCATCGTAAAGAACTTCTGTGACCTCAAATGGGCCTTTATACTTTAAGATATTTCAAACCAAGTTAACCAAAGTTCTTTGGACTCTACATCTTCTAACCAAATTCCTTTAATAAACCATCTTCACTGTCATTGCCAGTTTCGGCCAGATAGGCTTTAGCTATACCAGTTACCAAGCTCCTCAAAGTCACACACAGGCTTCACACAGGGCCCGCGCCACACACGAGCCGCGCGCCACACACGGGCCGCACGCCACACACGGGCCGCGCCACACACGGGCTATGCTGGCCACCAAGCCACACTCGCTACCAGGCCGCGCCGGCCGACAGACAGCGCCGGCCGCCAGACCGCGCCAGCCGCCAGGTCGCGCCGGCTACCAGGCTGCGCCGGCCATCAGGCCGCGCTAGCCACCAGGATTATCCAAAAAGGAAATAAATCTACCATTAGTATTTCAAAGATTCGTCTCAGTGTATACGCACTAACTAGAGTATCCGTTCTTTCAGACTAATTCAACGTCCGCACTTCGTAAATTTTAAGCGATTAACAAATTCGTTGACAACTTCACAACTGCACAGAACGTAACTCCCGTCCATTCTCTCAATGAGCTATGTCAAAACTGGATTTGACCACTGACAAAAACTTAAACCAAATGCGAACATGGCGAGAACCGATAAGCTACTTTCGGACAAACTGATTTCCTTTGGCTACATGGAGGTAACGACTACAGTTCTGAGATAACCAATCGACATTCTATGAGTACTTTCAGATTCTCGCAACACGCTCTTTTCATATAACACAGAAACCAGAGGTAGATAATATTAGCGATCAAAAATCAAATGAGAGCTACTTGAGTAGCAGGGTATCCGTGATTGCGATCAACAACCACACTTTAATGTACTTCGCTCTAGGATTAAGAGAAAATTCTTGAACAGCAATCCTAGTCGTTCGGCCATTCCTGGCACAAGTTGGTGGGCAATAAAAGGTACCTACTCTGATCAAATTCATTACAGGTTTTAATGAAAATCACAACTAACTCTTTCTCTCGAAGCTGACATGTTATGCAACACACGTACTCGCTCAAATAATAGGAAACTCTAAAATATTGCATTGCGCATACTCTGACATCCATCAGGTCTTCAACGTCACGCTATGCAACCTCCATCCGGTTACACAACACCACCTGGGTAATCATTTCGAGCGTAACAAAGTAATCTTAAACTAGGTTTGTTCAACATGTTGCTTTGGTTTTCCTTATCACATAGCAAACTATAAAAAAAATCTTACTAGGCTGATAGTCCAGATGTTAAGTTTACTACCAAGTATCTAATCAGTCTTTTCAGCGTTATAATTTTGTCATAGATAGTCTAAATACGAAGCTTATCCTAACCTAATCATAAGCGATACAGTAACGGACCTTTCGCGTTTAAGACGATGGACAGCGTTTGTGATACTAATGGCTGTCTTGTTTTCGTAAAAACAGACTATGACTAACACAAAAGCTCAAGGGTAAACTAGGCTAATCAGAAAGACACTTTACCGGTCCAACCAACGGCAACGCATGGCTAAACATGCAGCCGCACAAACGGCTTATCCAGTTTATGCAAATCTACACTGACAGAAACGTGGGTACCACAAAATTATCACAACAACGACTAACGATCACTAACCTAGTTCTACCTACGATGAAAATTAAAATCTCTGAAACTGATTATCGTAACGCACTACGATGATAACTCAATCATTTTCTTCTACGTCTGATAATCGAGTTTAACAGCTTCTACTAGAAACACTATCACTCTTAAACGTCCTAAGCATAACTTGGAATTGGCCCAAGAACTCGGGGCACTTGATAAAAATTCCCAGCGTATCACATGAATTTAAAAAAAAACACAGTAGGTAATGTTCACGCGAAAAATCATAAAATTGAATTAAATTTTACTAGTGGTGCCATCTAATAACCTGAGTACGAAACATTTTAATGTGCCATGTTAAAAATTTATGCACACAAAAAAAAAAGCAGGTGTAATTGCAACATCGAGATCGTCTATACAACTCAGAATTCCAACGAGTAACAGTGTCACTTTTTACTTAGGCTTTGATCACGTTTAAACGAAAACCGTTACGTATTATCAACACCACGAGTCGATAAAATAATGGCGCTAGTAATATCTTTTGACTATGGTTAGGTTACACTAACCAACCAACCGCACTCGTCTAGACAGCACTGCAGTTCACACGTCTATTTAAGAAATAAAAGCTACAAGCTGTTCTACACAAAATCAGCACAGTCAGAAGCAATAGCCCCGCACAGTCTTAAACTATGAACTTAGTATGTACGATTCGATTAGTTTACCAACTTTAGCGCCGCTGCCCTGCGAAGGACGGTCTAGAGCGGTGCTTTTGTTCTAGATTTAGCAGAAAACCAACCAGCTGGGTGTTGGTTCTAAAACCAATCTTACAACTGCACTAGAACAATAACTAGCACGTTTGACTTAAACGCACTTGCTTGGAATAATGCAAGTCAGCCTGTACGCTCACTCTCGTTACTATTACAGTCCACAAAGTAAGACCGAGGCAAGATAATCTATTTGCAAGCAAGCATAATAATATGATCACAAAGTTCGTGAGTGCGAGCCACCCTCGCATTAAGAAATAAAATAATCGCTTTCTTTTTAACTGGCGTATCAAACTCAAAACCTCCGTTCACAATCTACGCTATAGCTAGATCACTGTGGTAGTCAGACAACCATATGCTAACTTAAAATACGGCAAAGGTCACAATTAAATCATGACTACCCACATTTTTCTTCTTTAAGCTATTAAAAAGAAGATTATTCATGAGATCATGCTATGGGAACCACGACACCGTAAAATTCAAACGGTTCTACAACTCAGTGTCTCGTGTAGGAATCGAACCTACAACACTCAGTACGATGTGATGGCGATATCACCACAACGATTATGACATTTCCAAGATAAAACGCGTAATGTTTTACTACTACTGCCACTAAACAAAATTGGCAGTACCAATAAAAAAAAATCAGACAAAATACGCTCACCACGGTGGCAGTTGCAAGCTCAGCTGATTCAACAACATAGCAGCGTTAGCAGTCGCCTTCGCTCGCGCCTTGTGGTCGCGCTGGTCCATGATGCCACTTCTGATGACGGCGGATTGCTTTATTCTTGGCCGGTATCAACACTTCACATCACAGTTCGTTATAAGATCACACCAAATCAAATCTAACAAAACTGACTATAACTATTTTGTATTACTGAACACGAAACAAGTGACAGTTTCTAGGTACTTGTTGCCCGCCCGGAGTCTCCAAGAGAAGAGATCCTAGTTGTGTCGCTCCGTTGAACGTCAACAGTCACGTAAACGTGTGTATGGTTATTGAAGGATTGTTTTTCCTGTTGAACTGGCGTGTTGTGATAAAGTCAGGGGAAATAACGTAGGATTGTAGTTTAATAAGTGGTTTCAACGGTTTTATTTTATCCCGTCGCTTTTCTGTACAGTTTGCACAACGGGACAAGTCAGAAGAAATGAACGTTAGTGGATGGGCCGCTATTGCAAAGACGATGTCTTGCTTAGCGATTCTCGCCCTTATAGTGGTCTAGTGGGAAGTTGTTCAACTGTTCTTCGCTGAACGGAATTATAATATGAACACAGGGGCGCTTACTGCCAATTAAGATGCTTTAGTTGTTATACATATGACGACGGATTGCTTTATTCTTGGCCGGTATCAACACTTCACATCACAGTTCGTTATAAGATCACACCAAATCAAATCTAACAAAACTGACTATAACTATTTTGTATTACTGAACACGAAACGAGTGACAGTTTCTAGGTACTTGTTGCCCGCCCGGAGTCTCCAAGAGAAGAGATCCTAGTTGTGTCGCTCCGTTGAACGTCAACAGTCACTCCCCTCTTCGACTGGAGCGAACGTCACTAGACTCTGTCGAAGAGCACCATCTATGCACTTCCGTTTCGTAGTCAATTGACGTCCGTACTGATGACCATTCCGTTACATATATTATGATATTCGTATAAGTTGGGTGTATATCTCTGTGAAAAATTACGATGCTCAAAATATAGATATATAGTAGCATAATAAATGTTGATACTGTTTTATTTGAATGTCATCATTTGTAGTAAATATCATTGTCCTACTAAAGAAACTCGACTGAATGATTTGCCATGCTACCAACGTTATTCATACAAAGCAAGACCAAAATATTTGGCTAACCTTTAATAATGGTTTATACACAAGCGGCACACGAAGGTAGGAATAGGATAAGTCGATACCTACCTACGTTAAGTCGTAAGTAGTACAGAAGGTAGGTTGTGTTATACACAAGTACTCGCTCAGTAAAGTAGGGCGAAATTAAAGTTTGTTCAGGTGCTCAGATGTTTATTATGTGCCACCTACTAATGCACACATCGCCACCAGTAGAAGGGTTCGCTCCCTATTCATACTTGCCCTGATTTTTAAACATTGTCACTTATTTTCCTTATTGTGTTGACTGAGGACTGGTTTGAGTACATTCAGGTGTTTTTGTTGTAGGACAAGCAGTTTTACATGTACCTACCTAATGTACCTACATGGAAAACTGGGTGCTACTTGCGGTAGGTATACTTACAGATTGCTGATGTGCAAAAATAAATGACTAAGAGATTTTAAGAAACTAATGCGTTAAGATGTAGAAGTTTATTTGTAATCGTTTTAAAAGCTATTTAGATTTGTTACTTTCAATCGTCTGAACATTTTTGAAGCTTTTCAATACGATGATTTAATTTCGATGATGATTACTGTTGCCCGATTTTCGGGCAACAGTAAATAATTAAATCAAGATCGAGTCGGGCTCGGCCATGAAGGTTTCTGTAGCAGAGGTATACACTTAACATACCCATTATCTTCACGTAATCAAATAGCACAAAAAAATTTTCGCCAGCCAAATAACTTTGTTTGCCATAGTGTTTGAATAAACAACAAAACATTTTTTGTGGTTTTGAGCGTGTGTTTTATGTTGGCACAAAAATTGGGAAGCGGTTCACAGAATAAATCTACCTACAAATTTTCAAAGGGAGTCATACGGACAGACAGACTTGTTTCCTGGGGTTTAAAAATAATTAAAAAGAATACCTACTTCACTATAGTCGTAAATTTATCACCTGAAAATAAATAAAATTGAGAAATTATAAGTCACCTGTCCTAGACAAATGATCTGTATCGCTTCAGAGCGAGACCAATCATTAGTCTATGTCACCTGTGTATCGCTTGTGAGTAAAATAATCCACATATTTTAATACTTACTTCATTCTAAAACAGTTTGTAATCTGATTAAAATGTAAAGTTCAAAGAAAAGTATTTTAATAAAATAAAAGCTTTTCTAAGTGTTGCTATATAAAATTCACGAGGCGAAGTCGGATTCTTTGCGGCATTCACGTTGAAAAATGAAATGTAAGGGTTGAGCTACATCTGTCAGCACGGAATCGCATTTGTTCTGCCTGTGCTTCAGCACTCTGTAGCGTGCTGACACGTGCTGCAGCACTCTATAGTGTGCGATCGTATTTGTGTGCTGCGGAATGCGAATGCACGCGTCAGCGTGCTATAGCGTGCTGAAGCATTCCGCCGTGTTCTTTTGACATTTGTTTTGGTCACAGTATAGTTTCAAGTTCGAAATGGATAGCAGAGCTGAAGAGAGAGCGGTAGTAATACGTGCATTTTGCAAGAAATGCAAAATAACAAGAGTAAAAAGAAAAGAATTCGAAAAATCTATACGAATCAGCACCAGCATGCGGCAGCACACGGTTGCGCTCGCCAGCGTGCGTCAGCGCGCGTTCGCACGCGATCGGCGGCGAAACGATGCTATACCATGCTATAGCGCGCGTAAGCGTGCTGACGCACGCGTCAGCGTTCCGTCGCCTCTCAGCATGCTATCGCATTTTTTCCGTGTTGCCGATCGCCTTTTCGATTCCGCGGTGTGCTAAAGCGTTCCTTCTCTCTTTCTCGCTCTAGTAAATGACGGTCCTACGTGACAGAAAAGGATAGAAGCATAGAAAAGTGCGATGCGGTGCAGATAGGTGTGGCTCAACCCTTATTAACCGTTGTACCAAAGACGTGATTTAACTTAAGGAAGATTGTGTCCAATCGGAAAAAGATTCCAAAGACTTGAAAAGCTTCCCTAGACTCAGATCTTGTGCGATACCGACTTACCAAGGAAATTGATTAAAACTGCAGAGGAGACTTTTCATCGGAGGAAATAACCAAATTAAATTGATGTGATATCTATGTAGATTTCTTTTACTCATACATACCTGTAAGTGATTGATAGTGTGAATTTAAAGAAAGTAGGTGTAATTAGTCTTCTTGACATAAATCTGACAGTTCTATGTGCTTGATAATGCCAAAAAGGGTGATGTTCTTATTGATTTAAACTTTATTAGTCCAGTCAAAATAGACAGAAATAGAGCTGAATATTGGCAGAGACGTTAAATACATAATATAAATAAAATGTCATAAAATCCCATCGATCCTACTTCTGCATTTTATCCAAGATTAAACATACAAAATTTAGGTTTTTTTTATTTTTCTCGAAAACGGTGAATTTTATCAAAAAAATAGGTCAGACAAAGTTGTAGATCATATAATTTTGTACAAAATATTAGTAATAGTAATTCATTTTTAGGGTTCCGTAGTCCACAAGGAACCCTTATAGTTTCGTCATGTCCGTCCGTCTGTCCGTCCGCAGCCTAGCTCAAAGACGCCTGGTGCTAGGAAGCTGATATTTGACATGAATATACATAAATACATAAAATATTGCAACAAAACTGTAGAATAAAATTTAGGAATATTTTTTTTTTAAGGGTATCTCCCCTACATATAATTATATTGGGGTTGAATTTTTTTTTGGTTGAGTACCCCATCATGTGGGATATCATTGGATAGGGTTTAAAAAAATATTATTAGTTTGCTCAAATCATTTTTCGATCAAGTGATTTGTTTGACAAATATCAAGCTTTGAAGTGAAAAAAATTGTTAGACTCAAGTGTCCCCCCCCCCCCCCTCTGCCGGCTAAACTATTAATTTGGAAGAGGTGAAAAAAATCACAAATGTAGTTCATATAACGAATTTAAAAGGAAAACTATCACGGCTAAGTAGGTATCACTAGTTTACGAGTAATCGTCGGTTAACTTATAAATACCTATTTCTGTGAGTTTACATTGGGCGCGCTGGCTTCTTAAAGATATACGTACTTTGGTATGTAATGTACTACGGTACTACGTATGTATACCTAGTAGTAGTATATCTTGGAAACCACATTTTATGTTTACAATACATAACTGGATACATACCTAGTATTTTTCTAAACAGAACTTAGGTTCTTATAATAGTGTTATTAAAATTATTTTTTCAGCAAAATAAACAGTCGGATTTGTTGTACATTAATACCCTTTGCAGCAAGTCATTATGGGCAACTACGGAACCCTACATTGCGCGTGGCCCGACACGCACTTGGCCGGTTTTTTAATTATCGCTTGCCCCATTACAACAACAACAGTGTTGAACAATAAAACAGTAAGTACAGTGTCGTGTCTGCCTCCAACATCAGCTTCTGCTTTTCTAATATTGAAGCAAATACTTACAACAGATGTAATAATTATGATGTTAAGGAAGTTAAGAAATTATTGATGCATGATCTTCTTCTTAGAACAAAGAACAGAAATTCTGCAAGAAGAAGAAAATGAAGATCAAGAAATAAGTTTTGAAGTATAATTAGAAATTATCTATTACTAGACGACACCAGCAGCTACGCCTGCATTTTTTTTAAATTTACCCGTTTTGGCCGATCCCGTGGGAATTTCGGGAAATCCCTTCTTAGTGCACCCCTACGGTCCCCAAGGAACTTACATGCCAAATTTCAGCTTCCTGCGCCCAATAGTTTCGGTTGTAGCGTGTCTGTCAGTCAGTCAGTAACGCAAGGATATTATATATTAAGATAATAACATTTAGAAGAAAACAACCTATTCTACTTAGATCATCATCATCATCGTCCTAGCGTTATCAAAGTAAGTCACAGTTGCATCCGAGACTTATACGCCTTGGAACCTGGAGTCCACTTGTCTACTAGTCTAACCAGATTTGACAGAATATCTGCTTTTCCACAAAGCGACTGCCGTCTGACCTCCGCAACCCAAAGGGATGTAAGTACGAGTATCAGTTTATTTGAGGGTTCTGACTCCCTGTAACGACTGTCAAAGATCTTCATGACAGCCGGGACCAACGGTTTAACGTGCTCTTTTCGATGCACGATGTCAGCGATAATTAACTATTTAATACGCACGTAACTTCGAAAAGTCAGTGGTGCGCGCTGTGGATTCGAACCCGATACCCTCTGCATAGCAGTCCGTTGGTATCTCCACTAGGCTATCGCTGCCTGTAACCTATTCCACTTTAATCATTAGCAATATTACCATTCTTTCAATCAATAGCGGCAATGTTTGCAAAAAAAGTGTCAAGACTATTTTTGTACAAAATTGTATAATAATAATAATATTCTACCACATTCACACAACACCATCTAGTCCCAAACTAAGCAGAGCTTGTACTATGGGTACTAGATAATGGATAAACATAGTTATATACTTCTTTTTTTTAAATACATACATATTATACATAGAAACAGAATCTACAACTTTATTTAACCTATTTTCACGATAAAATTTATAATTTTGTATGTTTGATCTTGGATAAAAAAATTGCAGAAGTGAAAAATGACAAGAATGGGGATTTGAGTCATTTTATTTATAATGATGTATTTAACGTCTCTGTCAATTTCCAGCTCTTTGCGAATTATGTCTAAGTGAAACGTCTATTTTGACTGGACTATATCTTGATTTGACAATTGAACTTTATCGAATGAATGAGGTACTAACTTCGTAATGGCCTTTATTTATGAGGGTAAGGGTGTTATAATATTTACGGATTAATTTAGTAATAATAGCCATGGACTTAATTTTATGTAAAACCATAAACTCCATTCGTGATTACGAAGAGAGTTTACTGTGCGTTGATTAATGTACTTAGTTTAATAGGCTATCGTCACTTTATTAACAGACTAATGGGTTTCAACGAAATACTCAACATAATATCCAATATCATAATTAAATCAAATCCAGTATCGACGGCGGCATTACACCGAAAATATGTGAATAATTAAACAACCACAAATTACAAATAGACAGTAATTTTCAATTCACGTTTTCAATATTGAAAGCCACAAAGCACTTTTGTAAATTCGATAAATATGCGGCTTATAAATCAATTACAAGTGCAAAATTACAGTGCGTATTAATAATTATTTATAATAATATATTCTACCACAAACATACAACTATCTAGTACCAAACTAAGCAAAACTTGTACCTTCTATGAGTAGGGGAAAGTGGGGCAGATTCATACACCTTCATACCCTAGGTATAACTGATGTTAGGCGCATATTAAAAAAATGACTTATTCGTGTGTGCGTAGCTTACCTATGACTGTGGTTGCTGATGTAGTTTGACAGGGCTTAGCGTCAAACGGGCGACGGTGTGATACGAAACGTGATTCGGCCAGGTGTAAGTAATTTTATACCCTCACTTTGAACGTTTTAATTTCAATAAAAGCTGCTCTCTAGATTATTTAGTTATATTTTATTTCATCTTAATAGGATCAAATTAGTGAAATGAGTCGCAAATTATTCTGTATATAGTTGCCTTTTTTCAACAATATTTTCATTTCATTTTCTTGTCATGGGGTAGATTCATACAGTAGTATACGGGGCACATTCATACTGTATGAGTAATGGGGGCAAATTTGTACAATATGGAGTTACTGCACAAACATGAATAAATAAGAAGTAAATAAGGACAAAGATGTTGATGACGATGAAAGATGAAGATACTAATGGCTAGACTTAAATAGTAATGAGACTGATCAGAAAGACTCATTAGCTTAGTTCCCTTGGTGCGTGTATGTTATTTTATTTTCATAATAATTTATGAAAACGCTGCATCCCTATATTTTGATTCTGATACATTGATTTTGTTAATAAGTTAATATTTCATGTACTACTTGTGTATTTTTCACTTGTAAGAAAGTGCATCTGGGGCACATTCATACATTTCCCTTTTTTTATTTTATTTTATAAAAAGCCGTACAAGTGTATTTATAAGAAATCATAATTTTAATATAAAGTCATTTAGATGAGACTATTGATTTTTGATGAACCGATATAGATATCTATACCAGAGAGAATTCTATAACACTAAACATAAAAGCTGTATGAAGCTACCCCATCTCCCCCTACTAGACAATAGATAAACATACTTTCTTTTTGTAAATATGTACATAAGTATGACAAATATAAGGTATATTGTAATTGATGATATCAAAGCAGTAGACTATTAACACATAATCACAGAATTAATTGAAGAGAAAATTTGGTGCAAACAACTTGAATAAACAATAGCATAAAACGTGATTGGTCGATGACAATTACTATTTCATCAGGCGCCTCTGGCCTCAGGCTTAACGGAAAATAATGTTTGTTTGACTTGTTTAGGTTGAGATAACCAATCGAGAGTCTTCTATTGATTTCGGGGACGCTTATTGCTGTCACAGCTATTTTAGAATTCTGATAATTCATTTCTTTCATTATTTAGTAACTATAACTGTTTCCAGTGCTGCCTAATGGTAATGTCCGTCGCCTTTGCTTGCCCTTGAAAACTATAATTCTGGAAAGTGCTGACAGTTTTCGAAACTGATAATTTCTGACTTGTCGCTATTGTGTTTGTAAATACATACATCATTATATTTGGCGTACCAGAGAGAAAAATGTGGTATTCAAATATTTTCAAGCGCTGAGATTAAAATTTATTAGATATTTTTTTTTATTTGAGAAAAGTTTATTGAATATCTCATTTATTAAAAAACACACATTTGCACCATTTCAGTCAACGTTAAAAATTATGTGCACATAATACTGACGTATTTTCAATGTACCTATTAGTTGTTGAAATTGGCAAGTGGTGTCGAAAGCTCGGTCTGCTTTTCAGACGGTAGATCTAGAACTTATGCAATGTGATAGGTGAGCAAGTACAAGTAGCAGTAGGTAAGTGGGCAGCGAAGATAGACTTAACATACGTATTATTATAACCCAACTATTTAAATCATTTATTCCACGTCAAGTTATCTTGACTTGAGAGGCAGCGATAGCCTAGTGGAAATACCAACAGACTGCCATGCAGAGGGTATCAGGTTGCCGGAGTGCCGGAGGCCCTATCCCCTATTCCTTCTCCCTGATCCCACTCCTCATCCTATCCCCTTTCCCATCCCCAAGGGGTGGCAACGTACTTGTGACTCCTGTGGTGTTGCTTGTGTCCATGGGCGGCGGTAATTGCTTACCATCAGGCAATCCGTCTGCTCGTTTGCCGCCTATTACCATAAAAAAAGTATTAGTATTAAATGGGGCTGCAGCTACGTTATTTAAAAAACTCCGACTGTCTGCCCACAGAGAGGCCCTAAACATCGCCTACTGTGCACTATGCGAATCAATTCTTACCTACTGCATCACAGTCTGGGGAGGTGCAACAAAGACCACGATGATACATGTGGAACGAGCCCAAAGAGCTGTGATCAAAGTTCTCCTTGGCAAGCCCTTCAGATACCCTACATGTCAACTATATGCAGACTACAAGGTATTGACTGTACGACAACTTTACGTCCACCGAGCCTTAATTCGCACTCATCGTAACCTAACAATAAAACCAGTCGATCATTCTATCCCAGCGAAAAGAAGATCAGAGCTAGCGTGTCCCAAAATAAATACACAAACCATATTTGCTAGGAGACATTTTCCATATCTGAGTGCTCTCATTTACAATAAAGTAAACCACATTCTAAAAATATGACCCCTGTAACACAGGATTCTCCTAGCATAGGGGTCATTGATCATTTTTCTGTGTACTAATATGTTTATATAAAAAAGTAGATAAATGTGTAAGTTGCATATTATTTACATCGTATTTGTTGGAAAATAAATTATTATTATTATTATTTCTTACTTATTTCACTCGATCCCTTGAGAATTTCGAGAAATCCCTTACCATTCCTACGCCCTTACGTCCCAAAGAACATTCGTGCCAAATTTCAGTTTCTTACGCCGAATGGTCTTGGCTATGAATTATGTCAGTCAGTAACGGAAGAATTTTCTATAATATTAGCAGACCCGGCGAACTCCGCCGCCTTTCAAGATATTTTTTAAAGGAAGAAGAGACTAAAGGTATCCTCACCTTCTTTTCTTATACATTCTCTTAAGGATCTTTATTTTTTAACCTCTTCTCTTAAGGAAAGTAAGATAGGAGAGCTCCTAAGGAGATAAACTTGAGTCTCTGGCTCGAACGAAATAGTAGGAATATTGTATTCTTACGTCCATCGTCTGTGTGCGTAGCTCTATTAATCTCCATTCGAAAACTTGTGCTGTAAGCAATCTTTTTCGGAGGCTTTCATTCATACAGTACCGTCATACAGTCTATATGTCAAATCAACGGCATGCAAAGGACAGTAAAAAGAAAATATAAAGACCCTAAAAAGATAAACTCAAAGAAACAGTCACAAAGAGGTTCTAATACACATCTGGCTAACCCCTTAAGTATACAAGCGCGATGTCATGTAAGGCTCTTTGTAACTCCATACAACAGATAGTGTCAGTCACCCTGCCATTCAAGTCGGGTCTCCCGCTTTATCTACAGCTGATTTTATTATTTTTTACAATAACGACATTGACAAATAGTCTTTTGGCATTATAATAATATGCAATAAAGCAGTCGTAATAAGCGAGTCATTACGTAAATTAACAGCACCCTATCTTTTTACTTTGGTTGAGTAGCTCCGTCGAGTATTTTTTGAATAGGCAATGATGTATAATGCTGAAATGGTTTGGACACGTAGAGCGGATGAGTGAAGAAAGATTGACGAATCAAATATATATGGCAGAGGTGTGTGGGCAAGCCGGTTGTGGCAGACCTCGTAAGACGTTCGTCGACCAAATTGGGGACGTCTTGTAACACGGAAAAGTCCGAAGCACACCGGCACGCGAGCATGTATGAAAAGACTACTGAATGTAGAGGCAGCGCGTGAGGTTTGCAAGGATAGAAGCAAGTGGCGTTCTGTTGTCTCTGCCTATCGCGACGGGGAAAAGGCGTAAGCATATGTATGTATGTATAATCAGAATTGTGCTTATGGCACATAATGGCGCAGTGGTTTAGGCGGTTGGCACTGGGTATTGTGAGATCGATGCCACAAGTTATAAATCTTTGTGAGATCCACAAATTATTGTTTCGAGTCTGCTGCGTGTAGTTTGTGTCTGTTGATTCAATATTTGAAGATCCCACGTAACACAGAATGTATTCCTAATGATTAGTGTACTCAGGTGATGCCGTTTTTAAGAGAAAATATTTTTACATTTGGTTTCAATTACATATCTTTTGGGATAATTATAATTATCCCAAAAGATATGTAATGCATAAATGCATTTTGTTTTCTTTAAAAGTATTTTTTCTGCGTTTCTATTTCAATGCAATTCATTTTATTTATTTATGTAGAAAACCAACACTGTCAGAAGCGCTCACTGATGTATCTTCATTTTGTTAGTCTAGCAGTCCAGTATTATACGAATAAGCAATGAGGTATAATGAGAATTATTCTGATGTAAATGCTAGCAGATATGTGGCGGTTGAATAGTTAATTGACATAATTAGTAATTTAGATGTGCATTTACATAGTAGGTACGTCACTGATTTCTCACCTGAAATTGTTCATTGCTATGCTAGAATAAACCGGTCAAGTGCGAGTCGGACTCGCGCACCGAGGGTTCCGAACAAACCTGTAGGTACATATATATAATTATTAAAAAGAATATGTGATGTAACAAAAAATTTAAGGTTTTCAATTTTTTTCCTTTGTGCTATAAAACGTTGTTTTATGCCAAATTTCAAGATTCTAGATCGACTGGAAGTACCTACTCTTTAGTTTTGACTTGAGTGTTTGATATGAATTTAAATTTTATGCTTACCTCTACGGGTTCAAGCGGAAAGGGGTAGTACCCTTAAAATTATTAAAAATATTTTAATTATATAATGGTACTAAAAATATAAGGTTTGCGCAATTTTTCCTTTTTCTGTTGCTATAAGACGTTGCTTCGTGCTAAATTCCAAGATTCTGAGTTCACGAGAAGTACCCTGTAGGTTTTGATTCCCTTGCTGTTTCTGTTGATTGCGTTAAAATAGAAGTTTGATTTTATTTCAACGGTGTGTTCCCGACGATATCTCAGTGGAGTGGTTAATAATACGAGTGGACTGTAGTTTAAAATGTATACTGATAATAACAATTATTACAATGCTTGGGATATTGGGATATTGTAAAGCAGGTTGCACGATGGCTAGATTACAATTTGCTGACACTAAATGTGGCCAAAACGAAAGTGATAATTTTTTATGTCAACGCAAGGAACACTTGTCCAAGTCATCTCGCTATCAAATTGCATACCTGCTATAGTGACACAGACTCTGTATGCTCATGTCCCTGCTTCGAACAGGTAGCCCACATTAAATACCTTGGTGTCTATATAGACAAAAACCTTAACTGGTCAAAGCAGATCGAGGATGTGAGCGGACGAGTTAGGAAACTGCTACATATTTTCAAAAGAATGGGCCAGATCGCAAACTTGAAGATTTTGAAGATGATCTATCATACTCTATGCGAATCTGTTCTTGCTTACTGCATATCCGCGTGGGGGGTTGCACTAAAAACGCATTTAATGAAAGCTGAACTCGCACAACGGGCCATTTTTAAAGTAGCTTATACAAAACCAAGACGGTTTCCAACTAATAGCTTATACGAAGAAACGGGTGCAATGCGCGTGCGGCATATTTACATCATGGCCATAGCTCTAAGGTTCCATAAAGTAGCTCTCACTAAAGTTGAGCTCCAACCAAATTCCCGTCGGAAAGCTAGATGGCATAAACCAAAATGTAGGCTTGATTTTGGCAAACGGTGTTTTAACTATATGGGCCCACTCCTCTACAGTCAACTAAATAATAAATTTAATTTATTACCTATGACAAGATTCAAATGCAAATCTCATGTCAAAATGTATCTCCAAGGTCTGGATTATGATGACACAGAGAAATTACTGAATTACTGAATAACTTGTAATCACTTTAAATCAATTTTAGATCACGCATACACACTCTTACACACAAACACACACACACACTCACTCACACACACACACACACACACACACACAAACACACACTCACACTCATTCACACACACGCACACACACACACACAAATACACTCACTCTCAATCACACTATAAACACATAATACTCGGGGTATTTGATATGAATTTGAATTTAATACCTCTACGTTTTCATGAAAAAATGGTAATAACTTTAAACTTATTAAAAATATTTTTATGATATGATGGAACAAAAAATGTACGAATTTCGCAATTTTGCCTTTATTTGTGCTATAAGATATTGCTATAAAAGGTACCATACCTTAAAAAATAGGGAAAATATCGGAAATCAGGGAAAAATATTATTTGAAGAATTTGAGATCATAGAAAATAAAAATATTTTGATGTTCTTGCCATATTCAATATGGCGGTTTATTGGATTGTAGCATGATACCTAATGCGTTCAGAAATTGTATAAGATAAAATGACAGAACGTAAGTAACAAAAATACATAAAATAAAAAAATAAAATTAGTTATGTATATTGCGACGGCAATTGCAGCATATTGCGACTAAAATAAAAATAATTTAGAATAATCATTATGAACCTATCTTAAGGTAAAAAATAGTTATAAAACTGCACTGATCTTACAGGTCCTGTGCATTTCGGAACAAAATATTCGTTTTGACATTTTGGTAGTACCGCTTGACAATTATTTTATGTCAATGTGTTCATAAAACGTCATTTGGAAATGACGTTTTCATAAAACGTCATTTGTAAATGTCACAATATTCCGCCATGATTGTTGAGATAGACGTCATATTTTATTTTACTTTCTACATCTTCAAAACTATTTTATAGTGGATATTTTTACTTTATTTATGTTTATGGGTTAATTTCCTAGGATTTTTGATATGGTACATGTTGTAGCCAGAGTTCCATACAAAAAGGAAACATCTACTTTCAAGATTTTGAATTCACGGGAAGTACCTTGTAGGTTTTGATTCCCTTGCGAGTTTCGAAAATTGCGGAAATTTGCAGCATAAATGGCTGTACCTTTTGATTGCGTTGGCTTAGAAGTAAGATTTTTTCACAGCTTTAAGGAACAGTAGATTTGAATATTTGATATAAATTTCATTTTGATACCTTCACGCGTTTCTGAGAAAAAGAGTCTTGACAGATGGACGGACAACAAAGTGATGCTATAAGGGTTCCGTTTTTGCATTTCGAGGTAGGTACGGAACCCTAATAACGGACCGAATGAGGTCTGATTATAATTGAATGTAAATTAGTGACATGTCAATACTTGGCAATATAATAGCCTTAATTTCCGTTTCAATTAAACGTTTTCATTAGCATATCCTCTTAAGAATTGAAAAAAGTGACAAAGATTGGAAACACAGAGTAGAATAAAAGCTAAAAAAACATTTCAGCAAATATCAAGTTTAAGGGGGAGAAATGGGATGCAATCTCATGTAATGCTTCCCCATTGTATGGAATCCAACAAGCTAAGATATATAGCGGCATATTTTTTTTTATGCAGAGCAGATGGATCGCCTGCTGGTAAGCAATTACCGCCGCCCATGGACACAAGCAACACCACAGAAGTCACAAGTGCGTTGCAGCCCCTTGGGGTTGGAAAAAGGGACAGGATGAGAAGTGGGATGAGGGAGAAGTAATAGGGCCTTCGGCACTCTCACTCACCGAACGAAACGCAACAGTTTAGGTACTGTTACTTTACGTCGATTTTCTGTGAGAGGGTAGTACTTCCCCGGTCGAGCCGGCTCATTCATGCTGAAAGCAGCAAGGCTACCTTGGCATTATCTGCCAAATTTATATGCCATATCAAAGCATTATCTGCCAAATAATACTTTGATATAGGCACACTATTGTTACGAATGCCGATACTTTGAGAATAACGCCATCTGGTAGCGCCATCTACATTCCTATCTATAACGAATCGCATCAACATCAATCGTTCCACGTTCTAGTGCGAGCGATATCATATTTCCGTCCCGCTCTATCCCACTCCCTGGAAGGGGCACTGCCTTCCGCCTGATTCGTCGCCGCGAACGTCGACGCGAGTGATAGTCTCGAACATTCCGCTCGCTAAGAACGCCGTCTCGATACCGCTCCGCGCCGCACCGCTGTATGTGATTTACCGCTTCCACCAAGGAAAACCCGCTCGTGAGTAAAGTGAAAACAAGCAACTGCATCACGAAAACACCAGGAGGAAAAGAAACGAAGAAGGCTGTATAAGGTAAGTGCCTTCCATCCTGGAAATATCCTATACCCACTCAATCACCTCCTCCCGTATCCATCTCCTCATCCCTTATTCCTTTCTAGGCGACCCAGAACTCGCCCTAATACAGTCCATTTCCTTTTCCAAGTCGCCTAGAACCCTACCCCACGGTTTCGGTGTAAAGCCGAGCCATTTTTTTTTATCCATACGAGTCGGATTCATTTACATTTTATACGTTATACCGCTATACCTAGGCAGTTATAGCACCTAGCTATACTCCTAATATATTCATATAACCGTCACAAGGTTATTTCCGCCCGCATCAGTAGGTAAACTTTTATGTAGCTACCTACTTATTAAGTTATTAATTCTGGAAATATCATAGTTGTCTTATAAATCTCATATTTCAAGCAACTTTTATTTCCTCAGCTCTAAAGTGTTGCCTAATTAGCCTACTTAGGTAAAATAATAGATACATTAGATATTCTTATTTTGTTTCGTTCTCATTAGCTTATACTTACGTAAGCATGTCACAACAAAAGAAGTCACGCGTGTCGGAAGACAAAGAGATGACAATCTTAGAAGCAAAACGCAATATTTTATTTGAGCGCATTCAAAATATCTATGAACGATCAAAAACCGCATCTATGTCTGACAGCAATAGCGAAGCATTTCTTAGTTATTGTACAACAGTAGATAGTATTCGAACAGATTTTCATAAGTTGTTAGACGATTATAACGCAAGATTACTTTCTATCAATCCTGATGAAAAACCGAACTATCAGGCGTATACCTCATTCGAAGATCTTTATTGTATTATTAAGCGTATACAATCGCAATTGGAGGGTAAATGTTCAGCAGAGCCCGTTGCCCGCAAAGCGAGATTACCGCCAATCGAGATTATGTCGTTTGACGGAGATATACGAAATTGGCCGTTATTCTATGCGAGTTTTAAGTCTACAGTGCACGATAATGGTTCTCTGACAGATGCTGACAGGTTGTACTATTTAATAGGTAAACTGTCACCGAAGGCCCAGTCCGTATTTGCAGGTGTCACACCCAGTGCTGAGAATTATCAGGTCATATTTCAGTCACTACTTGACAGATATCAAGACACGCGCGTCCTAGCGTCTACGTACTTTGACCAAGCTTTAAATCTCAAACTGTCCGGCAACGCGTCTGTCTCGAATTTCCAGCTGTTTATAGACAACTTTGTTACCGCGGTTAATTCTCTTAGGAATTTAAAATTAGAAGATCTTTCCGACTTTATGTTGCTTCAACTCGCTTTAAAAAAGTTTGACACTGATACAATTCGCGCATTCGAGATGACGGAACGCAATAATAAAATACCTACACTAGATAGTTTTATTTCGTTCATCAAAGATCAGTGTCGAATATTTCATAATACGCAGTCTGGTTCACCTGGCCCGTCTAACACTAACAACAACAAACAAAGGTTGAATAAATCGCGAAATAGTAATAATAACTCAGTCCCTAATCCACAATCTTACGTAACATGTTCGGAATCTAATAGTAATAATTCACAGAAGTGTCTGTGCAGTAATATAGTGCACGACCATTACTATAAGTGTCCCACCTTTAATGATTTAAATCCAATTGCTCGTTTTAAAAGCGTAAAAGATAACAAAGCTTGCATTAATTGCTTAAGCATTAAACATAAAACGAGTAATTGTTCCAGTAGAACGAGATGTCGCACGTGTAAACAAAAACATCATACACTGTTACATTTGGATAAAAATAACCGGTTGTCAAGCCAAGCTGCTAACCTTGACACACTCGCACCGCAGGTGCAGCAGACCACGGTAGCTGCGCCTTCCGCGTCTGAGGGCGAAGTATCGTTGTGTATGACATCCATTGCGCGGGCGACGCGCACGCGAGGACGGCACTCGCGCATCTATAACGATCCGCGCAGGGCCAAAACGCAGTGTACGGCGTCTAACACGGTACTGTTGGCGACAGCGCAAGTTATCGTATATGATGTCAATGGGTCGCCGCACATGGTACGTTGTCTGCTAGATAGCGCATCTCAGACCAATCTAATAACATCGGAATGCTTCAAACGCCTCGGATTATGGAATAACTTTAAAAATACTAACTCAACCGTCAAAGGGATAGGCGGATCAGAAAGGCATTGCAGGGGTTCCGTAGATATTAAAATACATTCGCGTTTTGATAGGAATATTAATTTTAACATTTCTTCGCTTATCGTGGAGCGTATCACGAACGCATTGCCGAACGCTAATGTAGACGTAGCATCACTCACTCATCTCGAATCATTGCCGTTAGCCGACGCGGAGTTTGCGAATCCGGCAGGCATTGATCTTTTGATCGGAGCTTCGATATTTCCGCACTTGCTACTAACTAACATAGTTCGTAGTGAGCGATATGATTTACCGCCCGCTATTGAGACGGTACTTGGGTATGTGATTATGGGTACCGTACCTACGTTACATACTTCTCATTGTATTACGTCTTGTTGTTGTTCTGCTCTTCAAGAGATCAAGGTGGGTGCTAAAACTGTGTGTAAGATAAAGCACTAATTAGCTATGCTATGCTATGCTATGCTATGCTACGCCATGCTATGCTACGCTATGCTACGTTATGCTATGCTAAGCTATGCTACGCTATGCTATGCTAAGCTACGCTACGCTACACTATACTATACTACACATCCGCTTTGTATATAGATGACATTGCCTGTAATGTCATACCCGCTCCGCTAGCAATTTCGCTTTGTGAAGAGCTTATTCAGCTTTTCAAGCGAGGCCAGTTTGATCTTGTCAAATGGACAAGCAACTCTAAGGAGGTTCTCGCATGCATACCAGATTCTCATAAAGCTTCTCCAGACATTGAGTTTGAGAAGTCTGTACCGCATAAGGTTATCGGTTTACGCTGGGACAAATCCTGTGATAGTTCTCGGTTTGACGTCTCACCACCAGATGATAAGTGCGCCAAGCGCACTATGCTGTCCACAGTGGCTCGACTATGGGACATAATGGGTTTGTGGCTCCCACAATTTTGTACGCCAAGCTCTTGATCAAGGAGCTTTGGCTATCAAAGTGTGAGTGGGATGCAACACCATATTGTCGCCGCTTGGGGCCAGTTTTGTATTGAGCTTACCGCGCTCAATCAAGTTTATTCCGCGTCATCTTGGGTTGGTAGATGGATGTACCGTCAACTTAATAGGTTTCGCTGACGACAGCGAACGTGCTTACGGCGGAGTCGTATATCTGCAAGTCCGCATTGGTTCTAACTACTCGGTGCAGTTAGTTTGTGCCAAGTCTAAGGTCTCGCCTGTTAAAACCATTTCGGTTGCGAGACTGGAGTTGTGCGCGGCCCTTCTGCTGTCTCAGTTGCTCCACAAGGTTCAAGACACAGTTTTGCCCCACTACTCTATTAATAAATATACGCATTTTCCGACTCCAAGGTAGTGCTCGCTTGGATTTATTCTTCTCCTCACCGCTGGCAGACTTTTGTCGCCAACCGCGTTAGTAAATTGATTGAACTTGTTCCCGCTACTTGTTTCAATCACGTCGCGGGTTATCGTACTCGTCTTCAGGAAGAACTTTCCATAGATCATATTGGCTGGAAGTTTATTCCACCAGCATCACCACATTTCGGTGGATGTTGGGCAAGCATGGTCAAAGTAATTAAAACGCATCTCTTCAAAGTTATAGGTCAACAGATCCTCTCTTACGAAGAGCCTTTAACTGTCCTTGCACAAGTCGAGGCACTGATAAACTCGCGTCCGTTTCCAACTCAGTGAGATCTAGCCTGAAGTTGGACCTACCTCTTAGTTTAAGTATTTAGTTAGTAGTTTTCGCTATTATTGCGTTTGTAGTTTTCGCTAAAGTTAGTTTAGATTAATTTTATTGTCATATCGCTGTCTTAGCCTATTGAGGGGTTATGCGGTAGTACACCCAACATAGCTAAGTTCAATTCTATTTTTTTTTAAAGGCAACCCTTTAGGGCCGGGGGGATATGGTAGCGCCATCTACCTTCCTATCTATAACGAATCGCATCAACATCAATCGTTCCACGTTCTAGTGCGAGCGATATCATATTTCCGTCCCGCTCTATCCCACTCCCTGGAAGAGGCACTGCCTTCCGCCTGATTCGTCGCCGCGAACGTCGACGCGAGTGATAGTCTCGAACATTCCGCTCGCTAAGAACGCCGTCTCGAAACCGCTCCGCGCCGCACCGCTGTATGTGATTTACCGCTTCCACCAAGGAAAACCCGCTCGTGAGTGAAGTGAAAACAAGCAACTGCATCACGAAAACACCAGGAGGAAAAGAAACGAAGAAGGCTGTATAAGGTAAGTGCCTTCCATCCTGGAAATATCCTATACCCACTCAATCACCTCCTCCCGTATCCATCTCCTCATCCCTTATTCCTTTCTAGGCGACCCAGAACTCGCCCTAATACAGTCCATTTCCTTTTCCAAGTCGCCTAGAACCCTACCCCACGGTTTCGGTGTAAAGCCGAGCCACCATCTATCGGCAAAGAGAGAATTAGAGGAGAACGGATAGATCAATGGTTAATTGCTCCACCTGTTCTCTACCAGATAGCGTTGCTGTTTTTTTACTGGAAAGATAGAATCTGTTTCTGAATGAGAAGAGAACGTCCCAGAATGGACTAGCTATGCTATCCGGCGTATATATATAAATAGCACGTGGATGAGCGGATTGACTCAGTTCAGTTCAAGTAACAGAGCGATAAACTTCGAGCGAAGGATTTGAAGATTAAGTGAGTTGTTGAAAGTGTGTTTCTTTTCCTAGTGTGAAAATAAGTTTTATTTAGTGTTTAAAATTAAGTGTGCTGTTAAATAACGTGCAGTTTAAGTGGCATAGTGTATTTAATTTATCGCCGAACCCCAGCTCGTAACAAATTGGTGTCATAAGTGGGATAAATTATGCCAGTTATGCCGAGGAAGAAACTGAGGGAATTCATACCAGATACCAGCGCCAGCAAGACCTGGACCAGATGAGCTTTGGAGACGTTCCTTCTCCATCGTCTGGTGGAGCAGGTGACTCGGCGGCTGCAGTGAAGCCTGCAAGCGCAACATACTCCGTGTCGGTCCACGACATCGCAGCTCTGATGGCGTTCATGCAGGAGCAGGCTCGCCATCAACTTGACGGCGAGCCTGCTCCTGCGTGAACTCGCGCCGCCCGGCGGAACAGTAACAGCGTGACAAGGAGGAGCAGGCTCGCCGTCTGGAGGAACAGCTGGTGGTGATGAAGGATCTCAGGGCCGCTGTAGGGAAGGACCTGAAGGTGGTCAAGGAGGAACTTCAGCAGCACGAGGCCCGTATCAGTGACGTGGGGAGCTCGTACACGACCAGCTTGAGACTCGCGTCGCCTCTATAGAGAAGCGTGTACATGACCACTACGAGACTTGTGTTGCTGAAGTGGAGAAAAAATTGCGTGGGCTCGAAGTGACATCAGCGGCTGTAGCGCCTTCACCTCGTGGGTTTAAGGTTCCACCATTTGATGGCTCGTGATCATGGCCAGCATACAAGATCTAGTTTGAGGCTGTGATGCGATCGAATGGATGGACCAAAGAACAGGCCTTAACCGCCCTGACCTTGGGCCTTCGTGATCGGGCCTTGGCGGTGTTGGAGGAACTCGGCCAAGACGTCTCCTACGAAAAGCTTCTGGAGGCGCTGGAGGCGAGATACGGTGACGCGCACCTGAAACACGTGTATCGTGCTCAGCTGAAAGACAGGTCACAACGTTCTAGAGAAACCCTGCAGCAGTGGGTTCTAGAGGTTGAAAAGACTGGTTCAGAAAGCACACCGGTCCTCACCAGCGCTGATTGACGGAAACCTCGTTCAGGCGTTTACGGATGGGATCCGGGACCTGGAGGTAAGAGCAGCGGTAAGGCTGGGAGAGACTTCATGCGAAAGCATCGCTGCGAGATCGCTGTTAACCAGCGAGTATTAAAGTGTGGATGGAAGACGTTTTTATGGAAGCTGCAACTTCAGGAAAAGTGTACTGCCTGAAGAATGTCATTCTTCACCCGCGATCGGAATTAATTGACCAGTCTGTCTACCAGGGAATTCTGGTCGGGTGAACCAATGCGTACTTATTGAAGGCCTAGAGAAAAATGCCTTATGGAAGATTGCACGAATCTTGGTAAGGGGAACCAAAGTTTCATCAGTACGCGCACTGAATGCAAGTGACAAGGAAGTGTTGTTCAATAACGGGACGGATTTGGGCACCTATGAAGGAGCGGCTTGGATGCATAGATGTCAAGAGCAACCTTCCAGCGCCAAGAATCAAGGTGCATGATTCGACGTGTCTTCACTTTTAAAGGACTGCCAAAGTACCCTGTCGGAAGAAGAGAAGACCAAGGCTCAGAAGATGTTGAACTGGTTCGCCGATATTTTCTCGACTAGTGATGCCGACATAGGGAAGACAGCACAAGGCCAGCACAAAATAAATACGGGAAGTGAAGCACCGATTCGCTAGCGGCCAAGACGTGTGCCAGTGGCATGAGAACGTGGAGTGGAAGCTATGATCAACGGTGTGGTGAAGGAAGGCTTAATCGAACCTTCGTCTAGCCCGTGGTGCTATCCGGTGGTGTTAGTTAAGAAGAAAGATGGCAACATGCCCTTCTGTGTAGACTACCGCCGATTTAAAGACATCACGAAGAAAGACAACTACCCACTGCTAAGGATTGATGACACACTGGATACGCTGGGGATGATGTGATTTTCTACCTTAGATCCAAAAAGTGGCTACTGGCAGGTAGAAATAGATCCTCGAGACAAGGAGAAGACGGCATTCTCCACAGGCAAAGGATTATGGCAATTAAACGTTATGCCCTTTGGATTGTGCAACGCTCCGGCTACTTTTGAGAGACTGATCAAGCGAGTGCTTATGGAGTTGATTGGAGACGCCTGCCTGGTCTACTTGAATGACATCATCATCGAGGGGCGCATCTTCCGGGATCACCTTCGAAAGTTGGAGCGAGTGTTGTCAAAGGTACGAGGAGCTAATTTAAAGCTTAGTATTACTATTCTGTAATAACTTACTATTCAAACCGACCCGGATAAAATCACTGCCGTGAAGGAATGGCCAGTTCCCGAGAACATAACCCAGGTCAGAACATTCCTCAGGTAATGCTCCTATTATCGATGGTTTGTGAAGAACTTTGCTGACATTGCTCGACCTCTTCATAAGCTCACCGAAGACAGAGTACAGTGCTGCTGGAATGAGAGCTGTGACGTTGCATTCCAGATGCTCAAGCAACATCTGTGTACTGCACCTATCCTAGGCTACTCTGACAATGAGCATGCATTGACAATGAAATGCCAGTAACACTGGAATTGGCGGCGTGCTGTCACAAAGGAAAGATGATCAAGAATTTGTTATAGCATACTTCAGCAAGGCCTTATCCAAACCCGAAAGAAACTACTGCGTCACCCGGCGGGAACTTTTGGCTGTAGTAAAGACATTGCAGAATTTCAACAAATATTTGTTGGGGTGTAAATTCCACCTGCGAACCGACCACTCTGCGCTGAAATGGCTACTTCAATTTAAGAACCCAGAAGGACAAGTAGTAGTGGATTGAACTGGTGCAAGTTTGATTTTGAAATACAGCATCGCAGCGGCAAGTCCCATAGTAACGCAAAAGCTCTATCGCGTAGGCCATGCCCCGACCAGTGCAAGCACTGTGCCCGACAGGAAGCAAAACAGGCAGCACTAGTGAGGATGTTGAAAAGGGATCTGAGCGACGAATGGAAAGAAGCTTTGCAGAGTGCTCAGCAAGATGACATGGATGTACAGCCTATTCTCGAATGGAAGAAATCAGGCGCTCCTAGGCCCAAATGGAGTGATATCTCAGCAATGAGCCCTATCACCAAGGGTTATTGGGCAGAGTGGGAAAGCTTGGTTGTCCAGGATGAAGTTCTTTGCCGCAAATGGGAAAACGCTCGCGGTAACCAGTGCCATCTGCAAATGGTAGTGCCCAAAACTAAGGTGCCGGAAGTCTTGCGGCTCTATCACGATGGTGCTTCAGGAGGTCACATGGGTATAAAGAAGACCCTTACTAAGATCCGAGAGCGGTTTTATTGGTTCTACCGTCGGGATGACGTCGAGGATTGGTGCTGCAAATGCTGTGAAGGGGCCATACACTCATAGCAGAGGTGCATTATAGGTGTACTATGTAGGAGCTCCATGGGAGCGCATAGCATTGGATGTCGCTGGAACGTTCCCTGAGAGCCAGGACGGAAACAAATACTTCTTGGTTGTGATGGATTACTTCACAAAATGGCCTAAAGTATTTGCAATCCGCAATCAAGAAACTACCACAGTGACCGATAAGCTGGTGCATGAAGTCTTCGACAGTTGGGGATGCCCTTGCGCCCCACCACTGTCAAGACCGGAACTTCGAATCTGAGGTGTTCAATGAGACTTGTCGCGTGCAGGGTGCAAATAAAACTAGGACCACGGCTTATCATCCGCAATCAGATGGCATGATTGAGCGATTTAACCAATCCCTGGAAAGGTTCCTGGCAAAGGTCGTGGAAAGCAAGCAAAGAGATTGGGACAACAACTTTTTCTGTCATATCGCAGTGCGTTCCACGAAACCACAGGAGTAAAACCAGCTTTTGCCAATTTCGGAAGAGAACTACGTTTACCTGCAGACCTAATCACCGGTATTCCACCAGAATATCCAAGCAATATAACGAATTACGTGACCGAGATACGCAACAAGATGTACGACGTATATGAGCACATCAGGAAATCTGGACAACAGATGTCTGAAAAGATGAAAACTCGCTACGACTGGAAGGCGAACAACAAAGGTATCGAGGAAGAGTCATTGGTGTGGCTACATAACCCAGTACGAATCAAAGGCAAATCGCCTCAGTTACAAGCCAGATGGGACGGGCCATATCGCATAATTACCAGGACGAACGACGTCACCTATCGAATCCAGAAGGGGCCACGAGGCGCACCGAAGATAGTTCATGTGGACCGGTTGGCTCGTTACTATGGATCCAACGATGTTCAGGACGAACACGTCTAAGCGGGAGGCAGTGTTACGAATGCCGATACTTTGAGAATAACGCCATCTATCGGCAAAAAAGAGAATTAGAGGAGAAGGGATAGGTCGATATGGTTCAAAATTGCTCCACCCATTCTCTACTAGATGGCGTTGCTGTTTTTTTACTGTAACGATATACTCTGTTTCCGAATGAGAAGAGAACGTTCCAGAATGGACTAGTTATGCTATCCGGCCGGTATAAATAGCGCGTGGATGAGTGGATTGACTCAGTCAGTTCAAGTAACACAGCGATAAACATCAAGCGAAGGATTTGAAGATTAGGTGAGTTGGAAGTGTTTCCTAGTGTGAAAATAACTTTTATTTAGTGTTTAAAATTAAGTGTGTTGTCGAATAAAGTGCAGTTTAAGTGGCCTAGTGTATTTAATTTATCGCCGAACCCTTTGAGATGCCCAGGTTGTGGCCTTGACAGGTTTTGGCCTTACAGGTTGTGGCCTTATCGGTTGTGGCCTAACAGGTTGTGGCCTTACGGGTTGTGGCCTTACAGGTTGTGGCCTAACAGGTTGTGGCCTTACAAGTTGTGGCCTTACAGGTTGTAGCATAACAGGTTATCACCTTACAGGCTGCAGCCTTACAGGTTGTGGCCTTACAGGCTGTGGCCTTACAGGTTGTTGCCTTACAGGTTGTGGCCCTACAGGCTGTGGCCTTACAGGTTGAGGCCTTACAGCTTGTGGCGTTACAGCTTGTGGCCTTACAGGCTGTGGCCTGGCTATGTACAACTCACCGAACCCTAATCTTGAGGCTAATTTCGTAATCGCCATTAATAACCCAAGTTTATCTAGTACTAATGACCATTTCCCTAGACGATGCTAATTTACTAGATTGGATAATTACCCTAGCTCTAAAATCAGCCTAGTATACCGTAACACGGACTGCAGTACTCTACTTATTAAAAAAACCCTAAAACTATTTTAATTCATTCCTTTTTTTGTATCTTAATGAATATTAACATAAGCGTTAGCCATTTTGACTACAATAAAACGGTAAAATCACCTTTTCCTTATTCTTAAATTAAATGCTTGACAGGTTTTGGGCCTTACAGGTTGTGGTTTTACAGGTTGTGGCCTTACAGCATGTGGCCTTGACAGGTTGTGGCCTTACAGGTTATAGCTTTACAGGCTGTGGCCTTGACAGGTTTTGGCCTTACAGGCTGTGGCCTTACAGGTTGCGGCCTTACAGGCCGTGGCCTTCAAGTGCTGGTCTTATAGGTTGTGGCCTTACAGTTTGTGGCCTTGACAGGTTGTGGCCTACACAGGTTGTACCTTACAGGTTATGGCCTTGAAAGGTTGTGGCCTTACAGGTTATGGCATTACAGACTGTGGCCTTACAAGTTGTGGCTTACAGGTTGTGGCCTTACAGGTTATCGCCTTACAGGCTGTGGTCTTACAGGTTGCGGCCTTACAGGCTGTGGCCTTCAAGTGCTGGTCTTATAGGTTGTGGCCTAACAGGTTGTGGCCTTGACAGGTTGTGGCCTTTGGAGGTTGTGGCCTTGACAGCTTGTAGCCTGACATGTTGTCGCCTGACTGGTTGTTTTCTTACAGGCTGTGGCCTTACAGTTTGAGGCCTTACAGGTTGTGGCCTTATAGATTGTGGCCTTACAGCTTTTGGCCTTACAGGTTGTCGCCTTACACGTTATGGCCTTACAGCTTGTGTCCTTACAGGTTGTGACTTTACAGGTTATGGCCTTACAGGCAATGGCCTTGACAGGTTTTTGACTTTTCAGGTTGTGGCCTTACAGGCTGTGGGCTTACAAGCTGTGGCCTTACAGGCTGTGGCCGTACATGTTATGGCTTTACAGCCTTACAGGCTGTGGCCTTACAGGTTACGTCATTAAAGGTTGTGGCCTTACAGGTTGTGGCCTTGACAGGTTTTGGCCTTACAGGTTGTGGCTTTTCAGGCTGGGGTCTTGACAGGTTTGGGCCTTATAGGTTTTGGCCTTAAGGGCTGTGGCCTTACAGGCTGTGGACACCACAGGTTGGGCTTGTGTTGTGGCTATACAAGCTGTGGCTTCATACTTGCTGGCCTGACAGTTTGTGGCCTTACAGGTTGTGGCCTTGAGAGGTTCTGGCCTGACTGGTTGTGGCCTTACAGGCTGCGACCTTACAGGTGCTGGCCTTAAAGGTTGTGGCCTTGACAGATTTCGGCCTGACTGGTTGTTGCTTTACAGGCTGTGGCCGTACAGATGCTGGCTTTACAGGTTGTGGCCTAACAGTTTGTGGTCTTGACAGGTAGTGGCCTTACAGGATGTGGCCTTCACAGGTTGGGCCTTTCTGGTTGTGGCCTTACAGGTTGTGGCCTTGAGAGGTTCTGGCCTTGGCAGGTTGTGGCCTGACAGGTTGTGGCCTTACAGGTTATGGCTTAACAGGTGTGACCCTACAGGCTGTGGCCTTACATGTCCTGGTCTCACAGGTTGTGGCCTTACAGATTGTGGCCTTGACAGGTTGTGGCCTTACAGGTTGTAGTCTTGACAAGTTGTGGCCTTACAGATTGTGGCCTTGATAGAATGTGACCTTCACAGGTTGGGCCTTACTGGTTGTGGCGTTGACAGGTTGTGGCCTTGAGAGGTTCTAGCCTTGACAGTTTGTGGCCTGACTGGTTGTGGCCTTACAGGCTGTAACCTTACAGGTGCTGGCCTTACAGGTTGTGGTCTAAAAGGTTATTGCCTGGCTTGTTGTGGCCTTACAGGCTTTGGCCTTACAGGTTGTGGCTTTACAGGTTGTGGCCTTACATGATTTGGCCTTACAGGTTGTGGCCTTACAGGCTGTGGCCTTACAGTTTGTGGCCTTACAGTTTGTGGCCTTACAGTTTGTGGCCTTACAGGCTGTGGCCTTGACATGTTGTGGCCTGATTGGTTGGGCCTTTCAGGCTGGGACCATATAGGTGCTGGCCTGACTGGTTTTGGCCTGACATATTGACCTGACACATTGACCTGACAGGTGCAGGCCTGACTGGTTGTGGCCTTGACAGGTTATGGCCTTACAGGTTGTGGCCTTACAGGTGCTGGCTTTACAGGTTGAGCCCTTACAAGTTGTGGCCAAACAGGTTGTGGCCTTACAGGCTGAGGCCTTACAGTTTGTGGCTTTACAGGTTGTGGCCTTGACGGGTTGTGGCCTGACAGGTTCTGGCCTTGACAGGTTGTGGCCTGACATATTGACCTGACACATTGACCTGACAGGTACAGGCCTGACTGGTTGTGGCCTTGACAGGCTGAGGCCTTACAGGTTGTGGCCTTACATGTGCTGGCCTTACAGGTTGAGCCCTTACAGGTTGTGGCCAAACAGGTTGTGGTCTTGACAGGTTGTGGCCTTACAGGTTTTGGCCTTACAGGTTTACAGGTTGTGGCCTTGATAGGATGTGGCCTTCACAGGTTGGGCCTTACTGGTTGTGGCCTTACAGGTAGTGGCCTTAACAGCAGTGACTCACAGGCTTGACAGCAAAGAAATTCCTGATTTGTTATGCTCTGATGAAGCTCTGTCAATTCCGATTTTATAGTTTTTCTTCGAAGGTAACAATGTCAAGTGTTTCAGGTAGTTTGACCTGGCTTTTCCCTTCAGGGAGGAGACCGAACGCAATTTGTGCCAAATCTATGCCTGCAAACTCTTGCGCATGTGAACTATCACCAAACTGAGCTCTCGAATTTGTTTTTAAACTGAGATTTTGTGTATTGGGCCATAGATAAAAATGTTTTGATAGAGCTTAAATTTCATCAGGCTTAGTTTCTCGGAACCTGAGAAATGGAAGGGTTTGTCGAAAATGCCCCTAAAACGAAAGTGTCACTTTACGTATCTCGCCAAATATCACGTAGTGTTCTATCTACCTATCTACAGCTACACCTGCTTTTTTGTTTGCCATTGTACATTCGTCCCAAACAATTAGAAAACTATCCTGAAACACTCTCACTTTGACACAGTTTCGTGTTATAGAGCCTGTTAGTGTTACAGTTCTGTGTAAGCAAATTGGGATTTTTAACATCTTATGTGACGTCTTTCCACTTGGCAGTAATGTGGTTGCAATACTTTGCGATGGTAGTGCGAGAGACCACTCACTGTAAGCAAAGTGATGAACCCAACTGAAGGAGAAGTGTAAACCACTTAACCTCAAAAGTTGTAACGTTATGCTACTACTTGGGTGTGGCTAAATGAAAATCGTTGTTAAATGTTACAATTAAAAATCAGTTTAATCCATTAAAGAATTTAACACATCCTTTAGCAAAATGAATTTCATTGAAAAATAAAATATTTATGCTAGTTACAGAGATAGAACCAGGGTCGCGTGATTCGACGATAGTAGGGAATTTTGTTGGGATCCGTTTTCGGCGTCGCTCAGGATAGCAGAGGTGCACTTAGCTGTTGTGCTGCAGCGGCCAGAAAGTGGGGAACGAACTGCTTCGCTCGCTTATATACGGCGTGCGTGGCTCGCGGGCAGAGTCTGTGGCGCTCCCTCCTACATTCGACGTCACAGACTTGACGGAGGTGCACGACATCACAAAGTTTCTGCCAATTGTTTTCATAGTTTTTTACAGCTTGGTAATTTTTTCGACATCTTTGAATATTGATCTCTCAGCAGTCATCCTCATCATCCTGGGCAATTACTGCTGAGCCGTCAAATCTGTATGTGTTATAGTGCGACTGTGCTCTCAGTCCAGATCAGATTGTCTATATCTGGCTCTTGGAGTTCCACATCAGATGTTCGAATTCATCGAATTTTAATCTTTCAGCGTAAAATGCTTATCAGGCGTAATGTTTTTTGCCATGCCGCATTTTTTATGTCTTATAGTTTTGCTGGTCTGTTGTGGTTCTGCATCAGGTGTTCCACTTTCCAAAATCAATTCTAGCTTGTATGTTGCCCAGATTTAATAGCAATATAATAAAAAAGTTTCATTCTAATCCATCTAGTAACTTCTGAGATTAGCGTATATAAACAGATAAACAGACAAATTTTTTTTTAGATTCTTGTTACAATACTGTTTCTTAGCCTCCTTTGATTTTTTTTTGTAAATAGTTTCAATGTACCGAAATACTTATTTTACTGTTTTAGTATATGTACTTATAGATTACAAGGCTAGCATGGTTTGTAGCGTCGATGTAATATCAAATTGTACAGTTATATCTTAAGGCAGAATAGCTGACGTGAATTAATGATCAGTAATAAACTCTCGGAAGTTGATGGAACGTCAGGATTACCTACTTTAAATTTCTCTGGCAAGTCAACAAAGAAAGGAATTCTTTAAATTGACGTACATATTTAAAGTGCTGTGTTCTCGGATTTCTTTGCTGCATGGAGTTTTATATAAGAGTATATTAAAGAAGATTCGGCGCCTACACCTCCTCAACCTCGTCAAAACGCCGTATAACACACATTCAATATATTATTACTCATGTTTGGTCCGTGATGAAGAATATGGAGTGTAGAATAATTATGTTTTAAGCGTTTTTAATGAAACTAGCGGATCCGACAGTGTCGTCCTGCCTGTCCAGCAGCGCTATCAACGATGTCCAATTGTACTTTTAAACTATCCAGGAAACCAATGTAATGTATACGCATAGTTTCATCCAAATTGATCAAGCTGCGTAGGAGAAGAACAATAATTATATACTCGATATTAACATATTCTAAGTGAACTAAGTACCTTTATAATATTATAGTAGAACCTACCAAATTTGTAATTGGACAAATCTGTATTATTTGATGTTATGTTAAAGAACTGGTAATAATTACAACACGGATTGTTATTATTACTAGTTGTTTTCGTATTGTTAGAAGTTATGAAGTACCGTTTATCCGATCAATGATTAAACAAAAAAAAACATCTTTATCGCATCAAATCTTTCTCTTAGCGTTATCCCAGTTTCAATCTGTGGTCCGCTTACTAGTCTAACCGGATTTGGCTGAATATTAGCTTTTCCAAAGAGCGACTGCCTATCTGACCTCCGCAACCCGAAGGGATAGGGATATTCCATGATTTAACTAGTGTCAGTTTATTTAGAAGGTACTGACGCCCTGTAACGACTGTCAAAGATCTTCATGACAACCGGGACCGACGGCTTAACGTGCTCTCCGAGGCACGGGACAAGCGATAATTAACAATTCAATACGCACTTAACTCCGAAAAGTCATTGGTGCACGCCGTGGATTCGAACCCGATACCCTCTGCATAGCAGTCTGTTGGTACATCCACTCGGCTGTGGCTGCCTTTATCGCATCGACCAATCCTTATTTTGCATTAAAACATAGAAAATAATTTATTCAGTTTCATAGTGCGATGGGCCTGTAGAGCAAGTCAATATCTTGATCACTTATTAGTTTTTTTATATACATAACTACTACCTTATACAATATGCTTCTATCAATAACTTATCGTTCTACTCCATTTTGGACTTTATTATTCTGACGCGTAATAAAGTAATTTCGTTAACGTGCTGTGTGTAGGTAATTCATAAATAAATACAAATATTAAAGTTATACACGAGGGCCGTAGCTATAATAAATACCATTCACGTCACTATATATAAATTTATTATGTTTGGACGTTATCTCGCAGCAAGTGTACAAGTTTACGTCGCAATGTTAAGTTTATCTGCGAGTCTCAATCTCGCTTTCCTGTAGACGAAGTAGGAAGAGCTCCGGGCGCCGATAAAATGCTCCTACATCAATGTAACTGACTGTATGACTTTTTATTAAAATCTATGGTACGATTTTCTGTGCCTTCTGCCTGCCGAATTGATTTTGTGCTGCCTGAGGGTAAGCTTTCAGTGAAGTCTTTTAAGGCAGACCAATTCTCCCTGACATTGGTTAAAAGCTCTGGATTTGGAGCTAACATTTGTGAGAGCCCTTAAACCTACCTTAATCCGAAACTGTCTCAAAAACTGTTCTTAGTGTACGTCTACTAACTATTATCTACCGCCCTGCAAAATTTCAAGTTTATAGCATAGAAAGTTAAGGACTTATGAGACCTTAATCCAGCCCTGTTTCAAATTCCCTTCTTCGCGGACATTTACTAACTACAAAAGAAGAGGGACTTACAAAGCAACTTGCGAAAGCCTATTTACCTCCTTCATCCGGCCCTGTCGCAAAATTTGTTTAATGCGGACGTCTTTACAACCCACGTGCCAAATTTCACTATTTATACATCCAGCGGTTTTCGAGATTCCGTGATCTTAGTTTAATAAAGATATGACGATGATAATCATAAAGTCAAAAAACGCTTAATCTGAAAATCTTTTTAGAACCCTCTCATTCTTTATAGTGCCAAGTTCCAAGAGTTAAGACATGTCGGCGGCGTGCAACTAATAGTGTTAGCCAAAGCCATTCGGTTTTGTAACTCGGACACTTTGATCATGGGAGTTCGCAGGTCACGTACTGCGATCAAAGTAAACGGCCATTCATAATGTTATATTGCGTTTTCATATCATCGATTTCTACTGAAAATTGAATTAAGTTCGATTACTTTTGCAGTTTTGTTAACTACTAAATGGATTTAGATGGAAGTTTGCAGTAATAGGTATAGCATAGTAACTACGCTACCTTTTGTTCCGATGACCGACCGCGATGCGGGCGAAATTGTGCGCAAAAGCTTGTTAATTATTTTTACATAAACCTCTATTTAAATGAAGGGTACATTATGAATACTGAAAGTCACATTCAAAAGCACTGCGTATACTTCTTAGAACTCTAGTGAATGTAAAAAAAGTTAAAAGTAACAAAAGCATCTAAATTAATCAAGTCGAATGCCTTAACAGCGAATTCCAAGTGAAATATTTAAAAAACAGTGCTCAGCCGCTGTTCAATCCATTAACCAATCTTTATTCGCTTTGTAAATGAAATATATTTGGATTATTTGGCTCTGTGTCGAATGTAAAACATGGTTTTAGTTTTTGATATTAAATGGTGTTGTGTAAAATTGTTGATTATTGCGTGCCCCATAACTTAGTATTATACCTACTTTGCCTTTGTTGATTGAATGGTTGCTACAGGATTTAGACGTAAATCCTGTATCATAATGCAGGTGTTAGTTTTATTACTAAGAAAGAAAGAATATACTGTTTTATTGACCTACATTTAAACTAACGAGGAACGTTTATTATTGAGATGAATATCTTATTTATATTATACGACACCGCTTTGGCTACATTACTACTGCATAATATCTCGGCGTTGTGAAGCAAATCTTGTCGTGAATTAACCTGAATCAAATCGCGGCTGTGTGGTTAATTAATGGTGGCTGTCTTAGTGGTGGCCATGTCACTATTAGGTACTTCATAATTACACGGTGTGTATGCTCAGCGATCTATTATTAATATATATCCGTGTTGCGAACACGTCTGGTTCTAATAAAATGGTCAGCTTGAATTGCCGGTGTTCGTAAAAAATATTACATTAGTGCCGATTAGACCGACTGGTAAGACACCTCAGAATCAATGGAGGTTTTTATTTTGTAATGGACATATAAATATGTAATAAGCGTTTAATACAGGTATATATTTATCTTAAAGCTGGTATAAATAAAAATGTGAGGAATAAAGTAGTAAGTAAATAATTTCATTTAAAAAACAATCTCATCTTCAAAAAAATAATGTACTAAAGTGACAAAAAGGGCGCTTTCATGCCTAAAAAACTGGGACAGACAAGACAAATGTGTCCACAAGTAGATACCTCATCACAAGTAGTATCTACTTGCAAACGAAGGTTCTGAATCATCGGTGAGCTGGGTGCAGCTGCGAATCTGACGTTAATTATATTGATTGTTTAGAAAGGAAATAATGATATTAACTTAGAAATATCTTCTTCTCAGTATTATTATTGCTCATAAGGTATAGAAATTTAATAATTTGCTCGTTGTTCGCACCATCATCATTTCCAATAACACCTTTAGAGCGCTTGTACACGTTAAGAAAATTTACCGTGTCTGCGGCAGACAAGACAAATTCTTCGTGTACACGACAAGATTTTTGTCGTACAGTCGTCAGTCGGGTGTAGGGCGCGCAAGTATCAGTGGATCTGTTTTGTATAAAATGACACGGAATTAACACGTTGGCTGCGGTCAGTAAAATCATAAACCTTCATCTGGTGCGGCGGCAGGTCGAAATGTGCCCCCAACGATTTATCCGCAGGTCTTTTTCAACCTACTAGCACTAGGGTAGCTTAAAATGCTATAACTTTGCGAAAACATGGTGTATACAATTTTTTTTTATTCTGTTAGAATAACCTTGAACCCAGCTTCCTTAGGTTTGATTCGCCCCGGAATCTACCAAAAAGGAAATGAGATATAAACCAGGAAAAGTGGCAGGCCGATATCGACCTGAACCGCACTAGAAGGTATTTTTAGCAGTAATGGGACATACCAAAATAAAGGAATATCGAAAATAAAACAGAACTATCTTACATAACAGCAATGAAGATTTTTATTTAATTGTGGCTGTTTTGAAAACATGACACGCAAAGATTCATGTTGCATTGCCTGCGATATTTTCAAATTATTTTTTACTCTTTTTTTTGCTTTGTCCCTACTGAAGGTTCGCCGCAATCTCTCATAGCACCCTGCACAATTTCATACGATTGAAAAGAAACAAAATGATTAAAAAACGGGACTTTATATTTAATTAATTGATATGTTTTTATTACATAGTAAATTCCATAAAAATGTTATAAAATTCATCATCATCATCAGCATCGTGAACATTTGAAATGGGTACGTCACACTGCTAGCGCGGTCGTGAAGCGTCTGAGAGTAGGTAAGCTGTGCTAAAAATTGTAATTAAGCACAGTTTGATTGGTGCCGTTTTTCGAGCCGCGATCGTGCATCTGTTATATATTTGATCGAAGCTTTAAAATCACGTTTCAAGCAAAAAAAACTAGATCGAAATCTTTTAGCACCGCTCTGTTTGCGTCGAGGGTTAAAAAGCGAATATCACTGCACTTTCGCAGGTAACCGTATATTTCCAAATATTATAAGTACTACTATAAATATACGTGTATGTAGTAAGTAAAACTTACCGCTTTTACTTGGTTTTCCATGACGTTTTGTTCCTAAATACTTTTTATTTTTCTTAATTGGAAATATTTTATCACTACTGTCACTATCAGTTATAATTGCAGGGCGAATAAAAATCTTCCAAAATTTGTATTATGCTTTTATTGTTTGCCATCCATCCATCCATTTATCGACAGAACACAACACTAATTGGCGGCGCGTGCGCTCTGTGCGGTATCAGGTCGCCGGCGGCCTGTTGGGTTGGCGGGCTGAAATAGACCCCCTGCCGCACTGAGCGGATATATTTCACCGCTAGTGCGTGGTAGGTCGAAAAAGGCCTGCCGTAATGTTTTTATGGGTAATACCTACAATTTTGACTACAAGACGAAATATATATTTGTCTCTGTCAAAACCTTAAAAACACCTAAAATAATCGTTCCGCACCAGCGAGAGGGACATAGTTTTCTTCGTACGCACCAGCTGTACGTACAGCGGCAGGCCGAAATCGGCCTGTTCCGCAGTGAACGTGTTAATAATTATGGTTTATTTGTTTGAAGAATCGAGTCCCATAGTGCTGTGGTTCGGTTTTACAATATATGTAATGTGTGTTTTTGCTGTTGGTTCCTTTCTGCTTTTTGTAGGTATAAATTGTTGCCAAGGAAAAAATCATGTGGATCTTTTTTGAATAAGAAAATAAACCACTTTTAAACTAGTATTCTTCAAAAAAACAAAAAATCTAAATTTGTCGACTGGTTCCTTTTTGCATAAACACGGACAATTCAAACGTACCTACATCATTCATTCTTAACTAAAAATTAAAACACAGATATCTTCTTTTTCCAGGTTTCCCGAGTGAAAATAGAATCATTTATAGACTCTGTTATATAATAATCTGTATTTTTGAAAATTCAAATAAAAAGTAATATGTTATAGGTACTTACCATATTTTTTTTGACATTTGTCATGACGTCGAAGTCTTTGTTTAAGATAATAAATATTTCTCTCCATGCTTCGAATGTGAGTCTTTTATCTTTATATACACACATCAACAAAGTCTAGGGATATTTTATATTTCGTGAAATATCTAAAAATCTATGAAGAATTTTCTGATACAGTAAATAGAAGAATCATAGATTATTTTAAGGTCTTTAATAAAAATAAAAAACATTTCGTGTTTTTTTTTTGTTTTACATAAAAACATTAATTTTTTTAATCATCATGGAAAATTAGTATGATAACAACAAACATTTCTTCTTAAAAAACTATTAATTTTAATAAAAATAGAAAAAATCTTGTAAAATCTAATCATTAATAATCAGTGTTGCCACCTCTTACATTGATTACACATCGACATCGATTGTTAATACTTAAAATTAAATTGTCAATGTCTTGCTGCGGTATGAGGTCCCATGTCCTTTGCAAGTGTTCGTAAAGTTGTTGTTCAGTCGTCAAATTTGGTGGCAAATCTCTCAAAGCTTTTCGTTGTAACATGTCCCAGGCATGCTCGATAGGATTTAAGTCGGGCGACTGTGCAGGCCAATCCAAAACTTGAATATCGTGCTCTCGGAGAGCGGTCGATACCAGCCGCGCCGTATGGCAAGGAGCATTATCGTGCATGAGTAGAAATTCATGGCCTATTTGAGTTCTGTGTGGGACAATAACGGGCTCTACTACCTCCTCGTGGTATTTTTGTGCAGTCATGCTGCCTTGGATCCAAACGAGTTGGGTTCGTCCGCCAAGACGAATTCCTGCCCACACCATGATTGTCCCGCCTTGGTATGGGTGGACCTCCTGAGGGTGCCGTAGACGGCTAACTCTCCCTGGAGCTCTCCAAACGCGTGTTCTTCGTGAATCCGGGTGAAACCCAAACCGGGACTCATCGGTGAACAGCACCAAAGACCATTGTTCGTCACTCCATGGTAAATGCTCCCGAGCCCACGAAAGCCGCCGACCGCGATTGCCACGTCGCAATGCTGGAACACGCAATGGTCTTCGAGCATGAAGATCAACTTCATGTAACCTTCTTCGCACGGTTTGGTCGCTTACCAGCAGCTGGTGGTCCTCCTGGAGCCTTTGCACTAGTTGCAGCGCTGTGATATTGGGTTGTCTTCTGGCGGTCATTTGGAGAAATCGATCCTGTCTCTGCGTAGTAACACGATATCTACCTGTGTGCTGTTCGGCCACATCTCCAGTACTGCGATAACGTGACCACAACCTTGATATCACATTTTGACTGGTATGTAGGGCCTCAGCAACGACGCGTTGAATTGCACCATTTTCTAACATGCCCACGGCTCGTAACATTTCATCTCGACTCAAATGACGACGTGACATGACTTTTAAAGTTCGTACGTCACGTTAAATTAAAAAAGAAAAACAATTAAAAACCCTTTTCATTAATAATTATAATAAAACAGTTTTAACTTTCTTTAATGTAACGAATTACTAGCAAATTTGCCGCCATATTTTGTTTATTATTTTGTTTTTTTTCTTTCCATGTTCAAATTTTGAAAATAGAATAAAAGAGGTTTTAATCTGTATATAAACTTTTTGTGGAAACTAACAAGGTTCTAAACTATAAACTCGTAAATAATTTAGGATTAAGATATCCCTAGACTTTGTTGATGTGTGTATCTCTAAAGTTTTGTCCCACAATACCGGTTGTCCCTCTACTGAAGTTATAAGTAACTCATCAGCCATTTTGTACTCTTCGCTGCAATACACGTCCACACCAAACGCACAACAAAAACTACCCACAGATCACTACTTACATGGCTGTGTGAACCCTACTACTCAGCCCCCCACCGCTCCGCAACAACATTCGCCGCGTCGTGTCTTGCGAAGACAAGATTTTTTCGTGCACCGCTGCGAGCAGTGTACACAGTTATTTTCTAGTTACGACACGAATTCTTGCATAGGCCCGGCGTATTTTCTTACCGTGTACAAGCGCCCTTATAATATGTTCCTCACAGATAGTCTACTCTCGGCGCTGCTGTCCAGGGTCAGGGTCCCAAGCTGGAGGAACATTCCAACCATCTTCCCTATTGAAATTAGGGTGGTTTTAATTTCAATAGCCTCTCGTATCATCCTTGGAAGAAAACGGTGTTCTTTTGCGAGTATCTGTGGTTCATCAAATTGCAGGTAGTGGTTGGGTCCTTGTTCCATAAGGCTAATGAAACCCAAGAAGGACAAAGTCACGAGAAGACCTAAGGACACTGTGAGCTCATTCTGCGTAAATAGTAACACCAGTAGTTGACAAATGTTCGGGTACTTTGAGATAACTCAAATATTGAAGAAAAAGACAAATATCACCTCAGTGTGCCGTGAACATGAATCCTGTAAAGAATTCGAAACGTCGGCTAGTAATAAATAAAAAATGTAGTTCCTAGATCATTTGTTTCAAATGTAATAACTTAGTTAAACCAATACATCGCGATAAAATCCGTAAACTGTAGTTTAATTTCAACACATCCAACTTACTTAATGTTCAAATCCTTCGCTCGATGTTTATCGCTCTGTTACTTGAACTGATACTGGCCGTATAGCATAACTAGTTCATTATTGAACGTTCTCTTTTCATTCGGAAACAGAGTCTATCGTTCACAGTAAAAAAACAGCAACGCCATCTAGTGGAGAATAGGTGGAGCAATTTTAAACCATCGACCTATCCCTTCTCCTCTAATTCTCTCTTTTGCCGATAGATGGCGTTATTCTCAAAGTATCGGCATTCGTAACACTGCCTCCCGCTTAGACAAGTTTGTCGTTGGACCCATAGTAACGTGCCAACCGGTCTACATGAACTATCTTCGGTGCGCCTCGTGGCCCCTTCTGGATTCGATAGGTGACGTCGTTCATCCTGGTAATTATGCGATATGGCCCGTTCCATCTGGCTTGTAACTTAGGCGATTTGCCCTTGCTTCGTACTGGGTTATCTAGCCACACCAATGACCCTTCATCGAAGCCTTTGTTGTTCGCCTACCGGTCGTAGCGAGTTTTCATCTTTTCAGACATCTGTTGTTCAGATTCCCTGATGTGCTCGTATACGTCGTTCATCTTGCTGAGTATCTCGGTCGCGTAATCTGTTATATTGCTTGGAGATTCTGGTGGAATACCGGTGATTATTTCTGCAGGTAAACGTAGTAAGGCCAAAACCTGTCAAGGCCACAACCTCTAAGGCCACAACCTGTAAGGCCACAACCGGTAAGGCCACAACCGGTAAGGCCACAACGTGTAAGGCCACAGCCTGTAAGGCCACAACCTGTAAGGCCACAGCTTGTACGGCGATAACCTGTAAGGCCACAACCTGTAAGGCCCCAACCTGTAAGGCCACAACCTGTAAGGCCACAGCCTGTAAGGCCACAAGCTGTTAAGGCCACAACCTCTCAAAGCCACAACCAGTAAGGCCACCACATGTAAGGCCACAGCCTGTGAGGCCACAAACTGTAAGGCCATAACCTGTAAGGCCACAACCTGTAAGGACACATCGTGCCAAACCTTTTAAGTCTACAAGTATGATCCTGTGTTAACAGTAACGCCTCACAAGCCTCGAATCTGTCTGGTCCACGAATCTTTGCTGTCAAGTCAACGAATCTCAGCTGTAAAGTCCGCGAACACTTCCAGTTATCAGCTGCCGAAGACCTAGGGCTGATGAAATTAAAGCCCTGTCAAAACATCCTTTTCTATGGCCTACACACTATGGTATACATAAAATATCAGTTTAATAACAAATGCGAGCTCAGCTTTGTGATAGTTCACTTAACCAAGCATGTTTTTTTAAATTGGGCATGGTCTCCTTCCTGAAGGGAAAAGGCTGGTCAATTTGCCAAATCAAGCATACCAATCAGGAATACATGGATACAAATTTTGTGGCTTAAACAGGGGTCAGGCATGATAGTGAAGGATTCCTCTCGTAACAACTGTCATAAATCCTCATAGCTGCCGGGGTCGACGGCTTTACGTGCTCACCAAAGCACGAGAGAGTGTAACATTTGGTGAAGGTAACCCATCTATAAAACGGTTGCTCGTGGCGTTTAATCTCACGAATAGATAGATTCATGTTGACTTTACTTCGCCACGGGCTACTTAAATAATCTGTATACCTTATAAATATACTGGTAATATGCACAACACATGACAAACTACGCCTTTATATGATAAAATTTACTCAAAATAAAGTAACCTCATACCTAAGTTGTTACATTTCTAATATTAGCACTCTCATCATACGTCAATCTCGCAGTTTCTCTTCTGACAATTATTAGTTTTAGGTGGAAATTCTTTCTTTTACTGTGACCTCCCTATATTTTGTAATCGGCTTTGTAGGACAGGCAATTTGTGGGCAATTAGCGAGCGAAAACGAAATTTAAAAGAACCTCACGTTGTGATTAATTACAGAGGTCAGAGATTATTGAGTAATACAACTTATTAAAGGTTGGAAACACGTAGGTTTCTTGTAGACACACGATTCTTTACTGTAAAAAAATATCGTTGGATCTTTGTCTGATATAGTTTTTACATTTGGTGTTGTAAGGGTCGCTTTAGAAGTATGTAGATTGACACAGCGCATACACCGGCGCTGTTTATTAATATTTTTATTAGATGGATAAAATGAGTTACGAGATGGTCCGCATGCGTGTGTGCCCCCCTTCATGGTTGTAACAGTATGAATTAAATGATTTGTCGAGGATGACTTACACGCATGCCAAATCCGCCAGCCTTAGGTGCGCGATCGATCCACGAGCAACGTTTAATCGTTACGTCGTGACCTTTTGCCAGGCGTCCTTTCGGCGTGCAACCAGCGCTGCGTTCACTTTGTACTGCAGAGTGAATATCGAGCGCTCGCTCGAGGAACGCGCATATCCAATGTGGGAAAGGCCTAAGAGGACAAGCGCCTACAGAGCTGCGTCTGTTTACAATTATGTTGAGTGACATACTGCACTGGAGGAGACAGACGACGCGCGACGCATTGGCATAAGTGATTCTACAGTAATTTTTCACTGGAAAATAGCGTGTGTACAAGAAGCCTAACATCAGTTTAACGTTGCACTATGATTACTCACTCTGAAAGAAAACATCATAAAGATGCATTTATATTGTTAAGGCGTAGCACCAATTGGCTATGCAAGATTCTAATTTATTTTGCTAGTTTCTATCCACGTCTCTAGTATCATTGGTGTCAAATTGATTTACATGAATCAACTGCACGATTGGCGTAGTGGTTTAAGTAGTCGCCTCGCCGCTTGACACTACTCTGAGCGTTGTGGGTTCCATCCCCACACGAGACGACACTTCGTTAGAGAATTGTTATTTCGAGTCTTATTGTACTATCTGTCCGTTGGTTGTATGTTTATAAAGTCCCCCGCGACACAGGCTTTTTTCCTAGTGCGAGATTTTTCTTTAAAAAATGTTTGTTTGAACATAGAGTATTTATTACTTAGTGAAATGTATAACTGGCGGGACGTATTGAGTTAGCGATATACACATTTCGATGTAAAAGGGATTCCGTGATTTTAATTGCTTCACTAGTGTAGTAACTACCTTTATAATATGACCTATAACCCTAATTACCATGAGAGGTTGACGATAACAACTAATTACTATGACATTATTGCCTTATACCTAATAGTTCTTTTTTATGCCTATTTTACTGCAGCAGCGATAACGCTAGGCAATTTTAAGATTCGCTAATTATAAGTTCAGGGGGTTATGTATATTCACCAAAGTGTATTAAATGATCTAAAAAAATAAGATTGTAACCCAAGCATTATATAAATTCTCATCATATTTTTTTTTCTCTTTTGTTTAACTTAACTTTAACTATTTTGCATGTATTCACGTTTATTCTCACAGATGCTTTATAATTAATGAATGATGTGTAGAGTTATAATTGGACATCAAGTCTAAAACTATTGTATTGATCTGTTTATTGTAGTCAAGCTTGATTTGTTGTCTGTTACTATATACATATGTGAAAAAAAAATCTAATAACTCCAGTCAAAATGAATAAAACAGTTAGATTATAGTTTTTTTCGTTGGAATATTGAGGTAATAGATTATTATGTAAATATTTGTCGACACTGTAAAGAACAAAATACTGCATTTAAGCGAAGTGTTACTTATAATTTCCGATCCAATGTTTGAAGAGCCCAACAGAAAAGATATTTCTTTGCAAATAATACTATGGAGAAATGTTTTCAAGGCAACAAAAAACCGTGCATGGGTCCACTTAATAAAACAGATTTTAATTTTAACCTGTGTATTGTTCTCAGGACTATGTTAAACTTTGAGCAACCACCGCCAATCGAAGTGCAACATCGGCAGAAAAAAGAATTTCCCAAGGTGAGAAATGTTCGCACTTATTTCCTTGTTACAATGCAATCTCATTGTTCTACGAACACTATGTTGTAAGATACGAAGTGGCTATTAAATGTTGCACTAAGCAATCACAGGGCAAGTGGGCAAGGCTTGCAATATTGTACACGGAGAGTTGCCAAATGTGGTTCAATTCCCGTCGTCTACGGTTAAGCCAGATGTGATGGATTGTTCTTGGCATATGGGATCAACGGATTAAATTGCTCTCCGGTGCACAGATTTAGCACGTCTTCGAAGATATTGTACTAAGACTAGCTGGCACACACGGCGTCGTGCGTCTGTAGCTTTGTTTATTAGTTGACTGAACGTATGTTGTAATGGTCTCTTCACCTTTTAACGCTGCGCCGATGATTGTGGGTCCGATCTAATGTAGAGTAGCAGTGGTTTCAATATTTGATCTGACCATGGATTTTGACTAGAGACACATGTTTGACAATTTTGTATGTAGCATAAGTGTATCTCTAGTTACTTAATCCATGAGTAAACTAGCCGTAAGATATTATAATTTTGTATGAGTTTGTAAAAGTAGGCTCTTTTTTGTTCTGAGCCAGTAGGCACATTAAGGCCTGTTCAGACCTAAGCGGTATTCGCTACCGCCTGCGGCAGAGAAAACCCAGTGGGTATGCGGTAATATTACTGTTCAGACCTAAGCGGTATTCGCTATCCTTGTGGGTAGAATAACGCGCGGTAGTCGAGTTTCGCTCAGAGAGGTAAGAACTAGCCGCGGTACTTGATACCAAATACCTGAGTGAAACCCGTGCGGTATGTACCTCTACCCACAGCGGCAGCGAATATCGCTCATGTCGATCTAGCCGCGGTACTTGATACTAAATACCTGAGCGAAACCCGCGCGGTATGTACCTCTACCCACAGCGGCAGCGAATATCGCTCAGGTTTGAATAGGCCTTTACACGGATATTCAAATTTATTATCAGTAGTCTACCTTTACCTTTGTACTTTAAAACAGATTATACACATACCTTTTGTATTGTAACTACCTAAAACCTTAAATCCAGAGTATTCCACCGCACATCGGCATCGGCGCTCCGGAAGACACACTCCAGTCTTGCTACGGACTCATACCGAAGCCACCGCACAAGGACATCATCAAATACAACCTCAACGCTAATAAGGTAATCGATATCCGACTTCCTTTTTAGTATACTATTATTACTAGTCCGAAATATGCTCAGTAGGTGATTTGAGGCTTCGCCACTGTGTGTAAAGTAACACATATCAGATTTGTTAAATCAATGGATATTGTTATACACAGACACATCTTAGTCTACCAGGCACGTGAATTTATATGCATAGGTACACTCTTGTACCATGCATATAAAGTCACGTGCCTGGATAAATTGTTATCTAAGAATGTAAAAAGTGTTTATTTAAGAATCTGTGGCAGCCTTCATGTCCGTGACATAGCAGATAAATTGCAAGACACACTCGCTTACGTTGGTACGGCCACAATCGGCATATTTTGTGGGTAATAAATGATTTGCCATGCCACCTCCCACGGGTCCCCTCAGATTTCGGCGTCAAAGGGAATGATAATATGGGTCAAATTAGTCTAATGAGTAGGTAGAAGAATCTTAAGTAACAGAAAAAATGCGATTCGTAACGGATCAAGGATCGGATCGAAGACGGTCAGTCAAAAATATAATAGCCTATGAAACAATGTTCTGATCTGATCACTGGATTAAGTTTTAATGACCGACCACAAGGATCAAAGAAGCGTTTGTTATTACAAATAATGAAAGGAATTTTCAAAGTGTCAAAAAGCCTCAGTGATCCGTCTGAGTAAATACCAGGAAATAGCTGAACCAGAAACACGAGCTGCTATTCTGAGTGTATCGTAACGCCATCGAGGTCGGGATGATATCATGATAATGTAGATAGAGGCCGTGGTATTAATAAAACAAACCCGTGAAAAGTGGGTAGACTGGGTTAATTGTTGCGTAAACCATTCATTAGTGCATCCGTGATAGTCGTGCTTGCAACAAATAATGCCAATATGTTGAAAGCTCGTACAAAGCTCTCCTTTAACACTTTAGCGTCAGTTTTAATGTCTAAAGTTTAAACACCTATAACCACACAACATAAGAGTTTGAGTAATATCTTCAAGTACATTTACCCTCATAGTAAAGCCTGGATTTTCCCCAGCTTACTTCGCTTTAAACGCGGTTAACCGACAAAGATATTAAAAACAAATGTGCTATAAATTTTTGTTCTGCAATGAATAGGTTTTCAAGAGCTCCTTACTGAAGCCTTAAGCTGTTTAAGGGTCTGGAAGCACCACCAAGCTTGCAGTATTGCTGATGCTCCAAGCGTCTGAAAATTTACTATTAAGCCCTTGGATCTGACAGCGACATAAAACAGAGATTTCCATGAAGTATATAAGTTGCTTCAAATTCTCGCCACAAGTATCTTAAAAAGTGCTCTTTTATAATGCATACGTACCAACGTACTGATACAATCAGAAAAAAAAGTCAAGTTTTATTAAGACTTCGAAAAGCTGTATCATCAAATAAATATTAAAATCAAAAATTCAAAGCAAAATTATTTTAGAAATAAGGAAGGTATCATACATTACCTCAACATTTACACGTACATTAACTCAATTTATTAAATATTTTCTGTATTTTCTTCCCCTTTAATTGCTTAATTAATTGACCTTGGGTAATAGCTGCTACTATGTCGATAATGTAATAATATCGGTTAAATATGAGTTTGATCATTCCTAGTGAAGAGTCCAAAAGGAAGTACCGCGCGTAGTTAAAGTTTATTATAAACCTTACACACAAGTCTCTGCAAAACTCAACACAATACTAATTATAACACTTACCTACACAGTGGCGTAGCTACCTTGGGTGGCACCCAGTGCGCAATTTGGTGTGTCACCTCATCAAAGAAAAGGCTAAAGGGCTTCCACAAGTGAGAACATAGAGGCAAGCTATAGGTATTTGTAAGAGAATCTCCGAAAAACATCCATGTTAGAATTTATAGAAATTAATAGGAATATTCTTTATTTTTGATATCTAGATCTTGAAGCCGAGTTACCAACTGTCATTACAAGAAATTAATAATATATTAACGTAATAATTATGTGTCTACATGCTAATTAACGTATAAATCTGTTATCTGTATTCACAATTTATTTTTGACCTTCGTGGTCTCCGTTAAGTCCCTTGTGGTTGTTGCTAAAATACGAGTCATTGTGATGACTGCATTTTTAATAAGTTATTTAATACTAGCGTATACAGCTAAACGTATATAGCTAAAGAGTGAGTACACAATGTTTAAGTTCCCTACGATGAATATTGAAAGAAGTCCCATATAAACTTCATTTCATCAAAATCTGTTCAGCGGTTTTAGCGTGAATAATATTTGTCTTTTTTTAAACAAGTTTTATTTGAATATTTATAGTATAGAAGAATGCTGTGTTATAAAACGTGTCTTATGCTAGAGCCGCGGCTGAAAGTACTTAGTATCAAACTATGTATATTATATCATGTTTATTCAACTATTATAACGGAACTAAATCAATATGCGTTACATCTGACTAGACAAAACAAAAACAGTCGTAAAATTGAAGCACCCACTATGGCAGTATTTAAAGTTTTGTTAACACATACACTAGAAGTCTGTAGATAATGCTTAAATGTAATAGCAATGTAAGACCAGGAATAAGTCAATTCCAAACACGGTTATCTTTTGAAATCAGTCCAACCCGCAAGAAAAAGATATCATCGCCATTATCAGCCTTCTTTAGTCCACTGCTGGCCATCTTCGATTGCCACCTCTTCGTGTCCTGTAAGATATATTAGCTCTAAAATCAAAAAGGCACATCAAACTTGAAACAGATCCTCCGTACATGTGCACTCAAAAAGTTAGTGCATTTATTTCAATCGGATGTCCATAAATTATTCTTTGATATTTGAGTTCGTAGCTTCTGCTCGACTCAATTAAAGTTGCAGAGCTTCACAAAGAATTGAGGCACGAACTCACGTGACGTGGCGCCTCTCTCAGATTATTATGTAAACACTTCCTCAACTACGCTCGAGCCATCGAATCAAGATAAAAGTTCCATACTCCAAATATCAACCTTACTGAAAGTGAAATAAAGTTGCTTTATCAAAAACTAAATTAATTGGTAATGTCACAAATCAACATACGTTGCGATGAAAATTGTACCTTAGAATAGTTAGCATAAAACGATTTATAGCAAAGCTAAAGAAATATCAAATTTGGGTGGCACATAGTATACCAGGCTGCATATTACTAGCATATGGAAAGATATTTGCTGTCCTTATGTGTCGTAAATTTAGTTGAATATTACACGAAAAGTTTGCATGACTGCGATTGTAAAGTCGCTAATTCATAGCGCGCTAGCTGTGCTAGGCTTTTCATGAACTAGTCCCCTCTTACTTAACTTGATTATATCTTACACAAATTATTTGAGTTATATGTTGTGTGCACAATTAAATTGCCGCCGATCATAGATGTAAAAACGTTATAACATTATGCAGTCCAATACAAATGCAATCGACGAAATAATTGTATAAACCGAAAACGTACAAATATATTTAAAGCTATAAACATTAAAGATTCATTATGTTAAGCTTTTGATGGCCATAAACCAGAAGATATGTTCGTAAAAGCTTCGGTAAAAAGCTGCTTACCTCAATACACACGATACAAAAATACTCCAATTTTAGTTTTAATTTTTAGGTGCGATATAATAGGGGGCGAGCCTAATGCCATCACCGGGCACATAAGCAGACTCGGTGCTGCTACTCAGAATTTAAAAATACTCAGTACTCAACACTTTTGCCCGGTCCAGTAATCGAACCTGGGACCTCAGCCTGGGTCAGCAGCCGTATACGCCATCCACTGGACCATGGTGGTATCCTCATTAATTCTGATTCTCATTATAACTACGTCTATCTATTGTGACAGTACCTCCGCTACCTGTGCGAGCTGGACTGGATCCACCCGGAGGACAAGGGCAGGAAGTTCGTGATGTCGTACAGCCTCGCCGACGGCTCCATCAAGATCGGCGAGATCCCGCGCAGGAACTCGGGCATCAGAGAGGGAAAGTTCCTCAGGTCCATGAAACTGGAGACGCCGGAATCTGATCCCAATTTCCCTACTTACTTCACGCCGGATCGATTTTATATTGGTAAGTATAGAAGAATGTTATTTGATACTTGTTTGAACTCGTTTTTCTGTGTCTTGTCATATTAAAATTGACTTTACATGAGAATTAATTATAGTATTCAGGAGCCTTGACCGTTGCTCCAGCGTCGTAAAAATATATCAGCCCTATAAAGTGTATTACCAAACTCTTAAATTATACATCATTCAAAAAATTATAGAATTAGTAACTGTACACGAAAAGCAATTATAAAATAAAAAGACGTTTTAAAAAGCAAACTAAACCAGTTTTAAAATACGTCAAAAATATCACGGAAGAAGATGCAAATTTTCGATCGAGTCCGCTCATATTTCTTGAAGCTTAGACTTTTAAAGGAGCTGTCACTTGCACCAGTTTTATAGCTGCCGTGCTCGCCGAAGACACGACTGTCAGAATATCTCTAGTCTAGCAATTGCTTGCTACGGAAGTCCGACACATGAGGTTCCGTATTCTGTGAACCCGCGCTAATGGAAAATGTATATGTGTATGAAATACCTCTTTGGTTTTTGGCCTGGATTTTCGTTAGTAATACGAGTTAGTAATATTATTTTTGGCGAGGATTAGACTGGTTAGAGATTAGAAGATTTTAAACTGAGCTTACTTTTATGTCTCATCAATAATTATAGTACTTCCTTCATCATCAGCCCTTTATACTGTCCCACTGCTGGGCACGGGCCTCTTCTCTCTATGAGAAGGGTAAGGCCATAGTCCACCACGCTGGCCAAGTGCGGGTTGGCAGACTTCACATGTCTTTTGAGAACATTATGGCGAACTCTCAGACATGCAGGTTTCCGCAGGATGTTTTCCTTCACCGATAAGCAAGCGATAATTATCAAATTAATACGCACTTAACTCCGAAAAGTCATTAGTGCGTGCCGTGGATTCGAACCCGAGACCCTCTGCGTAGCAGTCTGTCGGTCTCTCAGCTATCGCTGTAGTACTTCCTATTTCATCCTAATCAGTAAATATAAAACAGCTATGATATGCACGTATTCAATAATTTTCAACTGCTACTTATAAACTTCTGATAAAATTCTTTACTGTTTTGGAAACAGTTAAACTAACTTTATCCGGGATTTCACAAGTATCAAAATGCGTGTGTTTATGATCACTGTTCTTTTTTTAACCCTCCACGCGCCAACGGCAATTTTGGTGGTCCGTGTTTGCGGCACGCACAAAAAATCGTTCTATTGGTCGAGGTTTTTTTACGTTTTGTTTTATTTAAACCAAGAAACGTACAACAAACAAGTAACTATTAGAATAGTTCAAATTCTATGCGTTTAACAACGACTATAGTAGGCATAAAACTTTGACACCTGAGTTGCTGAATCTGGCTTCACAGGTGATAGTGATGATACAGTAGCAAGGAAAAAGGTTGCATTGATAACACAAAGAAACTCTTTCATATAGCGCTTTCAGGTGTAGAACTGAAGCAAAAACAAACCTATATAATTTTTGTAATATGATGTCAATCTATTCCGCCAAATAACTTGATCATAAAAAAGATAATAAAATAAGATACCTACCCAAAAATGTAGTCTTTAAAATTCTTTATTCTGCATTAATTGCTAAATCATTATCTAAGTAACTACATTCGAACTTAGGTAACTGTCCCGGTGTGATCGCAGCAAAATATTATGCTATTCGATTCGGCTCTGGCGCAATGGGACATCGACGAATATCGTGATGGTTTTAGTGGGTACTCAGTGGAGAGACACAAAGAGAAGTTTATTTGCATCATGAGGCGATAGATGAGTATTTTATTTTTATTGTCATCGTGAAGACAAAAAAGTCCGCAATCTAACATAATATAGTCACTACAGTAATATCTAAAACAATTTTGCTTATTAATGAACTCAAATATCACACTGCTTGGAATGAGACAGTACTTCCTGCATTGCTTAGTGGAACTCAGGTAAAGCATATCTGGATTAAGTATATCTGGGTTAAGTATATGTATTTTCCATTTTTGCGAGGATATACCGCCTATGTATTTTAAACACTTTCGACATTCAAGCTATGGATACAATCATATTCATATGCAGAATTATTGAAGTAAATATAAGTTTATTTAAAAAAAGGTGTATCAGTAAACGTTGTCAGCTCGTTACTACACTCGCGGATAATTTTGCAGATAACAGCATCGCACGAAAAATATGTATATGTTGCAGTCAAAACTACAGTCAAAAGTACTATTGACTAGCAAAATCAGTCAATTAAGTACTTTTGACTGAACAGGTTGGTTAAAAGTGGTTTTGACTGAAAATTATTGGTTATTAGTACTTTTGACTGTAAGTTTGCGGTTAAAAGTACTTTTGACTGATGCTCTTCGTCAAAAGTAGTTTTAACTGCAATAAAGCATCAGTCAAAAGCACTATTAACTCGTTAGATGTGAATAAAAATTACCTAGTAGAATTCCGAGATTTCTTAATTCCGGAATTTCGGACGTTTTTTCCGATATTATTACACCAGAATTGAGGGCCCAAATATCATAATTCCGATATTCATAGATACAATACAAAGTGACTTTTCTAGATAACATTTTTTTGTAAACGTGGCCAATAATACACAGTGTTAAGTCACCATTTCTTCCTCAGCGACTTCGCACTGCCCCTTGTTTCCCATGTCCCCGACATTTTGCAAATGCCGTGAATGATCCGTGATCATAGTTGACAATGAAGAATTAAATGTAAACAATCATGGAAGCATATCTAATGCAAACCACATCAGTGTTAGTAACGATTTATGAAACAATTCTAATTGCCTTAAAATAAATTAGAAAGAAAACAATTGCAGAAATAACAAACACCCATTGAGTGCTATGTGAGTTTACTCAACCGTCACGATATAGAGGGAATATTGAAACCTTTCGTTTCTTGTGCTGAAAAAATGGATCCGGTACGGCAGTAGGAATCGCTCATCAAAGCGCTTGAACCAAGGAGAACGGGCCAACGCCTGCACAAGAGAAAGTTCATTCAGAAAAAGTACTGGTTGTTGTCTAAGAGCCCGGTGCTGGTATCATGCACTTCAGCTTCCCAAGATCTGGACAGCATATTACAGTAGCAAATTTTACGTCAACAATTGCAACCAATGATGGAAAGGTGCCTAAAGGTGGTACATCAGCAAGAATTTTATTAAAAATCTTAGGTGCCATGCCGAATATACTCTTCTGCATTAAGGCTGTTTTACAACTTACATTACTTAGTAAATTAGTATACTTAGAACGTATGGGTCCTCGTCTGACATCTGATGTTTTCTTAAACAATTATGGATTTGTTTTCACGAAAAGTGCAGTCTCCATTATATGTAACGCTGGCATGGTTAGGATATTTAAATTTTTAAAATAAGGTAACCAGCTATCCGTCATTTTTAAACCACACATATATCTAACACACCTCTTTTGCATTTTAAATATAAGCTCTCTGTCGGTCGACTGTCTCCAGAATATAATTCCGTATCTCAAAATACTAGCTACCAAGCCGTGATATGCTGTCAAGAGAGTTACACGATTTACTTTTCTTGATAGTTGTAGAAGTGCATAGGCTGCTCTACTAAGCTTTTTGCAAAGTTCCTCTATATGGGGTTTCCAAGTAAGTCGGTTGTCAATCATTATGCCTAAGAATTTAGCTTTATCAGTTCTTTCTATATAGGATCCCTCAAATGAAATATTTATGTTGGGGATACCACATCTTTAATGAAAATGCATTATTTTAGTTTTATTTAAGTTGATTTTTAAATTGTTTTCTTCCAGCCAGGTGATAATATCAGTCAAGGAACTATTTATTTCATTCTGGTATTCGTTAATTATGGAACATTTTACTATCGCTGTACTGTCATCTGCAAAAAGTACCATATTGTGGCGTATTGTGTTTCAAGGTTTTTGTCAGCAAGGGACACAAAACGCTTCCTTGTGGCACTCCGTATTTAATTACTCTCGGTTCTGATAGATATGTAGTTTCTAATTTAGTTTCGAAACATATTCTAGAGATCTCAGTACTTTGGGTTCGGTTAGTTAGATACGACTCCAGGAGTTGCAGAATGTTACCTCTTATTCCATACAGCTGCAGTTTATTTCACAGAATCTTATGATCCACGTAATCAAAAGCTTTTGACATGTCTGTGTATATGGCGCAAACGGTTCAGAAACGAAATGAATAATGTAGTGTTAGTATGTGCTATGAGTGTACGCATACTTGCTAGCTTAGATCAAGGGCCAATTTTTGGGTATGAGGTGCTAAAGGTCCACGGGAACAATTTACATACATACCTATATAGAACACATTTTGTGTCATGCTCTGCAACTGTAACCCCTTCTATATCATTTGTATAAATTTTGTTAAAAACCTTAACCAAATCGCATCATCGTCTTTTATTTTTGAACCTCCATACCTAAATAGGAAATATATTCAAATAACGCTTGTTGGCTACTATAAAAAATCTTCGAAGTCCGACATATTTTTAATAGTCAAATTCGAATTTTGCAATATAAATAACTACAGGACTTCAGTGACCACATAACATCAGGGAACACGAAAAATGATTAGGTAAAAAAATATGACAGTAAAATATTGAGCTGCCCTGAGTACGGCCCTGCACGAACAAACTGATATGTGTGCATAATAGCCACGCTTTCAGCGAATGTGTGCAGTTACGCTCGACGCATTTTCCGTCAGATATGTACCGATTCATTTGACGGAATAGAAACGACCGAAGATACGTTCGACGTATCTTCGGTCAGATATTTTCCAACCCATATATACTACTTAGCTTATTGGGCGACAGAACTTTTCATAATAAGTAGGTAGGTTAGTCAAAAGTAGTTTTAACCAGCTCCATTAGGCAAAAGAACTTTTAACTGTTATTTCAGTCAAAAGTATTATTGACTAAAGCATACGGTCAAAAGTACTTTTGACTGATTTTGCTAGTCAATAGTACTTTTGACTGGTTAAGAGTTTTGACTGCATCATATACATACGGATATTGACCGTAGGAGCGCACTTAGAAGGGATTTCTCGAAATTTAGACGGGTTTGGAATAGTCAGTTAAATTAAAATAAAATGTATGGGCGTAGCTGCGGGCGTCCTTTAGTTCTTTCTATATAGGACCTTGTAGCCTTGTATGGATAACTATGGTTTCACATGACAATAGAATAGGTACAATTTTGCAGCACTTTAAGCTCTCATTAATTTTGCAGGTGCGGTAGTGCCCGTGTTCAAGCATCGCTTCAAGATCATTGGGTGCGATCTGTTCGTGTATCGATACATGATGGCCAACCCCGAGAAATTCCCGCAAGAGATCATAGACAATGTGCGCAATTATCACATGCGGGAAGGCAACCTGAAGGATGAACTTGAGGTAAATGTATTGTAAAATCATTCTCAATATCCCACGCGAATACGGCAAGGGAACTCAAGAGAGTGGCACATGCTCCTACTTTTGGATGTCTGTCTGTTGTGATCATTTACTGAGAAACATGTGAAAATGTTTAGTTTAAATTATACGTTATTATGACTCCTTAAATATTCAATTATTATTATTAGATCAAAAATTTTTGCTCCACTTATAAAATTCAAAATAAATAGTTCCAAGTTTATATTTTTAATTAATTTTAATGAAATTACTCTAATAATAATAAGCAGTACCTGCCAGTAAAGTGGTGTCACTATCCTACATACATATAACTTTTCTTCATATTTCACTGCACTATGACACAACCACTGCAAGAGTCAATCAACAGTTTAAAGGAGATGTTTCTTAAGCGAATGGCTGATTTTGAAGCAGAGTTGCCGAGATCTCAAGGTACTCCATCCATGCCGGGTTTGGCCTCCGAGTACACCTCCTTCAAGGCCTTTGTAATGGATGCTCTTAAAGGTTTCCAACAGCAAATAGAGCTCCTTTCCTATACGCTGGATTCCATGGAGATGAGGACTCGAAGGAAAATGTTGCTGCTGCATGGTGTGGCAGAGGATGGCAAAGAGGACACAGCCAAAATAGTAGTGAATGTTATAAAAGAGCACCTCAAATCAGACATCACTATAGCTGATATTCGACGCTGCCACAGAATGGGTCGCGCATCAAGTAGCAAGGTCAGGCCCATAGCTGTGAAATTTAACAACTCCTTGGTACGGGATAGTGTATGGTTCAGTAAAACCAAATTCAAGGGCACTGGTACTACGCTATCGGAATTTCTGACCAAGCAGCGACACGAAGCTTTCATGGCCGCGCGTCAAAAGTTTGGTATTACTCAATGCTGGACCAGGGATGGCATTATCCATGTTCTTGCGCCTGATGGTTCCCGTCATCGTGTGGTCAACCTCACGGAGCTGCACAAAATCGAGCATAAGGGCGTGGAGAAGCAGGTCACACCAGCGAAGCCAGCCGCAAAATCCAAACGGACTATAGCCCAAAGGAAATAACTTTCGTTTGTTTTGGTTGATTTCTGGTCCGGGTAGTAAGTAGTATCTATCATTATATTTTTCCTTGCTTTGTACCCACTTATATGTTCCACTTTACTTATATATTTCTTTTTTCTTTCTATCATAATAATTTTATAATTGCTAAGTATTTACTGCGGGTGTCTGATAATATTATTTCTTTCTCACTGTTTGTCAATAATTGATAATTGTCAGCTGTCACATCCGTCATCGGTCATCTGTTGTCTTTGTCAAATTGTAACTTGTATGGGTACAGGGCCTTTTAGACTGTGTACATATATACTTCCTTTTATTCTTATTTTCTTTATCTTTCTTTCTTATTTCCATCTATATAATTGTATATCTTGCTAGCTATTAATTATTAATAATATCTCGTAATGTTCTTGTTACTTCCCGGACCAATTCTTATTTCTATTGTTATATAAATTATTTTTTATGCCCACGTAATAATGACTGTGATAATGACTATGTATCTCATGAACAACGTCATTTTCTACTCTTGGCACTACTGGCAGGTGGTGCATTATTGGTAGTTTTGAATCAATATTCAGTTTTTTAGTAGTAGTTTATATATATAATATTCTTTTTTTATTTTTTTATTTATCTTTTCATAATATATATATATATTTTTTTCTTTGTATATATATTTTTTTCTTTAGATAATTTGTATTATATTTAAGCATAATATTTGCAGCCATTGATACTAATAGCAACAGTGATGATGAAAGTTTCTACTCGTTATGTAGTATAAATGACAGCTTTACCAGTATACCGTCACTTGCCGACAGTCTTAATTCTCAATTTTCTGATGTACCTAAAAATTTCAATGCCGTTCATATCAATGCCCAAAGCATTCCGGCACATTTTCCTGATATGCTGGCCAATCTAGACTGTAAGAACCTTCATGCTATCCTTGTTTCTGAGTCATGGCTTAAGCCCTGTCTGCCTTCTTCATTATACTCCCTGCCTGGTTTTCAACTTATCAGAAATGATCGGGCGTTCGGGGGCGGTGGGGGTGTTGCCATATATCTTCGCTCACATATCCCATATACAGTTGTAAGTATGTCTGCACAACCACCGCCACGAAATGCCGGCGAACATTTATTTCTGGAAGTTGCACTAAACCACACTAAAGTCCTTCTCGGCGTTTTCTACTGTCCTTCACTACGTATTGATTATTTTTCGACCTTTGAAACCGTACTGGTTAATCTTGTTCCTTCTTACAGTCACGTTATCATAATGGGTGATTTTAATACTTGTCTGCTAAAAAATGATTCTCGCTCTTCTTCTCTTCGTTCTACTTCTATAGCCTGTAACTTGTCTATACTACCCTTAAGCGCAACTCATCACTTTCCAAACTCTACACCTTCCCTTCTTGATATAATCATGGTTTCCTCTAAGGAACATGTCACCATGCACGGGCAATACCCAGCAGACATGTTCTCTTACCACGACTTGATCTATGTCTCCTACAAAATCCGTCCACCTAAAATTAAGCGTAACGTCCAAATGCAGCGTAATTTTGGTGGCATGAACACCGATGCTCTTTGTAAAGATGTCAGTGATATTGACTGGACTTCACTTTTCAATGCCAAATCTGTTGATGAAAAGGTCAGCATCTTTACATCTAATATCACAGATCTATATGATAAGCATGCACCAATTCGACCTGTAAAAATAAAACATCCTCCCTCACCGTGGCTCACTGAAAGCATCAAACAGCTTATAAACAAAAAAGCTGCAGCAAAATTTAAATTCAAAATTAAGCCTGATGATCACAATCTTCAAAAATATGTTGCGATCAGGAATCACTGCAATAGGGTGTGTAGGGACGCACAACGCCAACACATCCATAATTCTGTGAAGAACGGAGATCCAGCGAAGGTCTGGAAATTTCTTAAAACCCTGGGGGTCGGCAAACCACGTCAACACGTTAACCCCAATGACTTCAATTTTGATATGCTTAATCAACATTTCTCTGCCTTGTCCAATATTGATAGGACTACTAAAGAAAGCACTATAAATTATCTTTCATGCCTGCCAACCCCTAGTTATTCATCATTTGTCTTTAATCATTTCACCGATAGTGATGTTAAGAAGAGCATAATGTCAATCACTTCCAACGCAGTTGGTAGCGACTGTGTCAGCCGTAATATGCTCCTTCCAATCCTCGACTTAATCCTGCCCATAATTACTCACATCCTTAATTACTCCCTGTCCAGTGGTCAATTCCCATCAATGTGGAAGGATGCTCTGATAACTCCCATCCCGAAAACTCTTCATCCTTCATCCTTCTCTGACTATCGACCTATTTCTATCTTACCATTCCTCTCCAAAGTCCTCGAACGTCTCGTCCACAGTCAAGTCAACTCATTCCTAACTAAAAATAATCTCCTTAATCCATTTCAATCCGGTTTCCGTTCAGGTCATAGCACCGCTACAACCCTTGTCAATATTACGGATGACATAAGGGCTGGTATGGAAGGCGGACAGCTCACAATCCTTGCTCTGCTAGATTTTAGCAACGCCTTCAATACAGTGGATTTTGACATTCTACTTAGCCGTCTTAGCTCTCTTAACATATCTCCTACGGTGATTGATTGGTTTCGGAGTTACCTGTGTGGCCGCCGACAACGTGTACGCATTGAAAATTCACTTTCGTCTTGGTGTAACACTACTGTTGGCGTGCCCCAGGGTGGCGTGTTGTCTCCTTTACTCTTCGCAATTTTTATAAATTCTATATCAAATAATCTTCGCTCTTCCTATCACCTTTATGCAGATGATCTCCAAATCTACACGCAGTCGCCATTCGCACGGTTATCACATTCTGTAGATACCATCAACAGTGATCTTGCACAGATTAGCAGCTGGAGTAAATCCTATGGACTTAAAGTGAATCCCTCGAAAACTCAGGTTATCGTTGTTGGTAGTTCGAGAATGATAACGAAGATCGACTGGTCACAAATTCCTGACATTATTTTCAATGGCACTGTTATTCCCATTCAGGATAAAGTGAAGAACCTTGGCTTAACTATCGATTCTACTTTTTCTTGGCGCGCGCAGGTCCAAGAAGTAAGTCGTAAGGTGTTTGCTTCGGCAGGTTCGTTAAGAAGACTTAGGAATTTCCTTCCTACTGCCACCAAAATTGCGCTTGCAAACTCTCTTCTATTACCCATTATTGATTACGCAGATGTCAGCTATCCAGATCTTGCCGAAAACCAGCTTGAAAAACTTGAGCGACTTCAAAATCTCTGTATACGATTCATATTTGGATTACGCAAATACGATCATGTCTCACAATTTCGAACACAACTCAAGTGGTTACCCATACGATATCGCCGGAATGCTCACATTCTATCTCTGCTGTACAATATACTGTTTAACCCTTCAACTCCTTCCTATCTTAAAGGACGATTCGAATTCCTTCATGATACGCATAACCGTTATTTAAGGTCATCAGAAAATTTGAAACTGAAGATGCCAGCACATTCAACTGGATTTTATGATAAATCGTTTTGTGTCACTGCTGTTCGGCTATGGAATGCATTACCTTTTCATATAAGGCAGGCTCAGACGGTAACGAGGTTCAAATCTCTTGTCAAGGATCACTACCTATCATTATAACACTCCTTATATATAATTATATGTATTTAATATATATTATTTATGTATGTGTATGTATAGTTATTTATGTATGAGTAGATATATTATTGTAGTATTTATTATATATCAATGTATATAATTAAATTATAATCATAATTTACTGGTACACTTGCAACTACCATTTCTTTCCTACCAATAATCTCCATCCAAAGGTTGCCTGGTAGAAATCGCTGTTAGCGATAAGGCCGCCTATTGTACTGTGTTTGTAAAACGTTTTTTTGTGAAATGTCCTTTTATAGTGTACAATAAAGTATTTAATAAATAAATAAATAAATAAATAAATAAATAATATTGTATGATTCTACATTCTTAAATAAGAACTTTGCAGCTCTTTACTGTCCATTCCTCTTTTATAATTTTATTATCTCAAATTGATTTTTTGTCATTGTTTATAAAAGTAATGTTTAACGGGTCTACGTCGTGTAATTATTTGATAATATAGGTAAAATATCTTATTATCTTCGTTTTTTAAAGCTGAAATGGAGCTAAATACCTCTAGCTAAAGAGTAAAGTAACTATTTATAAACTTCTAGTTAACTTTACAAACCTTTTAAATGCTATTTAGAGACAACGACACAAAACCATTAAACTTACATCGTAACAGTATTTTAGCACAATTTGGAAAATACGCAGTATAGCAGACTTAATAAATTGTAAAGAAGTGTGAGATAAAAGTTTTCGAATACGCTCGCAATAAATGTTTACAGTTACTTTGTATATACCAAAGTACTTACATACGATTTTACATTGTAAATACGTGACCAATTAAATTTTTCCTCTTAATTTCTTAATTACAGCAGAGTTCATAGGAAAAAAAGCGTTAAATACCTTATTATTTTAATACCCCTTGCCATTTAGAAACATACTTACAGTATACAAGCGTGTTGCGTATATTAGCGAGTATTAACACACTCCGATATGTTATATTAGGCGGCGATCCGTGAAGAACGCGCTGCAGAGAACCGAGCAGAGCTCCAGAAGATTGGGTCGGCGGCCGTCGCTGAGCCGAGCGCGATGGAGCGATGCCTCACCGCGCTGAACGTCGTCGAGGGTAGCGCCACCCCGCCGCGTCCACCCACGCCGCCTCTGACTACAGACCGCATCTCCTACGATGAGACCCTGCGTGTTACGCGAGCAAGGTAAAACATAAATTTTACGTAGACCTCATCAACATCGTTTAGCCCGCCATAGTCCACTGTTGGTTAAAGGCCTCTCCAATAGCATGCCACTAGATGAGCGAGCCCGATTTCCAACTTTTCGTTTCCAGCCGCTGCCAACTACTTTGCGAATAGCGTCACTCCAACTAGGCGGTGGGCGACCTACTACGTAGACTTACCACTGTATAAACATGGTGGAAGATAGCACCAAGACTAAGCCGACAGAGAGAGACATACCTAGTACTTTGTTTTCTTTAGACTCATCTGTAGAAAGTTGGAAAGTCATATCGTCCAAAGACTACAAAGAAGGCCTATTGATTTTCTTTCTGAGTCAGGATCTGCTTTGCTGTCATCAACAGCATCAATCCGTTTAAGCTTTGGCTTCGGGTCACCGAGCCATTTAAAGAAGGCAATGAACTAAACAAAAAAACTGTGATGATGATCTGAAAGATGGCAATAACCTGAGTGTCGGGGACATTAGCGGCCCTCACACGTACAGTTTGAACCGCGGGAAACACCACGCGCCGTGCCATTCCTCGTTCCGAACCGAATGTGTAGATGCGTCCCCCGCGCGAGGCCCGACAATTAGATGCGGCGTGTCGATGCGTACGCACGCTGCTACAGTTCTATGCGTGCGCTACGTATGGATGCAATTTACAACAACAAACATGGCGGTTTGGAGTGCAGAAGCTGTAACGGAATTTATTAGGCTTTATCGAGAACACCCATGTCTGTGGAAAATCAAAAATAAATCGCTGTACACTAACCGCAATTTACGGAATATTGCATATGATGAGCTTGTTGAATTTTGCAAGAAAACAGCAAACCGCGAGTTTATAACAAAAAACACACACTCGTCGTTTTTTTCGGCTGTTTAAGCTAACTACAAATCCAGCTAACGCGATGACCAACCGATCGTCCATTTTTCTTACTACTGTGTAAAAAACTTTTAAAAGCAACGTTCCACGCGCCAGTCCAAACTGCAGTCCAAACTCTTGAAAATCAATTTACACGCACAGTTCGGAACGTTTGTCTATATTATGTAAGTTTCGTCGGCAATCCAAACCATGAATGCATTTTTAATCCTAATTAGCACAACAGTTTGATCCGCAGTCCAAACCGTACAGATCTAACTGCTGTTTGGAACGCAGTCCAAGATGCGCGGTCCGAACTGTACGTGTGCAGGGCGCTATTAATGGAAAGATAGCCATGTTTAGCAGTGAATTTTTAACAGCTTCATTGATTAATTCGCTATCCACCATTGGATAACGACCCTGTACTAAGGCAATATCCGTACAACGGCGTTATCAACACAATATTTACGTTGGAGCCGGAACAAACCACATACAAATATGGATGTGCCCATTAATTGTTCAATGAACTGTTCGTTAAGATAATTTTATTAAAATATGCACTGAAATACTGGCCGTCGCCGTCGCGTTGTCCTAAATTTAATTTATTATCCCAAACTTCATTCTCTACTTTACTCCCACTTAGACGTCCGGTTAAGGGATGTTCACCATAAAGGAAAGGTGCATTTCCGAGATGGGCTGCAGACCGCAAACTGCAAGCGAAACCACAATTTTTATTTATTTATTTATAGTCTCACGCCTGTATCAAAGTGCAAATCCGAGATGGGCAGACTGCAACCGCAGGCGACACTGCGACTAACGGCTCTGGTCGACCGCCTGCGGTCGCGGTTGCTTCTATTCCAAGTGCAGCTGCGGCATGCCGTGACTGCACGAGTTATAGAACCAATCCAAATCCTTTCCTATTGCTTTCGACACATTATCTTTCCCCAAATTGTTGCAATAATTTGGATTGGATGTGTCACAAATGACTGGATGACCAGCAACAAAGTTAATAAATTCTTCTTCATCATCCTCTGAAAAAGTTGACATTTTTGTACGTGTGAACTGTCTGCGGTCCGTGACATCACTTGCGGTGTAGCGTGCGGTCGCTGCGTGCCACGACCACACGCGGCGCGCCGCGACTGTAGGCCGCAGTGTTGCCGCGCTCGGAATCAATTTCATAGAGATTCATAGAAACTCTGGGGAAATGTGGGTGTCATATTACACCTCTGCCTACCCCTTCAGGGGATACAGGCGTAAGTCTACAAAGAAATTAATACACCATTAAATTTAACTAAAAGAAGTAGAGCATTAGTTTAAAGACTTTAAAAAAGTTTTGGTTTAAGCGGCCGCTTTGCGGTTTGACACTGCGCCGTGGGTTCGATCCCCACACGAGCAAACACTTTGTGTGATTCCTAAATTGTTCTTTCGAGTCTGGGTGTTTACCGTGTCCATTAGTTGTACGTAGGTATATATAGTCCCCCATGATACAGGCTTTATTCCTAGTGCGGAAGTTGTCTCAAAATATTTCAAAAATTCAAAATGGGGTCTTCATGTTTTGTAAAAACAATACACAGAAACATAGTAAGTAATTGACATCATATAAATTGTAACTAAAACTATAGAGATTTAAGACGCGCTAATTATCTTTATTACTACTTGAGCCAGACAGGCCAGCGATCTCTTAATGACTCGGCTGTAATGTCAATGCCAAATCATAGCACCCGTGAGAGGTGCGCAAAAACATAACAAAGCTATATCTTGGCTTCTGCAAAGACTGGCCGTAAGAATCATCAAAAGTTCATACTATTCATCTCTGTAGATTCTAGACAGATAAACTGTGTTTCGTTGACGTTGGAGAGGTTCGATTCTATGCGGTTGAAGGCTATTTAGGGTTCTTTGCCCAGGGATATCAATCAGCAATTCTCCGCTTGAGTGGGAACATGTAAGTAACATCGCGCCTCATTGTTGTTGTTGAGGCTTGGCTCAAACATTTTCTTATGCGTCTTTTTGATTGGTCTATCTCATGTTATACTTAGGCTACTAGAATAGTACCTATTATATTATCTGTGCTTAGGCTAAGATTCTAATGCATGATTTTTACGTTCATATGCAATTTAAGAAGCTTTTTGGATGTTTGGACGTAAATTTGCATCGATATTCTCAATAAAGTAGTGCGTGTACACTTTTGTTTTCGTGTCGTTGAATAGAACAAGATTATATTTTATATGATTCGACAGCCTGTTATATGCCTGATACGTGTAGATTTATTGTTGCAGTTAGAACTGTTCAGTCCAATCGAAAAGATTGCTTTATTCAGGACAGTCTTCAGTTGTCGCGCCGTCTGCAGACGATACTGTTAAATGATTAATACGATTACGTTCACATTTCTCTGATGGAGTATGTTGTGACGGTATTCAACCGATACCATTCTGATGCATCACGACACAATACGTCAGACAAACACGTGTTTGCGTGAGGTCCTGGTTGAATTAAAAAGGCCATAAAATAAATATATGTGTGTGTTGGTTATGTACCTAATTAATTTCCTCAAGATATGAGTTTTAATCTAATTCCATGTGAATTGTCTTATAGCACTATAAAGTTCCGATGAGAAATCATGGTATCAACTCATCTCGGCTCTTTCACAAAAACATCAAGAATAGTTCTCGCAGTAACTGTGTATAGACAAAATTTTGTGAGCTAATCTGTATAATAGCGAGGTTTTATCTTTCTGCACCATAGTATACTTGAAAGTGATTGAAATACAATAAGGAATAATAACTAGGATATATTTAATAAATGTTACCTTTATATAATTTACTCCTAAATACATTTGATTTTTAGACTTTAAAATGAATATAAAAAACAAAAAGATAAAACATGCAAAGGTCAGGTGATACGGACCTGTTTATTTAGTTATAATGTACATCCAAAGGTTGGAGAGCCAAGCTCAAAATACTCTAGCACATTCTTGTTGCTTATGGCGCTGATACACCTGGGCATTCAATTGTAACAGAACAGCGGGCATTCGCCGTTTTTTGATTTGTCGAACCGAACATTTTCACGATCATTCTAGCGAACACTCTAAATTCAGATAGTCCGTAGAATATAGAAAAAAATGTTTATTATGCCTCTGCCTACCCCTTCGGGGAGACAGTCGTGAGTCTATGTATGTATGTATATAGAAAAAATATAGAAATCGCAGTACAACAGCAGTTTTACCCAATATACTTTTTTACTTCAGTTTCACTTTTGAATTATTTCTATAGTCGTATTTTTTATTAGACGAAGTCAACTGACGTTTACTGTGTTGTCAGTTTATGATGAAATAAAAATAGTGTTGTGACAAAGTGAATGATTGAAAAATCTCTTGAATGAATGAAATTGCATTGATTGTCTAGTGAATAGTTAGTGTGCCGAACGGCCGATATCGGGTACGGTGTTCGAGTTTTCGAAGACTATGTTCCTATAGTATTTACCTATACTGAATACCGAGTGTTTTAAACATTAAGGAAAACATTGCGAGGAAACCTGTAAGACTGTTCTAATTTCAATACATCATGTAGTTGAAACTATACAGGGTGTCACAAGACCCATCACCAAGCCGAAGTTTACTCGTCGTGGACATCATGCCAAGTCATACTAACCAAAAATAATACCTGGGAAACGATTTTTTTTAAGTTTTCACATTTTTAACCGCAATTTACAGCGCGCGCGTTCAATGCTCGAAATATCTACCTATCCATAGGGTCATAGGGCATCTAGCGAACATCTTGGCGGGGTAAATGCATCGATTTTGTACTTAATTAGAAAAATTCCATACTAACTTTGAGCCTCAATATCTCCTGAACCAGGAATTTCCCAGGTATGGTGCCGAAGTAAAAAATGTTCGTAGTGATTGGTACAACATGGGATTTCAGTTTTCGTCAAGGGTCTTTTTACATCCTGTAGATGTATAAAATATAACAATTTATACTACTTACATAACTACTAGTAACTTATATCAGAGCATTTTTATTGTAATATAGAAATAATATTCTTTTATACTTTGAAATGATTAACTATTCACACTCAATGTTCGTTCATCTGATTGAACGAGAACTAAACGCATCACTATTACTTTAAATATGACAACATTATTTTACACAGTGACATTAGCTACTGTCAGTTGGCTTCGTCTAATTAAAAATACGACTATAGAGTAAGAGTAAACAAATGACGTTTCTAAATAATAAAATGCAGATTTTAATTTGAACAGGTTTAATAAATCACACAAGTGTCTGCTCCTACGTTCAATATCAAGAGCTTTTCAACATTCTATTGAAATTAATTCTGAGTAAACTAAACCTAATGATCTATTGTAAACATTATCAATATTTTATCTATAGTTGATTGAATCAGGCGTTACTTGGCGGAACTCCATTGTAACCTAATGGAAGGAAAGAGGAACCCACCACGCACCCTCGAATTGACCACCCCAACTATTGCAATAGAAAAAGGTTGACAATATCGAACTCCTCTAAAAGGATAAGGGATATAGGAATGGTATGGGTTCCAGGAAGATACCTGACTTGCAGTATCCCGCTGTATGCGCCGACTATTTTTCGACACGTGTTTCGCCTCTGCACGAGGCATCCTCAGGCACGATGGGCAACGACTGAGCGCTTTCCAACCGTGGGCATGTCTTATAAACGATTGTACTTTCTAATCCCCTCCCTCCGTTGCTCGACTGATGTGAGTCATTATGACGGTGTGCGAATATATTCAGCAATGGGGACCCGTTAAAGTTGGTTTGATCGTTCAGTAATGTATTCTTGTCCCGCTTTAAAATCTCTAATTGTTCCAATACGCACATTCTAATACCCTTTTGACAAGTGTGTATGACGTCAAATGAATGTCCGCTATTTAAGGTATGACCCGATTCAAGTAAATGTTCGGCAAAATGAGACTTTTCCGGCTGGTTGTTTCTAAACGCCGCTAAATGTTCTTTATATCTCAGCTCAAAACTTCGACCCGTCTGTCCTATGTTCTTATTTTGGCATTGGTCGCATGTTAAGCAGTAAATACCGGACTTTTTGTTCTTGCATACTTTATCTTTACCATTGCAAAGAAATTTTAACGTTTTGTATGGTTTATAGGCTGATCTGATACCGTTCCTCCTCAGTATACGCGCCATACGGTCAGTTATGCTTCCAAAATAGGTAAGAACAGCGGTATTATTTATAGGTTCTTTTATAGAGGGATATAAAAGTGACTTGGCCATTCTAAGTTGTTTTCCTCTAATCATCTTGTCAATTAGGCGTTTACTATACCCGTTGGATTGAGCTATACGATAAATAATATTTAATTCACTGTTATATGATTCTATATTCAGTGGTACATTTAATAATCTGTGAATCTGAAAATACTGTGAAATGCTGCCATTTTGTGTTGCGATGGATGACAGGACGATGCTGGTATTGTACTATCTGTATACGTCTGTATCTGTATAGTCGTTGCCCATTGTTCCTGAGGATGCCTCGTGCAGAGGCGAAACACGTGTCGAAGAATAGTCGGCGCATACAGCGGGATACTGCAAGTCAGGTATCTTCCTGGAACCCATACCATTCCTATATCCCTTATCCTTTTAGAGGAGTTCGATATTGTCAACCTTTTTCTATTGCAATAGTTGGGGTGGTCAATTCGAGGGTGCTTGGTGGGTTCCTCTTTCCTTCCATTAGGTTAATATTTTATGTATATTTATTCTGAGTAAGCCTATCACTAATCAAGTTAAAATTAGTGACAAACTACGAAGATTCTTCCATAGATTAAAATCATAAGTCAAAGTGAAGTAAATATATTGGGTTTAACCGCCATTGTAGCGCGAATTCTATGTATTTTCTATATTCTGAGGCTCACCCAAATATTCGTCAGAATGCTCGCTAAAACACACTCATTTGTTTTGTAACATTCGCGAGAATGCTCATTACAGGTGAATGCTCAAGTGTATCAGCGCCTTTAGACATAAATGTTAAATTGATTCGTCATTCACACATCACGTGTACAGACGAGCTAACGGTAGGACTAGTAAACGGACCTTGGACTCGGAAGCAACTTGAATGGCGCTAGCATGATGTTGATGATGTCAAAGAGAGAAGAAAAGAGACAAGAAGAGTACATACAGTAGTCTACTGCTGGATGTAGGCCTTCTCCCGAAAAATGCTAAGCTAAAAACTTCCTCCACAAAGAACCTTATTCCGGTTTTGGCCAAACAGTCACTGCGAGTTGATATTCTGTCATATCTGGTTAGACCAGGAAGCGGACCTCGGGCTTCAAGGCGTGTTAGTCTTGTCTGCAACCGGGATATTGCAAGGGCGATGATGAGTCACTGCCACCAGCCACACTGCCATGTTTGCCTAGATATTAAGGTATCATTTATATCTAGGCAATCATATCACAAACAATAATTTGAATTCGGTTTGCAAACGGTTGAATATAATTGGATTTACATATGTATATTATGTGACCACCACAACAGGAAGCATTTGCCGGTGTAATAGAAGCTATTAGCTTACCCCCAGAACGACCTTGCCATCTATTCATAGATGATGGAAAATAAAATAATAATTTACCGTCTATATACAACATGCTTGTTGGTTGCATGTTTGTTAGTCCCCGACGACGCAGGATTTATTCTTTTGAGTTGTCTTTAAAAGTGAACAAAATATATCACTCATCTGGCCAAACGTGGTAATTATTTTGCCTGTAGGCCAAATCCTTCTTTTGACTTGCAATTCTATTGCTTCGCAAATTATGAAAGGCATACGACATCTAGTAGTAGATTGCGAATGTCTGTATGCTGATGACTATATTAGCTATTTTCTTCCCAAAACAGCAAGCCACCGTGCGAGAACATCACTCCTCTGAAGGGCATCTTGAAGTCAGGCGCACCTCGAGACGACCATCAGAAGGTGGTGTGCTTCAGCGGTCCCGCGGCCGATGAGCACAGAGAACCGGCCAAACCTAAGCCGGTCACCTATCCGCCTGGACAGCAGCCACACTTCAACTATGATGAAGACTTCTGCGAGCAGTTTAAGGACCCTGTAAGTACATGCTTGATCTTAATGTGGCTCATTCATTTATCAGATCTATATCCATCTTGGGTTATTCCTCGGGGTGTGCCTGAGTCTTAATAAAACAATGGTGTGAAGTTTCATCGTCCGTCCGGATTAAGAATACGGAATGTCACCACCTCATATCATCCCATGGGTGTCGTAAGAGCCGACAGAGGGAGCACATTATGCAGAGAACAGCACTGTAAGAGAAGGAAAACTTGATACCTTCTTTGGAATGCTCTCCCTCCTGAAATTAGGATGGCCACTACTCTAGAAACGTTCAAGTCCAAGGTTCGTCAGCTGTATCGCGGATTGTCGGAAGCTTGTCAGTAGCAGTACTCACTTATAATAACCTATTAGCAGTTTTCATTTATGGAATATTTATGTTAACGTAGAAAGTATAGTTAGCATATATATATTAATACACTTATTTATATATAATTAATATATTTCTTCTTCTTTCTCTTAGCGTTATCCCAGTTTCAATCTGGGGTCCGCTTTCTAGTCTAACCGGATTTGACTGAATATTAGCTTTTCCACGGAGCGACTGCCTGTCTGACCTCCGTAACCCGAAGGGATAGCGATATTCCATGGTTTAGACTAGTGTCAGTTTTATTTAGAAGGTACTGAGGCCCTGTAACGAGTGTCAAAGATCTTCATGACAACCGGGACCGACGGCTTAACGTGCTCTCCGAGGCACGGGACAAGCGATAATTAACAATTCAATACGCACATAACTCCGAAAAGTCATTGGTGCGCGCCGTGGATTCGAACCCGATACCCTCTGCAAGGCAGTCTGTTGGTATATCCACTCGGCTATCGCCGCCTTTTATATAATTAATATATTTAAACGTGTATATTTATTAATATATATGTGTGTATGTTGTATGTATGTATAGGTCGTTTATATTCGCAAATATGTATTACCTTGAATCATATTCTATTTTTATATTTCGTTTTCTTGTTTTAGTCTTGTTAATTGTATTGCGGGAAGTTTAATGAATAAAATAAATAAATAAATCAAAATACAAACCCTATACCAACCCGTTTGGCCAGCGTGGTATAGTAGGCCAATTCCTCCTTTCAAAGGAGAGGCCTAGTCCAGCAGTGGACTGTTAAAGGCTGATGATTATGAGAAGTTTCTTTAGTGTCCAGCCTAGAATTTCGAATCGGTAACCAACATTCTGGGATGAGCACTAGACCATACTGAGGTGGATCGACCTACCCGGTCTCCTTGCTCTATACGCCAATGTCTGTGATGTGCACTAAACCATACTGGGGTGAATCGACATACCCGGTCTCCTTGCTTTATACGCCAATGTCTGTGATGTGCACTAGACCATACTGGGGTGGATCAACCTACCCGGTCGCCTTGTTTTATACGCCAATGTCTGGGATGGGCACTAGACCATACTGGGGTGGATCGACCTACCCGGTCTCCTTGCTTTATACGCCAATGTCTGTGATGTGCGCTAGACCATACTGGGGTGGATCGACATACCCGGTGTCCTTGCTTTATACGCCAATGTCTGGGATGGGCACTAGACCATACTGGGGTGGATCGATATACCCGGTCTCCTTGCTTTATACGCCAATGTCTGTGATGTGCACTAGACCATACTGGGGTGGATCGATATACCCGATCTCCTTGCTTTATTCGCCAATGTCTGTGATGTGCACGAGACCATACTGGGGTGGATCGACCTACCCGGTCTCCTTGCTTTATACGCCAATGTCTATGATGGGCACTAGACGATACTGGGGTGGATCAACCTACCCGGTCTCCTAGCTTTATACGCCAATGTCTATATCGCCTTATCTAAGATAATTAAGGGGCATCTGTTTTCTCCGACGTTTCGACCGGCTTACATTGATTGTCGTCGCGGAGGGACTCTTATCTAGATCTCTTGATCTGATAGGTTGAGAGTTCCAGACCAGTGAAGTAAACTTGTTTGATGTATGATGAACCGCGATCATTTATAATATTATTATATCGTTTGTTTCTTGAACATACTTATAATCTTACAGATATAATAGGACAAAGTTGAATGACGACTTTTGACTTTAAAGTCACGTGAAATCAAATAAAAAATGTGACTTTACAGTGAAACTATTTGGAGATGTTAACTCGGTATTAAAATGAATATAAGTTTTATTCGTCATTATATTGTATGTAGGTTCCGCATTTAAATTCTTGTAAACATAAAAAATTTGAATATGCATAAAGAAGTATATCCGCGTAAACAGCTGTAATCCTCGGTCCTCTGTGTTGTTGCTGTTGTATTAATATGTACATACTTATTGGTCTCGCGGCATAAATGTGCGCGTGGGATTGGGAGGTCTCGGGTTCGATTCCCGGGTCGGGCAAAGTGTTATTGGGTTTTTCCGTTAGGAAATTCTCAGTAGCAGCACGGAGTCTGGTAATGTGCCCGGTACGGCAATAGGCTCGCCCCCTATTACGTGGTACCTAAAAATACATGGCGAAATGTGGGTGTAATATTACACCTCTGCCTACCCCTTCGGGGATACAGGTGTGAGTCTATAAATAAAAAAATAAATAACTTATTTATAGAAGATGCCTTTGCCATGCACTAACTAAATAACCTACACGTTTAACTAGGTACTAAACAACGATCCAATGGCTTATCTACCAATAGGAATTACTTAAAGATAAAACAGATTGCAAAGGAGTGGAATTTAATAAAAACCTTAGGGTCTGTGTCTGTTTAAGCGGCGATGGGTTGCAATGAGGAGCGTAGTTAAGTGGCATCGTTGCCGTAAAAGGGAGATGAGATGGATAATGTAACAGTCACGATGCAAGTTAGTTATTTTCATTATTGTCACTCGCCACAAGTTCTCACCATGCTTTGCCATTGTATGCAGAAGCAGCGATATAGTAGAAATCCTTAAGTTACAGTTGAAAAAGTATGAACATAAAGTAACACTCATCCAGAGGAATGAGACTTGTAGAACTTGGTAAATCGCCGGCTCTTCCATCTGCTCACCACCCATCACCTGCAGATTCTACTGTCACACTCAATTTTCGCGGTAGGCAGACCACTTTGGATAAGTTGTCTTGGCATTATTCGAGTGGAGAACAATTTTTTTGTCTCGGAGGTTACAGCTACGATCAGACCAGCCATCACTTCGTCTGAATAGCAGCTGAAAAATGAGCGAAACAGCTAAATATAAACGAAGTAAAAACAAAATAAAATAAATCTAGTTTCCAGCAGTTCATTTCCAATATGTCACATTCGTAGTAACATAGACATAAACAGTCTTATTAATAAACTAGGATTAGCGTCAGAACAACTTTACTCCAAGACTTAAGCCAAGATTAGGCAATTATGGTATTAATAAACTAGGAGTAAGGACGGAGTTAACTATTCATAATTTACTCCGCGAATAAAAGTTACTCCGCGGAGACCCATGGTTTAACGCTGGAGTAAGCAAGGAGTGAGCATCTATTTGTCACGGGGTACGGTAGACTAGATCGAAACTTTACCTGAATACTAAAACATAAAAAATAAAGATTTCGAGTCGACAACATATATCCGCAAAATTCGGATTGTCGAGTATTTTGTTAATTTCTAATGCTTCTGACAGTATTAGAAATTATAATAATAAAAAAAGACAGAAAAGTCACTGTCACCGAATAACAGTCATGTTGAGTATCTACTATGTAGTTTGTATACCATGTGTAAATACTTCTTGCAGTTAGATATATTTCTTATCGGTATAAACAGTTTGTTTAAACGACAATGATTAAGTATCCGTCTATTATGAGAGAATTGTGTTCTTCGAATTTACGCGAGCGAAGCCGCGGGCAAAAGCTCGTAGATTTATATTGTATTTCCAACTTTAATTGAGATTTATATATATAACCCAAATATATTTTCACATTTGTTTGGTGTTCGTTAGAGTACTTACTAGTATCTGATTTTGTAATTTTATTATTGTGGGTTAAAATTAATAGAGATTATTTCATTGAAGATTGCCAACCAACACAAACGCTTGCCCTTGCAAAGGGTAGAAGTTTGTACGGCACAAATTTACCTCTTGGAAGTAAAAACGCATGCGCTATGATAATTGAGTGCGCTGTGCGTATATCTGTCAGTACTGACACATCATACAATATAATGTCATATTGTGCACGGTGATTACATTATTCGCATATATAAACTAATAATTATATAAGTACTACGCTTAAACGGCTGAAACAGTTTTCTCTACTAATATTATAAACGCGAAAGTGTTTACAGATATAATTTATTAGATATTATATTGGACATGTATTGGAACATGGCTTTGACATTTGACTGTATGCAAGGCGATGTTATTATGTAGATATAATACTAGGTATATAGTGTCATGAATACCTACTGACCGAGCTACTTTGTACCCAATAGTTTCTGAAGTATTTAGAATAATACGCGCGCGAAGCCGCGGGTAAAATCTAGTAGTCAAATAAAAGTGTTTAGTAAAAAGTTTTTATTCGACCAGGTCATTTTGTTCATTCTTTTTACTTTTAATATCAGTGGGTTGCCATAACGTATACCTTAATCTCAGGGTAAGAATAGTATTGTTACTCCGAACTTACTTCGTATTTATTAATACCGTTATTAACACGTAGCTATTCCATAACTAATCTAGAATTAACTACCCCCGGTGTTACTTTGGAGTAAGAGAAGAATAAGCATTTTTTATTAATAAGACCGAAAGAGTCGTAGCAACTAGAAAACACTCCAATCTCACTTGCTAAGTTCACTACGCTTTAATTGAAACCAACCTTTTCACTTGAATAGGCACACATCGCACGAATTTACAATGCGAGGAGGTGGGTAACTTAGTGCTTCGACTTGGCACAGACACAGTCAGTTACTGGGAAGAATTCCTCAGCGCTAATACTCTCAGAGAGCACCAATATATGTCACTAAACAGTATACACTTTGACCTAATGTATTTGAAGCTAGAATTTAAAATATTCACTCAATATTTTTCTTAATGCATTTCATTAAAATTATTATTTTGTTGACTACTCTTATGCAAATAATTTAATTAAATCATGATTCTTGATTATTCTTATATGACGTGTTCTTAAAATTAACTTAATTGTTTTATTATCTAGTTGGTAATCTCGTTCTTTAATTTCTCTCGTGTGGCAGCCAACCGTGAATTTCTATTAAATGTAGTGGTGTCGCCACTGTACGGTATCTTAAATAGCCAAGGTAGAAGCCAACATAGAGTGCAAGTTTGGCGTAGTGGTTTAAGTCTCGCTAGTGCCAACGTGCCACATGACGTGGGTTCATGGACAGGAACACACACATAGGAAGACACTTTGAGCGCGTAATTGTTTAAAAAGGGTGAAATTCTTTCACCATCACTCAGCGGATACCAAGCCCCAATACGAGGGCTTGAATCGCAGCCGGCATTGCGCTAGAACTGTGATGATGATGACTAATCTTCTCCATATTGTGCAGGACGCAGATGAACGTGCAGAGCGTCGCGCCCGAGACGAGTGCGCCTACGAGCTCGTGCCAGGACCGTTCCAGGGTGACCTCATCGGCGAAGAAAAGGACGACAAGCCGAAACTGCCCGGCTATCTTGGCACCTTTGATGTTGACTGCAAGGAGGTAAGTATTTAATATTTACTACAAGACTACGTCTGCGGTTCCATTCGTGGCAATCAGTTATCGTGATAAAAAGCCTGTCTAAGTAGGTATGTTACTCTCGCTGGAGAGTACTGATTTTTGTGTGTGGACATAGTTAAGAAGCTGCTTTGAACTATTTCTACACAAAAAAAATCATAGGTACCATCGTCCATTTGCGACGCAGCAACCTGAAATATGGACAAACAAAAGCACTTTCGCATTTATAGTAGGTACCAAAGTATTAGAATTGATTACTATGGATTTACCCTACCCCACAAGAGAAGCATGTAATCCATCGCCGAGTAGGCGATAACGCGTTATACTTAATCCACTTCTAAGAATAAATATCACTAGAGGTCAAGGAAAACTACAGAACTAGGTAGATAGTCAACTGCAATAAACTACAGTTGCCGTTCAAATTTACCTTTAAGTGAGCCAGCGATAGATATAACATCAAGTACTTATAAGGTATAAAATTATTAAAACCACCGTTAATTGATGTGTTGATGCCTTTGGAAGATCATTAAATGTGGACAAGAAGTGGCCAGATTCGTTGAGGGCGCGATCCGCAAACATGACAAAAACTTCAAAGATCAATAACTCGTTACACAGATCGAGCGAGCTCTTTGCATTCATCACGTTTTATTCTAGAATTTTCAGATATAGACTTATTTATCATTACGCAATAATTACCGCTATAAGCCGCCATAACCAAGTAATGAAATTCACGCAATTGAAAACAATGGTTCTACGATGGCAATTTTCCAGCTAGGATCAGCATAAAAAGAGTCACTTTGCACGAACCATTAGCTCACTTTTAATTGTTCGGTTGCATTTCTTGGAACCATTGACAACTTTAGTACATATATATCGATGCTTGGAACCGTAGGCAAACAACATAGATTTAGGTCTAGTACTACAATAGAATAATTATTCGTTCCTTCAATTTGTCATTAAACATGTTTATTGACTATTATTCTAATGGTCAATAAACATTTTAATGATAAATGGTGATACGTAAGACACTTGGCAGTAAAAATATAAGTAGATCCTATAAACGCTTGCAATAAGCAGTTTGATACTATGCGCATTGCTATCAAAAGGCACAATCGAGACAACGGCCAAAGTTCACTGCCCCGACGACTATAGCACAATATTCTGCAAGGACTTCTGAAAGTTCTGCTTTACTCAGGAAGACAGTGCAAATTTATTTGGTAGCGTCTTGTTCATTAATTAAATCGGCAATACACGGAACACTATCCATGAAGTCACGTTTACTCGTTTACCAATAAATAGATAGCATTTAAAATGATTAATAGCACTGTACTTTGACACAAGATGTTCAGAGAAATGATTGAATAATAAGATAATTGCGCCGATAGGGTTAACGATGAAGCCTGTGGCAGCTTACCTATGTACTACGCAATTTTATTGAATCGCTTCTTAGGTTACAATGCCCTTAGTAGGTGCCTATACTCAAAACGGAGTATAGGTATACATATAGGTATAGAGTATAGTAATACCTACTTTTATAATAATTTTAAGCAATTACGCGTTGCTTGAAAAAATCGAATAAAGCCGTTTGCATTCAAACAGCAACCGTCTAATATGAAAACGACGTCAAAGTAGCTAAAGGCATATTTTCGCACAGGTAATAAGTAGATACCTTGTGCGAATAAATTAGATGTTTTCTATATTTTCTTTAATTTGACTATTTATTGAATTCCAACCCAGACGGTTTCTGATAAATATTTCGTATAGTTAAGACTAGTTGGGTAGCGGTAGGTTTAGGCGCAAAAACTTCAATCAATTTACGCTTTTTGCTACGATGCATGGCGTGATCAAATAAAACAAGCAGGAACCAATTTGTAAGAGTCGCGTGTACGTCGGCGTCGTGTGGGCGATGTTTTAAATAATAACTTGTTCTGTGATAAGGCCATACATATTTAAAAACACAATCTGATGTTGTACCTTTAGGTAGTTAGATCAATAAATGCCTTCTAGCTGGCTAGTATATGTAGTCGGTGCTGACTACATTTACTGATCTTATACTGACTTATACCTTCTAGGCAGAGGTAGGTACCTACCTTAGACGAGTGGGTATAGTCAATTAGTCATTGGCTGGAAAAACAAAGTTCTCCATCTACTTCGGTCGCCATCATCATCATCGGAAGCATCAATGTAAAATATATTATTTACATAGCCAAACATACGTTTTCGCGGTGCCTACCATATTTTTTCCTCTCGTCTCCTTTTGGTGCCTCGCTGGTGCCCACTGCCGCACAATCAGCGTCCGAGCCATGACTACTGTGGCATCATAGTCTACTATTGATAGCTCCCGCTGATAACCTCTTTTGGCAATGCCGGATATAGATTGGAGGAAGGGCTTGAGCCTCCTAGCCTCTGCTCTAAATCGATTCATCAGAGATCAACTGCCCCTCGGTACCCTTTTCTCTCTTACATAGTGGATGATCACATCGTATAATCTATAACATTTTCCCCTAGGCACCAGACTACATGCGCCTGCCTCCGGACGCGTACGAGCAAGTCAAACAGCTGCGCCGTGACGTGCCAGAGGTATCGCCCGCGGCGACTCGCGTGGCCGACTACCCCCGCTTGCCTCCTCCACCGGTCGAGACCTGCACTATCCCACCGCCTGAACAAGACGACCCGTGCAAGCCGAAGAAACAGGAGGATGTGTCGTTTGCCTGCCATCATGTGGAACCGCGCTTGCCTTGCTGCGACCCGGAGAAGAGAGAGGATCCACCAGAGTGTTAAAAAGGAGCGTAGCTAGAAAGTTTAGAGTATAGAAACGGTTTATGTATTGTAGGTACCGTCGAACAGAATTCGGTTTGAATTGACGGAAATGCTTGTTACATCAAAAAACGATAAGATATTCGATGTACCTATGTCAAAGCAACGACTCCAACTTCAAGCCTAGTAAGTTTAAAGCGACTCGTATGCCTATATTTAAATTGCTTGTAACCTTAGTCTTTTTAAATTATACCTTTAGTATTTAGTATAAAAAGACGTTTAGCGTTTGCTTCGTCCTTCTATAGATTACACTAACTTGAAAAAGTAATTATATACTGAACACGCCAAAGATAATTCATGTGTTCAGTAGGTTTTAGATACTTTTATCATCGCAGAATTAGCGAATAAACATATACTTAATTCTGTAGTATAAATTGCATTATTTCTTATATAAATTATCATGGACAAGAAATTGTTTTATTTTGAACACAGTTCAAAACCTTTGCCCTCCATTAAACTACATTTAAAAGATTCGTCCTGTTCAGAGATTGGCCTAGATTGTGGGAAAAGTTTGCAGAAGGCAGTCGAAGCTTGGATTACATCCACTTCTCTAGGTCAACCCAAGTATGTGTGACATATGAGAGACTGAGTTTCTCAGTGCTAAGATTGAAATAATTTACAATTATTACCTGAGATCTTCTGGTGTCGGTCCTGCAACTGAATTAGACTAGCATACGACTAAATTGACCAATATAGTGAATGTTATGTCTAAATACTTAGCAATCAGGCTGCAAACGCGACGTCTTCAACACGAGGAACATGGAACACAATTTTTGCAAATGTTCCATATGTCACTAATTTATTACCAACTTTGCCGGGGGTCAAAAGCGGCAATTACAAGTATTTACAAGACGATTACACAATACAATTCGCGAAGCTGGTCCAACCATGTGCTTTTCAAAATGCGATATTATACGAGACGACAACGTGTTAATTTTTCAAGACAAGAACAAAGAGTGATGTGTCATCTTACAGTGTGACCAGAGTCAAAAAATTATAATAGACAAAAAAATGTTACTAAACTGATATTCTCTAACCGATTTAACTATCATAGACAATATTTCTATTTCAAACATCCACCCGCCCCGGACCGGCCTACCGGTCCGCTAATCAGTTGGTAGACGTGACAACGTTGCAACCGAACGAATCGAACCGTCCACCAAGACCTCAGCAAATCGGAGAACTCCATCAGCCCCAGTTACCAAACGAAGAATGCGCACCCTGCGCCATCTGAGTGGCGGAAGGTTAGCCTCCTTAATCGAAACGAGGTCTCCAATCTTGGGTGGATCGGTCTTGTCGGTCCACTTAACGCGTTGCTGGATTATGTGCAAATATTCCAAATTCCAGCGTTTCCAAAAGCTCTGCGTAATCTGGCGTACCAATTCAAAACGCGAGAGATGATTATGTCTCGTATCAATATAGGGGTACTCAGGTAAGGCGACAAGTGGGCAACCAATCAAAAAATGGCCCGGCGTAAGGGCCTCCAAATCATTCGGATCTGAGGAGATTGGGCACAATGGCCTACAGTTTAAAACGGCCTCAATCTTACAAAACACAGTTGCGAGTTCCTCAAACGTAAGGACTGATTCACCAATTGTCCTGCGCAAGTTTGTCTTGGCCAATTTTACAGCGGCCTCAAATATACCACGCCAGTGTGGACAATTTGATGGTATAAAAAACCAGTTTATCCCACGTCGGGCAAGCCTATTGCCTATATCAGCCTTGTTGGTTTCAAGGAAATTAACTACGTCATTCAAGTAATTATAAGTGCCCTTGAAGTTACCTAGCGTCGCAATCAGAACGAATCAAGGAAGGCAGCCCTCTGCGTGATACAAATCTGTCAAATGTGGCTACAAACGCCTCGGTCGTAGACGAGGAGACCAGTTCTAGATGTACGGCCTTTGTGGAGAGGAAAATGAAGACACACAAGTAGGCCTTAACAGTTTTGCTGTTTCGAAGTGTTGAAGTTTTCACCAAAAAGGGACCAGCGAAGTCCGTGCCAACACCATCAAACGTCCTGCTCTCTGTCACGCGATCTGCCGGTAAGTCTCCCATCAAGGGCTGCATGGTAGAAGCCTTGAGTTTATAGCAAGGGATGCAGCGAAAGACTACACTCCAAATAATTCTTCGGGAGGACAAATCCAAAACTCGCGTTGCAAAATGGCCAACAGGGCATTACAACCAGCATGCGAATTTTTAAGGTGACGGTCAGTTACCAACAAACGTACCAAATGACAGTCCTTGGGTAACAACAGCGGGTGACGTGTCCCGTAAGGGAGGTTGGCGTTCTCAAGACCCTCCAACGCGCAAGAGACCCGTGTTGTCCAAAAATGGGGTTCAATTTAGTTACAGCTCCCGACAATTTCGATTTCCCTGACTTAAGGATAGCAATCTCCTTCTCAAAGTGCGCCAATTGCACAGATTGAATCCAAAAGGTAAGGGACTCCTGTCGTTCCTGTGGTGAGAGAATCGGTGTCAGTCATTTCTGTTGTGGGTGCCTAAAACAAAAAATATAACGCTTTATCCAAGCAGTAACACCTAAAAACTTATCAAGGGAGCTGTAGCGATTAAAAAAAAATCGGGGTCGAAGGCGCATTTCACCTTCTCAAGAGCGAGTGTTCGCAGACGCGGCAAATTGGAAGTATTCAAAACTGGCATTCGAGGCTAACCAATTTCTGGTCGATTTAACCATTCCGGACCCCACCACAGCGAATGACCTATCAAACTAGGTGTCAAGCATCCGCGCGAGGCACAATCAGCGGGGTTGAGATAACCTAGCACGTGTCTCCAAACAAGCGTGACTTCGGATTTTTGTATATGGGAAACGCGGTTAGCAACAAATACTTCCAAAGTGCCTTCAACCAACAGAGAACAATTTGGCTGTCTGTCCAGGCGTAGATCCCATTAATACAAATTGTTTTACCCAAAGTGTTAGACACGTGATTCAACAATCGCACGAATAGGGCTGCTCCCGAGAGCTCCAATTTTGGAATGGTCAGAGATATCGGAAAGGGGTGCAACCTTGCTCTTCGCCATGATCAGGCAAACCCTCACCTGACCTGAGGCACTGACTGTGCGCAAGTACACCACGGCCGCGTGACCACGTTCTGAAGCATCACAAGACCCGTGAAGGGTTACCTTGTACTTCCCGGGAGGAAGGATGGGACGAAGCAAGGAGATCTCATTGACGGCAGGAAGTGAGGATACAAAAGAGGTCCATTCCTCAACAAGAGTACCGCGTAGAGTTTCGTCCCAGGTCTATCCTGTTGTCCAATGCTTCTGCAAAAAGTATTTGCCCAAAATATGACAGGACAAATCCAACCGTTTGGATCAAAGGTGCTGGCGACAGTAGACGACACGAGACGTTTAGTCTAAGAACAAGGCAATTTCAAGTCTACGTTATACGTAAAGATGTCTTGGACTGGTCTGTACTAAACGCCATGATGGCTGTTCGGAGAACAGCCATCATGGCTGGATTGTCAACAATCTCAAACAAATGTGGATCTTGCTGATGATCCTCTGGCAAGCCTTCCAAAAGTGCTGGTGAGTTGGAAATCCATTTGCGCAACTCATAACCAGCGGAGGCCAAGATACCAATCAATTTGACTTTTTTTGCCTGGCCGACGATCGTTGGCCAGGTCCAGGCAGATCAAAACGAGGGTGCGGTCTAAAGTCCTCAAAGGCGCGGTGATTCGTGCCCCGCGCCATCTGTGGGGGATCATAATGACCCACCCGCCCAAAAGCAGGTGGGCGCGGCTCAAGGCGGGGACGCTCCGCCAAAGGAGAGGAATACCTGGGGCAGCAGTTATGGTGCCGGTGACGCTGAACAGTCGCACATTCTGGTGCGCTAGAGAGAGGGGGCGTGCGCACGCTACGGCTCTCCAAACAGAGTGAGTGGCGATTCAATGAGCGAGGCGAATCTCGGCTGCGCGCCGGTGAGCCTCGGTGGCCACCTTCAAAACACCCGCCCGTGCGTGGCGTCGGCTGGTTGGACAAGCGGCCCACCTCTCTGGCATTCATGCAGAGAATGTCTAATGCTGTCCTCCACAGTGAGGAAAGGGGCGATAGTTTGGGCAGTCTCGCTGGTAGTGGAATCCCAAGCAAGAGAAGCAAAGGCGGCGGGCATTCGCGATGCGCCTACGTGAGGCGACATGAAGGTCCAAGAATGCCCTACAACTGGCCGTTCTGTGCCCCGTGACCTTGCAGTAAGAGCACTCCGCTGGGCTCTGCGTGACTGCAAATCGAGGAGGGCGCCGATCAACATTTCCTCGGGTGTGAACGTGAGCCTGCTCTTTGACCTTAGGTGGCTGCGACTTAGCTGGCGTGTCACCACCGGAGTTGTCCAAGACCCGGCACTCGTCCTCCAAAAACATCTCTAGGTCTGCAAACGGGGGTAGATGTGTCGCACTATCCCCACCAAAGCGCTGCTCAAACCAGGACCTTAGGTCGGCAGGCAGCTTTTGAGCACTATATGTACCAGCAGGTAGGACCATTGGTCCACGGGCAGATCCAAGCATTTGAGGGCGTTTATTGCCACCAACAGCGGGTTCAAAAGTTGGGTGCGCAAACCTAAGACCCGGGTGAGCGTAGGCAAAGTAAAGATCTGCTCATTATGGGTGTCCGCGAGGCCACGCTTGTTGTGTTACCTGCGGGTGATCAGGTCCCGAGCCGTCTGCTAGGCCTCGTCAGACACCGGCAAATGCTGGATGAGGATTTTGGCCTCCCCATCCAAAACATCAATGTATGCCAATTTTTGTGCTGGCCAAAGGTCAGCCCTGACATCAACCAGGCTGTCGAACATGTTGATAAACCCCAGGTAGCTTCCTAGGCAGACATCAAAATGTGGGAGGTCTAGCGTGGGAAGCCAACTCAACAGTCCCGGTGCTGGCCTAGGAAGCTCCTGCTTCAAAACCGGTTGCCCGTCCCGCTCGGCAATCAACTGCCTTGCACAGTCGGAGACAGCATCATATATGTTCAGTATCTGGGCATAGTCCTCACTGACTCTGTTTCGCTGGTCCACCGTGAAGTCAACAACTGACACTTCGAGACAGCAAGCGCTGAAGGCAAAAAATTGCTGTTCCACGCTTGCCAACTGATCATTAATCTGCTCAAATCTTTGTAATAAGGCCTTCTGGCGATCAGGCCGATTTACCAGAGCACTGGCTGAGGCAAACCAGTGCAAATGTGACAAAATCGCACCCGCGCCGCGGCCGAACGCAAGTCCTTGATTGCCGACAAAATTACTTCCCAAAAGAGCTCGGACGAGCGTTAAATTAAAACTTAACAAAACTTAAAATTTGTTAATTCTTTGAAACCAACAAGCTGCTAGCCTGTATACTACAGCTGCAGGCAAACAACAGATATATACTGCCCAACAAAATTAATAGTTTCAATATATTGAAACAAACCCAAAAGTTATAACTTATAACAAATTTAAAGTTGAAACTTCAAATGATCCATTTTTTGCAACAGGCAGACCAACTGTGTTATGTATTACAACCGTAGGTAGACACCAGTTTGTGTCACCGAACAGTATTAATATTTTCAATATATTACAACAAAGAACAAGGTTTATTAAGTTAATTTATCAATGTGACCCGCCCCTCTATGCAAGGTCAAATGTGGTTATTGTAATATTTCAAACTCAATGTTTACAGTTAACTAAGTCAATTAATACATGTAACTGTTATGTATGGAAACAAAACTGACTAATTAATACTTAAACAACTAATTCCAATATGATTTCAACATTCAAGTTAACAATTACTGTTTGAAGTTATGCATGTGACAATATGTTTCAAATGATACAATATATTTCAAATTAAGTAGGTCAACCAATACATATAACTATTATGTATTTAAGCAAACTGACCTAACAAACACTACAACACTGTTAACAAATGTGATGTAGCAATGCCTAGCTCAGATACAAGTTTACAATATTAATCTGAGGTTAGGCATACTCAACCGCGCTTCTGATACCAAAAGATATGTTCAGATTTTGCCTAGACAGTCTGGGAATTGTGTGCAAAGGGCAATGGAAGCGTGATTGTATTCATCCAGTTGTTCTAAGCAAGACAAGAATCGAACATATTTACTGAGATTCTCAGGATGAAATTAAAAGTATAATTACCTGGTATCTTCACTGATGTCAGGCCTGGAACTAAGTTAGACACACACAAGACTAAAATTGGCCAATATTAGCTGGTGAATTATCTACTTAGACTTACCAAACCTCCAAACGATGTCTTCAGGACACGAGGCCCGAGGCACGTTGACACACAATTTTTGCAAATATTCAATATGTCACTAATTTATTACAGCCTTGCTGAAGGTCAAATGCGGCAATTACGAGTATTTATCATAAGAACAATGCTTCGGCGATACCCTACCCTCCGACACATGGGTACATGAGAAAGTCGAGGTGGTTTTTAGTGGTAATATCACATACTCTGGCTCTCATTTCCCCAAGATTCGGAGATCCGATGGGATTTTCCACCTCGTAAAACAAAAAAAGAAAGGGTTAATTATGGCCGCAAGAAAGTGAAAATAGTTTTGTTGTTTACAAAACTTCGGCTGCGGCTCCTACTGCATGAATTATATACCTAGCCCTTCTTCACACTATCTATTGGTAAAAAGCGTACAAAAATCCGCTTGGGTGTTGTCGAGTTTATCGCGTTCATAAAGACAAGGCGCGGCGGGGAATCTATTTTTTTATATATATTTAGATTTGTACTCGTAACTTGTGATTTGTATTCATATTAATAAATAAAACCGGTCCCTGAAATTACGATATAACGAGAACCGGTTTTTTAAAGGTACAACCATTACCGTGAAATAAATGAGCAACTTAATCGCCAAACAAGGGGCCATAAAATTGAAAAGTCTTCGTGGTCAAAGGTTCCAGTCCGGTGAAGAAGCAGTCGACGCTTTCAAGTCAACCATTTTAAACACCCCCACTTTAGAATGGAATTTATGTAATTATAACTGGTACATCACAATTAATACATACATACATACATAAACTCACGCCTTTTTCCCGTCGGGGCAGGCAGAGACAACGGAACGCCACTTGCATCTATCCTTACAAACCTCACGCGCTTCCTCTACATTCATTACTCTGTTCATACATGCTCGCCGGTTCCGGGTGCTTAGGATCTTCCCGTTTTTCAAAACGTCACCAATTTGGTCGACAAATGTCCTACGAGGTCGGCGGCGACCGGCTTGCCCATACACGTTAGCCTCATATATTTGGTGCGTCATTCTTTCTTCACTCATTCGCTCCACGTGCCCAAACCATTTCAGCATTCCTTTCTCAATCCTTGTCACGACATCTTCTTTCAGGCCACATCGCTCTCGTATTACTGCATTCGGAATTCTATCAATAAGTCTTACCCCACACATACTACGCAGTGACCGCATCTCAACTGCGTTAATTCTGCTTTCATGCTTTTTCTGCCATACCCAACACTCACTACCGTACATCAACGTGGGCACAAGCACTCCATTATGAACCGCCAGTCGCGCCTGTTTTGGCACATTTTAGCCGTTCATAAAGGCATGCAGCGCTCCATTTACACAGTTTTCAGCAGTCACACTCCTTTCAATATCTCCTTCACATCTTCCATCTCTTGTAAACATGCTACCCAAATATACAAATTCTGGCACTTGTTCAATGTTTTCTTCTCCAATCACAATATTACACTCAATCACATTTTCAACCTTCTCAAACCCCATCACTTTCGTTTTTTTTGCATTCAATTTCATACCTTTCGATTCAAAGCTCTCATTCATGCAGTTCATCATTTGTTGTAACTCAGTCGCCGACGACGCCAGAATGACTTGATCATCGGCGTACAAGAGGCACTTAGCACGCAGTCCTGCCATATCGGTCCCGCATTCCATTTCCCTTATATCTTTCATGCAGCTATCCATGAATAAGTTGAACAACCAGGGCGAGGCTGCACACCCCTGTCTGACACCTATAGAGATGTCAAACCAGTCTGTATAGGCACCGTTAACCCGGACACAGAGATAATAACCCCTATACAGAGACTTCAGAGCCCTAATTATAAAATTGTCCACCCCATACATAGATAGCACCTTCCATAATTCCTTTCTATTCACTCTATCATAAGCCTTTTCCAGGTCTATGAACGCGCAATATACCTTCTGGTTTTTTGCCAGACACTTTTCGGTTACTTTACAATTAATCACCCTCATAAAAACGAAAAGGATACTATTTTACTCTCTATGCATATCCTCCACCATTTGCGAATTTCTTGCGTTGATTGGGCTACTACCCTATCAACTCAATCGACGCATTTCAATCACATCAAATTATTGTATCATACTTATTTATTTGTGTATTTTATATCTACTTTATGTTATGTATTAATATGCTAAATGCACATACAATATCTTATGACTTTCATGCGGTTTTCTCTCGGAATTGTCATGAATACGCTCTGAAAACCTGTGAGAAAGGCATTGTCGTGATTCGGGCAGAGCATGTATAGGCGGCTTTAATGCGGCATGTGTTTCGAACAAGTTATACAATAATATAACAGATTCATCTAAACTTCATCCAATGATTTTTTAAATAGATTTTGTACAACTACTCAACCTCAATCTTGACGAACCTTTTAAATAAATGACCCATCACCCAAATCGATTTATTTGTGTCCTAAATAAACTCTATACAAGTAAATACATTCGGAAAAATCGGTATACCTGTAAGAAAATCCCACTGGATTCCACTATACGTACAGCATCTCTAAGCATTATTTCTTGAACTAAAATATATTGAATCACGTTCCGGAATAAAGACTGCAACCGATAAATATCTAAAGGTGTCTCTCTATTCGCTAGGGACGTTCTGGTATTGCAACTATATTCCATACGAGATAATGGTGCAGAGGGTTCCCACCAAGAACTCAGGGTCCCAAGCCAACCTCACCTGCAAGTGGTGCACCTGCCGATCAACGGACGAGGCTCTGGCAAACAAAATACCCGATAAGCGGCAATAGGCTCGCCACCTATTACGTGGGATCAAAACACTGGCGAAAAGTGGGCGTTTAATATGCCTCTGCCTACCCCTTCGGGGAAACAACGTGCAGCAGCAAAACAACATGTCTTGCAGGTAAGCTCAGCTCTGCAGCGTATGCTGTCAGAAAAGTTAGACAAGTTACTGATGTTGACACAGCTCGTCTAGTTTATTTTAGCTATTTTCATAGTGTCATGTCTTACGGCATTTTGTTATGGGGCAAAGCTGCGGATATTCAGAATATCTTTGTTCTACAGAAACGAGCGGTACGAGCAATATACATGTTAGGTGCTAAAGATACTCTTAGGGAACGCTTTAAGTCTATAGGAATTCTAACAGTAGCCTCGCAGTTCTTATTTGCTAATATATTGTATATTAGGCAAAATATAGGTTTATTTACTACAAAAAGTGACATACATAATATAAATACTAGGAACAGGCATAAGTTATATGCCCCTTATCATCGTTTACATAAAGTTAACAATTCTTTTGTAGGGCTAGGTATTCGTATTTACAATAAAATACCAATTAGTCTCTTAGAATTACCATTTAATACGTTTAAAAGTAAAATAAAAGACTGCCTTATTAGGAAAGGTTATTATACTGTTAATGATTATTTTACTGATAAGGATAGATGGTCACTTACACTAGACAACTCATGATCTACTACTTATTTAGAATTTATATAGATACTTAGCATTTTTCAGTTTATTATTATATAACATTTCTAGTTCTTTTAAATTATTATTCGTTTATTATAATTAGGTCACTCCACTTACTACATTTACATTTGAATTGTTGTTCCACTAATTTTATTACAATTTACTGTACTGTAAGATGTAGATAACTCGTTATCATGGTCTGTGAATTAACGTTTTTGTGATTTTGTGTATTCATATATCGTCACTTCTGTAACATACACATTTCCACCATAGTCCTGAACATGGTCACGAGTTGTATACATTATAAGTCGTAAGTGGATGCTCCTGTTACACAATATTCGCTGTTCGCATTGGAAGGCTAACTAAAACACATAATTTAGTAACTGCATTAATTACTTAAGTATTACGTCTGTAACTATTACTATTTACAAGTAATTTAGTACAATGTGTAACAGTTGCAGCTCCTTACAAAAATAAAAATATGTACCATAATATTGGCGATTTAAAAGAGTGGCCTCGAGTTTTATTGCCCGTTCTTTCTCGTGGCTCTACCTATTGCTTTGCGAACGAGGCAGTAAATGTAAATGTAGAAGCATTAAGTAATTTAATTTTAAAATTGACGTTCATAAGCGTCACCTTGTGACCTAGATGAATAAATGATTTTGACTTTGACTTTGACTTTGAAACAGACGTGAGTCTATGTATGTATGTATAATAAAGCCTGCAAATAGCTGTACAAAAATCAACACATGCTGCGCTGCAATATACCGCTGCGCAAAAAAAGAACTGTGAAAGCTAGTTACTTCATTAGTCAAAGGACGTTGGTAGACAAAGATACGTACTGCCTTTCCGGGCCCATAGAGGTTTGAAACAAATAAACCCTGCCTTGCATATTTATGAAAATGAGGACAATGTTTACGTCCTGAGGTAATAAAAACGAATAAAGCATATTATCCTTTCTCCGTTCCTTTATACAAAGGCGGGGAAAATATATTTTTTATATTTTGCGTTCTACCACACCATATAATTTTGAGTGAGCTTCCGTTTCAACGTAGAGATAATAGAGACGCCCTCAGAATTTACTGCGAGTCTGTATATCTTAACCTTTTAATTCGCGGACATTTGTGTTGTACCTCTTAACACTTTATTCATCCCAGGGAAGGACAACCAGCTGTGCGCATTGACAATGAAGACAATATTTCAAAAATGCCTACAAAAATGACTAGAACTGAAATGTATTCGCACAAAATTTACCTTAGCTTATAATTATTTCTATTACATTATACAAGTTACCAATTTCAAATGTACACATTCATACACTACTCACCAACGAAACACACACTTCCTAATATCTAAAATCATGATATATCGCTATAAAACATTAACATTATTTAGCGTTAACACTAACTTTCTTGTTATAATATTAACGTATTCATTACATTTATCACACAATTATTCAATTGTTGCTCAACAATCAATGTTCATCAGTATCATATCGTTTTATATTCCACTTCACTCTGATTCCTCAGCGTTAAAATACACTTACAATAACATTCGATAACATTCATAGTACCATTAACGACGATTTGGACAATTTGACATTGGCCGATAGTATCTCTTGTGACATTGAGAATATTGTTATGAAATTTCCATACGCTCGAGAAAAGTCTCTTAATTTGATTGTACAAAATATACGTAGCATTCACTGCAACATGCCCCATTTTCAAACATTATTACACAGCTCAAAAGTGGACTGGGACCTACTCATTTTGACTGAATGTTGGCTACGCAAAAATTATTCCATACCTCAGTTAGACGGCTATAGCAATGCTTCTACAATAAATAACAAAACACAAAATGAGGGCGTAGTCGTATACTATAAATCAATTTTCAACTATCACATCACTGAGCAATCACTGGTAGACGCCAACTGCCTTATGATAGAAATTAATCGTAATACCGTAATTCTTGCGATATATCGCCGTCCCGGTGAGAAACAAGTATCTGACTTCCTTGATTCATTGGATAAGCTGCTTTCACTGCTAGCACCATTTAAGAATATAATTTTGACCGGAGATATAAATTTGGATATTGCCATTACAACGAAAGACAATAGAGCTCAAAATTATTTAAATCTACTGGCTACACATGGTATGTTGCCGGCACACTGTATTCCAACTCACACGTTCACTTGCCTTGACCATGCTATCATTAAAACTAAATTCCCTGTAAAATGCTTTGTTGCTCATACTACAATCACCGATCACTTCAGTGTTATTCTTAGCCTAAATATGTCACCTGAACAAACAATAACCAGCAGAACGATTAAGAAAATTGATTATGTTTCCCTCGACATGATTTTCTCAAAAATTGATCTTGATCCCATTTTGTCGATGACTGATACCAACGAGGCTGTTAGTTACCTTCTAAATACCTTAAATAGTAAAATAGATAGTTGCACTAGAATTTTATCAACACCGAGACGCCAACACATTCTTAAACCGTGGATCACGAAGGGTATGTTGAGATGTATTAGAAATAGAGATAGATTATTTTTAAAAACAAAAAAGGAACCTAATAATGAAGTCTCTAAAGTAACTTTCATCCGTTACCGTAATTTTTGCAATGCACTCATCAAAAACGCTAAAAGAGAATTCGAAAAAACTGAGATTACTAATGCTAGACACAATACCAAAAAGCTATGGAAAGTTATAAAAAACATTACTAATACTAATAAAAGTAAATCTACAGCCTCTGAGCTGATTATTGACAACAATCCCACAGAATCAGCTAACTCAGTTAACCAATATTTTGTAAATATAGGCAAAACATTGGCACCAAAATCGCCACAACAAACTTCACCTGGACATACTTATAACGTCAGTGTGGCGCAATCTTTTGTTCTTTTGGAAACTGATGCGGATGAAATATGATCAACCATTTCACATCTTAAAAACGATTGTGCTATAGGCTTAGACGGTATCTCCAACTATTTTATTAAAAGGTATTCCTCTATCTTAGCAGAGCCAGTCGCATATATTTGTAATTTATCTTTTGCGCAAGGTATATTCCCAAACGCATTTAAACGAGCCCTTATTCATCCGATCCATAAAGCTGGTGACAGAGGCTGTGTCAGTAACTATCGACCTATATCAATTCTGCCAGCTTTTTCCAAGATCATGGAGAAAATCGTCAACAAAAGACTTGTTAGCTATCTAGAAAACAAAAATCTATTAGCGGCAACTCAGTTCGGATTCCGAAAAAATCGATCAACTGATGATGCAGTCCATGAACTTACTAATATAATTGTCAATAGTATAGACAACAAGGAAAAAGTAATTGCGATATTTCTAGACCTAGCAAAGGCGTTTGACACGGTCTCTGTCCCACTTCTGCTTGAAAAATTAAAGGGTATTGGAGTCAGGGGCGTCCAATGGCGGTTTTTTGCGGATTACCTTACGGGCCGTAGTCAGTGTGTCCAGCTGGAAGATGTGCGCAGTGATGATCTTCCGATTAACACTGGCGTGCCACAAGGTAGTATCCTTGGGCCCACGCTGTTCCTCGTATTTATTAATGACCTTTGCCAGATAGAGCTACTGAACGGCTGGGTTATTGCATTTGCAGATGATACGGCGTTGGTTTTTCAGGGAGATTCCTGGGATGACACGTACCAATATGCACAGGATGGCTTAAATCGCGTCACTAACTGGCTCAATGCTAATTGTCTTGCTCTAAATGTCAATAAATCGAAATATATAACAGTTTCATTAAGAAATTCCAAAGTTCCTCCCACAATCCCTGCATCTATCCTAGCGCATAAATGTCTTACCGGTATAAACCACGCTCTTAGAACGCAATGCACTTGCCAGGAAATCCATGCAGTAGACTCAATTAAATACCTCGGTATTATCATAGATAAGAACCTCAATTTTCAAGCCCATATCGATTTATTGAGGTCTAGAACAAGGAAATTAATTTACATATTTAAAAATCTACGCCATGTCTCAGATCAAAAAGTTTTAAGAATTGCCTACCTTGCATTATGCCAATCTATATTGACATACTGCATTACATCCTGGGGAGGCGCTGCTAAAAGTCTAATGATTACTCTTGAACGTGCCCAACGTGCAGTCCTAAAAGTGGCTCTCTTCTTGCCGTTTTTGCACCCTACCTTGGATGTGTACCAACGTCTTAACGTACTAACAGTCCGACAATTATTTATATTCCGGATAGTCATGAAAGCTCACACATCAACTAACTTCGACCCAATGACAAATATGTCCAAACGTCGTAAACACAAAGTTTGTAGTACTGGTGCTACATATAGGACATCGCTATCTCACAGGTTCTATTGCTTCTTAGGGCCATACTTGTACAATAAAATTAATGCCCGCCTATCCATTTATCACAAAAATAATTTTAATTTAAAAATCTCACTAACATCATGGTTACAAAATTTGTCGTATACCTTTATGCAGATGATCTTCAAATTTATACACAGTCGTCACTAGCAGATATGTCACTTTCTGTAAGTACCATTAACAGTGATTTGGCACTGATTAGCAACTGGAGCAAATCCTTTGGACTAAAAGTGAATCCCTCAAAAACTCAGGCCATTGTTATTGGTACTTCAAGAATGACATCAAAAATTGACTGGTCTCAACTCCCTCGCGTCATATTTGATGGTACCTTTATTTCCATACAAGACAAAGTTAAGAACTTGGGTCTCATTATGGACTCTAATCTCAATTGGCGATCGCAGATCCAAGAGGTGAGTCGAAAGTTATTTGCTTCAGCAGGGTCACTGAGAAAGCTTAGGAATTTTCTTCCTACTGCCACCAAAATTGCACTAGCAAACTCCCTCCTTTTGCCCATGATTATGCAGATGTCAGCTATTCAGATCTCGCCGAAAACCAGCTAGATAAACTTGAGCGCCTTCAAAATCTCTGTATACGATTCATATTTGGACTACGCAAATATGATCATGTTTCACAATTTCGAGCACAGCTCAAGTGGTTACCTATACGACATCGCCGGAATGCTCATATTCTCTTTTTGCTGTACAACATATTGTTTAACCCTTCAACTCCTTCCTATCTTAAAGGACGATTCGAGTTCCTTCATGATACGCATAACCGTTATTTAAGGTCATCAGAAAATTTGAAACTAAAAATGCCGGTACATTCCACAGCACTGTATGACAAATCTTTTTGTGTTACCGCTGTTCGCCTTTGGAATGCTTTACCATTACATATAAGACAGGCTCAAACGATAACTAAATTTAAAGCTTCAGTAAAGGCTCACTATCTATCACTATAACTTCTTCTAGTTCTACAAAATACATGTAAGTATTAAATATGTGTATGTATATGTATGTACGTATGTATAAGTATGTATGTATGTTTATGTATATGTATATAATAATGTCTATCATTTATTATCATATTACAGGAATGAATATAGGTATATTAAGTATGTATATATTATATAGCTTTGTTTACTTTGTTTACACATGCAACTACCGATTTCCTCCTACCAATAATATTTCCATCCAAAGGTTGCCTGGTAGAAATCGCTTTCAGCGATAAGGCCGCCCTTTGTACTATAGTTAGTTATAAGATCTCTAATAATGTTTTTAATGTGTACAATAAAGTGTAAAATAAATAAAAATAAATACTGAAAATCTTCTTAATCCCATAATATGATAATATAAGAAATGATCATTTGAGCCATAAAACATATAAAACACACACACATACACACACACACACACAGACACGCACGCACGCACGCACGCACACACACACACACACACACACACACACACACACACATACACACACACACACACACACACACACACACACACACATACACACACACACACACACACACACACACACACACGCAGGCACACTCACGTCATAAGTGTTGCTTAGTAACCGAAAATAATCTGAGGCTACAAAACTATTGAGTTCCTTGATTGAGTTTTATGTCACGCTCTTTTGACCTCTGATAGCTAGATCAATGGTTTGATATTGTGTATCACATTGGATTCCTCCTCTCATAAAATTAAAATTATGTGCAAATTGTACAAAATGGTACACAATTGTTAGTTTTGTACACATTCATTTTTGTTACCAATTTTCCTTAACAATGTTAAACTCATAGCTGTGCTTACCAGTATATCTGTATAATCTATGGCTGTGCTCATAATGACACATTACAGCAATCATTTCTTATCATTATGTATTAATTTATAAATGAAGACCATTGTTTTTCTCAAATTATACATTCGCACAACAATGATGACTGTCTTGCATTATGTAAGGTATTTATAGTTCATATCAATTTAATACTGTATGATAATAATAAACTAATGTATAGACTGCCTCGTAGGTCTTGCGGCAAATGTGCGCGTGGGATTGGGAGGTCTCGGGTTCGATTCCCGGTTCGGCTAAAGTTTTACTGGGTTTTTCCGTTTAATTCTCAGTAGCAGCACGGAGTCTGGTAATGTGCCCGGTACGGCAATGGGCTCGTCCCCTATTACGTGGGACTAAAATAAATCTGGCGAAAAGTGGGTGTAGCAATATACCTCTGCCTACTTCTTCGGGGATATAGGCGTGAGACTATGTACGTATGTATCAATTTAATACGCTATTGCAAAATACATTTTGATGGCATACTTAGTTTTTGCTATTTAATCAATGTGTTTGATTTAAACTTACCTAGATAATTAATAAATAAATTGGCATATTTTAATGAAATGTAATCGGCATAAAAAGGACAATATAATTTTGAATAGGAGTTTTTTGTGCAGCTAACCTACCGCTGGATATGGCAATTTAAAATTTGATATGGGTTTGACGAGCAATGTACTATGCATCCAAAGAACAAAAGCTTTCTTTTATTAGCTTTATCACTTGGTTTCTATTTAAGAATTATTGGGGGTTCTAAATATGTATCGAAGTCTCTACGACTTTCAACACGGACACCGCAATAGAGGCCAAGGGCTAGTAATAAATATTTTTCGATAATGTTACTTGTCTTTATATTGGTTCATTTAATTTAAAATAAAGGGTTTACAGGCATGTATATACTTAATGTCCTCGACAAAACGTTCATAACCTATTAAATACGGTGTCGTTTCGTTTAAAATAGTTGACAATGCCTAAAATCCAGACACAATTTCCCAAAATCCGCGAAATACGTCACTGAAACTGCACTTCAGTGTGTAATTAAATAGCACATGACCTTAGAAATCTAATCACAAGTCGGTTAGAACTGGCAACTGTTCCAGTTATTCTGTTCCCCCGGGGAACGCCCCAACTACTACTTGGATTTGTCTTCTCACTAAACGTCACTCTACGACTGTATTGGATTACCTACAGAGCACGTATAAACTTATGCCCGCAATATCTTGTAGTTTCTTGCTCGTATATTACGTTGAAAATTGCTTTTGAATCAGTCTAAACTCATAAAGGATATTGTAGTTTGTGTATGAATGTTGTTGTAAGTTGAAAGATGTAGTGAAATACGAAATACTATTTTACTACACAATGCTGTGTGGGATGACAACGCCTTTGGTCTCAAAATAATAATAATAAAATATACCTATATACTATAAAATAAAATAAGTATATTGATGATTCCGAGTTGCATTTCCTTTTAAGAAATTCTAATATAAGGTTTATATGTATAATACATCAGACATAAAGACATAAAGACATATTTATTTCTGCATTTTGGTTGTTTACAACACTTATACATGTCAAAACCCTATTCTAGATGATGCCGGCTTTTCCTAGCTAAATGACTTCTTGAGAAGAAAAGCCAAAACAAACTCAGAGTCATTGTTTTTTTTGTCACTTCAATTTCTTTAGTCTTTTCTTGATCTTTTAAAGTCCAGACAAAAAAAGGGTTTAGTATGCAAGTACAATGCAGGAAATCATCTGACGCTTTTGACTGACTCGGCCCTCTGATGGCCCGCATTCAACAGCAATCGTACGGCTCAACCTTGATTGAGGGAGCCAGCACGATCTGTATCACTATGCCTCCACGCCATCAGAAGGTGTATGCATAAGCATGTCAGCCTAAGCCATCAGACAGGTTGCCACAACTATTTGTTTATGTGTTTAATAATGGCCACATCGTACTCACAACTTTACATGCTAATACATAGTAAAATACAAGTTGTAAACAATATGTAAAATTATAAAGAAAATATTATTGAATGTCAATTTAAGAATGTCTAAAAAATAAAATAATAATATAGTACTTAAGTAATTTTAAATGTCAAAAGAAAATAACAATGTCAAATCAAACAATGTCAAAACAAAATAAATAAAATTACAAATGTCAAATGAAAAATGTCAGAATGTAAAGATATAAGTACTACGAATGTAAATAAAAATATTATGTCACTAATTTCAAAATGTCAAAATTCATAATGTCAATTCATAATTTTTAAACTCAATTCCAGGCGTTTTTGTCTGCTAAATAATCTTTAACTGTGTAATAAGCTTTTGAACACAAGCTCTGTTTAATAAATACTTTGAATTTATTAATACTTAGTTCCTGAATATTGCCTGGAATTTTGTTGTAAAAACGTATGCTTTGACACTTGTATGAGTTACTTATTTTTTGTAGTCTAGTTGAAGGTAGAACAAGTTTGTTTTTGTTTCGTGTATTTAATTTATGACATCCATAATAAAGTAGAGAAACACTAATAGTTATAGAGGTTTCTAATGTGATGTCGTAAATAAACACATTTTGTTTGCGCTTAGGTACATTGCAAACGCTGCCTGAACCCTACGAGATAGATCATAATAACCTACTACAGTATTGTACACCTTCCGCGATGATGATGTCTCTCTCTAACGGATAAACCACAATAACAATTTTTTTCTTTTACTTTTTACGAGGAATAATGGCTTATTTACGAAGCGATTTTATGCAATATAACATTGACCCTTATCCCATTAAGTACCTTAAATACATTGTGCATGTAATGTTAATCAATATGGCCCTTTACATCATGTAACTAAAATGAATATTTTTATTTTATTTATTTTATTTTAAAATTTTATATACACAATGCGTATACAAGGTGGACTTAATGCCTTAGGCATTTTCCGCCAGTCTACCTTAGGGTGGTGCAGAGATTAAAGGTAGGTGTATTTTACAATTAATTTGAGACTGATTTAGTTTTACTTAAATATAATACAAAATACATAAATATATACTATACATAAATATACACTGTACATATAAATATTATGCATTCATATTTTATAATAATACAAAACAAATACTTATCTTGATATGAACGAATGCTATGCTACTTCTGCTAATTATCTATTATTATATTTTCGAAGATATTACAGATTTAAAATGCAGGGACATGGCGGTTACGCCTGGGCCGGGGGCCGGGCGGCGGCGGCGGCGCGGCGCGCGCGTGCTGTGTCTATAAGTATTGCACCCGAGCGAAGCCGGGGCGGGTCGCTAGATTTCTTATAAAACATAGTCCTAAGAAAGAGAGCATAGAACTGTCAAAATATTATTATATAGGAAAATTTACGTTGACGTTTAATAACGTGCAATTTCAAATTCAAACTTATTTATTCATATAGGTTACAAAAGCAACACTTATGAACGTCATTTCTTTTTTTACAACCAGGTTCGGGATGACAAATAAATTGAGACCGGTGGTTGGTGGACATTTTGGCCGACTGTACATTGCGCTTCCTCCTTATTGCACCACTGATGTAAATCCCCTCTAAAACAAACATTCAGCATCGTCAGAGGCTTCAACTAGAGTACTCGTGATTTGCAACTCAAATTGATAAATTTCAAATTAAGCATTCGAACTTTTATAAAAAGCTTGTCCAACTGTCGTAATCGATTGTAGTTCCAACTGCGATTCAAAGAGTAATCGACTAACTTAGCAATCTCATTATAATACGAGTAAAGTCATTATCATACATACATATAAAGTCTTACGCCTATAACCCCGAAGAGGTAGGCAGAGGTGTATCTCTACACCCACTTTTCGCCAGGTATACTTTAGTCCCACGTAATAAGGGGCGAGCCTATTGCCATACCGGGCACATTTCCAGACTCCGTGCTGCTACTGAGAATTTCGTGACAGAAAAACCCAATAACACTGCCCGACCCAGGAATCGAACCCGGGGCCTCCCGATCCCACGCGCACATTTATACCGCGAGACCAACGAGACAGTCGTATAGGGTTTGATGTCGAGTTTTCCGTCTCTACGCAAAGATGGTATTTGCATCGTGTTATCCCTTAGTCGCCTCTTACGACACCCACGGGAAGATAGGGGGTGGTGACACTTGTATTCTATGCCGTCAACCACACGGCTATATCATAATTGGTACTCGAGTTTGAAAAATAAGCGATCAACATTAGTGCGGTATCATTTATTCTGCGACAAACTAACATTAGTGCGACAACTACTGTAATCTATGACAAACTAGAGTGCGATAAACGACATTCACATGTGCGTGAGATGTGTCCTCTTTAGAATAAGAGGTCAGTAAAGCAGGTTCCTGCCACCTTGTCCATGTCTGTAGTCGTCGAATTCGAATTTCTAGTAGTAACCGATAGGAAGGTCATTTTTGCTTTTGCGATAGAACTTTGAGGATCAAGACTGCAGAAACTGTGTGAAAGCATTTTGTACTGCCTCCTGGGAAACTAAAAAATCACTCGAATTTTCGCAGTATCCATCTTTCTGGCCTAAGTTGAATAACAAAGAAAAATTTAAGTTGATATTCAAATGTTTCACTCGGAGTCACATTTTTAAAAGAAGAACATCATAGAAACGATGTGAAAAAAAGTTTCATTCAAAAACCTGAAACCATTCTATTGGTCAACCACCACCACACCAAGATTCTATGTCAATTCAATTAAGTACCTATTACAATAAAACAGCAATTTCCTACTTTAACCCCTATTATTTACGTAAACTAGGATTAGTAAAGAGTTAGTAGGTACAAGCACATTTTCTGCCCTGTTTTGCCCTGAGACTGTGAAAATTCGAGTGATTTTTTAGTACGAGTTCCGACGCGGAAGTAACACGACAGTAACAGCCCGCAAAATCAATGTAGCGTTTGGAGAGGGGTCCGCTAATGAACGCACGGTGCGATTTTGGTTTAAACGCTTTCGCGATGGAAACTTCGTTTTGAAGAACGAGCTACAAGGAAGACCGCCCACACAGGTGAATAACGATGAATTAAGGCCGCCCTCACATTGAGCGACAGCGTTCCTCGAGCGTAAGCCCAGCGTGCGCTCGGCGTTTACTTTGTAGAGCAAAGTGAACGCCGGGCGCACGCCGAACGGACGCCGAGCGTACACTCGAGGAACGCTCATGACCAATGTGGGGGAGGCCTAAGAGAGATGGTGGAAGCCGATCCTAGTCAAACTACCCAGGAATTAGCAGCATGGTTTAACGTTACCTTAGCCACAATATTGACTCGTTTGCATTAAATCAATAAAATAAAAAATACGCAAAATGGGTGCCTCATGATCAACTTGTATTGCCTTGTTGAATCAGTACAGAAATGAAGGAATATTGGATCGAATTGTGACGTGTGATGAAAAGTGGATTCTTTATGATAACCATAAAAAAATGCAATGGCTGGGCCCAGGTCAAACGCCACAACAGTGTCCTAAAGCAAAGCTTACCAATAAAAAGGTAATGGGAACTGTTTGGTGGTCTCAGCATGGTGTTATTCACTATAGTTTACTCCGAGCTGGTCAAGCAATAATGGCAGATGTCTATTGTACCGAACTCCGTACAATGTAGGCAAAACTAGCAGTAAAACACCCCGACTGCGACTCATGAATCCATCCTCACCATTATTGCTCCATGACAACGCGAGACCTCATACAGGACGAGAAACCGTTTTGACCCTTTAGGAACTGCAGTTAGAAACCATTCGTCATCCTCCGTATTCGCCAGACCTTGCTCCAATGGACTACCATTTTCATCTCTTTGGACAAGAAGTTTTCTTCCCAGGAGGCAGTACAAAATGCTTTCACACAGTTTGTGCAGTCTAGATCCTCAAAGTTCTATCGCAAAGGCAAAAATGACCTTCCTATCGGTCACTACTAGAAATTCGAGTTCGACGACTACAGACATGGACAAGGTGGCAGGAACCTGCTTTACTGACCTCTTATTCTGAAGAGGACACATCTCAGGCACATGTGAATGTCGTTTATTGTACTCTAGTTTGTCATAGATTACAGTAGTTGTCGCACTTATGTTAGTCGAATTCCAGTTTGTCGCAGAATAAATGATACCGCACTAATGTTGATCGCTTATTTTTCAAACTCGAGTACTAATTATGCTGATAATGACTTTACTCGTATTATAATGAGATTGCTAAGTTAGTCGATTACTCTTTGAATCGCAGTTGGAACTACAATCGATTACGACAGTTGGACAAGCTTTTTATAAAAGTTCGAATGCTTTATTTGATATTTTTCAATTTGAGTTGCAAATCACGAGTACCTACTCTAGTTGAAGCCTCTGACGATGCTGAATGTTTGTTTTAGAGGGGATTTACATCAGTGGTGCAATAAGAAGGAAGCGCAATGTACAGTCGGCCAAAATGTCCACCAACCACCGGTCTCAATTTATTTGTCATCCCGAACCTGGTTGTAAAAAAAGAAATGACGTTTATAAGTGTTGCTTTTGTAACCTATATAAATAAATAAGTTTGAATTTGAATTTGCACGTTATTAGACGTCAACGTTAATTTTCCTATATAATAATATTCTGACAGTTCTATGCTCTCTTTCTTAGGACTATGTTTTATAAGAAATCTAGCGACCCGCCCCGGCTTCGCTCGGGTGCAATACTTATAGACACAGTACGCGCGCGCCGCGCCGCCGCCGCCGCCCGGCCCCCGGCCCAGCCGTAGCCGCCATGTCCCTGCATTTTAAATCTGTAATATCTTCGAAAATATAATAATAGATAATTAGCAGAAGTAGCATAGCATTCGTTCATATCAAGGTAAGTATTTGTTTTGTATTATTATAAAATATGAATGCATAATATTTATATGTACAGTGTATATTTATGTATAGTATATATTTATGTATTTTGTATTATATTTTAGTAAAACTAAATCAGTCTCAAATTATTTGTAAAATACACCTACCTTTAATCTCTGCACCACCCTAAGGTAGACTGGCGGAAAATGCCTAAGGCATTAAGTCCACCTTGTATACGCATTGTATATATAAAATTTTAAAATAAAATAAATAAAATAAAAATATTCATTTTAGTTACATGCTGTAAAGGGCCATATTGATTAACATTACGTGTACAATGTATTTAAGGTACTTAATGGGATAAGGATCAATGTTATATTGCATAAAATCGCTTCGTAAATAAGCCATTATTCCTCGTAAAAAAGTAAAAGAAAAAAATTGTTATTGTGGTTTATCCCTTAGAGAGAGACATCATCATCGCGGAAGGTGTACAATACTGTAGTAGATTATTATGATCTATCTCGTAGGGTTCAGGCAGCGTTTGCAATGTACCTAAGCGCAAAAAAAATGTGTTTATTTACGACATCATATTAGAAAACTCTATAACTATTAGTGTTTCTCTACTTTATTATGCATGTAATATACATATAAACCTTCTTCTTGAATCACTATCTATTAAAAAACCGCTTCAAAATCCGTTGCGTAGCTACTTTTAAAGATTTAAGCATACATAGGGACATACATATAGAAGACAGACTTTGTTTTATACTATGTAGTGATGATGATGACAATAAATAATTATTCTTTCCTCATAAAAGTTTGTAATCAAAGAAATATAACCTTACTGTATGTAATGGTCTCCATAGACTGAAACACTCTAAAGCGTGTTTAGTGTTATGCATTGATTATAAAATTCTCCTTACCTTGGCAACTTGACGGTCTTGTAAACGCCATACGTTATATTGTGATTCTCTTTCATTCTTGTACCTACAGGCTCAACCTTACAGTTAATATGATTAAACTAAAAGTTTTGTTTGGTGGATCACTTTCTTGGCTGACCGTACCTATAACGTATTTATCGTATCATCTTCAAATGGTCGTAGGTGCGATTGCGATTTGAGCTATGCTCCTATTATAAATACTATTAACCGCAATACTAACAGTTCCTAAACGATATTACAAATCATATTTAAAGGTAGGTAGTTCAAAGGGAGGTAGTATCTTGATTATTTTGTGCTACTTTAATAATTATTGATTTGTATCCTAATGTTTTTTTTTCGCCAGCTATATTGCGCCTGTGCCTGGCAGTCTGGTATTCCATAGAATATAAATCAGAAAAATACTCTACTAACTGCTGTTGGTATGAATATGATAGAATCGTCTTCAAATTTAATTAATTACGTAGCTGACCTCAATACGCTTGAGAATAAGCTCTCAAGTCACTATAGCTACAGTTCACAGTAATATTCCAGCAGCATTGATATTCCAGCAGCTTTTTGCCTCTGTGATCCAGTTCCTAGGATGTCGGCTAACTAAGCTAAGCTAAGCTGCTCCGATGATTTCCTGGAACACGCACAGTCACCCCCTTTTGTTATCTTTAGACGATAACCGATAAACTAGGTACCAGACGTCTTGAGTGGGTTAAATTGATAGTTGGGCTAGACACGAATGTAAAATGAGATTTGGATGAATAGGAATGTGAATGTTTGAAATAAATACTTTCTGTGATCATATTAACTGTGCTATTTCGTCGCATAATAAGCGCTATTTCAAACAAACAATTTTAACCCCGATTTTTACTCTTCACATATTCTATCAACAGCTGGACATGGCCTCCCCCAAGGCTATCCATACAGACCAATCTTGAGCCACGCGCATCCATCCGCTGCCCGCGATCACATAATCGTCAGTCCATCTTGCGGAGGGCCTACCTCTGCTACGACATCGTGGCCTCACTTCAGAGCCTCTCTGCTCCTACGGCCATCGTTTTTTCTGACTATGTGCTCGACCCACTCCCACTTCAGCTTGACTATTCGGCGATTCTATTGTATATATTTAAAAGTCCGGCCTTAGTGCGTGGCGACGTCATAAAAAGAACCCAATGACCAAATTTCATGTTTTAAATCCAGTAGGCTCTGCAATGATATATCGGAAGGAGATGTCTTTTTTTAGTCTCACGCCTGTATCCTCAAAGTGGTAGGCAGAGGTGTAAATATTACACCCACATTTCGCCATTAATTTTTAGGTCCCACGTAATAGGGGGCGAGCCTATTGCCGTTACAGGGCACATCACCAGACTCCGGGCTACTACTGAGTATTCGGAAAACCCAGTAACACTTTTGCCTGACCCGGAAATCGAACCCGGGACCTCCAATCAGCAGTCGAATACGCTATCCACTGGACCACGGAGGCAGTATATATCTTTTTATACGTAGTTAATTGAGGATCAATCGATCAATGTCGACGTAGATGAACTGAGACACCCGTGTATTCGAATCTAAAGTGAATTTTTCACTGTAAAAATGTCATTTTATCTAAAAAGCATGAATGCGTAATAGAGAACAATAATTCAAATTTTATTTAAAAAGTGGCGATTCAAATGTAGAATCCGATACCTTATTTGAAAAGAAAGGTAGGTATTCTTTATTTTCACAATAGTCTGGTGAGAGTAAGGAAGATATTTAAAAGACGAAGGTGAGTGTTCGTTAGGTAACCGGATTGTGTACCGTGAGCCCTCTCAGCAAGAATTACGTCCATGTTAATTGCAAACCTCATCGCCGCTTACTGCCAGCAGCGAGGTTCTGGCCGAAACTTAAAGGCTCTACAATAGATCCTATTGTGATTTTAATGAAGACTCATTATGATTTGCTCAACAAATAGGAATTATTGAGGCAGGTTGTCCTCTGAAGAGCCTGTATTATATTAAATCCTCTAAGATTGCATATTATCATTTAAAAGCTAATGAAATATTTCAAGAAATCTAAAGAGTTTAGAATTTGGTGGCAATACAATGAGTGTATCGTTATGGCATTCTTTCAAAGTTTGCACATAAACTCAGAGTGAATTCGTTGAATAGAGGATAAAACTAGGTCCCAGTGTAGTAGCTCCTATAAACTTGGTTCTTATCGATCACGTCGCCTTATAATCTGGTTTGCGTAACGTTAGAGATTGCTCGTCTCTCACTTACGTGACCACTCGTCATCTGTCTGTCTTTATCAGCATTAATTTGGTTTAAAAAAGATCACATTATATAGGTTTCTAGCTATAACAAGTCGTCTATTGTCTGCGCTATGGATTTCCATCGACGTCCCGTAGCAACAGAGCCACATGCAGCCACATAGCGTTTGACATAATTTGCCACAAACCTGCTGGAGTCAGTAAAAGTCTGTGAATAGAATTAGCACTAATGGCATAATTCGTTTTTTTCTTTCAACATCATTTATTTAACTTTATTTCTCTATATCAGTCTGTTCTCTATTTCTTGAGTTATGATTATTCCGCATGAATAGTTTGTTCTTGCCAGAGAAAATAAGGTCAAGTTATAAATAATACCCTGTATAACATGTGCGTACATCATTGAGAATATCACGTGCATGTTCGGGGAAAACTGAGGTCAAACCAGGACACTTGAAAGTTAAATTGTACGAGTATGTACTAAAGAAATGTATTGTTGCTGTGGATGTACCGTGATCGCGAGGCGTTATGTTTTACTATGTTCTACCCGCTGTGATAAATCAGATCAGTAGATAGATACGAGTATACAAAAGGGGTTCAGTCTATTTTCTAAGTACAATTCACATGTCTGAAATTGTGAACGCATAGCTCTAAAATCGTTGCACTTCCCCAGAATGGGGCATCTAGTAAGGTAGAATCTGAGGGTCACTCAATAAATTAGTAGGTAGACCAGAGAGTGCACAGATTATAAGGCCTACATAAGTATAGTGGGCTTCTCAGATTCAGTCTATTATAACCGTAAGGTTGTTAGGGTCATTGCGATATGCTATGATTAGGCGGTAGTTGCTCCAATTATCAAAACTATTTAAAATTTCAAGTAAGCCGCGACACTAATCTTCAAAAATTGTAACTAATAATATTCAAACGAATAAACGGCCCATTCATTTAACAGCTACAGTGCCACAGGTAAACATACAGTTCCACAGACACGTCATAGTCACAACAAGGTATTAAATTTACTCGTTTTGTTATTAAAGAAACCCACATGACGAAGACACCCCTTTTGAATCTATATTTGGTTTATAAACTATAAGTAAGGTTGCCTCTAGAGTCGACATTCGACACTCCAACTCCCGCAGTCGCCTTTTATGAGCCATAAACAAGAATCTATATTATAGCACAGATTTTTTATTCTAAGTGCGTCATAAATAACAAGTTCTTTATACTGAAAACACTTAAAATAAATGTCACTGGAGACCCTCGCTGTATTATCTGGACCTAAATAATTTGTACCGACAATCCGAGCTCCCAGTGCCTACAATGGCATTGTATTTACCTATAATCGCTTAATACAGTAATTACCTACATAATATCCAGGTCTGCACAGCCGGTAGTTTGACAGTGATGATCGATTGAGGATATAAATGTCTGCTATTTAAAAATTACAATGCACTATTAAAGAAGCCTGTACCGCGAGGCACTTTACAAAATATACAACTACACCCAGCACACGGGCACAAAGAAGTTTCGAACCTGTGCCTTCAGATGCGAAAGTACAATTTGCAGATCACATAAACGCAGTCCCGAGTAGGGATGGAACCCACACCACTCAGGGTTGTGTCAGCGACGAGGCGGCCGCTTAACCACTATGCTGTATGTACAGACAAAGTGCTACTTACATATAGAGAATATCGACGTTAAGTTATCGTTTATGTGCTGTTGAAATGCAACTATTGTTTGGTCAGTGAGAGTACCAAAAGACCAAATATGCTCCACTCCCTACGCCGTCCCTGTCTGCTATTTAAGCATTCCATTAGAGTATCCCGCAATTTTATTGAAGTGGCACATGTAAACGCACACAAATAAGAATAAATCTAAGCACGTAATCAATTAAACTGATACTATGTTTGATGGAGAGCGTAGAGTTGAAAGCAGTAATGCGAGGCGGTGCAAAGCGACACGAAGCCGAGCGATGCGAAACAGTAGCGCAGTAATGTGCAAACGAGACGCTTCACTAACTAACTAACATCTTTATGTCTTCGCCAGTATACGCGGCTTTTTCCCCGCCTCGTTTAATTCTTTATTACACACTGAACTTGGAATTCTGGCATACGTCACGCAGCAAGATGTGGATGGCATATTAACCGCTTTTATATGTCTTGCGGTAAGTTTAATCTATAACTTGGGAATCTTTCTTAAATATTCTTAGAGAGTGCATTCAAAAATTTGCTATATCTGGTTCGTTGGTTTGGCAAATTAATTTAAAAGAATGTAACAATTTTGGACTAGGACCTTTACCTCCGCTACCGCGTATAAAGAAATAGGGAACATGTTAAATAGATCTATGTGTTACAACACACTTAGTTACATTAGATTAGACACGACGAGTTGGTTCGCCTCTACAGTTTCGCAGCTGATGTAATGTGAGCTAAGCCGTAGTCATTCAATAAGTAATGACATTCTACGGATAAGTAAAGCACGACACCAATCTTATTGACAAGTAAAGGATTAAAACTGAACAACTTGTAAACTCTATCGGCATCTCTGCAAGATTTGCTGCCAACAAACTCGTTAAGTCGACCATTTCAGGCACAAATTTTGCTTAGCTTGAGTTAAAGGCGAGTTACATTTATAAATTTAATTATCACTGAAGACTTTCTACGCAAATGCAATCTCGCAGATGTTTACCTTTCGTCTGAAGTATCTTTTACTCAAAGATATCGAATGTTGAAGGAATGTAAATATTATTTCGTGTTCGTGTTGTAAAGGAATAATATCTAATAGCTGCTTGGAGTAAGACGCGGGCTGACGAGGCTTCGAATTTCATTCTCATTTTCATAATGCGATACTTAGTTTGCGCACTATCGAGTTGTCTAGTCTTGAGACTTGAGAGTGCCGCTTTTTTCTAACGGTAGCGGCGAGCGACCCGCACCACGCATCTGTTCCTTGTTTATTGCTCACAACTTTGCTGCTACTTTCCCTTTAATCGTTTTATTACTTTCCTTTATTTGTATCCACAACTGAAAATGTGGTCCTTATATGTAGGTCCTATTTTTGTAGGAAGTAGGTGTAATACGAATGATACGCTATATCCGATCTCCATGTTGGAGCGTGAGTTCTTTGCACTTTTTTCGTATGGTAGACAAAACTTTAAGTGATGCGTAATTTGTTGTTTCAAGTCTGGGTGTACTTTGTGTCTGCAACCCAACATTTATTTATTGTGATCTGCTGTGGGCATTCCGATTTTAATAAACATCTTCACAGAGCAGGTGTTGGTTAAGACCATGTATCTGTAGAGTTGCACTGCCAGTTCATGGAATATTTTTGCGATTTTCATCCTTCTGCATAAATCTAAGTTATATTCATTCAGATCAAGCATAAAGTTGGCCGTGATCTACAACATGTTCATGTTTTCCTTGTTTGGATTGCAAATATTGCATACTAGCTGTGCCCGCGACTTCGTTCGCGTAAATGTTGGAATTTAATTAGCATGACATTAATGCCAAAAGTATACAATAGTTATAACTTTCATGTATATATATATTAAATAATACATATCATTTGAGAATTTCTTTATACACAACATTATCTAACTGTTTTACCACCTTCACATAGAACATGTAAATTATTTTTACCGCTTACTCGTGAACATGTCACATATAACTGACCATGTGAAAAACAAAATGTTCGGGGATAGATTCCAGCTGTTTCAAGTCTGTCCCTGCGATTTATTTAGAAAATACACACAGGGCTACGAATATCCAGCCCTGCCGAAAGTAAGATAGCCCCGTTGAGTTACTCAAGAGGTATCTGAATTCAGGCCTCAGTCTCCCACCCACGGATTCCCACGTACGTGAGGTGTGGGAATTTGGAAATGTGGGAATTTGGAACAGGGAGAATCTTAACACCGCCATTCATAAAATGACGTCATTTGCTCAACGCCGTAGTATTTGTATACTCTTTGCTCAACGCCACAAACCAACCAAGATAGAAAATAATAATTATGGACTAATCGACATTTTATTGAAAAATATGATCTATATAGTCATTGTTTTTATCATTTAAAACAAAATGACATGATTATATAACATGATAATAAATGAGATTGACCGTTTAAATTAAGTGGACATTGTAATAAATTTTGACATAGAGACTTTTTGTTTATGAAAGTGCCGAATATTATAGTCTATTAATTTTTTATTAACAGAAATATACCCAACACATAATTGTTGTCTTTTTTGCAAGAAATATTTATTTTGCTAGAACATTATTTGAAAATATTGACATCTATCGGTCGAAAGGATGACCATAAAATATATGCTCGGTTCCAGTAATTTATTTATCGAAAATACATAAAAATATACTAACAAAATTAAAGAATCGCCTCCTTTTTTAAAGTCGGGTAAATAGCCATAAAACACTTTGAAGGTACCTATGTAGACTAACTTTACTTTTAATAACAAACTTATAATGATCATAGATGGCACCACGTATATAACCAGCTTTGACTGATCCCTGTTTTGTTTGGGACTACGTACAAAGCATAGGTCAAGCTGTACTCAGTAAACAACTCAACCGATTGTGATGTCACATATACTATTTTATAGGTTTGAATATCCTTTGTACATGAGTGTAAGTTTTATTGAAATCAATTTCACCATTTAAGAGATCTTTAGCAATATAGGGAAAGACGGCGGACAGACAGACAGACATAAATTCAAAAAATTATCAAGTATTGCTTTTAAGCATTTTCCTGGATTTTTTAGCTAATTTTCGTCAAAATATCTTTAATGTACAGACTTTTTCACCTCTACAGTTTTATTTTAAGTAGTATAGACAACATATATTTTTTTATTTTATTACAAGTCTAATTTGTGTCCCACTGCTGGGCAACGACCTCCCTTTCCAAATTCCACCTGTCGCGGTCACATGCGAGTTCCTCAAGCAATAATTATTTCACTTGTTTACTAACATGGTTGAATAGTTTTTCATTCAAATCTGAACACGCTGATCGATATATGCAATTATTTTCTAAATAATATTGCGCGGAAATTGAATGTCCATCAAATGTTAACTAACAGACCTGTAGGTATTTAAACTTTCGTGGTCACTATAATTAGTTTTTATTGTTCCTACGGGATATATACCACGTACCTTTGTTTTGAGTAACCGATATTTCGGCACTGTTGCAAGCGCCATGTTCACGGATGTAGTACATCCGTGAACATGGCGCTTGCAACAGTGAAAGAACATATAAATTTGTGGTGTGTAAACAATATAAAAGTTCAGTATGTATAAAATTCTTGCGCGACTGACTGAGTGACATCGCCCAGCCGAAAGAAGTTGAAATTTGGCGTTTATGGTAGGCAGCAGAGATTTCCCGAAATTACCACGGGATCGGGCAGGAATCATTAAATTAAAAAAAACCAATGCATGTGTGAACGTAGCTGCGGGCATCCTCAGAAAATGTTTCTATACTGGCAGTAACAAACTCTGCTAATACATAGATACCACAAGTGTTCACTGCTTTGGGTTTACGTGTAGTAAAAAATTATTGAAAGAGAGGATAAATCTTCGTCGAATGCCCTTGTTTTTATTTGGTCTGGTACATCGTACCAATGCAAATGGCAGATAACAAAAAAACGGAAGTATGGTCTGTTATGGTCATGATATTGAAGTCTATTCACAATATATCTATTGATCTATGTAAGTACTTCAAGAAATTAAATACATATCACAGACAAATGTAGTACGATACAACCGACATTTATTAATGTTTTCTTCTAGAGTTTTACGCAATACATAGAAAATTCTTTTGGAATTAGATCGCATACTTGTTCATGGTCTCTAGAACTTCAAAATTCTATGCACTGGCAGCACTAATAACTGAACCCTTTGCACCAACTATGCCAGCAAATAATAATCAATGCCCTTTTACCCTGTGCAACAATACTTAACGATGCTTCAACTGGCTAACATACACTTAACATTGTTTCACTACAAAGTCAACGTGAAGCGAATAGTTGACCCATAGAGCAAAATGTATAGTGCAGGGGTTAATAATGCCGGCTTAAACTGATTGTGAATGATGAATTCTGTTCATCATACGAGTTTATTTAACGGGGTTCTCTAGCAATACCCGACTAATTTCGGGTATAAATTTAACAGTGCTTAGGTTTTAGACGTTTCGACTGGTTTACATTGGTTGTGGACGAAAGTGGACTTGTTTGAGGGGTATTTATACCTTAAACTAGCAGTTGCTTGCGGTTTCATCTGCCATAAACTTTCAACCTTACTTTTGCCACATAAGGGTACATTAAAAAACTTGCCTGAGTGGGTACCTACGCCAAAAAAGACTATCTAGCTTCAATAGTTTGTGCTGTGCGTGGCATAACCTGCAGAACTATATTATATAAGATAAATAATTTGACATAAATGATGATTATTAACCTTTCGACGACCGAGGACATGAATTCATGTCCTACAAAAAAGTCCCCTTGTTTACCGACGACATGAATTCATGTCCAGATTCCGTCCTTCAATCTATGACGTTTTTTACACTGGCCTAGTACATTTTATCAATTATTTCAAATGGCATTGCATTTTTACGAATCATAGACAGCTATGAAACCTTCTTCTGATCCAATTTGATGTCAAATTAAAAAGTAAAAGGACATTTCATTTCAATGCGCGCGAAACTGTGAATTTTAAAAATGTTTGCTATTGAAAAGGGGGAATTATTATAATGGATACATGCATATTTTTAGTTTTAATTGGAAAACCCATATTATACAGAATATAAAAATACAAAAATAAACAAAAATATATTTTATTTTTGATTATAATACGCTACAATTGTCGATAGAACCGGTATTCTAAGATCCGTTCAAAACAGAGAGCTATACAAAACTAAATATACACTCAAATGTTATTATTATATTTTTTTAATATTGGCTACATAAGTGGGTTTCAAGAAATTATAACTCGAACTCTTGAAAACATAAACAAAGACCTCTCAGAGCGATAACATTCAATGTCTAGTACCGCGCGCGCGATTATGTCGTACGGCGCGGCGCGGTCGTATAGCCAAATTGACGTTTTAGAGGGCGCGGTACTTGAAAGGTTAAGCTACTTAACGAGATTAAACCCAGTTAAATTTGCTTGTATGATTTGTTATAATTGAGATGGTTCTGCATGGTGCAGGCTAATATAACAAACTATAACTGCTTAGTTTTATGTGCCAGACTAGTATGATATTTTTTTTGTGTCAGGAAAGTAGAAGAGATTGTCCACAACTTAAAGTAACCGCATCGGTTTATAATAAGTAATGTTATCGCGGCCATAACGGGCCCAGTTACAAGCAACAAAAAGCGCCAGTGGGCAGTGCGACAAGTGTCCCGCAGCGGAACTCTGTGATTTATTAACGAAGCGCGGCGAGACTTCGCGCCGCTCTTCATTATAATAACCAGATATAAATATACATCACCAAGTATCTTAGTGTTGCGACACATCTGCGACACCTACCGCGGCGAACGTAGGGTTGGATACGGTCGTATCGTTTTTCAAATCGCCTATGACGCATGAAGGAAATTACGTTGCGATCGGCGCGGCGCCGAACCATCCGTCGAGCGCTTTCGTCTTTGCCCTACAGCGAATGATATTGTAACATCTGTGGATTTAGCGCACCGAATGATGTGTTGTTACAAAGCCAACTGAAAACTACGACCGATAGTTCAGTCGCTGAAGTATCAGCGCGGCACTCTCAGCAGATGTGTCGCTACACTTGTACTTCCGTTTTAATGAGAAAAGGTGACGTAGCTATTGTCAAGTTGCTGTCAAACTTTATGATTGTCGAATCACCGCGAACTTTACAAAGGCTTACGAACTGTACAAACTTTGACATTTTGAGGATATAAACAAACCGCATTTCATTTCGTTGGGTAATTAAATATGCATTTGCTCTACCCTGAAGGGCCAGGTGACATTTCGTTTGATAAGCAATTAACTCGGGTCTATGCAATACTATGAATTTTGCCTGAGGTTTATCTATGCGTCAATCAAAATGAATAATTATAAAGGTCTCTTTCCTAGCACAAAATAGGGACCTTGAAAACTAGAACCACATCAGATCTTTTAGACTTCTTCTATAAAAAGAACTTCATACGAGTCGATTTCCTAGGTAGACATATTATAAAATGATTTCTCACAGCCGCGTCTGTCTGTATAACCCAATAAACATAAAAACAGATTTTTGTACGGATGTGCACCAATACGTAATGTGATTCCTGAAGAAAATTAATGTACATAATTCTCGTGAGCGGCGCCGCGGGTGAAGTCTTGTGTAGAATGATAAAATTATTTGTCACTCTGGTTTTACAATAGGGAACTATAAAACATAGTTTATTGTTACTCTTTGGTTTTGTAATTAATATGCAATCCATTAGAATTGAATCAATGGAAGCTTTATTTAGCTCGGATTAATCTTAATACCTACAGTTCTTACTTTTTACTGTTCCTACGGGATATATACCACGTACCTTTGTTTTGAGTAACCGATATTTCGGCACTGTTGCAAGCGCCATGTTCACGGATGTACTACATCCGACTCCAATCCAAACCAATCGACTCATAAGAAGTTATTTTTTATAGAAGATGTCTAAAAGATCTGATGTAGTTCTAGTTTTCAAGGTCCCTATTTTGTGCTGGGAAAGAGACCCTTATAATTATTCATTTTGATTGACACATAGATAAACCTCAGGCAAAATTCATAGTATTGCAAAGACCCGAGTTAATTGCTTATCAAACGAAATGTCACCTGGTCCTTCAGGGTAAAGCAAATGCATATTTAATTACCCAACGAAATGAAATGCGGTTTGTTTACATCCTCAAAATGTCAAAGTTTGTACAGTACGTAAGTCTTTGTTAAGTTGGCGGTGATTCGACAATCATAAAGTTTGACAACAACTTGACAATAGCTATGACGTAGCTATTGTCAAGTTCCTTTTCTCATTAAAACGGAAGTACAAGTGTAGCGACACATCTGCTAAAAGTGCCGCGCTGATACTGCAGCGACTGAACTATCGGTCGTAGTTTTTAGTTGGCTTTGTAACAACACATCATTCGGTGCGCTAAATCCACAGATGTCACAATATCATTCGCTGTAGGGCAAAGACGAAAGCGCTCGACGGATGGTTCGGTGCCGCGCCGATCGCAACGTAATTTCCTTCATGCGTCATAGGCGATTTGAAAAACGCTACGACCGTATCCAACCCTACGTTCGCCGCGGTAGGTGTCGCAGATGTGTCGCGACACTAAGATACTTGGTGATGTATATGTATATCTGGTTATTATAATGAAGAGCGGCGCGAAGTCTCGCCGCGCTTCGTTAATAAATCACAGAGTTCCGCTGCGGGACACTTGTCGCACTGCCCACTCGCCGCTTTTTGTTGCTTGTAACTGGGCCCGTTATGGCCGCGATAATATTACTTATTATAAACCGATGCGGTTACTTTAAGTTGTGGACAATCTCTTCTACTTTCCTTACACAAAAAATTATCATACTAGTCTGGCACATAAAACTAAGCAGTTATAGTTTGTTATATTAGCCTGCACCATGCAGGACCATCTCAATTTTAACAAATCATACAAGCTAATTTAACTGGTTTTAATCTCGTTAAGTAGCTTAATAATCATCATTTATGTCAAATTATTTATCTTATATGATATGGTTCTGCAGGTTATGCCACGCAGAGCACAAACTATTGAAGCTAGATAGTCTTTTTTGGCGTAGGTACCCACTCAGGCAAGTTTTTTAATGTACCTTTATGTGGCAAAAGTAAGGTTGAAAGTTTATGGCAGATGAAACCGCAAGCAACTGCTAGTTTAAGATATAAATACCCCTCAAACAAGTCCACTTTCGTCCACAACCAATGTAAACCAGTCGAAACGTCTAAAACCTAAGCACTGTTAAATTTATACCCGAAATTAGTCGGGTATTGCTAGAGAACCCCGTTAAATAAACTCGTATGATGAACAGAATTCATCATTCACAATCAGTTTAAGCCGGCATTATTAACCCCTGCACTATACATTTTGCTCTATGGGTCAACTATTCGCTTCACGTTGACTTTGTAGTGAAACAATGTTAAGTGTATGTTAGCCAGTTGAAGCATCGTTAAGTATTGTTGCACAGGGTAAAAGGGCATTGATTATTATTTGCTGGCATAGTTGGTGCAAAGGGTTCAGTTATTAGTGCTGCAAGTGCATAGAATTTTGAAGTTCTAGAGACGATGAACAAGTATGCGATCTAATTCCAAAAGAATTTTCTATGTATTGCGTAAAACTCTAGAAGAAAACATTAATAAATGTCGGTTGTATCGTACTACTTTTGTCTGTGATATGTATTTAATTTCTTGAAGTACTTACATAGATCAATAGATATATTGTGAATAGACTTCAATATCATGACCATAACAGACCAAGAATCCAAGTTTTTAGATCTACTTCCGTTTTTTTGTTATCTGCCATTTGCATTGGTACGATGTACCAGACTAAATAAAAACAAGGGCATTCGACGAAGATTTATCCCCTCTTTCAATAATTTTTTACTACACGTAAACCCAAAGCAGTGAACACTTGTGGTATCTATGTATTAGCAGAGTTTGTTACTGTCAGTATAGAAACATTTTCTGAGGATGCCCGCAGCTACGTTCACACATGCATTGTTTTTTTTTTTTTAATTTAATGATTCCTGCCCGATCCCGTGGTAATTTCGGGAAATCTCTGCTGCCTTCCATAAACACCAAATTTCAACTTCTTTCGGCTGGGCGATGTCACTCAGTCAGTCTCGCAAGAATTTTATACATACTGAACTTTTACGTTTAACACCACAATTTATTGTTTACACACCACAAATTTATATGTTCTTTCCTTTAAAAATTGTCTTGCACGGAGAACGCTTTTTATGATTCGCTGATAAGCCATATCTTTGCCATGCGACCACGCCTATTTCGCACGCTTTAGAATACGACCAAAGTATTTTACATTTAAACCGGTTTCTCGCCGAAATAAAACAAACGATTCTTGTAATATTCTACTTTATGGCAGTGCAGAGTGGAAGCGAATGTAAAGCTATAGGTATATATGTAGGTTGCTACGCTCCTTGTGTGAAGCTATAGTTTCCTCAAAGAAAGCGGAGTTAATTTCAGTCAGTTTCCCGTAGAGTGATTGACACTTAACGTAGTCGAACCGGTACAATTTGCCCCTTATGTTGCAAATTTGTATTATTTTATTATTTTTATGTAATATTTGCTACATAGTACTATCTAGAAGCTAGTCACAATGACAAAAATAGTGTAGAAATATTGACTGACTTTTTGAACTTACCTGTGTGCGTATAAAAATTTAATTATCGCCTGCTTAACGCTAAAAACACTATTGTATGGAAACTTGCATGTCTGATAGCTCTCTATAATCCACGAAAGACATATTTTGAAGTCTGCCAGCCCACGCTTGCCCAGCGCGCTGAACTGTGGTTTAACCCTTATCGGCCCTTGCGACTGCTTCAATCATCTCGACTTACATGCAGTTTCAGCTCTGCTATACATTTACGTGTATTTTTACATTTCCGAACCAACGAGAGTGCATGCATGTCACAATTACCTATGTACAAATACAAATATCTCATAATACAATATTAATCAATGTTTATCTGGTTCATTTAGCAGGAGGTAGTCAACTATAAGTAATTTAGTTAATTAATTACGCATGCGACATAAACTGTATAAATATCAATAAATTAGAAACGTTTTCACTATCTTAATTTTGACAAAGATTGGATTCGTAGCAATTGTCCAAATATAAAAGCATGACAGAAAGTTGTACATTAGGTGCATGTATTGCATTTTCAGTTTATGAGCTTATTCATTTTTATTCTAGACATACTTCACCTCGTCCTAATACCCAGCAGATTTCTCGTGGTAACGCCGAAAAATTACGTTCTTTGGCGATCCCCGGCAACAAATGAATAAAACTATGTCGCTGCCAATCTACGAACAAAATTTTAGGAAAGTCTCGCTCTTTATACGTTCATTGTTGTAGGCCATTATTTTAGACAGCGGTATCAACAATGCTCCTTATTTAGGCCGCGCACTCCTTTCTAACCTCGAATTTCCTTACCCACGGTTATCTATGAAGAACAAATGTATACCTGACACGGCACCTGTAAAAATTTACAACCAAAACTTAGTTGAGTAAGGAAAAGGTCTTGCGTACCCTCAGACCGCTATAAAATCAAGAGGTGACATATAGCCTACGATAAGTGTTACGCGGCAGTTTACATTCTACCGCAAGCCAGTGCCTAGGAATAAGCAAGTGCGTATTGTGTATACAGCTTTATGTACGTCTCGCCTCATGCTCAACTTCTTGGATTAGATTTGGGACAGGGCTTGTGTTACGTTTTTGATTCAAAGAAAAACTCTTATAGAATCGGCTGATCACTAAATCAGAGATTTTCGTTGATCAGACGAATAGGCGCACAGCTACTTTCCAAAAGATGGTTGATTTTAGATTCTGAAAATACTTGGAATTTCTTCTCCATATACCTCCCTCAAGGTTCTCTTCACTAACGAATCTCGAGCCGCCTGCATCTAACTACTTACCGCGACCCCAAAAAGATCGTCGATTCACCTTGCCTTGGGTTCTTCTGTCAATTAAATGAAATTGCCGATAATCTATATAAGGCGATAAGAATAATCAATATAATCTTTGTATTCCTACGTTGACTGTGCAGGCACTTCGCAACGCATAGTTCTCATTGCCTAGTATTACAAGCCCTCATAAACAATAATATCATGCAAACTTAAAACTAATACTGAGCTCCTGTGACGGAAGATAATGCAATCTAGAACGGAAGATAACAAATATAGGAATATATAAACTTTCGTGGTCATTAGAACTTATTTTAAATTGTCTTTCGGGATAAATACCACGTAGGTACTTTTTTTTTGGTTCAGTACATCCGCCAACATGGCGCTTGCAACAGTGGCGAAATATCGGTTACTTCAAACAAAGGTACGTGATATATATCCCGAAAAACAATATAAAATAAGATAAAAAATAGTCCTAGAACGGCAGAATCGTATGAATTATTTAATTATATTTTTTATAGACTTACGCCTGTATCCCCGAAGGGGTAGGCAGAGGTGTAATATTACACCCACATGACTTAATTCGGACCAATTCAGTTTTTTTTTTAATTTGTTTTTTTATAGACTCACGCCTATATCCCCGAAGGGGTAGGCAGAGGTGTAATATTACACCCACATTTCACCATGAAGTTTAGGTCCCACATAATTGACGGCGAGCCTATTGCCGTACCGGGCACATTACCAGACTCCGTGCTGCTACTGAGAATTTCCTAACGGAAAAACCCAATAACACTTTGCCCGACCCAGAAATCGAACCCAAGACCTCCCAATCCCACGCGCACATGTATGCCGCGAGACCAACGAGGCAGTCAATTCAAGTTACAGCCGCAAAAATATTTGGTTATTGATGCCTTGATGCATGTGCATGCATGTGACGAATTTATATTTTATCATTTGTAAATGGTGACTTCTCGGCCCGGATAAGGACACATTTTCAATGATTCTCTTCCTTTTAATCATGGAAGAAAAGTAATTGTATGATTGTTATATGAATAAATGCTGCCGGTGCTATACTGGATATTAGATTCGATTAGCGTGTCCATTACTTCATGCCGGCTATTTGAACAGCGCTGGGCTCTGTTGAAACCTAGCAACTGTTCTGTTCTCCGGATCTGCGTAAATGTGAATAATGTGGCACATAAATTGTTGAGCCACTAACAGTAACCGTTTGTTTTCCTCTGTCGACACGTGAACACGCCGTTAGGCTGGCTAGTTCGCGGTGTAGGAAACACTATTATTTTCGTAAGTAAGTAGGCGCCTGTAATATGCAAAATACACAAATTTTGCATATTATAGGCGCCTACTTACTTTTTGTCTAATAAAGCCATTTTATAATAAACGTGTACCTTGAATATATGAAAGTTCATGTGCTGTTGATGGTAAATAATCAACTGAGGTACAAATTTGTCCACTGCTTGACACAGGCCTCTCTCTTTCTTCTTCTCTTTATCTTTTTGGCTTTCCGTGTCCAGCGGCTGCCAGCCACTCTACGCATGGGTATCGTCACTCCATTTAGGCAGACGGTGATTTAAGCTACGTTTAAGAAAATATGAGAATTTAAATAAACTGATATAAGAATAAAAAATCCGAAAGCAGGATAATTATTGTAGTGCTAGTCTTCGTCTGAGGTCTGCTCGCGAGAACCGTTAACCTAAACCTTTCTCGGGAATCACACTAGCTATTGGTGAAAGCCGTACAAAAATCCGTTCTGGAGTTTAAGAGTTTATCGCGTTCATGCATCATCATTCATACGTCTTAGTTGGCTTACATCTATAATTCTGTACACACAATTCCAACAGCAACTACTAATTTATTCTCAAAGCTGACACGTTAGGCCGCCGCTTCATTTCAAATTAGTTAGTAACAAGGCACCATTATTTCATCCATCTTTCTTCCGTCTGCGATCCTCGATTCGAATGAGATTACGAACTAATGATATTAGATCTAATTGTGATACGGGGTAAACCCTTTATCACTCGCAGTCATTTATCAAATGCCGTGTAACAAGTTGATGTACTTTGCAGGTTTGACGTGGTGTGGGACGATCGGAAGTCGGTGTGCGACGAACTGATGCATTATAAGCTGCCTTACTACCTGCAAGATGATACGATCGCCATCAAGGTACTGTTTGCTTTTCAGTCTGCTTAGTCTAAGCGAATCGACACATCTGCGTCACCTACCGCAACGCTCGTTTGAATACGCTCGTAGTGTTTTCCGAATCTCCTATGACACATCAGCCTGGAGAAAACTTCGTGCGATGAAAACGGTTATATGTTCTGGATATATTATGTCTATTATATTTACGTATTTTTCATATATACAAGAACGTAGCATTTTAAAGTTTAGGATCCGAGACATAATATTATTATGAATGTCAAATAAAAAACGTATGTTTTAACTTTTTTATTGGGTAATCCACTTTTTTCTTGTCTAGAGATGAAAAAGGCGATATTTACAATCATCGAGACTATCTCTGAATTTGCTTTATTTTACAGCATACAAGAAATTTTACGTTTACAAATGTAGATTTTCCACTAGATCGTTGTTGCCAATGTGATTGTGCGAGTTTATTCCACCTGGTGTTGCCAGCTCCGTTCGAGAATTTTGTCTAACCTACCCAATATCTACAAATCCAGGATATCCAATTAGCAGTCGCCCTTGCACTCGCTGAACTGGCGTATTATACGTTTCGGTTAAACGGGTACTGTAGATTTTATTGCGTTTAGATGGGATAACTTAATTCCACTGTACACAATGCGAATGTTTATTTTGTTTAGATTTGAAACATGCATAGGTAGTCCAAAGGGCATAGTTAAATTAATATTTGCTATTTTAGAAATAAGACCGTGTGGTTGACGGCATAGAATACAAGTGTCACCACCCCCTATCTTCCCGTGGGTGTCGTAAGAGGCGACTAAGGGATAACACGATGCAAATACCATCTTTGCGTAGAGACGGAAAACTCGATATCAAACCCTATACGACTGCCTCGTTGGTCTCGCGACATAAATGTGCGCGTGGGATCGGGAGGTCCCGGGTTCGATTCCTGGGTCGGGCAGTGTTATTGGGTTTTTCTGTCACGAAATTCTCAGTAGCAGCACGGAGTCTGTAAATGTTCCCGGTACGGCAATACGCTCGCCCCTTATTACGTGGGACTAAAGTATATCTGGCGAAAAGTGGGTGTAGAAATACACCTCTGCCTACCCCTTCGGGGATAAAAGGCGTGACGTTATGTATGTATGCATGTAAATAAGACCAGTGGGCCTATGGAAAACGCACACACATTACATCTAACAAAAACGTATCTAATAATATAGCCACTTTTCCAAATCAAATCAAATCATATTTTGTTTGTTAAACATAGGCTTCCAATAGTTGGTTATAGACAAATATAATAGTACGCTATGTTTTGTCATATTAGGCAGATACCAATTTAAATAAACAAGAAAATAATCAATGTAAAGTATCAATTTAAATACATATTTAGATGCTTATGATAAGATAAATAATAATGATAATATAAACGGCAGCGACAGCCTAGTGGTGAGACCGACTGACTGCTACGCAGAGGATCCGGGTTCAAGTCCCCGGCGCGCACCGATGACTTTTCGGAGTTATGTGCGTATTAAATTGTTAATTATCGCTCGCTAAACGGTGAAGGAAAACATCGTGAGGAAACCTGCATGTCTGAGAATGAGCCATAATGTTCTCGAAAGATATGTGAAGTCTGCCCGGTGCGCCAAAGTTCACCTTAATTTTAATTCCGATTATTGGAAATCCGAAAATGTTCTTCCTACCATTTTTCATCCTAACAATAACAATTCCTAACTACTCTGTCTCTAATGTTCATAACTCCGAAGCAGTCAACTTCATAATGTCAATAGCAATAAACATCTATTATACTTTTATTTGTTTTCCTATATTTTCTCAACAAAACCATCTTGTACACTATTATTCAAAGTCATATCTTTTTTGTTTAGATTTCTTTTTTTTCATATTAATCAGTATTATATACATTAATTTTGCGTAACTTTATTTTCACATAACATGTATTACATATTAGAATAATAGTACCATGGTACAAATACACAATAGTATATTGGTCAAGTTCCAGAAACGAATCGGACGTATTAATAATTATTGGTTAAGGTTAGGTTAGAACTGTGACCACAACGCACGAGCCGAGCGAGCGAAGCGAGCGTGCCGCGGCAGCGGCCGGCGAAGTGCCAGAACCGAGTTGGTCCTATAGTTATTGGTTTAGGAACGGTTAAAATTGCGGTATAAACTCCCAGGCCATAAACATAACCGTAAATGAGTCGTGTTTTATGAATTTCGGTTGGAGTGTAGCCTTGGGGGCGCTATTGTGCGAGGACTTAAAAAAATTTAGCCAAAAAGTTTTATTTTTGCAAATTGTTTATTTTCTCGATTCTATTGTATAAAACACCTAAATATAAGGCTAAAAGTGTCTTGGTAAAAGTGTCATATATTTTTTATTAGGTACACTTGGTAAATGTGTTTTTCTGATGATATGAGTGAAAATATTATGTTTAGGGATAAAAGCGTTATGATAAAAAACAGTAGGAGTTTAAATATATTTACATTAATGATATTATTAATTACAATTTTCGGAAACATGAGTGTTATGAACATCGCCGGTTGCGCTACAAATAGTATGAATCAAAACTTTAGGATTGAAAATTTTAGGAAGAGTGATAATTTGGATTACAAATCGTTAGGAAGAACAATTTCGGGTAAAGAACTTTAGGTGAGCCAATATGGACCCGAAGTCTGCCAACCCGCACTTGGCCAGCGTGGTGGCCTTACCCTTCTCATAATGGGAACAGGCCCGTGCCCAGCAGTGGGATAGTATAAAGGGCTGATGATGATGATTAAGATAATTAGAATTCAAATTGGTAAATCAATAGCAACACAATAGTTATCGATATAATTTAACATTTAAGTATTAAAATTTAATTTATCGTTAAAGAACTCGTCAACAATAGATAATGCGACCAAATGTATTGAATAGGGAAATAATAAATTGTCAAATTACACACATCAAAAAAGTCTAAGCAACACATACTATTTCAAATTATTAATCAATTATTATATCATTTCTTACCACGTAGGTTATTACCTACTAAACTTTTTAGATCTAGAGGACATACTGGCTTGTTGTAAAAAAAAATCGAGTATCATATTTGTTTTTTCTTTCACAAATTCAAAAGCGAATGCATTTGTTCGAATTTTATAGTGTTTTATTTGCTTATAAAAATTTAGTATTCTGTATCAATTTTATGATATAAACAATAAGTTGAAAAGTTTTGAACAAATTTGATTTTGAGACATTTTTTACGTCATGGAGCGACGTCATTTGAACGCAGATGAAATGCAAAGAGCTGTAGAGATGTTGCAAGCGGGAAGAAGTTAATCTCAGGTATCTTGGTATTTTGGTATCAGCAGAAGCGTTATTTGCTTTCTTCATCAGCGTTACACTATCATGGGAGATCCTGCTGAGCAGCACCCAGGTCGAGGTAAGTGTACAACCACACGGCAAGATCGATAGGTACATACAACTGATTGTAAGATTTACAATTATGATTCTGAAACTTAGTAGCAATGGTACAATAATGTAATTAAACTTAATAATTATTAAAATTCAATCATAGACTAATGATTAGTGTCGCTCGAAGCGATACCAATCATTTGTCTAAGAATTCAATGTATCATTAAAAAATTCGTCAACAGTATAATAACATTTGTCAATCAACATTTTTTAAGTACTGTTTTTAGTTTATTTATTGGCATTGTTTCGATTGAATTAGGGATTTTATTATATATTGGAGGAGCTATGCCAAAGAAGCTCTTGTACAACAGAGGTTTTACATTTGTGATGACATAGTTGATTGACATATTAAGCACGCATAGTTCTTTTAACAATCGCTAACATGGTAAACAAATGTAAGTTCTTTATTACTAACAAAATCCTATCGTAATTACACTTGTTTACGATTCATTCGATGGGTTCAGTTATTATACCAGAGCGTTACGTTCCTCCGGAAGGAACGTATAGGCTCCGCAAAAGCACAGTGGACTACGTTGGAGGTCGTGGTGGGCCACAGACTCATAGTGGGCAGAGTTCCGTACCAAGCAGCGAGGCAGTTTCTAGGGACAGTTTCTTACAGGGGTGATGATGATGATAACAACAAACAACGTTCGCAAAGTTAATCTCCCGTGGCAATGAAAATAACAACATATATCTTCACGCCTTTTATCCCCGAAGGGGTAGGCAGAGGTGTATTACACACCCACACTTCGCCAGATATGTTTCGGTCCCAATGTAATAGGGGGCGAGCCTATTGCCATCTACCGGGCACATTTTTAAGCGAGCGATAATTAATATTTTTATTTTAATACACACATAACTTCGAAAAGTCATAGGTGTGTGCCCGGGGTAACTGGGGATCGAACCCGAGACCATCGTCTCGGCCATGAAAATAAAATGTTGATTATCCATTCCGTTTCCGTTCAATCCCGCATTCCCGTCCCAGCAGCGGCGGCTCGTGCCGCCGGCTTTTGGCGGGCGTCGGTGCCGCCGGCATCGGCCGCAGAAAGCTGCCGGGCATCATTCTAGTTGTATAGAACGTAGGGTTGCGAAGTTATTTTTTGCGAAAAATAAAGTATAAAATTGTTCGAATAGGCCAAAGTAAACTAACTATTTTTAATTTTTCTATCTTTAAATGTTTCAGCTAATTGTTTGACAATAAAAAATAAATAATTTGTTTTTAATTACGTTAACTATTCACGTTCTATTTCTATTTTCTCGCCACTTTAAATTCATCACTGACATTCATCACACACACACTCTGAAGTGGCTGGGACGGAGATGGAGATATGATTTTAAGTATAAATTGCCTCCGTGGTCCAGTGGATAGCGTATGCGACCGGAGGTCCCAGGTTGGATTCCCTGGTTGGCCAAAAGTGTTACTGGGTTTTCCGAATTCTCAGTAGCAGCACGGAGTCTGGTGATGTGCCCGGTAACGGCAATATGCTCGCCCCCTATTACGTGGGACCAAAAATTCATGTTGTAGTGTGGGTGTAATATTACACCTCTGCCTATCCCTTTGGAGATACAGGCGTGAGTCTATACTACTGCCAATTAACGTTTTCTGTAAAAATTATTTACCATCAGTGGTGAATTTCTTTATATCTCTTTAAGTCTAAATAATTTCCATCATTCATTTAACTAATGTGTAACGATATGCATAGGTATAGATAAGTAATCATTATTAGTGTTTTGTTTTACACGTCACAGTGAGGGTTGGAAATAAAGTATTTTCATATACTTTATTTGTATACAAAAGTATAAAGTATAATTGCCAAAAATAAAGTAGGATACTTTATTATAAAGTATGGTTGGCAACCCTAATAGCACGACCACACACAAGTAGCAAGTTGCAACCCGCGGCCGGCCGGCAGCCTACCCACGCAGCCATGCCGGCGACTCATTCGTGCGGCCAGGCCGGCGGCTTTGTATGCTGGCGGGTGCACGGGGCTTGGCTGGCATTGTGTGTAGCAGCCTTTAGAAAAAAAATTGAGGCTCACCTTTTAGGAACGATTACGGGTGTTTCACGTGCCGCGGATTCATCCTATTAGTGCGCTTGTACACGGTAAAAAAATACGCCCGGCCGACGCAAGAATTCGTGTCGTAACTAGAAAATAACTGTGTACACTGCTCGCAGCGGTGCAAGAAAAAAATTTGTCTGCGCAAGACACGACGCGGCGAACGTTGTTGCGGAGCTGTGGGGGGCGGAGTAGTAGGGTTCGGCCTGATTTTCCTCTTGTATAATTGGATGAACCCAGTAAAGTCTTTTGTTTTTTGTATCCTTTTTCATATTGTTATAAAAATAATATGCAATCATCATTATTTTTTGCTTTGTAGTTAACATTTTAATAAATAAACGAACATGATTATCAGACTTGTTATTACTTGCGCGCCCTACACCCGACTGACGAAACAAGTGCTAAACCCATGCTGTATATTGTTTAAGCAATATACAAGTAACCTCTGTAGGTAACTAATATTTATTCACAATAGTTTGCTGGCGCAAAGGTCGACATTATTGAGTGGAAATTATAGTAGCGGATGAAAGAAGGAATTGCAATACAATGACTCTTTTTAAACAGACATTTCAATTAACAAAACGACGCTCTTTTCGTAATTATTCAGTATAAATAGAAGCAGTTCAAATGATCTTAGAGAGCCAAAATTAGATGAGTTTACTAGATATTCCGTGGTTTGTACTCTTCCTTCGAGCTCCAACATCTGACGAACTCAATGGTAGGTACATATTATTAAAGACATAAAGAAATATTTATTTCTGCATTTTGGTTGTTTACAACACTTATACATGTCAAAACCCTATTCTAGATGATGCCGGCTTTTCCTAGCTAAATGACTTCTTGAGAAGAAAGGCCGAAACAAACTCAGAGTCATTGTTTTTTTTTGTCACTTCAATTTTTTTAGTCTTTTTTTCATTTTTTAAAGTCCAGACAAAAAAAAAAGGGTTTAGTGTGCAAGTACAATGCAAGAAATTATCTGACGCTTTTGACTGACTCGGCCCACTGATGGCCCGCATTCAACAGCAATCGTACGGCTCAACCTTGATTGAGGGAGCCAGCACGATCTGCATCACTATGCCTCCACGCCATCAGAAGGTGTATGCATAAGCATGTCAGCCTAAGCCATCAGACAGGTTGCCACAACTACTTGTTTATATGTTTAATAATACCCACATCGTACTCACAACTTTACATGCTAATACACAGTAAAATACATGTTGCAAACAATAAGTAAAAATAATTAAATTTAAATAATAAAATTTCATATATTTAAAATGTCACAAAATATTATTGAATGTCAATTTAGGAATAATAATATATTGTATTACTTAAGTAATTTTAAAAAAATAATAAAAATTTAAACCATAAAATGTCATATATTTAAAGTGTCAGAAAATATTATTGAATGTTAATTTAGGAATAATAGTATATTACTTAAGTAATTTTAAATGTCAAAAGAAAATAAATAAAATAACAATGTCAAATCAAACTATGTAAAAACATAATAAATAAAATTACAAATGTCAAAATGTAAAAATATAAGTATTACAAATGTAAATAAAAATATAATGTCACTAATTTCAAAATGTCAAAATTCATAATTTTTAAACTCAATTGTAGATCTTATACATAATGCATAATATCATTGGCAAGTTTCAGGACGATACAATAACTGGAAGAGTGGGAAATTCAGCTTCTTTGTTCTTAATAAACATTTACAGATTAACTCAATATATCATCGTTATTCCAGTTTCAATCTGGGGTCTGCTTTCTAGTCTAACCGAATTTGGCTGAATATTAGCTTTTCCACGGAGCTACTGCCTGACCTGTCTGACCTCCACAACCCAAAGGGATAGCGATATGCCATGGTTTAGACTAGTGTCAGTTTATTTAGAAGGTACTGACGCCCTGTAACGACTGTCAAAGATCTTCATGACAACCGGGACCGACGGCTCAACGTGCTCTTCGAGGCACTGGACAAGCGATAATTAACAATTCAATACGCACATAACTCCGAAAAGTCATTGGTGCACGCCGTGGATTCAAACCCGATACCCTCTGCATGGCAGTCTGTTGGTATATCCACTCGGCTATCGCTGCCTTAGATTAACTCAATATAATTATGCGTGTTGAAAAAGAATTTTTATGTTTTATTAAAAAGGGCAGATTTCGTTTTGCAGTATTATCATTATATTGACTACCCAATGCATATCGTATATTGCCTAACACATCTTGGCCAAGGCCAACTTGCATAAGTTATCAATTTGAATATTTGTTAATTAGGAAAACGTTCAAATGTATATTAAAAAAAAAAAAACTATGAGACGAAAACATCATGAAATTACACAAACAACATGAAGAAAAATCACGTGATCATGGAAAAATATACTGTATAAGTAACTTAAAAGAAACTCAAATACCGTACCATCTTAATTTTCTTAGATACTCAGCCGCGTCAAAACCATGTACGCGGTGAAATAATCGAGCCGAACCCAAACAGTAATAGGACGAATCCACGACACGTGAAACAGCCGTAATCGTTCCTAAAAGGTGAGCCTCTATTTTTTTGTTCAAGAATCGAGGTCACTAAAAGACTTCTTATGTTTATTACTGTTTTAGGTCACCGCACTATATGTGTGGGTAAAGGAATTGGATTTAAACTGCTGGGACGGGAATGCGGGATTTAACGGTTAATTGGTCGTAATTATGGCATTCACTTTGTAATGGACAATCAACATTTTATTTTCATTGCCACGGGGGATTAACTTTGCGAACGTTGTGTGTTGCTATCATCATCATCCCTGTATAGAAACTGTCTCGCTGCTTGATACGGAACTCTGCCCACTATGAGTTTGTGGTCCACCACGACCTCCAACGTAGTCGAGTGTGCTTTTGCCGAGCCTTTACGTTCCTTCCGGAGGAACGCACCGCTCTGGTATAATAACTGTATCCATCGAATGAATCGTAGACAAGTGTAATTACGATAGGATTTTGGAAAATTTTCTATATTATTAGATACGTTTTTGTTAGATATAATGTATGTGCGTTTTCTATTGGCCACTAATCTGGTCTTATTTCTAAAAAAAGCAAATATTAATTTAATTATGCCCTTTGGACTATTCATGTTTCGAATCTAAACAAAATAAACATTGGCATTGTATACAGTGTAATTAAGTTATCCCATTTAAACGCAATAAAATCGACAGTAGCCTTTTAACCGAAACATGCCATGACATGCCATTTCAGCGAGTCCAAGTGCGACTGATAATTGGATATCCTGGATTTGTAGTTATTGGGTAGGTTAGATAAAATTCTCGAACGGAGCTGGCAACACCAGGTGGAATAAACTCGCACAATCACATTGGCGACAACGATATAATTTTCTAAGATATTCAGCCGCGTCAAAACCATGTACGCGGCGAAATAATCGAGCCGAACCCAAACTGTAAGGGCGCTTTTTTTTTATTAACATATTTTGTTCAGATTTGAAACATGAATAGTCCAAAGGGCTTAATTAAATTAATATTTGCTTTTTTTAGAAATAAGACCAGTTTAGTGGCCAATAGAAAACGTGCAAAAATTATATCTAACAAAAACATATCTATTAATATAGCCACTTTTCCAAAATCCTATCGTAATTACACTTGTTTACGATTCATTCGATGGGTTCAGTTATCATACCAGAGCGTTACGTTCCTCCGGAAGGAACGTATAGGCTCCGCAAAAGCACACTGGACTACGTCGGAGGTCGTGGTGGGCCACAGACTCATAGTGGGCAGAGTTCCGTACCAAGCAGCAAGGCTGTTTCTAAACAGGGATGATGATGATAACAACAAACAACGTTCGCAAAGTTAGTCTCCCGTGGCAATGAAAATAAAATGTTGATTGTCCATCACAAAGTTAATGCCATACTTACGACCAATGGAGCGTTAAATCACGCATTCCCGTCCCAGCAGTTTAAATCCAATTCCTCTACCCACACATAGAGTGCGGTGACCTAAAACAGTAATAAACACAATAGTACTTCAGTGACCTCGATAGTTGAATAAAAAAATAGAAGCTCACCTTTTAGGAACGATTACGGCTGTTTCACGTGCCGCGGATTCATCCTATTACTGTTTGGGTTCGGCTCGATTATTTCGCCGTGAACATGGTTTTGACGCGGCTGAGTATCCTAGAAAATTAAGATGGTACGATATTTGAGTTTCCTTTTGGTTCTGCAGGATATTTTTCATGAAACACTTTTGATTTTCCCTGAACGGGAAATGTTTTTCATTTTGTCTTACTGACATTGATATCAAATTTACAATATTCTTTTTGGATTTTATAAGCAGCATATATCTTAATTTAATCTAAATTGATAACATCTTGAAGTTGGGTTTGGCCCAGAAGCTTTAGGCTATATTCAAGTGAGTATTGGGTAATGAACATAATCATAATACTGCAAAGGTAAATCGGCCGTTTCAATCAAACAAGTTAATTAATTTGCAACTCGCTGTTATTGAGTCAACTTGTAACTCTTTAAGCTAAATTTTACCCATATGCAATTGTTGATTAATCCTAAATTATTTGCACTATGCATGAATCTACAATAAAATGTTTCTACCAGTGAGCTAATCTGCTTTAATTTGGAAGTCGAAGTTAGAGTACAAAACTAAACCCGTCGAATTTGTACTCATTAAAATCATTTGAATTGCTTCTGTTCATATCTTCTGATTACGAAAAGAGCGTAGCTTTTAATAATTAATTTATTTGACCAAATCTGTCTAAAAATATCAGTCCTTTTAACTCAACTGCTGCAGTATTAAGATAATCAATTGCGGCAGAGTATTCATTCATAAAATACTTGACTAATAAGTATCAGATAAACAAAAAGCCACACAACAGGATTCCCTTGTGAACGGAAGCTCTCCGCTAATTCTTTCATCCGCTGCGCGTTGCTGTAATTGCCACTCAATAATGTCGATCTTTGCTCCGAAAAACTATTGCGAATAAATATTGGTCACAGAAGTTACTTGTTTATTGATTGAACAATATACAGCATGGTTTAGTACTTGTTTCGAATCCAGGTGATATTAGCTGATATTTTGCAAAGAGATTCTTTTTTCCGTTCTGTATAAGAAAATCTGGAAAATATTCAAATAAGATACGCTACAAACCAACTAAACCCCATTAAACCTTGACTCAAATCCAATCGTGCTTTACTATTATACTCGCATAATTATCTTGAGATGGTTGAGGTATCAGTCGGATTAGCACAACTGAAGTAACTTGGAGTACTTGCAAAAAACACCAAAACCTGTTAACAGATTTAAAAAGAACTGCATCCCTGTATTTGGAGGTGTTACATTGCTCTGTCAGTCTGCTTGAAACCAGGTCCAGTCGTCCAGATCATAATCTATTCATGCTTGATTGCACATCATGCATTTTTGTTTGATACCCGTTTCGAAAATTTTACAATCATACGTTAAGACAAAGGTTTGTAAATATAAATTGATTTATAGCTTGCCCAGTTTACATTTTTGTCAAAATATTTAAATAAGAGTACGTTATTTATGTTCCTTTGCTGTATTATATTGCTATCTCATCTAAAACTCTATGCGGTTCCAATATGTGTTGCATCGGTCCAGTTCCACGTCCAACGATAATATATTGGGTTTAAAGACCGCTGCTATCGTGCATTAGTGGTTATGGATTGCTCGATCGTGAGCTGACGCGGTGTCCAGTTAACCTATGTCATTGACTTCTAATATTATGTACTGGACAACCAATAAAATATGTGCAACCTAAACTGCAGAAATGAAACTCAAGAAATAAACAAAGTTATTTATCTTAGGGAATCACCTACCTATCGATTATTCATTTCCTCCGAAGGAAGTTTCATTTGGCTACACTCCTTCTTGGTACGCGTACGAAGGCAGCGCTAGCTGTGTTGCCTTTAGATTGTTAACTACGAGAGTTTGTATAACTACGAGAATCTCCTCTTATCCTCGAGTGGACGCAAACAGTAAGATCCATTCCAGAGTAGGATTGGCATTTTATCAGCTTTTAACATGATACTTAGCGTTGTTTTCCTTTTAATTCCCATTAAAACGATTCAGAAATGCCATGCTATAACGTGATATAAAAATATTAGCAATTCTCTAACCGACTTCTACTTTCTTCTTCCAGAACATTTTGTTAAAAGGATAAGCTTGGCAAGTTTACATTCTCTAAAAATACTGTAAATGCATAAATTCAAACTGTAATTTACCATTTTCATCTACTTTTTGTCACTCATATGAACTGTGAAATGGCTTCTAAAATAACCTTCCATATAAATTCTATCTGCTCATCTGATATTATACAGGCGTGAGTTACATTAATCGATATTAAAAGCTAATGTAGCGTTTTCATCGCTCCCCACGTGCAAAGCCGCGAACATCATCCATAATATAGTCATAAATATACACACATATGTGTGTATACACACATATGTATTATACGTACTTGGAGGTATAACAGCTTTCAATAAGCAAGGGTAAATTTAGGGCTTAATTTAAAAACAAGCCAGGGCCTCGGAAAATCAGAGCAATGAATATTTATTGGGTCTCGAAAGTGGGACGCACTCCAATTAATGGCGCTCAATAAAAATTCCTCAGGGCCCCACCGACGTGTGTACTTAACTCAATACTAAACAATTAATATTTTATTACTCTAAACACATGACTCTGGAAATAGGACGAGAACCTTCTAAGACTGAATTACGAGTAGGTATTGTATGTAGTTTACAATAAACAGAAATAGCAAAAAGTTTGTGATATGAAATTGTTTTTCTAATCATTTAGAATACTAAAAAGTTGTGACAACAAAATACAGTGAACAGAACCTAATCTTGCTTCTCACTTTCCATAACATTGTCAAACTTACACTTTCTTTCTCTCCCTTTCTTACTATTGTCTACTCCCATTACTTAATTCATTATATCGCCGTCCCCAACGAATAACAACGTAATCGAAAAAAGTAAAATTTACAGGAAAAATAAAAAACCGTTTTTTTATTATAACTTCATAACAGTTTTACATAGCAAACTCGTTGTTATACCGATAGATAGGTATTTTTTAGTTGTATACAGAGATGTTATTTAAAAATATATCAGTTTTACACCCATGTAAATATAATCAAAAATTAGTATTATCAAAATGTAAAAACAATTTTCAAACCGTAATGCAACAATACGATTTTATTCGAGTAAATTGTTGAAAGTGACCTATACAGCAAAAGTTGATTGCGAGCGTCTTGACTGTAAAGTAGCGAGGTTGATTGTTATGGTTACTTATTATTATAATATTATTAACTGCTCAAAACAATATATTGTGGTAGCAGTAAATTGGCTTACATTAATATCCCATAGCAAAGGGAATGGTAATATATTTTACCGAAATTAGTTATATTTATTGTACTCGAATAAAATTGTAATTACATTTTACGGGAAAAAGAAAATCTTGAAGGGGTCAGTATTGATTCATTAAGATGATATTTGGCACAAAACATAGTTTTTATTTATAGACGAATAGTACAGGTAAATTCATTGCAAAACGTCTAACTCGAAAAGTAATCGTACGAATCACGTGAAAAATATTCACAAGGTGTAATTGTACCTCTAGAACAATAATTCCCCATAAAAGCACTTCTATCGCAATAGTTGATTACGACATTATTCGCTGGGGACGGCGATATTATTGTATATATGTATGTATTGAAATTATAGTATATACATATATAAGTGTATTCGTTTAGTATAGTGTGTATTCGCATTTTGTTTGGTATAATTTCATTAGTATCCTACTACGCCACAACTGCCCTGTCTGGCTCCTTACTTCTCTTTTCCATAAGGGTTGCCTGTAAGAGATTGCTTTTTAGCGATAAGTCCGCCGTTTGTGCAACATGTACTTATATGTTGTAACTCCTGTGTTAAATTTACCATTTGGTCTACAATAAAGATTATTATTATTATTATTATTCCCTTTATTTAAACATTCTCTCATAAATTATATTTTACATTTTTATGTGATTTAGAAAAAAATATATAAAAATATAAAATAAAATTACGGGGCTCACCGGTATCGGGTGCAGGGACCAAGTCACCGGTGGTTAAGGCTCCAGAGAGAGGAACCTCCTGACGATACGAGCCGTGGCCAGCAATACTGCCTTCTGTATAGAGGACTTAATCCAACCGTCTAACGCGAGCCTCTTAAGTGGCACAGAGTCGTAGGCTTTCTTATAATCTATCCAGCATGTCGCCAGATCCCTTCGGCTACGGCAAACCTGTTGGCTAATGTCCATGTCTATAAGGAGTAGCTCTTTAGTTCCACGCGACCCACTTTTACATCCATTTTGAGAACTGACATGATTTTGTTCGTATATATATGTTTGGCCAGATTGGTTCTCAAAATGGATGTAAAAAGTTTATAGACCGTCGGTAGGCAGGTTATAGGTCTATATTTTTTTTGGATCCGTGGTACTTCCTGTTTTGAAGAGCAGGTGGGTAATACCAGTTGTTAAGAAAATTGGCAGCGTCCCTGATTCTAGAGATGATTGGAATTGGGACGCCAAAGGAGCGTGTGCACTACGCAGCCACTTCAACCAAAAGTTGTGCAATCCGTCCGGACATGCCACTTTCCAGTTTGGTAACGGACCGACTGCACAACTAACATCTGTAGCTGTAATAGCTACGGCATCCATATTAGGGATTGCCGCACATGATCGCTCGACATCCCTAAACCAACCACCCTCCGTGTGGCTAACGGAGGTCGACCAGATGCTACTCCAAAACGTATTTGTAGTTTCATCATCTGGTAGACCTCCATCATCCACACCTAGAACGGGACGCTCCCAATTTCTATACACCCACCTTTCATCCTTTTGGAATGTGCGATTTTTTATAACGTTTGATACGTTTTGCCCCCCCATAAATCTTCTGCTTCAGGAAGTCGATGCGTTCTGTGACCCGCGACGTGTATTCTTGTGGCCTAAACCCGTTCCTGCAAAGGCGCGGGTCACAAAACGCATTACTCTCGGGCGAGTATTGCCCGACCTGAAGCAGATCAGCTTGCCAATGAGTGCCCTAGACTCAGCGATACGACGCTCAATCCTGCACTGCCAAGCCGGCACAGCATTATTTCGGGTAGCCATATAAATGTTCTTTTCTATCTTGACATTGGCTATCCGACATGCCGCTACAGCAGCACAGTACAGAATTGAGTGTGTATCACTGAGATTTTCACAATTGTCTAGGTATGTAGACAATAGTGAATCTAGGGCACACACCAGCGCCAAATTTTTCTTATGCGTGGGTAAATGCGGCAGACGAGGCCTATTTACTAAGGCCTCGTAACGATATTCCCTGATAGCACATTCCAAAGTACTCCTTAAATTATCCATGTACTGGGCACTTATTATTATTATTATTTCCTTTATTTATCATTCATCAGATTAAAATTACATTTTTAAATATAGAACCAGGAAAAACACATAGGATACAATTAGTTGCAAAAATTTGACTGGTAGGGATTGTTAGGAAGGGTCGAAAAGTTCGTAGGGACAAATCTACCTATTGAAAGAAACAATGCATCGCAGGAAAAGTACCAGGGGAGCATAAAGCTAGAGACACTTTTTATTTTCCTTTATTAACCTTCAACTGGTGACCTGGTATTAATAGAGCATAGTTAGTGATGTGACGTTTCAGAAACGTATAATTATGGAAAACTGAGGGTACACGAAATATCGTAAGCAGGAAGAACAGTTTAAATCACGTATTTGACTAATTAAATACATCAAGATATGTGATTTATAGGAAAAAGGTTTTAAAAGATGCGGGGTTGTTGAAATAATCAGTTTTTATTTGAGTATGCATTTTTCAACTAACAAATAGCAACAAACTTAAAATGGACCCTTAAGCAACCTAAAATACACTTTAGAATCTTCATTTACTTTATGGTTACATTATTTAGATACTAATCAACAAAGTATAGTTGAAAGACTTATCCTAAAATACAGTAATAAAAAAACTGCACACGTCAAACATCAGTTACTTAGGAATGTCTTTGTACACAGATATCACATATTTGGTTACAACAGTTTAGACACATTAGGTTTATCACAGTAAGTACATCAGAATCTTGTACGTCCTTTTAGACGACTAAGACATATGGCACAAGTTTTTTATGACTTCTTTTGGCAGAACCCTGCTGATCATTGTGAGACATTCTAAATAAAAAATATAATTCGTTAGTATTGCTGTGACGTTTGCCAGACACTATGAAGACGTGACCGCTAACTGTGATGTGACGAACAACAGACACATAGATAAAATTAAACATTAATGCTGACCTGACGTCTGTGAGACGGTAAACCTCCACAACAGCAATACGGGTGTCAATAAGCGGGCGCGCCTGCCACTGCGCGAAAGGTTGATGTAAACGCGGAGGTTACTGAGGAGCAGCAGGGAAAGTGTCAAAAGCGCGGTGAGAAATAGCGTAGTAACGATTCGCGGTGTCTGTAAGTCGGGTACGTCACCAGTAAGGTTTACATTTCCTGCAGCTTTAAAATATCTCATTGTAGCTTAGGATATTAAAAAGTATTGAAAGAAACAACGCATGCGCAGGAAAAGTACCAGGGGAGCATAAAGCTACAGATATCCTGCAGCTATAAAATGTCTCATTGTAGCTTAGGATATTGAAAAGTACCAGGGTAGCATCATTTTAGAGAGGGTCGAAGTTTGTAGGGTAATGTATTAAAGTTATGTCATAAATAGAATTGTCCACCCGTGCGAAGCCGGGACTGGCCGCTAGTATTTAATAAAAGAGCAGAATAAAATATAAATATGAAAAATTTAAATGCGCCGCAAACATCCCCTATATCCCACCAATGTATAACTATGAAAAAGTGAAAAAGTCTGACAATATTTGAGTACCATTTTTTTTTAATTCTTAAATAATTTTAAATGCAATAAATTATCCTTTCCTTAAGCCAAATCGCCGTACTATTTAAGACATAAAACCTAGAGTTTCTTAAGCACTAGGTAGATAATATGATACTCGCTAACCGCAGACGCTCAAGTGGCATGTGTGCATTATCCCAAATGATCAAAAATGGATCGTAACTCGAGCGAACTGCCTGGACGGAGCACAAAAACTTTTAATGTTCATTCAATGGTACTTGTAAGAGCCGCCAGGGAAATGCCGATAAAAAATTAATGTGGTAATGATAGGTGCCCCAGTGTGCCGCGGCACTTGTCACAAATTGGCATGTGTCCGCTGAGCCATCCTCTGCAGACCATAGACAAATCTGCTATGACATACGTGTGCAAGAGAACGTCCCACAAACTAGGCGCAACCCTCGCAGGACAAACATCGCGAAATACAAGACGCTTCTCGTATCACAGGTTGACAGGTCCTATTTCAAGGACATGTCAACCAGCACTGACAACATAGAGCATAACACCAACTTACTAACAGAATGTATACAAACAAGTTACCAGCAAGCCTGTGCACCCACACTCCCAAAGTCGTCTAGTAAAACCCAGTGGTGGGGAAGAGAACTAGAGGGACTCAGGCAAAACCTGAGGAAACTCTTTAACAGGGCTAAAAACACGAGAATGGAAGCAGACTGGCTCAAATACAAAGAAGCCCAGTCACACTACAAGAAACGCATAAGATTCCGCAGAGGCGAGTCCTGACGGCGTTTCTGAAGCGGCATAAACACCACGAATGAAGCAGCCAGGGTGAAAAAGATCTTGTCTCAGGACAGCAACAAAACCCTTGGCGCCATTAAAAAGCAAGATGGAACCTACGCAACTACGGACGCTGAAATTAGCCAAGTGCTAATTGAAACTCACTTCCCAGGTTGTGAAGTAACCAATGACCGTCTGAGGGATGAGTCAGACTACAGACCACCGACCCAAACAGACTGGCTGGTAGCCGAAAATGTGGTCACCACAGACCGGCTGAAATGGGCAATTAACAGCTTCCAGGCATTCAAATGCGCAGGCCTGGATGAAATCATACCAGCATTCCTACAATGGGGATGCACAACGATTGTGCCGCACCTGCTCGACATCTACAGGTCCTCAATAGCACATAGATACATACCTTGCAGGTGGAGAGAAGTTAAAGTCATATTCCTCCCAAAACCTGGCAAAACTGACAACTCACAAGCGAAAGCATATAGACCAATCAGCTTGACCTCCTTCTTACTGAAAACGCTGGAGAGACTTACGGACCGACACCTCCGCGAGGGCGCATTACTGCGCAAGCTATTACACCCACATCAACACGCCTACAAAAGTGGCAGGTCAACTGAATCGGCGCTGCATTCCGTTGTGGGAACCATTGAAACAGCGCTTACCAACAAGTTAATGACACTGGGGGCCTTAATCGACATAGAAGGTGCCTTCGACAAAACTAAGTTCAACAGTATCAGCCGGGCCCTCGAAAAGTTCGGAGTTGAGCAAACCCTTAGTGGCTGGATTGATCAACTGCTGAAACAGAGGGCAATACAATTCACGGTAAACTCCACCACGAGGGGCATAGTTGCAAAATCACTTGTTTTGTATTTTTGATATTTTTTGTTCTATCCGCACTGTCGGTACTTCGACACATTACACTTATAACGTCTACACACTGATGAGTTGTGTTATTGCGGCGTTGTTTGCATTTGTTGATAACTGGGTTCCAAGTGGTCGATAGTCTGTATCCGTCCTCCCGGTTGAAATTTCTATGTTTTTTTATTTCAACCGCTTCACGTACTATCCTGGAGTAATAGTGGCGATCGGTGGATAAGACTTGTGGTTGATGTAATTCTATCCAGTGGTTTGGTCCAGATTCCAGCAAATGCTCAGCTATGGCAGATTTATTAATTTGTCGATTTTTGACAGCTGTGATATGTTTTTTGACCCTTTCAGTGATCGTTCGTTTGGTCTGTCCGATATAGGAACTACCACAACTGCAATCAACCTTGTAGACGCCTGGTGTTTGTAGAGGAATTACGTGTAGTTGAGCTACATCTTCATTTGAACAAATTTTTCTATAGGTAAACCTTTAAGTCATCTGCGAACATTTTACACTTTGAAGTTATTAAAGTACAAATATCGTTAACAAACACTAGAAAGAAAAGGGGACCAAGGTAAGATCCCTGGGGAACACCAGATGGCACAGCTCTAATATCAGATTTAAATCCGCGTACCATTACAAGTTGGGTTCGGTTGCGCAGGTAAAATTCACACCATCTCAATAAAGAACCACATATTCCAGCATGTCCCAGCTTTTTTAACAGGATGTCATGGTCTACCACATCGAACGCTTTCGAAAAGTATGTATAAATCGCGTGTATTTCCCGTTTGTTAACGAATGCTTCATGTATGTCAGTAACATAACGGACAAGGTTGGAAGTCGTTGACCTACCCGGAAGAAAACCATGTTGCTGGGCGGCTATATAAAATGGTTTAGAATGGTGTAACAACCTTTTTTGTACCAAAAATTCAAACAATTTACCTATAGCTGACAGGATTGAAATAGTTCTATAATTATCAATGATCACCTTTTTTATATAATAATATTATTTTTATTATGTTGTAGTATGTAATTGTATTTACTCAATCTCAAACGACAGCTTAGCACTCACTGCTTAGTTGTCACAGTGTGTAATTAGTAATTAACCGATCAAAGCTTATGGCGAACTCGCCTTCCGGGAAGTATATTGATTGGGCCAGTGCAGCGTCGTGTAAAAGCTAATTAATCCTGCATTGCATTTAATATAAAGCTTTTGTGCCTTATAATTAGGAACACCTTATTGTGGCTAATTTATATAATTAAATAGAAACTATATTTATTTGAGTATAGCCAAGTAATTATTATTAGAAAATATTGGTCACTTTCAGCAACTTTTAATTCCCGTATCATTGTAACTGTCTGTGTGCTCCGAATCTTTGCTATCATGAATAGTCACTGGTCATATTTTAGGAGTTCGATTGTGGCATCTATGGTTCTGCAAATAACATACAATGTCAGCTAGCACAGATAAGAAGTGTCACCGCAACTAAAATAGCCATAATATATTTAATCGTCGTATCTTATATAGTTATATAGTTTTTCTAGAGACTACAGGATTAAGCTCTTGATAAGCCAAAAAACAATAAAAGACAGATTGATTATACTTTATTGTTCACAGAAATAAAATTGTACAGTGCAAATGGAATAGTGATGAATGTACATTCGCCAGGTCTATCGCAAATTGTGATCTCTTTCAGGCAACCTTTAGTTGCTTCAGTTAATACCTTTAGTTAATGCCATGCATTGGAGCTACACACAGCCATTGGCTAGGTATGTATATTATAACCATCAGACAGGCGGTATGGGGTTAACGAACAGAATAGTAAGCTTACGGCCAGGAAACAAGCCGTTAGTGGGTAGATACCTACTAACAGCTTGTTTTGATAAAATAGATATTATATGTTATGGTGGTCGTCACTGTACCCGCCTTCTGCGATCCAATTTGTCCGCGCGGAACGCTTTTACCAATCGCGATGCAGAACGCTGTGAACGATAGGATCATGTCAGCTTAAATTTCGTACTAAGCTCATAGGAGTCAAGCATCATACCGAAAAATTTAAGGAAAGTACCTTGCGTTACAATGCTTCACACGCTCTGAAATTGTTATACATAATACATTACCCGATAATTATTGAACAACAAGGTAAACTGGCGAAATTAGGCAATTTGTAAGAACAATAAACATTTATATTAATCAAGTTATGTCTCATAAAAATTAAGTAGTACCTTTCATACGAGAATTAGGCGATAAAAAGCCTATTACTGGTATCGTAATAATCGTTCATGGGATTTGAAAAAGAACGAAGCTCCCACATGTATATAACTCTTTTGCATATATCATTAAGAGAAATGTGTCTTATGACTCTTACGAGTGATATCAAATGACTCATTTGGCGAAATAAAAGATATTGTACATGACTATAGATGAGGAAAATATTGAGATAAAAGTATTTGCAGATATTGTGGACGTCGCTAAAATAGTTTTCCTGTACATGTTCGTTAGACGAGTGTCCCCGAGCCCGGCGTGATTTATCTTACTCTGGACTGTTTTACTATTTACTTGACCAAACAAATACGCTTGTCAGATTACACTATCGAATATAAAAATTTGTTTGTACAGTGATTTTGGTTATGATATTTGTAAACAAGGTACTTCGCTGATCGGAATTATAATATGAACACTGGGCGCTTACTGCCAATTAAGATGCTTTAGCTGTTATCGTATAAGTTGGATGTAAATATATCTCTGTGAAAAATTACGAAATTCAAAAACGAGAGCTGTAGATATATTATTTAGTAGCATTTTAAATGTCGAGACTGTTTTATTTGAATGTCATCACTTGTAATAAATATCATTGTCCTACTAAAGGAACTCGACTAAATGATTTGCCACGTTACCAACGTTATTCATACAAAGCCAGACCAAAACATTTGGCTAACCTTTATAATGGTTTATACATAAGCGGCACACGAAGGTAGGAACAGGATAAGTCGATACTTACCTACGTTAAGTTTTAATAACGTAGGTAAGTATCGACTTATCCTGTTCCTACCTTCTTGTGCCGAGGTTGTACACAAGTACTCGCTCGATAACGTAGGGCGAAATGAAAGTTTGTTCAGGTGCTCAGATGTTTATTATGTGCCACCTACTAATACACACATCGCCACCGGTAGAAGGGTTCGCTCCCTATTCATACCTGCCCTGATTTTTAAACATTGTCTCTTATTTTCCTTATTGTGTTGACTGAGGAGTGATTTGAGTACATTCAGGTGTTTTTGTTGTAAGACAAGCAGTTTTTACATTTACCTAATGTACATGGAAAACTGGCTGCTTCTTGCGGTATATTTATAACTAGATGAGCCCGCGGTTACACCCGCGTTATTTAAGACTACTGCTCCGCACCCGTGGCTCATAGCGTGATGTTATATAGCCTATAGCCTTCCTCGATAAATAGGCTATCTAACTCTGAAATATTTTTTTTAAATCGCACCAGTAGTTCCTGAGATTAGTGCGTTCAACCAAAAAAACAAACTCTTCAGCTTTATATATTAGTATAAGACATTCTGATGCGCAAGAACAAGTGACTCAGAGATTTGAAGATGCTCGGTTTTATAAGCTTTGTTACTTTCAAATGTCAAAACAGTTTTGAATCATTTTAATATGACGTGAGGATTTAATTTACATACATACATACATATCGTCACGCCTTTTATCCCCGAAGGGGTAGGCAGAGGTGTATTTCTACACCCACTTTTCGCCAGATATACTTTAGTCCCACGTAATAAGGGGCGAGCCTATTGCCGTACCGGGCACATTTCCAGACTCCGTGCTGCTACTGAGAATTTCGTAACAGAAAAATCCAATAACACTGCCCGACCCAGGAATCGCACCCGGGACCTTCCGATCCCACGCGCACATTTATGCCGCGAGACCAACGAGGCAGTCGTATAGGGTTTGATGTCGAGTTTTCCGTCTCTACGCAAAGATGGTATTGGCATCGTGTTATCTCTTAGTCGCCTCTTACGACACCCACGAGAAGATAGGGGGTGGTGACACTTGTATTCTATGCCGTCAACCACACGACAAAATTTAATTTTTACTTTTTTACCGATTTAATTTTGATGATAATTAAATCAAGATCAAGTCGGACTCTCCCATTTATTTATTTATTTATTTAGATTTTACTTAATTAGAACGGCCGGAAGCCACTTACACTAATGAAGGGATCTGTAGCAGAGATATGCACTAAACATACCTATTATCTTCACGTAACCATATACCACTATCATTTTTTCGCCAGCGCAAATAACTTTCTTTTCCATAGGGTTTGCATATACAACAAATTTATATTTGCGGGTTTTGAGCATGTATTTTATGTTTGTACTAAAATCGGGAAGCGGTTCACAGAATAAATCTACTTACCAATTTTCAAAGGTGTAGTTTTCTAATAGTTTCAGAATAAATTGGCTGTGACATACGGACAGACAGACTTGTTTCCCGAAGGTTTAAAAAAGCAATAGGAATATTCAACTGTAGTCGTAAATATATCACATGAAAAGAAATAAATTTGAGAAATTACAAGTCATTACACATCATACATATTATTAAATTGTGGTATTGCTTGTGAGTAAAATAATCAAAATTAAATATTTTGATTATTTGACTTATTAGGTACTATACTTACTTCATTCTAAAACAGTTCATTGTAATCTGATTAAACTGTAAAATTCAAAGAAAAGTATTTCAATAAAATAAAAGCTTTTCTAAGTGTTGCTATGTAGAGTTCACGAGGCGAAGACAGATTCATTGCGGCGTTCACGTTGAAAAATGAAATGTAATCAACCGATGTACCAAAGATCTGATTTAACTTAAGGAAGATTGTGTCCAATCGGAAAAAGATTCTAAAGACTTGAAAAGCTTCCCTAGACTCAGATCTTGTGCGATACCGACTTAACAAGGAAATTGATTAAAACTGCAGAGGAGACTTTTCTTCGGAGGAAATAACCAAATTATGTCGAAGTGATATCTATGTAGATTTCTTTTACTCATACGTAGGTAAGTGATTGATAGTGTGAGTTGTGAGAAAGTAGGTGTAATTCTTCTTAACATAAATCTGACTGTTCTATGTACTTACTTATTGGTTATGCCAAAAAGGGTGATGTTCTTTTAACCTTATCTTGATTTGACAATTGAACTCTATCGAATAAATGAGGTACTAACTCCGTAATGTCCATTATTTATGAGGGTAAGGGTGCTATAATATTCATGGATTAATTTAGTAATAATTGCCATGGACTCAATTTTATGTAAAACCATAAACTCCATTCGTGATTACGCAGAGAGTTTACTGTGCGTTGATTAATGTACTTAGTTTAATAGGCTATCGTCACTTTATTAACAGACTAATGTGTAATGTTCAATATTATTTGGTGTACAATAAAGAGTATATCTATAATATCCAATATCATAATTAAATCAAATCCAGTATCGACGTCGGCATTACACCGAAAATATGAGAATAATTAAACAACCACAAATCACAAATTGATAATAATTTTCAATTCCAGTTTCCAATATTGAAAGCCACAAAGCACTTTTGTATATTCCATAAATATGCGGCTTATAAATCAATTACAAGTGCAATATTACAGCGCGTATTAATAATTATTTAAAACCATATATTCTACCACAAACACACAACCATCTAGTCCCAAACCAAGCAAAACTTGTACCTACTATGAGTACTACAATAGATAAACATACATACGAATACGATCCTTGTTTTGTAAATATGTACATAAGTATGACAAATATTATACTGTAATCGATCTTATCAAAACAGTCGTACTGTACTGTAATCGACCATTAACACATAATCACAGAATTAATTGAAGAGAAAATTTTGTACAAACAACTTGAATAAACAATAGCATAAAACGTGATTGTCCGATGACAATTACTATTTCATTAGGCGCCTCTGGCCTCAGGCTTAACGGAAAATAATGTTTGTTTGACTTATTTAGGTTGAGATAACCAATCGAGCGTCTTCTATTGATTTCGGGGACGCTTTTTACTGGCACAGCTAATTTCAGAATTCTGATAATTCATTTCTTTCATTATTTAGTAACTGTGTTTGCTTACCTTTGAGAACTATAATTCTGGAAAGTGCTGACAATTTACAAAATTTATATTTTCTGACTTGCCGCTATTGCGTTTGTAAATACATACATAATTATATTTGGCGAACCAGAGAGAAAGAATGTGGTATTCAAATATTAAATTTTCAGGCGCTGAGATTAAGATTTATTAGATAATCCTCTCATTTTAGAAACGTTTGTTGAATATCTTATTTATTAAAAAAATAAAAGACATTTACACCATTTCTGTCAACGTTAAAAAAATTATGCACATAATACTGACGTATTTTCAATGTACTACTTGTTGAAATTGGCAAGTGGTGTCAAAAGCTTGGTCTGCTGTTCAGACGGTAGATCTACAACTTCAAATATATGTATTGCAAAGTGAAAGCCAGCGGTAGCAAGTACAAGTAGCAGTAGGTGAATGGGCAGCGAAGATAGGCTTAACATACGTATTATTATAACCCATCGATTTAAATCGTTTATTCCAAGCTCGGTTGTCTGGAAGCAATCACAATGTGCGATAAGATCGCCCTTGAACCTATTGTTTTAAGGCTTCTATGAATTTTATTGTATTATCGTTTATTTATTGGTATACACTAAAGTATTAATCTATCTACCTATACTCCACGCCACGGTGTCACCCGACATTCTTTTTCTTATTGTTTCTCAGGGCTGTAGTGTGTATTAGATACAAAGTTACCTTCCTGAGTCATTGTTCTTGAATGCTGTAAAATAAAGCAAATTTAATTTAAAGTTGATAGTAGATAACGCCTTTTTCATCTCTAGACAAGTAAAAAGTGGATTACCCAATAAAAAAGTTAAAACATACGTTTTTTTCTAACATTCATAAGAATATTCTGTCTCTATCAACTCCCACATTGCCATCGGATCCTAAACTTTAAAGAGCTACGTTCTTGTAAATTTGAAAAATACGTAAATATTACAGACGTAATATACTTAACCAGAACGATGATATTCGAAGGGTAGCGGGAAGGGATTGGAAGAGGAAAGCTGAAGACCAAGCTCATTGGCGGACTGATGTAGGCTGATGATGATGATGATAACCAGAACATACGTGAGTCAAACTGAAAGTTCTTAGAACTGGCCACTTATAAACAATATAATACAAAAAATATTCAAAAATTTGAAAATAGAACTCTTTGCCAATATTACTGAGTATATATTTCATTAATTTGTCATTTGTTTTACGATTTGGCGGCAAATTGAAAATTGTCTGTGTCACGTCAACATGAATTTAACACGAGAAAATTTTCGTGCAATGATTTTTTATGACTTTCGATGTCATTTAAGTCAACAAGAAAGTTATGATAGACTACGATTGGCCTTTCACGATGAAGCCCCATCTTGTGCGACTGTTTACAACTGGTTTAATGAGTTTAAACGTGGTCGCACTAATCTCACTGATGATGTACGTGAGGGACGGCTTTCTACGGCGACGACTGAAAATAACATCTGTGTTGTGCGGCGTATGATAGAGACTGACAAAAGAGTGACCTATCAGCAGATTCGGACAAGCTTAGGCATCGGTATGAGTCAAGTGCACAAAATCCTCCACGAACATTTAGCGGTCAGGAAGCTTTGCGCCCGGTGGATACCTCATAATTTGACTAAGGCTCAAAAACTCCATCGTGTGGATTGGTGCCGTAAAATGATTGAAAGATTTAACGGAGATGACTCAAATGCTGTGTTCGACATACTAACAGGTGACGAAAGCTTGATTTACTGTTATGATCCTGAAACCAAAAGACAATCTGCTCAGTGGGTGTTTCCTTTCGAGAAGTTGCCATCTAAAGTGAAGAGAGATCGAAGTGCGGGAAAAAAAATGGTGGCCTCGTTCTTTGGAAGGATAGGTCATTTCGCAACAATTGTGTTAGAGGATCAAAAAACAGTTTCTGCAGAATGGTACACTACCAATTGTTTGCCACTTGTCTTGGAAAAAGTTCGAGAGAAACGACCTCGCAGTAGGATCCTCCTTCACCACGACAACGCCTCGTCGCACACCGCCAAGCGAACGATCGACTATTTGGCGACATCAAACGTTGAATTACTGGGTCACCCGCCGTATAGCCCCGACCTCGCGCCTTGTGATTTTTATTTATTTCCAAAAATTAAAGAAAAACTTAAAGGAAAGCGGTTTATGAATGCTGAAGAAGCGGTGGCTGCGTATCGCGATGCCATTGAAGAGACCCCTAAGGACGAGTGGGCAAAGTGCTTTTCCCAGTGGTTCCATCGCATGCAGCGGTGTATTGACGTCAATGGACAATATTTTGAAAAGATATAATAAAACTAATAACTGGCTAATGTAATCAGTTTTTGATTTGCTAAGAACTTTCAGTTTGACCCTCGTATAACCGTATTCACCACACGAAGTTTTCTCCAGGGTGGAAATTGAACACACGACTTCCAGAGCAAAAGCAAAGCATCAACATATCTTCTTCTCATGTTCCTGCAGTGAGCAGAGTGAGAACTTGTAAGCAGTTTAACTTGTTTATAAATACGGTAGTCTCATTTATTTGTCACGTTGCGTTGTCGGTTCAAGGACTCTGTATTTGTATGCTTAGCAAACACTAATATCTACTATCGACTCCAGATTAGTGACACTTTTCATCAGGCGCCTGGCTTATAACGAAGAATAGTCGATGAACCAGCTCTTAGCGTAACTACACACCTGCTGAAAGTCCCGCGCCAAACCTTCAGCGACCGCACTATCTGTCGTAGTATTCGGTTGACATACGAAACGCGTGGAACTCTTAACATGATGTGACGGCAGCGGCTAACATTCAGTCGCATACCATTCCGCGCGTTGTGACGCTCAACGAAAGGTTTCGCACCGCGTCAAAAGTGACATAATAATCGCTGATGTGTCATAGGAGATTCAGAAAACACTACAAGCGTATTCAACCGAACGTTGCGGTAGCCTAACGCAGATGTGTCGGTACACTAAGACTAAGCAGACTGAAAACAAACAGTACCTTGATCGCGATAGTATCATCTTGCAGGTAGTAAAGCAGCTTATAATGCATCAGTTCGTCGCACACCGTCTCCCGATCGTCCCACACCACGTCAAACCAGCAAAGTACATATACTTGTTACACGGCATTTGATAAATGACTGCGAGTGATAAAGGGTTTACCCCTTATCACAATTAGATCTAATATCATTAGTTCGTAATCTCATTCGAATCGAGGATCGCAGACGGAAGAAAGATGGATGAAATAAAGGTGCCTTGTATAAATTAGTAGTTGAGAATAAATTAGTAGTTGCTGTTGGAATTGTGTGTACAGAATTATAGATGTAAGCCAACTAAGACGTATGAATGATGATGCATGAACGCGATAAACTCTTAAACTCCAGAACGGATTTTTGTACGGCTTTCACCAATAGCTAGTGTGATTCCCGAGAAAGGTTTCGGTTAACGGTTCTCGCGAGCAGACCTCAGACGAAGACTAGCACTACAATAATTATCCTGCTTTCGGATTTTTTATTCTAATATCAGTTTATTTAAATGCTCATATTTTCTTAAACGTAGCTTAAATCACCGTCTGCCTAAATGGAGTGACGATACTCATGCGTAGAGTGGCTGGCAGCTGTTGGACACGGAAAGCCAAAAAGATAAAGAGAAGAAGAAAGAGAGAGACCTGTGTCAAGCAGTGGACAAGTTTGAACCTCAGTTGATTATTTACCATCAACAGCACATGAATTTTCATATATTCAAGGTACACGTTTATTATCAAATGGCTTTATTAGACAAAAAGTAAGTAGGCACCTATAATATGCAAAATTTGTGTATTTTGCATATTACAGGCGCCTACTTACTTACGGCGCCTACTTAATTACGAAAATAATAGTGTTTCCTACACCGCGAACTAGCCAGCCTAACGGCGTGTTCACGTGTCGACAAAGGAAAACAAACGGTTACTGTTAGTGGCTTAACAATTTATGTGCCACATTATTCACATTTACGCAGATCCGGAGAACAGAACAGCTGCTAGGTTTCAACGGAGCTCACCGCTGTTCAAATAGCCGGCATGAAGTAATGGACACGTTAATCGAACCTAATATCCAGTATAGCACCGGCAGCATTTATTCATTTAATAATCATACAATTACTTTTCTTCCATGGTTAAAAGGAAGAGAATCATTAAAAATATGTCCTTATCCGGGCCGAGAAGTCACCATTTAAGGTCAACGCTCATTAGAGCCACCCGGCACCCACTCCGCACCGCCTCGCTTCGTGCGGTTAGTATTCTTTATATGGATTTGTAGGGGTATGCGCTCACTACATCAACTCCGTAGCGTCACCGGATCGCCTCTGGCGTAAGCCGTCCACGCGCGGGCGGCGGGTGGTCCACCCGCCGTCCGCGCGTTGACGGCTCGGTGGGAACTCGCTGCTCGCATGCTTGCCGCGCGTTGACGGCTCCTCGCCAACGTACGGGTCCGAAGCGGACCGCGCGCTGCCCGCGAATGATTCACGTCCGAGTGTGACCAGATACACGGTAAATACCGTAGATGCACGGTAATTTTGAGCAAGACACGGTCTACAGTAATAAGCTACTACCCTGTTCTTTTCTAAGCTATTTTTAATTATTAATTACCGTGTAAATGATACTCTTATTTTTACTCAAAAATATATTATGTTCTTACGAGTAATCCTTTATTGCCAACACTGGCTGTCGCAGTTGGTGATGTCGGGGAAATCATTAACGATTTCATTACTTAGTAGGTAATATAAGCCGGCAGAATTAAAAATATTTTAGGTAGTGCTTTTTTATGAGCATACCTTATGTTAAAATTTGTAGTTAGTAGGTGTATTCATAGACGAAAGTTTAGTATCTAGTTGTGTGTGGTCATTGCATTATTTGAAAAAGTTAATTGATATAAAATAGAGTGCCAATTCAACGTTTGTAAAATTTGGCATTACGAAACACATGTGTAGACCTAGTGCCAATTGTTAACAGACTATTCGATCATTCGTGGACCAAGCGACGTACACTCGTTGACCGCGCGGCGTTCAGTCGTTGACGGCGCGCGGTCCACTGGTTGACCGCGCGGCGTTCACTCGTTGACGGCGCGCGGTCCGCTGGTTGACCGCGCGGCGTTCACTCGTTGACGGCGCGCGGTCCGCTGGTTGACCGCGCGACGTCCACTCGTGGACGCCGTGCGGAGTGGGTGCCGGGTGGCTCTAATGAGCGTTGACCTTTACAATTGATAAAATATAAATTCGTCACATGTATGCACATGCATCAAGGTATCAATAACCAAATATTTTTGCGGCTGTAACTTCAATTGACTGCCTCGTTGGTCTCGCGGCATACATGTGCGCGTGGGATTGGGAGGTCTTGGGTTCGATTCCTGGGTCGGGCAAAGTGTTATTGGGTTTTTCCGTTAGGAAATTCCCAGTAGAAGCACGGAGTCTGGTAATGTGCCCGGTACGGCAATAGGCTCGCCGCCTATTATGTGGGACCTAAACCTCATGGCGAAATGTAGGTGTAATATTACACCTCTGCCTACCCCTTCGGGGATATAGGCGTGAGTCTATAAAAAAATAAATTTAAAAAAACTTGAATTGGTCCGAATTAAGTCATGTGGGTGTAATATTACACCTCTGCCTACCCCTTCGGGGATACAGGCGTGAGTCTATAAAAAATGTAATTAAATAATTCATACGATTCTGCCGTTCTAGGACTATTTTTTATCTTATTTTATATTGTTTTTCGGGATATATATCACGTACCTTTGTTTGAAGTAACCGATATTTCGCCACTGTTGCAAGCGCCATGTTCGCGGATGTACTGAACCAAAAAAACAGTACCTACGTGGTATTTATCCCGAAAGACAATTTAAAATAAGTTCTAATGACCACGAAAGTTTATATATTCCTATATTTGTTATCTTCCGTTCTAGATTGCATTATCTTCCGTCACAGGAGCTCAGTATTAGTTTTAAGTTTGCATGATATTATTGTTTATGAGGGCTTGTAATACTAGGCAATGAGAACTATGCGTTGCGAAGTGCCTACACAGTCAATGTAGGAATACAAAGATTATATTGATTATTCTTATCACCTTATATAGATTATCGGCAATTTCATTTCATTGACAGAAGAACCCAAGGCAAGGTGAATCGACGATCTTTTTGGGGTCGCGGTAAGTAGTTAGATGCAGGCGGCTCGAGATTCGTTAGTGAAGAGAACTTTGAGGGAGGTATATGGAGAAGAAATTCCAAGTAAGTATTTTCAGAATCTAAAATCAACCATCTTTTGGAAAGTAGCTGTGCGCCTATTCGTCTGATCGACGAAAATCTCTGATTTAGTGATCAGCCGATTCTATAAGAGTTTTTCTTTGAATCAAAAACGTAACACAAGCCCTGTCCCAAATCTAATCCAAGAAGTTGAGCATGAGGCGAGACGTACATAAAGCTGTATACACAATACGCACTTGCTTATTCCTAGGCACCGGCTTGCGGTAGAATGTAAACTGCCGCGTAACACTTATCGTAGGCTATATAAAATTTTGTTCGTAGATTGGCAGCGACATAGTTTTATTCATTTGTTGCCGAGGATCGCCAAAGAACGTAATATTTCGGCATTGCCACGAGAAATCTGCTGGGTATTAGGACGAGGTGAAGTATGTCTAGAATAAAAATGAATAAGCTCATAAACTGAAAATGCACTACATGCACCTAATGTACAACTTTCTGACATTTTTTTATATTTGGACGATTGCTACGAATCCAATCTTTGTCAAAATTAAGATAGTGAAAACTTTTCTAATTAATTGATATTTATACAGTTAATGTAGCATGCGTAATTAATTAACTAAATTACTTATAGTTGACTACCTCCTGCTAAATGAACCAGATAAACATTGATTAATATTGTATTATGAGATATTTGTATTTGTACATAGGTAATTGTGACATGCATGCACTCTCGTTGGTTCGGAAATGTAAAAATACCCGTAAATGAATAGCAGAGCTGAAACTGCATGTAAGTCGAGATGATTGAAGCAGTCGCAAGGGCCGATAAGGGTGCCACAGTTCAGCGCGCTGGGCAAGCATGGGCTGGCAGACTTCAAAATATGTCTTTCGTGGATTATAGAGAGCTATCAGACATGCAAGTTTCCATACAATAGATTTTTTGGCGTTAAGCAGGCGATAATTAATTTCTTATACGCGGTACAGGTAAGTTCAAAAAGTCAGTCAATATTTCTACACTATTTTCGTCATTGTGACTAGCTTCTAGATAGTACTATGTAGCAAATATTACATAAAAAATAATAAAATAATACAACTTTGCAACATAAGGGGCAAATTGTACCGGTTCGACTACGTTAAGTGTCAATCACTCTACGGGAAACTGACTGAAATTAACTCCACTTTCTTTGAGGAAACTATAGCTTCACACGAGGAGCGTAGCAACCTACATATATACCTATAGCTTTACATTCGCTTTCACTCCGCACTGCCATAAAGTAGAATATTACAAGAATCGTTGGTTTTATTTCGGCGAGAAACCGGTTTAAATGTAAAATACTTTGGTCGTATTCTAAAGCGTGCGAAATAGGCGTGGTCGCATGGCAAAGATATGGCTTATCAGCGAATCATAAAAAGCATTCTCAGTGTAAGAACATTTTTAAAGGAAAGAACATATAAATTTGTGGTGTGTAAACAATAAATTGTGGTGTTAAACGTAAAAGTTCAATATGTATAAAATTCTTGCGAGACTGACTGAGTGACATCGCCCAGCCGAAAGAAGTTGAAATTTGGTGTTTATGGTAGGCAGCAGAGACTTCCCGAAATGACCACGGGATCGGGCAGGTATCATTAAATTAAAAAAAAAACCAATGCATGTGTGAACGTAGCTGCGGGCATCCTCAGAAAATGTTTCTATACTGGCAGTAACAAACTCTGCTAATACATGGATACCACAAGTGTTCACTGCTTTGGGTTTACGTGTAGTAAAAAAATATTGAAAGAGGGGATAAATCTTCGTCGAATGCCCTTGTTTTTATTTGGTCTGGTACATCGTAGCAATGCAAATGGCAGATAACAAAAAAAAACCCAAGTAGATCTAAAAACTTGGATTCTTGGTCTGTTATGGTCATGATATTGAAGTCTATTCACAATATATCTATTGATCTATGTAAGTACTTTAAGAAATTAAATACATATCACAGACAAAAGTAGTACGATACAACCGACATTTATTAATGTTTTCTTCTAGAGTTTTACGCAATACATAGAAAATTCTTTTGGAATTAGATCGCATACTTGTTCATGGTCTCTAGAACTTCAAAATTCTATGCACTGGCAGCACTAATAACTGAACCCTTTGCACCAACTATGCCAGCAAATAATAATCAATGCCCTTTTACCCTGTGCAACAATACTTAACGATGCTTCAACTGGCTAACATACACTTAACATTGTTTCACTACAAAGTCAACGTGAAGCGAATAGTTGACCCATAGAGCAAAATGTGTAGCGCAGGGATTAATAATGCCGGCTGAAACTGATTGTGAATGATGAATTCTGTTCATCATACGAGTTTATTTAACGGGGTTCTCTAGCAATACCCGACTAATTTCGGGTATAAATTTAACAGTGCTTAGGTTTTAGACGTTTCGACTGGTTTACATTGGTTGTGGACGAAAGTGGACTTGTTTGAGGGGTATTTATACCTTAAACTAGCAGTTGCTTGCGGTTTCATCTGCCATAAACTTTCAACCTTACTTTTGCCACATAAGGGTACATTAAAAAACTTGCCTGAGGGGGTACCTACGCCAAAAAAGACTATCTAGATTCAATAGTTTGTGCTCTGCGTGGCATACCCTGCAGAACCATATTATATAAGATAAATAATTTGACATAAATGATGATTATTAAGCTACTTAACGAGATTAAAACCAGTTAAATTAGCTTGTATGATTTGTTAAAATTGAGATGGTCCTGCACGGTGCAGATTTTGCACGGTTTGTGCACGGCCCATTCGATCGCATCACAGCCTCAAACTAGATCTTGTACGCTGGCCATGATGACGAGCCATCAAATGGTGGAACCTTAAACCCACGAGGTGAGAGTGCTACAGCCGCTGATATCACTTCGAGCCCACGCAATTTTTTTTCCACTTCAGCAACACAAGTCTCGTAGTGGTCATGTACACGCTTCTCTATAGAGGCGACGCGAGTCTCAAGCTGGTCGTGTACGAGCTCCCCACGTCACTGATACGGGCCTCGTGCTGCTGAAGTTCCTCCTTGACCACCTTCAGGTCCTTCCCTACAGCAGTGCTGAGATCCTTCATCACCACCAGCTGTTCCTCCAGATGGCGAGCCTGCTCCTCCTTGTCGCGCTGTAACTGTTCCTCCGGGCGGCGCGCGTGCTCAACTTGACGGCGAGCCTGCTCCTGCATGAACGACACCAATTTTTACGAGCTGGGGTTCGGCGATAAATTAAATACACTATGCCACTTAAACTGCACTTTATTTAACAGCACACTTAATTTTAAACACTAAATAAAACTTATTTTCACACTAGGAAAAGAAACACATTCCCAACAGCTCACTTAATCTTCAAATCCTTCGCTCGAAGTTTATCGCTCTGTTACTTGAACTGAACTGAGTCAATCCATCATCGTTGTCTTCTTCTCACCTCCCCTGCTGGGGTGGTGGGGAATCCTTCGGAGGTTTACTCCTTTAGGAGGTCTTCTGCGCGGTCCACTGCTGTGGACCGGTCGTTGGGTTAGCCGCCCTCGAGGCTAACCAGCTGGGTGAGTCTCCGTTGGGAGAGGCCCAGTTAGTCACCTGCGAGAGTGCGGCGGCTGGTCGTCTGGCTGGTGTGGTGGTGGTGGTGGTGATGAAGCCCCGCTCGAGGGAACCGGGATCAGTTCCCGAGCGCGGCGCTTCAGTCTCCTCCGGATGAGGGTTGTTGAGTCTGGATGGGGGAGGGGAGCGATGTTGACGAGGTGGGGTGTTCTGAGCGATCTGCACGCTCGAACATACCCCGGGTCAACCCGCTCACAAATCCCTTGATCGGCTTCCATTTGAGGTCCCGATGTATGGTCGCGTTCCTGAGGTACCTGGGCGCGTCCAACGCCAAGCGAAGACACTTGTTCTCCACCCGCTGCAGTCGCTGCCGCGTGGTCTCTGCTGTCAGGTTGTACCAGGCCGGCCCCGCGTATGTGAGGCGCGACCTGATGTAGGTTTTATAGAGAGCCAGCTTGGCTCTCAGCGGCAGTCTTGAGGACAGCAGCGGGCGAAGTCTTGCCCTCGCAACCTGGGCCTTCGCGGTGATCGTCTGGACGTGGTGGGCCATCGTCAGATTCCTGTCGATGGTGACGCCCAGGTACTTGACCGTCGGCGACCAAGGGATTTCCTCCCCCATCAGCTTCAGGCACGGCGGGTACTGTACCCGTCCAGTTACCAAAGCCTGGGTCTTGGACACGTTGCACTTGAGCCTCCACTTCTTCAGCCAGCCTGGGAGCGCTTCAAATGTCGGGCTCAGCTTCCGTGCAGCGTGTCTGGCATTCCGGGAGCTGGACAGGTACGCAGCGTCGTCCGCGAACAGTGCCAGCTTCACGTCACCCACTACAGGGATGTCGTTCGTCTAGTGGGCGTACAAAAAGGAGAGAGGCAACTCCCCTGTGGAACTCCAGCCTTGATGGTCCTCTCCTCTGACGTGACGTCCTCGACGGCCACGTGGAAGGTTCTCCCTCGGAGAAATGATGCGATGACCGTGATGAGTTGTCGTGGGATAGTGGACGTCGACAGTTTGTAGATGAGGCCGTCATGCCACACCCTGTCGAACGCCTTCTCCATGTCGAGCATCACGGTCACCGTGTGGCCTCGCTTGTTCATCCACGTGGCCATCTCGCCCAGTTCGCGAGTCAGTTGCAGCGTGGTGGAGTGTGCTTGGCGAAACCTGAATTGTTCGGGCCTCGGGCTGAGGTGCGGGGTGATCTTCTGGACGGATTATAAGGCTGCAAGGAACCGGTGTAACCAGATGATACGCAACGCTAAACGCCGACATATTCATGAAAATATCTCCTGTTCATCCCCTGCTGATATCTGGAAGTTCCTTGGAACTCTAGGCATTGGCGGGAAGCGTCGTTTCGATTTCCAGGGGACACTTGGTTTGAATGATATAAATCAACATTTCACCACAACTACTCTCCTTGATCATCAAACCAAGTGTCTCACTATCGATTACCTGGGTAATTTGACCCACCCAAACATCAAATCTTTCAGTTTTTCTCCTATAGCTCCGGACGAGATCAAAAGGATTATCCGCTCCATAAAGTCAAATGCGGTGGGCTGTGATCAGATCAGTCGCCGCATGATCATGACTATCCTTGAACACCTTATCCCTGTGCTCACGCACATCATTAATTTTTCCCTTGACTCCAGCGTTTTCCCTGACTTATGGCGCAAAGCCTTTGTCTCACCTCTGCCCAAGATCCAGACTCCTTCCTTACCCAATCACTTCCGTCCAATTTCCGTTCTTCCTTTTCTGTCCAAAGTACTTGAGGCCAGTGTCCATAAGCAGTTATCTCGCCATATTCACATAAATAATCTCTTAAGTCCCATGCAGTCTGGCTTTAGGCCTGGCCACAGTACTGTTTCCGCTCTCCTTAAAGTGACTGGCGACATTAGGTCAGGCATGGATGACACCAAAGTCACGGTGTTGGCTTTAGTTGATTTCTCTAATGCCTTTAATGTCGTCAGTCACGACATCCTGCTAGCTATCCTTTACCACCTTATGATCTCTTCCGAAGCTCTGGAATGGTTCTCGTCATATCTTCGTGGACGTCAGCAGTCGGTTTGCGTCGGCAAATCCTCGTCAAACTGGCGTGAGATCGGCTCTGGCGTTCCACAAGGCGGTATTCTTTCCCCACTTCTATTTTCAATTTTTATCAATCTCCTAACCCAGAATCTTCAATGCGCCTATCATCTGTATGCCGATGACTTGCAGCTTTATGCTCAAGCAAGTATTGATACCATACCTTCTGCCGTAGCCCGTTTGAACAGGGATCTTGAATATTTGCATAGTTGGTCTAAATCTTTCGGTCTGTCAGTAAATCCCAGTAAGTGTCAAGCAATAGTTGTGGGCAGTCAAAGAATTTTGAGTAGACTTGATATGACCGCACTACCGCCGATCATGTTCAATGAATCAGTTATAGAATATTGTCCAGTAGTTAGGGACCTGAGCCTACATGTAGACTCTACTCTAAATTGGCGTGCTCAGGTGACTCACGTCTGTCAAAAAGTCACCGGTACTCTGCGTGCTCTTTATCGCCTGAAAAACTTTCTACCAACCAGGACCAAGACAACGCTTGTGCATACCTTAATTTTCCCCATAATCGACTATGGTGATGTGTGTTATTTCGACCTGAATGCAGACCTTCTCAATAAACTTGACCGTCTTCTCAATAACTGCATTCGATTCGTCTTTAATCTTCGCAAGTATGACCATGTGTCTACTTATCGCTCCCGTTTGAAATGGTTACCTATCCGTCAACGCCGTAGTATGCGTGCCCTCTCAACACTATACTCTATCCTCATGTGTCCTAACCCACCTACCTATTTAACCCCTTATTTTAAGTATCTACATTCCAACCACGACAGAACGTTACGTTCTTCTAACAATCCACTTCTTCTCTGTCCGACACATAACTCTGATTTCCTTCATTCTTCTTTTCCTGTGCAATCTATTCTTCTGTGGAATGCCCTCCCTCTGGAAATCAGGACGGCTACTAGCAGACATACATTTAAATTGAAAGTGCGGCAACTACTGCAGAACGAGTTGGCAGGATCATCACAGAGTTGACATCTCTATTCAATTGTAGTTATTATTATTATTTATATATATATGTATATGATTATATGTATTTATATAATGTATATATATATATAAGTGCGTGTGTGTATGTATATAGCGTATTCTTATTTATGAATATTATTTATATATTTATATACTTATTTTTAGCATAAATTATCTTTATGTATACCCATATATTATCTTGATTAGTTTTACTTAATACGAAGAATTGTCCTTCTCTACTTATAGTAACTTCAATTTACACCTACTTTGTTAAATCTCTGCACCACCCAAAAGGTAGACTGGTAGAGAATGCCTTAGGCATTAAGTCCGCCTATACATATATCTCTACAGTGTATGTATGAAGTTTAATAAATAAATAAAAAATTAAAAAATCTTCGCCAGCAGCAGCCGCTCGAACACCTTGTACGTCGAGAGGAGAGTGATGGGCCTATTGTTCTCCGGCTTCCTGAGGTCCTTGCCGGGCTTGGGGAGAACAATGACCCGGCCCCGCTTCCAGCTGGTCGGGAAGTGGCCGGTTCTTAGGATGCCGTTGAAGAGCTGGGTCGCTGCAATCAGTGATTTCCGAGGAAGTCGATGCAGCGCGGAGTTCGGGATGCCGTCCTCACCAGGCGCCTTCCGGGGGTTGGTTTTGCGGATCACCGCTGCAACCTCTTGCGGGGTCACCAGCAGGTCACCATTATCCGATAAGACGAGGAGCGTTGAGAGGTCGGTCCGGACTAGCTCCTCTACCTCTCGTGAGTGGGCCTCGTCTTGGACCTCGTGGGGGGTGAGCTGTTGATCGAGGCTGTTCGCGATGATCTCCGCCCGGTCTTCTAGCGCAAAAGGCCGTCTCTTCCGAGCAGAGGGCGCGTCGGGTTTGGGTCCGCAGACAGCTGTCTGCAGAGGCGTGACAGCGAGGCCTGGTTGTCCTCGATGTGGGACAGGTGTTGCTCCCACTCGTCCCCCCTGTGCTCCCACAGAGCGGCCTTGAGTGCGTTGGTGAGGTGGTTGTACCGGGTTTTGTCCCGGGGGTGCCGAGTTCTTATCCAGGTCTTCTTGGCATCGCGCTTTCCTCGAGCAGCTTCCGTATCGAGGCGGGAAGGGGTGCCCGCCTCTCGGAGTTGGACCTGGTGCTCGAGGATGCTCGAAGCGCGGCCTGAATGGTGGCCGCCGGTATGGAAGAGCTCCGCTGGTATGGCGGCTGCGTCGACTTCCTCAGAAATGTGGATGGTGGAAGGCTGATGGTAGCCGGCCAGCTCCTCCTCATACTGGTCCCAGTTTGTCTGGGTGCGGGGTCTCGGCAGCAATTCCGGTCGGTGGTCGGAGGGCAGGTCTGGCAGAACCTCTTGCGTGGGAGGCGCCCTCAGTCCTCGGGAGATCAGGATGTCCAGTATGTTGTCGTTTCGCCCCGAGGGATCCAGCCGGGTAGGCTCTCGGGGGCCGGCAACTTCATAATTATAGGTGCTGGCATCCTGAAAGATGAGCTCCCCCGCTCGGTCGCTGATCGCGCAGTGCCATGCCGGGTGCTTGGCGTTCAGGTCTCCCGCGATGATGGTGGGCGTGGTCGGAAGAAGAAGCTACCTCAGCTCGGCCACGTTGAAGGTGTTCGTGGAGCCGGTCCCTGGTGGTCGGTAGGCCGCATAGAGGCGCATCTCCAGTCCGCCAACTTGGACATCACGATATACCCCGGGATCTTGAGTGGGGCGGTGGTCTTCAGGTGGGTCTCGCTTATCAGCATGATGTCGACTTGCTGCTCCTTGACGAAGAGGCGTAGGAGGCCTATCTTTCCAGACAGTGACTGGGCATTCCAATGGACCACCCTGAGCGGCTTATCCATTGGAGGGGATGGTCTGCAGCATTCCTGTGACATCTATGTCGCCAGCCCTTATCTTCTGGGCGAACAGAGAGAGAAGGGCGGCGAGCTGTTCTTTTTCGCTGGTGGCGGAGGCTGGCTTGGCAGGTCCATCCCCTGCAGTGGCCGTAGGCCGTTCGTCCGATCCAAGCTGAGGCTTCTTCTTCTTCTTTTTCCTCTTCGACTGAGTGGCAGCTTTCTCAGCTGGAGCGTTGGCTTTGGCCATCAGTGTTGCCGCGGCAGATTCCCCGACTTGGTTGGGGTGGGTGACTAGTTGGGGAGGGCCCGTCTTGGCCATGAGTCCCACTTCGCGGTTGCGTACTTCCCGCTTATAGGCGGGATAAGCGGGACTGCTGGCGGTGTGGGCGCCTTGGCAATTTGCGCAGGTCGGTGGTTGGTCCTTGGGGCGTGGGCAGTCCGTGGCGTGGTGTCCGCCACCGCAACGCACACAGGCAAGGGGCCTGTGGCACTTGTGGGAGCTGTGCCGGAAGCCCTGGCATCGGTGGCATTGCGAGGGGCCCTTTTTGCCCCTCCAGGCCTCCACTGTAACTCCTGGCATGAGCAGGACCTCGTTGACCGCGTACGCGGCCTTCGCTACTTCGGGGGTCTTGTCCACCTCCGCGAAGAAGATGCATCCCGGTCTGCCCGTTCGGGCCCGGATATGCTTACTATACCTGACCGGTACTCCCTTGTCGGTCAGGTCTTTGGTGATCTCCTCCGCGGGGGTGTCGGCTGGAAGACCGCGGATGGCCACCTTCAGCGGTCTTGCCGAGGGCGGTGCGATGGCGTAGTATGGCGCCTGGTCTTGGCCCAGGTTATCCAGGTACGCCTGTATGACCCTGAGTCAATCCGCTCATCGACGCGCTATTTATATATATACGCCACATAGCATAACTAGTCCATTCTGGGAAGTTCTCTTCTCATTCAGAAACAGAGTCTATCTTTCCAGTAAAAAAAAACAGCAATGCCACCTAGCAGAGAACAGGTGGAGCAATAAACCATCGATCTATCCGTTCTCCTCTAATTTTCTCTTTGCCGATAGATGGCGTTATTCTCAAAGTATCGGCATTCGTAACAATAGTGTGCCTGGCTTAAACATTTGAGTTTCAGGCGATCCATCTGCTGTGCATAAAAAAAAATATGCCGCTATATATCTTAGCTTGTTGGATTCCATACAATGGGGAAGCATAACATGAGATTGCATCCCATTTCTCCCCCTTAAACTTGATATTTGATGAAATGTTTTTTTAGCTTTTATTCTACTCTGTGTTTCCAATCTTAGTCATTTTTTTCAATTCTTAAGAGGATATGCTAATGAAAACGTTTAATTGAAACGGAAATTAAGGCTATTATATTGCCAAGTATAATATACATGCCACTAATTTACATTCAATTATAATCAGACCTCATTCGGTCAGTTATTTTTCTAACATAGCAATGAGCAACCTCAGGTGATAAATCAGTGACTTACTATGCAAATGAACATCTAAATTACTAATTATGTCAATTAACTACTCAACCGCCACATATCTACTAGCATTTACATCAGAATAATTCTCATTATACCTCATTGCCTATTCGTATTGGTTCGGCGTTACACCGAAACCGTAGGTTCTAGGCGACTTGGCGAAGGAATGGACTGTATATAAAGGATGGCGGGTTTTAGTCGCCTAGGATTGGATAAGGGAAGAGGATGTGGAAAAGGATTGTGAGTGGGTATAGAATATTCTAATGATGAGGGGCACTTACCTTGTACGTCAGTCCTCCTTCCTTGCAAATGGCAGCCTCCTGGTGTTTTCGGGATGAAGCTGCTTGATTCACTCCACTACACAAATCACTTTCACTTGCGAGCGGTTTTGTATAAGCGGTAATAATTATAGCGGGAGCGGCGCGGTGCGGTATGGCGGACACGTATTTAGCGACTCGAAAGTTCTGGACTGTCCCTCGCGTCGACGATCGCGGTGACCAATCCGCGAAAGGCGTGCCCCTTCCAGGGAATGGGATAGAGAGGGACGGAAACATCGCTCGCATTAGACAAGCAAGCGTGGAACGATTGACGTTGATGTGATTAGTTATAGATAGGAAGGTAAATGGCGCTACCATATCCCCCCGGCCATAAAGGGTTGCCTTTAAAAAAAATTGAATTGAACTTAGCTATGTTGGGTTTACTACCGCATAACCCATCAATAGGCTAAGACAGCGATATGACAATAAAATTAACCTAATTTAATTTAGCGAAAACTACAAACGCAATAACAGCGAAAACTACAAACTAAATACTTAAACTAAGAGGTAAGTCCAACTTCAGGCTAGATCTCACTGAGTTGGAAGCGGACAGAGACGTACAACAGAGCGCACGTAACTCCCTTTAGCGGTTTTCACGGTAACAACGCGGGTTGTACCGTCCTTGGAAGTATGCAATTTCTCTACGATGGCTAACGGCCATGAAAGCGGCGGAGCATTATCATGTATTATGACGACCAACGTACCCTCCTGTATAGGGGATGCAGGACTATTCCACTTGGATCTAGCCTGAAGCTGGTGTAGATATTCCGCACGCCAGCGCCTCCAGAACGACTGCACGAGTTTATCCAGCAGAGTATGTCTCTGGAGCAAGCTTGAAGAGTCTGCTTCAGGAGCTGGAAATGACGATAATGGCACTGTGCTCAGAAAATGTGCAGGGCTTAACGCGGATGGTTCTGCAGGGTCACTACTCAATGCCGTGAGCGGACGCGAGTTGATCAGTGCCTCGACTTGTGCAAGGACAGTTAAAAGCTCTTCGTAAGAGAGGATCTGTTGACCTATGACCTTGAAGAGATGCGTTTTAATTACATTGACCATGCTTTCCCAACATCCACCGAAATGCGGTGATGCTGGTGGAATAAACTTCCAGTCAATATGATTTATGGAAAGTTCTTCCTGAAGACGAGTACGATATTCTTCCCTGAGAAACTTATAAAGGTCGCGTAAATAAGAGCTTGCGCCCACAAAACAAGTGCCGTTATCCGTGTACAAACACTGTATAGGGCCGCGCCGTGAGAGAAATCGTTTAAGGGCTGCCAGGAATGACACCGTGCTTAAATCTGTCGCTACTTCAATATGCGTAGCGCGCGTCGTTAAGCATGTAAAAATACATAGCCAGGCTTTACGGCTTTTAACACCTCGACCACGCACTGGCGTATACTGCAGTGGCCCTGCGTAATCACAACCGGTGTGTGTAAACGCTTTAGCAACCTGGTTGATGCGCTGGCTAGGGAGATCGGCCATGGGAGGGAAAGTCGGACGCGGACGAAATTTGAAACAGACGTTACATTTATGTATTCTGTGACGAATTATTCGTCGAGCGGCTAAAATCCAATACTTATGCCTAAGTAAGGACATAAGCAACTCTGGACCGGCATGGAGGTGTTTCTTGTGATAAAAATCAACAAGAATGTCGACAACATGATCATGTCGCGGCAGAATACAAGGATGTTTGTAGTTATTAGGTTCATCCGAATTCGACAGACGACCCCCAACGCGTATGACGCCGTGTTCATCGAGAAACGGCTTGAGTCTAAGGATAGCGGGAGAACAAGGTACATTGTCTTTCAAATTTTGAATGTCGTTACTAAAATGAACAGCCTGTACAGCTCGTAGTAACTTACATTCTGCGAATTTGATATCAGTACTTGATACAAAAGTCTCATTGGGTAGGTGCCTAAGAAACCTATAGACATAAACAATGGCGCGGAGTAACTTGGACCACGATGACATGCGTAGTGCGAGTGCATAGATGGGAGACTCCGCAACCTCAGCAATCACGGGATAAGAAACAGTCTTCCGTTCGGGTACATCTTCGTCTTCTGCACTGTGGTCAAAGGGTTGCATGGGCCATTCTGACGGATCATGGGAAATCCAATAAGGTCCACGATGCCACAATGGATGATGCAGAAGATTAAGTGGAGTGACACCACGAGACAAGCAATCTGCGGGGTTCTCAATTCCCGCGACGTGATTGAAACAAGTAGCAGGAACCAGTTCAATCAATTTGCTAACGCGGTTGGCGACAAAAGTCTGCCAGCGATGAGGAGAAGAATGAATCCAAGCGAGCACTACTTTGGAGTCGGAAAATGCGTATATTTTATTAATGGGGTAGTGGGGCAAAACTGTGTCTTGAACCCGGCGGAGCAACTGAGACAGCAGAAGGGCCGCGCACAACTCCAGTCTCGCAACCGAAATGGGATTAACAGGGAGACCTTAGACTTGGCACAAACTAACTGCACCGAGTAGTTAGAACCAATGCGGACTTGCAGATATACGACTCCGCCGTAAGCACGCTCGCTGGCGTCAGCGAAACCTATTAAGTTGATTGTACATCCATCTACCAACCCAAGATGACGCGGCATAGTAATTTGATTGAGCGCGGTAAGCTCAATACAAAACTGGCGCCAAGCGGCGACAATATGGTCAGGGGGTGTTTCATCCCACTCACACTTTGATAGCCAAAGCTCTTTGATCAAGAGCTTGGCGTACAAAATTGTGGGAGCCACAAAACCCATTATGTCCCATAGTCGAGCCACTGTGGACAGCATAGTGCGTTTGGTGCACTTATCATCTGGTGGTGAGACGTCAAACCGAAAACTATCGCAGGATTTGTCCCAGCGTAAACCGAGAACCTTATGCGGTACAGACTTCTCAAACTCAATGTCTGGAGAAGATTTATGAGAATCTGGTATGCGTGCGAGAACCTCTTTAGAGTTGCTTGTCCATTTGACAAGATCAAACTGGCCTCGCTTGAAAAGCTGAATAAGCTCTTCACAAAGCGAAACTGCTAGCGGAGCAGATATGACACTACAGGCAATTTCATCCATGTACAAAGCGGAATTGGCAACAGCCGCTGCGGCGGGAAAGTGATCGCCTTCATCAGCGATCAACTGGCGAACAACTCGTAACGCGTGATATGGGCTAGACTTGAGTCCAAAACAAACACGATTGAACTGATACACAGATAAAGGTTCTTTCTTGTCAAAACGATAAAAGATCCGTTGAAATCTATGGTCAGATTCACGAACGCCGATATTGAGAAACATTTGGCGGCAATCAGCTGACAGAGCGATATGGAAAAGACGATACTTTATTATGATGTTAAATAAATCATCCTGTAGATTAGGGCCGGCATGCAAAATGTCATTAATCGACTGACCCGATGTAGTCTTACAACTAGCGTCTAAAACAACACGGAGTTTAGTAGAGGTTTTATCTTCGCGAACTACGCCGTGATGCGGGATATAATATGAGGGCTGAGAGTTGCCCTCGTTGTTTACAACTACACTCAAAAAACCTTTATCTATGTAGTCACGAATGACGTCATTATAGGCGCTGCGTAACTTAAGTGATGCATCAAGTTTACGTTCCAAACAATGGAAACATCTGAGCGCAGCAGCGTACGAGTCGCCTAACGAATAAGGGTCACCACAGAATGGCAACGCCACAACGTATCTGCCACTGTCGTCACGAACAGTGGTAGCGCGGAAATGTTCTTCACACTCGAGATCTTTACGGCTCATCGAGAGCGGTGCGGTAACCTCTTTAAGCTCCCAAAATCGCTTGAGAAGAGAATCAATATTATTTTCTTGATGAACTGAACAACAGCAAGACGTAACGTATTGAGAAGTATGTTATGTAGGTACGGTACCCATAATCACATACCCAAATGCCGTCTCAATAGCGGGCGATAAGTTATTTTGCTCACTATGTACCACTTTAGTTAGTAGCAAGTGCGGGAATATTGCGACTCCGATCAAAACATCAATGTCTGCTGGATTCGCAAACTCCGAGTCTGCCAGCGGCAATGACTCGAGGTGTGTGAGAAACGATACGTCCACATTAGCGTTTGGCAATGTGTCCGTAATACGCTCCACGATAAGCGAAGAAATGTTAAAATGAATGTCTCCATCAAAACGCGAATGTATTTTAATATCTACGGAACCCTTGCAATGTTTTTTCTGAACCGCCGATCCCTCGGACTATTGAGTTCGTATTTTTAAAGTTATTCCATAATCCGAGGCGTTTGAAACAATCAGAAGTTATGAAATTGCTCTGAGACGCGCTATCTAGCAGACAACGTACCATGTGCGGCGACCCATTAACGTCATATACGATAACTTGCGCTGTCGCTAACAGAACAGTCTTAGACGCCATACATTGCGGCCTAGCACTGCTCAGATCACTACAAGCGCGCGAAGGCCGTCCGCGCGTGCGTGCCGCCCGCGCAATGGATGTCGTACACAACGATATCTCATTCTGAATCGTCTGAGGCGCAGTTATCGTAGCCTGCACCTACGACGTAAGTGTGTCAAGGTTAGCGGCTTGGCTTGACAACGGGTTACCTTTATCATAGATAAATATAATACTTTACAGTACAGATGCCGCAAGTCGTCCTTAAAAATTGGCCACGTTAGATCCTTAATATTAGACCTTTATTTTTATAAGTACTTGTTAATACCGTAAATAATACAACAGATGGCGCTAGCGACGAAAAAATGGGAGTCGATGGTAGCGACATCTTACGTCTCATTTTGTAAGCAATGTTATTTTAAATTAAAAAGAAGAGACGGCGCTATAATAAAAAAGCATTCTGTTTAAAATGTAGAAATATTATGATATTTCACCTTGTCACCCAAGTGTGCCTCATTTCAAGGTTATAACACGATCAACCGATCTAGTAGGTACCTATTTTACGTATGTACCGGTGGCGTTAAAACATCTAGCGATATTTTTATGACTTCGTGTCTTTCCGTTCAAAATTTGGAATGCACTTTGTACACTGTTCCATAAAGCTGATATTTGACATACGTAAGTTTGGTGGCTATGTTACGGTAACATTGAAATGGTGCAGTGATGAATGACCTTGTGAATGCACCTTGGTCTGATGATGAAGCCGGGAAGATGGTTACAGGAACTTCTAAACTACATATTATGATAAACTACTCGTGTTTGGGCTCGTTTGAATTGACTTGACAAAACCTATGACCTTGTGAGGTTGCCTTGGTCTGATGATGAAGCCGGAAGATGGTCATAGGAACTCCTAAACTACACGTGATAAACTAGTAGTGTTTGGGCTCGTTTGAATAGATTTGACAAAACCTATGACCTTGTGAGGTTGCCTTGGTCTGATGATGAAACCAGAAGGTAGTCACAGGAACTCCTAAACTACACATGATAAACTAGTAGTGTTTGGGCTCGTTTGAATAGACTTGACAAAACCTATGACCTTGTGAGGTTGCCTTGGTCTGATGATGAAGCCGGAAGGTGGTCACAGGAACTCCTAAACTACACATGATAAGCTAGTCGTGTTTGGGCTCGTTTGACAAGACTTGACAAAACCTATGACCTTGTGAGGTTGCCTTGGTCTGATGATGAAGCCGGAAGATGGTCATAGGAACTCCTAAACTACACGTGATAAACTAGTAGTGTTTGGGCTCGTTTGAATAGATTTGACAAAACCTATGACCTATGTGAGGTTGCCTTGGTCTGATGATGAAGCCGGCAGGTGGTCACTGAAACTCTTAAACTACACATGAGAAACTAGTAGTGTTTGGGCTAGTTTGAATAGACTTGACAAAACCTATGACCTTGTGAGGTTGCCTTGGTCTGATGGTCGGTGGTCCCAGGGTCTGTGGTGCATGCTACAGATAATATAATAGGTACTTACTATACTAGGTGGTGCTTTCCTTTGAGTTCTGCTTCGTGAAAATTGTTATTCTTTATTTGTATTATTATATTCTTAATTAAATTGGTATTCAGGCGAAATTAATGTAACCTAAATGGCGAAACCCTGGCGAAGCGAACGTCGAGATTGCAAAAGGGGAATAGGTAGGTAACTATTAAAATGTAGAAGTGAAACAACAGTTCATTTTATTTTTTTATTTATGAAACCATGATACCTACCTCGTCAACTAACAAAAAATCTTGCAAAAACGTTGGAATTTTTTCTCTTTAACTTTCACGGGAACGAAGTCGCGCGCAAAAGCTAGTCATTACAATTCGTTTATTAATTCGGCCTTACAAGCAAGTTATGCAAACGTGCAAGTTAGTTATTTAGATAATTAACTCAAATCCAGATGTTGGCAAATTAATATTTTTAAATTGATAAATTAGGTCGTTTTTTATTCCTCCATTAAAGTGGATAAACAGAATTGGATAAAAAACTAAATTTAACTATTATAAAATCATTTATTTTGTAGGATTCGTAATTTTGAAGCTGATTGTAACGATTGTTTTTTAAATACTTGCAAAACTTTCTTACTTGAATTAAACGTACGCGATCGCGTCTCGCGTTTTGCCGATCCACGATCGTAACGGAGTACTTTTACTTTCATGGGATATTTTTCCTTACCGCCATACATTTACGGAACTTTGTCGCGCAAAACACTAAAATATTTGCAACACTTTCAAAGTATTTTTTACTTGAACATACGCGAACACGTTTCGCGTATTACCGACTCCCGACCGTAACGTAGTAGGGTAAATACGCTAAATGTCGGCATCCTTACGGTTTTTCTGTTTTGGAATCGGTCTGGCACCATCAATTTGCAACGAAAGGATAGCTTCCGATGCGGTTTTGGATAGTTTGATAAATCTATTTCATGTTTATGGGCATAAGATTGACATTTCTACTACAAGGAAAAAGTACTAAGGTTTATATGCGTCGAGAACGAAAAATCCCTAAAGTCGGCCATTCACGGGCCATGGTCGGTCGCGTTTTTCCCAAATATCGGCCGGGTATAGGATGTTTTAAATTAAGACGGATACATATTATTAATATGATTTATTTTGGCAGGAGTCTCACTAAGTATACGTTATTAATCGTATTTGTTTAATAGTAGGTAAAGTATTTTTTTATTTGCACTTAAATAACGTTAGGTAAGTATTACAATTGATAACAAAGTAAACATCAAAATAATTATAATTAGTTCTGGATATCTTTTCAAAAATAATTCATACCATTTTTGGCCCAGAGTATCATTATTGAATATATTTATATTTTTAAGCTACGTAATTAACATTGGTTAATGTAGCAAGTTCCAAAGAGCAATTTATATCTTATATTTCCATACCATAATAAGCTAATATAAATGTTTTCAATAATATCAACTCCTACATTTAAACTTAACTCTTTATATTATAAATAAATAAACGTATAATAAATATTTAATTTTGAGAAAATAAGAAAAGTAATCAGCCTGTATAGTTGGGCTCGAATTCGAGGCTGGTCGACATTACGATCTTTAATGTTTCTAAAGTCGGCCCCTATTTTGTGTACATTATTTCTCGAGATTCAACTAATATCACCCCGACCGGTATTTGGCGATTAAATGTAAAATAGATTTATTTGCCAATATGCGTTGCAAATTCTCTTATTAAGGCAATGGAATTAGTACAATTGGAAATTATAAAACAGACTGCATTTACTTTTAGTCGGCCACGGCCGAGAATCCGGTTTTAATTCAAAATTGGTATTCTATTGGCGGCCTCCTATTTTCCCTTAAAACAATACGTTAAACATTGAAAAATCTATCTCAAAATATAGTAAAAATCACTAATTACGAATAATAATACTTAAAACAATAAAAAAGGAATGTCTGACCGTTCTAATATTAATCCCCGAAGTGTGGGTATTCACAGCAAGTAAGGTACTTTAAATATGAAATTGACGCTTCGACGGCGCAATCGCTACAGACGCTCAGTGTGCGAAGAGTGTGTAACGTAATCGGAAAGTAACGGTTGTACATATAGATTATGAACTAAGATTGCAATTGGAGTGGCAAATTTGTAACTTCAATACGTTTTAAATGAACGCAAGCCGGAAATGTGCAGACGGCCGAAGTTTGGGGAGGGGCCGACGTATGGCGTATTTACCCTACAGATACTTTTATGAAATAATATTCCTTACTGCCATACATTTACGGAACTTTATCGCACAAAACACTAAAATACTTGAAAGAATTTTGAGTACTCAGGAATATAAAAATTGCAAGGTTTTGCGCGACAAAGTTCCTTAAATATATGTTAGTAAGGAATAAATTTCCATGAAAGTATTTAGAAAAGTCCATTACCAAATTTTGCGATAAACATCCTTACTCATTTGTATTGAAAAATAAACCTTATCTTAATGGTTTATTTTTCAATACAAACTTGCATTACCAGGGCGTCACACGAAGTTTTCTATACTCGAGTGCCCAAAAACTTGCAAGTATATTGATACCTGGTTTTCGACCCTGGTATTTTTATAGAGACGCACTTGGTGTACTTGGTACGCGATTTTGCAATTGTGCGACTCATGAAGTCATGACTATCGGCATAGATAAATTTAATACTATACCTATCAGGAACCAAGCGAATGAGTTCTAGACTTCTAGAGAAGTTGGCTATCAAAGTTTAAAAATGTGTTTTGTTTTTTTCATTAGCTTGATTTACAACATACTCTACATCAACTTTTTATTAGTTGCTATTGTCTGTTCAAGATACCTACGAAAAAAATAAAAGGTAAAAAATATACTTACAGCATAGATTTATATGTACTAACGCACTAGATTCGCCCTTCTGTACAACGAAAATGTTCCACTGACTTGTGGCTCGGGAACTATAAAGCTCTTAGTTCGTTTGACAACTCTCTAGTGAGCGCATGAAACCGCGGTCTGTCAGTCTGGCTTATGTAATTATTTATTTAATTGGAAAATGACGTTTTCAGTGATTTTTTCTGTGCAAATCTGTTGTATTGCTTGGTAAGTAATCTAGTTTTTGACATAAAACATCTTAGCAACGAAATTACTAGGCAATATTATCAAGTTTCGTGCACCGGACAAGTCCATTGTGGGCAAGTCCACTGTGGGCAAGTCCATGATTAATAAATGAGGGCGAGTCCATTGTACTATCTGTCACTTTCACATATGCACGATATTAAGTTTGCAAAAAAGAGACACACACATACGCCGAGTTGACGGCAGTTCTCGTCATAGAATAAAATTACAGACTGGACAAATTCCTTTGAGAATCTCGAGAACCGACTTCATATTTTTTTGCTCTACAATATTTGTCAAAGGTTGGTATGTAATTATTATTATTGTTAGTATATTATAAATAATATAGTTTTAAATTTATAGATTGGTGTATTCTACGTTCATACTCAGCGATGCCGTCGTGTGTTCTACGTTTTTGTAAAAATACGTCCAAAAATACAAATAAAGCTTCAGGAGTTACTTTTCACAAGTGAGCTATTTTACTGATGTTTATTATAAGTACATGCCAGAGAACAAAAAATAAATGTTCGTTTGTCTTCTTCTTCTTTACCGATTTTGACGACTTTTCTTGTATTTTTGAAGTTACCTACATAGGTCTTATTACATAGCCATATACGGTCCACAAGCAGTTGCTGTTGTCGCGAACGAAAAAATATTCCTATAGCAAGGAAAATTTCGTGATCTCAGGTAGAATATTAATAAAAACATCTACTAATATAATATCCTGAATCATCGTACGTAGTTGTACGAGAAAAATATAGCTTTTTGGACATTGTTCCCTCATATTTTTGCCATATTTTTATGAAATGTATGAACTGATAAGGCCCCTTGCTGCTCATACATGGAATGGCATTGAGTGTTATTCTCTAAAGTGTAAAAGAAAAAGAAAATTAACAATTAATTATATGACAATAAGTTTGAAATTTGAACTCCGAAAGAAATCCCGCGGGATGCCGTGGCATTCCCGTTCGTTTGTTACTATTGATGTTTGTCATTGAAATTAAAGTTTTACTTATATTTAAGTTGCCTTCCTTTATCACAAAAAATATGCCATGGCGTACTGGATGGATAGTACGGCACGGCAAATTTTGTTCAATCCCTCCTATGTGCCCTATCGTTTAAAAAGTCTCATATAATGTATCCTATTATTTATTGGTTTAATTATTTTAGATTTTTGCGCGAAAACGTTGAGAAAAGGGAAATTTGGCTTAAATTCGTCAGGGCTGAGTGAAGAGAAGAAACGTGGCTGCCATCAGAATACTCGCATATCTGCTCAGGGCATTTCCGTCCTGATGATTTCACAATTTCTAAAACTGGCAGAAGGTTTCTTAAAAAAGACGCAATTCCTTTTGATCCTTGTTGGACTTCATATGACACCTTTGAGATTGTAGGAACTCCTAAAAATGCATCGCCTTCTTCTCTACATAATGTGCACGTTTCCGAATCTGATTCGATATTTGATAGCCCAAGAAAACTTAAGCAAGATTACGTGAAGCATCTGTAAAAAATAAATTACTTGCACAAAATATAAAAAAATTAAAACGCCAAAACAAAAATCTGAGCAACAAAAATAAATCATTAACTGATTTAATTAAAAACTTAAATAGTAAATTTGGTATCAACAACAAAATGCTAGAATAATTATTGAAAAAAGCTGAAATAGTTGAATTATATAAAAACACCATAATATAGAAAATAAATAAACCTACTAAGAAAACAAAATTTTCAGTAAATGTAAGAAAGTTTGCTCTCACTTGCAACTATTATTCGCATGCAGCCTATAAGTACGTAAGACATTTTTTTCAAAATTCTTTGCCGCATTCACGCACTCTTAGTAAGTGGTACGCCAGCATTGATGCAGAACCTGGTTTTAATGCGGAAGCTTTTCATAGCTTAAAGCTTAAAGCCAAATCATCAAGCAAACCATTAATTTGTTGTTTAGTTTTTGACGAAATGGCCTTACGAAAACAAAAATTATTCAAAAACAGAAAACTGGGATTTGTAAATTTTGGTAATTGCCCAATAGAAGGACAAAAAGAAGAAGTTGCCAGTCAAGTCCTAGTTTTCATGTTAGTGTGTTTGACTGAAAATTGGAAGATACCATTAGGCTACTTCTTGGCTTCCGGCATCAGTGCTGCAACAAAAGCATACTTAATAACAACGTGCTTAGAAAAATGTCATGACGTTGGAATTTTAGTGCCCACTATCACTTTTGACGGTTGCCCGGCAAATTTTCAAGCAGCCGAAAAACTGGGGTGCGATTTTAAGGATGCAAAAAATTTAAAAACATACTTCAAACATCCCAGCAATTCTGAAAATGTATATATATTTGTTGATCCATGCCACACATGTAAGAAACACCTTTGAAAATAAAAGAATTTTGTATGACAGCACAGGGCAAACTATTCGTTGGCAATTGCTAGTTTATTTAAATAAACTGCAGCAAAGCCAAGGCCTCAATTTCGCTATAATTTAATTATCTCCGCGCCATATCCAGTTTCGCAATCAAATTATGAAGGTGAAATTGGCAACACAATTGCTAAGCATGAGTGTTGCCAACGCTCTAACCCTTTGTGAAAAAGAGCTGATATCCACAAAATTACAAGATACTTCTGCAACCGTCCATTTTATAAAGACATTTAATCATCTTTTTGATATTCTAAACTCGCATAAAAGCATTTTTTACGGATTTAAAAGACCCCTCGATACTACAAACAAGGACGATTTATTTTCCTTTCTTGATGAAACTAAACAGTATATTGCCTCATTAAGTTTTTTTGTTAAAAACTGCCTAACCGAGAACCAAGAATTATATTGCAAGTTTCAAAGAGAAAAATTATCGAATCCCAAAATAAGACAGGTTTTATTGGTGCATTAATATGCATAGAGACATTGAAACAATTGTATAATACATTGAATTAATTATATATCGACTTACCGTCTTAGTCAGGACCATTTGAAACTATTTTTTGGATGTATTCGGAGGCACGGCGGTAATAATAATAATCCGAACGTATTAAAATTTCGTTCCGCTTATAAAAAAGTATTAAATTATTTGGAACTTCGTTCGAATTTTACAGGAAACTGCATTCCTCTGGATAATTTTTCTATTTTAAACGCATCCTCTCTAAACATAATTAATAGTACATCTGCTCTTAGTAGGCATGACGACGAAGAATTCCAAGTACTAGAAAATGAGATGACTTTAGATTCAGACCGACAAGCTGAAGCAAATTGCGCAATACTCGCAAACAATTTAAATAATGAAATGCTGACTCAAGCGATTAAATTAATTGTCGGTTACATATCTGGTTATGTATCGCGACAGTTAAGTAAAAAATTAAAATGTGAAGAATGTATTAATAACCTCACAATGCAGGCAAAACTTTGGCACCATAAATTAATAGTTATAAAAGACATGGGCGGTCTGTGTTACTCTTCTACTGATGTATTTGCCATTTGCTTGGAAACAGAAAAATTTATACGGCAAATAATAAAAGAAAAGGGTCAAGGGCGAAGCATCCCGGCAAAATTCAGCCACATTACTTTCATAGTCGCAAATATATTGAAAATATTTTTAAATTCTAAGGTATTTGAATCGTTGATCTTGCATTCTTTGGAACAACCAGTGACATTTAATCACCGAACACATCTGATTCGAGGCATAATTGAAAAATATGCTAAAATTCGGCTATACCATGAAGCTAAGATAGACCCAGAAATAACTTCAACTACCAACCGTCAAAAATTTACAAAACTTATTTTGTTTGAAGGGAAGTAATTAATTTACTTATCCGTTAAAATATACAGGCTGATTTAAGAGTCGTGTAGTTCCTTTGAACCGCGTGCTCTGCTGGTGACATAGAATGACCTTGGCCTTATAATTTATTTTTGGAAGTACACGACTTTTGAATCAACCTGTAGATCTTATATTATTGTTTCATATTATTTTTAAGTTTTGTTTAAATGTTTTTATCGTTAGGTTTGTCTAGAAAAATTTACATGTGAATAAGTATGTATTGCAAATTAATATTCTATTAAGTTGTGACATTGTTACAAATAAGTGTTATTTTGGGATCCAATTTTTAAATGATAACTAAATTGAGAGCAAATTCTATACAACTGCTATTATAACCTAACTAAAGGACGCCAGCAGCTACGCCTGCATTTTTTTTTTATTTACCCGTTTTGGCCGATCCCGTGGGAATTTCGGGAAATCCCTTCGTGCACTCCTGCGGTCCCCAAGGAACATACATGCCAAATTTCAGCTTCCTGCGCCCAATAGTTTCGGCTGTAGCGTGTCTGTCAGTCAGTAAGTAACGCAAGGATTTTATATATTAAGATTAATAAACACAAAAAGAGAATCACATGGCTCTGTATATTCTGATCAGGTCATACATCTTGTTGTTGTTCCCGAACATGGCTGTCTGTGTGAAAATCTTAAGGGAGGCCTATGCCCAGCAGTGGACGACTATTGGCTGAAATAACGTCGAAAGTAGTGGGAATCTCATAAGATGTGATTGTTCACGTTACTGTGCAACGGCAATTATTACTGTGTCTCTCATAATTTGACACATCGCGACCATTTCTTGATATTTTACGTAAGCAAAATAATTATTGTATATTGTATAAGACGCCTTATCACCGGTTGTAAATATAAGTGTTAGATTTTATACAATTAATTTTATTTACTTACCCAAGTTAGACGTAGAACAATCTTGATGGTAATATAAAAGCCTGAAGTAAATCCTAAGTTTACCGGTAAAACGGAAAATCTACCAACTCATCTCGTCGTATGTTAAGGTATGTTCGGTTGCTTGTGATAATAAATACAGAAATATCCGTGGAAATGTATTCCATATACACAGGTGAATGGCAAATTTATGTACACAAGTAAAACCAGGAAACCGCTAAAATAACAACCCCTTTATAATCAATATTGCTAGGTGTGGCTGTGTCGACGGAACTCCGTGTCGGGCGTCTAGATCAGGCTGAATTAAGTACTTTAACCACGCCGAGTTATAAAACTTAGAATTTACCATCCTTCAGGCCAGGCGTTTGCAACTTTGCAGTAACATACCTAGTAATTTATATGAATTTAATTATCTATTACAATATTTATCAGAATGTTATAATGTACCTCTGGTCCTCTGAAATTTTCTTATCTAATTATATTTACATTGTATTGTTAAATAAATCCATTTAAGTATACATATGTCTGAAAATATCTGATTGTATTTTTCTGTGTCCACGAAACATCAAGTAGGTAAAATAAACTGTTTGTCACATTTGCCTATATACATTCATAATCTTTGACGAAAAGACCTGCTCGCGCATGCGTAGTCAATCAGTCTGAGTGACATGAGTGACAGTAATTTTGTTCGAAATATCATCTCTATATTATCTATCTCTATGACTTACAGTATCATTTATGAATTGAAGGGACAGGCGTATTTTTGTAAAACTAACTGCATCTTTCGCTTGGAGTATTTAACTTAAATCTACTTTTGTTGCGAAGGCGACATTAAAAGAACCATTTTATGGTTTGTTTACATTTTATTTTTTCGTATCTTGAACAGACTATAGGTAGGTAAATGTAAGACGCATATTGATTAACATAATTTATGAAAATTTATTATATAATACTACTACAAACACAGTACCTAAGTTTTTATTATGTATAAAATTTAAATTACACTACTTTTACGTACTTAAATGTAAAAACAAAACGCAATCGCTCGACTAGGTACCTATACAGGTACTTTTTAAAATAAATGCTCATGGCCGTTCATTGGTTAACATAATATCTTACTTTTTCAAATCTTTGATGTTTATTTAATAAATATTTATTTATTTTACCATCTACAGATTAATACCAAATTAAATAAAAATAAATATATACATACGTAAAAGCACCATCTATGAATGCCGAGTGAAAGTTAACTCATTGTAACGTTTTACTACAAGCTAGTACGTATTTTGGCCACCAGAGCAACGAAGTGCACATCATATTTTTCAAAAATATTCATATTCAATTAAATGTTTCATTTTTTTATTTAATCGTAATAAAGGGATTTTTTAATTAATAAATATCATATTTTAGAACTTTATTTTCTTATTTATCATTTATGCATGAAAGTCATCAATAACAATCGATACTAGTAAAGCCATCTGTTGAGAGAATTAAGAATGACGGAAAACGTTCTAAGGAATGAGACCCCATGCCTTTATCGAAGTGAAGCAGAGAATGATGTTTTTGATTGCATAAGCGACACTTTGTCTTACTAGAACAATTACTTGTTTTATGTTTTATGCTTAAGCAGTTAATGCAAGCTTTGTTATCTTTTACGCATTTAAAACGAGCGGTTGGATTTAAATTATTGAAGGTGGGACACTTATAGAAATGGTCGTGCACTATATTACTGCACAGACACTTCTGTGAATTATTACTATTAGATTCCGAGCATGTTACGTAAGATTGTGGATTAGGGACCGAGTTATTATTACTATTTCGCGATTTATTCAACCTTTGTTTGTTGCTGTTAGTGTTAGACGGGCTAGGTGAACCAGACTGCGTTTTATGAAATATTCGACACTGATCTTTGATGAACGAAATAAAACTATCTAGTGTAGGTATTTTATTATTGCGTTCCGACATCTCGAAAGCACGAATTGTATCAGTGTCAAACTTTTTTAAAGCGAGTTGAAGCAACATAAAGTCGGAAAGATCTTCTAATTTTAAGTTCCTAAGAGAATTAACCGCGGTTACGAAGTTATCAATAAACAGCTGGAAATTCGAGACAGACGCGTTGCCGGACTGTTTGAGATTTAAAGCTTGGTCAAAGTAAGTAGACGCCAGGACGCGAATGTCTTGATATCTGTCAAGTAGTGACTGAAATATGACCTGATAATTCTCAGCACTGGGTGCGACACCTGCAAATACGGACTGGGCCTTCGGTGACAGTTTACCTATTAAATAGTACAACCTGTCAGCATCTGTCAGAGAACCATTATCGTGCACTGTAGACTTAAAACTCGCATAGAATAACGGCTAATTTGGTATATCTCCGTCAAACGATATAATCTCGATTGGCGGTAATTTCGGCTTGCGGGCCGCGGCAACGGGCTCTGCTGAACATTTACCCTCCAATTGCGATTGTATACGCTTAATAATACAATAAAGATCTTCGAATGAGGTGTACGCCTGATAGTTCGGTTTTTCATCAGGATTGGTAGAAAGTAATCTTGCGTTATAATCGTCTTACAACTTATGAAAATCTGTTCGAATACTATCTACTGTCATACAATAACTGAGAAATGCATCGCTATTACTGTCAGAAATAGAGGCGGTTTTTGAACGCTCGTATATGTTTTGAATGCGCTCAAATAAAATATTGCGTTTTGCTTCTAAGATTGTCATCTCTTTGTCTTCCGACACGCGTGACTTCTTTTGTTGTGACATACTTACGTAAGTATAAGCTAATGAGACCGAAACAAAATAAGAATATCTAAAGTACCTATTATTTTACCTAAGTAGGCTAAGTAGGCAACACTTTAGAGCAGTAGAATTAAAAGTTGCTCGAAATATGAGATTTACAAGACAACTATGATAGTTCCAGAAATAATAATTGAGTAAGTAGGTAGCTACATAAAAGTTTACCTACTGATGCGGGCGGAAACAACCATGTGACGGTTATGTGAATAGATTAGGAGTATAGCTAGGTGCTATAACTGCCTAGGTATAGCGATATAACGTATAAAAACGTAAATGAATCCGACTCGTATGGATCAAAAATAATGGTTCGGCGTTACACCGAAACCGTAGGTTCTAGGCGACTTGGCGAAGAAATGGACTGTATATAAAGGATGGCGGGTTTTAGTCGCCTAGGATTGGATAAGGGAAGAGGATGTGGAAAAGGATTGTGAGTGGGTATAGGATATTCTAATGATGAGGGGCACTTACCTTGTACGTCAGTCCTCCTTCCTTGCAAATGGCAGCCTCCTGGTGTTTTCGGGATGAAGCTGCTTGATTCACTCCACTACACAAATCACTTTCACTTGCGAGCGGTTTTGTATTAAGCGGTAATAATTATAGCGGGAGCGGCGCGGTGCGGTATGGCGGACACGTTTTTAGCGACTCGAAAGTTCTGGACTGTCCCTCACGTCGACGATCGCGGCGACGAATCCGCGAAAGGCTTGCCCCTTCCAGGGAATGGGATAGAGAGGGACGGAAACATCGCTCGCATTAGACAAGCAAGCGTGGAACGATTGACGTTGATGTGATTAGTTATAGATAGGAAGGTAGATGGCGCTACCACGTATAATACTGGACTGCTAGACTAACAAAATGAAGATACATCAGTGAGTGCTTCTGACAGTGTTGGTTTTCTATTAATATAGATAAAATGAATCGAATTGAAATAGAAACGCAGAGAAATTACTTTTAAAGCAACAGTATGCATATCCCAAAAGATATGTAATTGAAACCAAATGTAAAAATATTTATCTTAAAAATGACATCTCCTGAGTACACTTAATATTAAGAATAAATTATGTGTTACGTGCGATCTTCAAATATTGAATCAACAGACACAAACTACACGCAGCAGACTCGAAACAATAATTTGTGGATCTCACAAAGATTTATAACTTGTGGCATCGAACCCACAACATCCAGTGCTGTTTAAATGGCGCCGAGGAGAGGCAACGGCCTAAATCACTGCGCCATTATGGGCCATGAGCAATTGTGCTTATGTATAATGAGAATTGTCTCATTATACGTTCATACATAAATGCTCACGCCTTTTTCCCGTCGAGGTAGGCAGAGACAACAGAACGCCACTTGCTTCTATCCTTGCAAATCTCACGCGCTTCCTCTACATTCATTACTCTTTTCATACATGCTCGCCGGTTACGGGTGCTTCGGAATTTTCCGTTTTTCAAGACGGCCCCAATTTGGTCGACGAACGTCTTACGAGGTCTGCCGCATCCAGCCTGCCCACACACCTCTGCCATATATATTTGATTCGCCAATCTTTCTTCACTCATTCGCTCCACGTGTCCAAACCATTTTCAGCATTAAACATCATTGCCTATTTAAAAAATACTCGACGTAGCTACTCAACTAAAGTAAAAAGATTGGGTGCTGTTAATTTACGTAATGGCTCGCTTATTACGACTGCTTTGTTGCATTATTATTATAATGCCAAAAGACTATTAGTCAATGTCGTTATCGTAAAAAATAATAAATTCAGCTGTAGATAAAGCTGGAGACCCGACTTGAATGGAAGGGTGACTGACACTATCTGTTGTATGGAGTTGCAAAGAGCCTAACATGACATCGCGCTTGTATACTTAAGGGGTTAGCCAGATGTGTATTTTAGTTTTTTAATTTTTCTATTTATTGTTCTTTGCATGCCGTTGTTTTTGGCTTATATACCTAGTTTATGATGGTGGTGTAGGGATGAAAGCCTCAGAAAAAATTGGTTACATCACAAGTTTTCGAATGGAGATTACAATTAACCTCCATTCGAAAGCTTGTGCAACGTAGCTCAATAGCTACGTTGCTTAGGTTGCGTTTAGCTCTATGGGCTCACTGAGCTACCGTTACACAGAAGATATGGCGGCGGATGAAGGTGTTGGGCTCAACCGCCAACACACCCAGCGGCCGCAGAGGATAGGGAGGACGGCAACCTGTCAACACTGCATCTCCTCTTCCTCTGCGGCCCCACCGCAACGCATCGAATGGTGCGCCCCCATTTGGCCGCGGGAGGTAGGGCGCGCGGCAACGCAACACCGACACGCCTCTCCCGCGATTGCAACCGACTGCGAGGGACAGACAGCACTGTCCCCTGCACCCGCACCCTTGGACGCATCCTGCGCAGGCCCCCTTCAAGCCCACGCGGAGCGTCCACTCCCGGGATCCCGCTTAGCTTCACCGTGGATGTCCAACCCACGGTTACTAAGCCCCCCACCACGACAAGGTGGAGATCCCTCAGGGGGGAGTCCAAACGCGCACTTGACATTTTGTGTTTTGGTCTCGACTTCAAAGTCTCAAGGTTTCAACACACTTCCAACCAAACTTCAAAACGGGCTTGCATTTTTTTTGTATAACTACTTGTAATGTATATTACAACATATTAAAATTTCGGCCTTGTGGGAGATGGTTAAAATTTATATATTTTTTACAATTTCAAAGATTTTTTTTATAATGATGCAACCGCAAGGTCGCTGCCAGAACGGTATTTTCTTTATTGACAGGTAATAAATAGTCGTTTATAAAAGTTGCAGCCTTGTAGTAAGTGGGTTAGTCAAATGGTTCAGTAGCTCTCCCACTATTTATGAGCTTTCGTTGCCGCGGTGGTTCTGTAGGTATGACTTTTTTGATCGAACGATTAGACGCATCTATAAATCCAGATGGTGACGAACCAAGCGATATTCGTGTGGTATTCATTTTCTATGGACTCCACAAGCAAGTCTTCAGACATAAATTAAGATAGGTACCTATGTAAAGTTTTAATTCACTATCGGGATTATACAGGCTTACAGAGATATTACGGGTAATGGAAGAAATGGGGCAGTTGATGATTGATTCGCTGACGCTTTATCAGGGCAGATCGACTTTTGATTTTACTACATTTTTTGTCAGTGAAAGAATTCTAAGGATGTCCGAAATTACATTCATAGTCCCACTTATTTTTTACTATTTTATGAAAATAAATCTTAAAATATTAAAATTATGATCAGTTATGTGAATATACTTATGATATGTACAATATATTTAGTATATCCTCGCTTATAATACTTGAATATAAGCTTATAATGAACACGTGATTGGATTAATCATCATGTAGGTACTTTGTATTGATGCCATTTGTACTCAGTTCAGTATGCGATGACTGATATTTAATGAGATGCAAACATGGGGTATGTGAACACGTTTTAGTCGTTTATGCAGCTTACGTAAAACTTTATGCTTGGTGCGCCACATCGGTGGCGTACTAAGTTTTATACAATCCATATATTTTGACAATTGGTAATTTTATATGAAAGGTGGCCTTTGCCCTGCAGTGGGACAGATTAGGCTGCAAATAATAATAATAAATTTTTTCTATGTATCAAAAATAGCAGACGAGCTACGGAACGACTAATGGTGAGATATATGGTAGTGTTGCAAACTGTTTTTTTTTCTGAATCGCTGTTTGCGGCAAACATTGTAATAACGTTTAATTTCATTTGATGCTCGAACATTGCTTGGTATGTTGGCCTTTAGTTTAAAGTATCTGAGGGTAGTATTAATCTAGTGACTAGTGGATTGTTCCAGATTCTAAAAAAGGTAAGGTGATTGACTGATGATGATTAAATCATGATTTTAGACTACTCTAATGTTAAATAAGTTCTTTGAATTTGCAAAAAAAAATTATGTTTGTCCTACCATAAGACCTTCTACTGCTGAAGTTAATCTTGTCATAAATTGAAATTGTTTTGATGACCACGATATTTCATACAATATCATCATCATTATCGACTTAGCGTTTTCCTGGTTGCATCCAAGATTTATCGTCTTAGAGCCCGAGATCCGCTTACTGGTCCTACCAAATTTACCAATACATATACATATATATATATATATATATATATATATATATATATATATATATATATATATATATATATATATATATATATATATATATATATATATATATATATATAGATATATTTCCAAAGAGTGACTGCCGTGTGGCTTCCGTAATCCAGTCCCTGGTAGCATTATGCCACGCTTTAACTTTTTCAATTTGCAACACTACCAATGTTAATAAATCCAAAGAGACTAATTCCTTCCCCATAACGAATGTTAAAGATCTTCATGTCAGCCATGACCGACAGCTTAACGTGCTCTCTGAGGTACCCAGCAAGCGTAAATTAATAATTTAATACGTGTATTATAGTTACTTCGAAAAGTCAGTGGTGCGCGTCGTGGCTGTGGGTTTCAAGCCAATGCCCTCCGCATACAGTCTGTTGGTACATCAACTGAGCTGGGCGGAATCAGGAAATATGAACAACGTGCGGACGGAGCTGCGGGCACCCTCTAGTATTAGTATTAAAATGCAGTAAGCATAAGTACGAATATTTCTGCTTCCAACATATTGTTCGGGGTCGTTGCAAATGGTGCTTCGTAGTCTCTGCCTACCCCTCCAGGAAACAGGCGTGAATCTATGGATGTATGTATGTATGTATATTCATTATTATATATACAATAATTACTTATCTAAGCCCATGATTGCTTCAATCAGTTCTAGCTCATTATCTTCATCACATAGACAACGGACATTGTGGATAATGGCAATTTGTTATCAGAGCCCGCAAGCTACATTAATACAACGAGAAATTATTTAGTTATTGGTGCTTGTAAACGGCGAACAAAACTTTATATATTTGCGCTATAGACGATATATATGACGTACCGTAGCCATATTGTTGTGGCGAATAAAATACTGCATAAGTTGGTACTGTTTATTCATAAACATTGAAGTACCCTTTTCATTTACTTGGTTTTGTAGTCACATTTATTCTTGAAAAAAAAAGAGGTTTGGCTTTGAGTTTTCAGCTACTTCAAGGTCCTTTGAAGAAAAGCTACTATTCAATCAAATATGACAAGGTTCTAAAGTGGAAAGCTCTAAACGAAAAGTAAATTAACTGGATTTAAAAGAGCTTCATAAATTTGACAGCCCAATGACTCAGGAAGGTAACTTTGTATCTAATACACACTACAGCCCAGAGAAACAATAAGGAAAATAATGCCGGACACCGTGGCATGGAGTATTGGTAGATAGATAGATTAATAATTTAGTACGCATCAGTAAATAAATGTTTATACAATAAAATTCAAGAAGCCTTAAAACTAGAGGTACAAGGGCGATCTTATCGCACATTGCGATTGCTTCCAGACAACCGGGCTTGGAATAAATGATTTAAATATTGCGTTATAATAATACGTATGTTAAGTCTATCTTCGCTGCCCATTCACCTACTGCTACTTGTACTTGCTACCGCTGAACAGCAGACCAAGCTTTTGACACCACTTGCCAATTTCAACAAGTAGTACATTGAAAATACGTCAGTATTATGTGCATAATTTTTTTAACATTGACATAAATGGTGTAAATGTCTTTTCTTTTTTAATAAATAAGATATTCAACAAACGTTTCTAAAATGAGAGGATTATCTAATAAATCTTAATCTCAGCGACTGAAAATTTAATATTTGAATACCACATTCTTTCTCTCTGGTTCGCCAAATATAAGTATGTATGTACCTATTTACAAACTCAATAGCGGCAAGTCAGAAAATATAAATTTTGTAAATTGTCAGCACTTTCCAGAATTATAGTTCTCAAAGGTAAGCAAACACAGTTACTAAATAATGAAAGAAATGAATTATCAGAATTCTGAAATTAGCTGTGCCAGCAAAAAGCGTCCCCGAAATCAATAGAAGACGCTCGATTGGTTATCTCAACCTAAATAAGTCAAACAAACATTATTTTCCGTTAAGCCTCAGGCCAGAGGCGCCTAATGAAATAGTAATTGTCATCGGACAATCACGTTTTATGCTATTGTTTATTCAAGTTGTTTGCACCAAATTTTCTCTTCAATTAATTCTGTGATTATGTGTTAATAGTCGATTACAGTACAGTACGACTGTTTTGATAAGATCAATTACAGTATAATATTTGTCTTACTTTTGTACATATTTACAAAACAAGGATCGTATGTATGTTTATCTATTGTCTAGTACTCATAGTAGGTACAAGTTTTGCTTGGTTTGGGACTAGATGGTTGTGTGTTTGTGGTAGAATATATGGTTTTAAATAATTATTAATACGCGCTGTAATTTTGCACTTGTAATTGATTTATAAGCCGCATATTTATGGAATATACAAAAGTGCTTTGTGGCTTTCAATATTGAAAACTGGAATTGAAAATTATTTTTTATTTGTGATTTGTGGTTGTTTAATTATTCTCATATTTTCGGTGTAATGCCGACGTCGATACTGGATTTGATTTAATTATGATATTGGATATTATGTTGAGTAGTTCGTTAAACCCATTAGATAGATAGATAGATATATAGATACTCTTTATTGTACACCAAATAATATTGAACAGTACACATTAGTATGTTAATTAAGTGACGATAGCCTATTAAACTAAGTACATTAATCAACGCACAGTAAACTCTCTTCGTAATCACGAATGGAGTTTATGGTTTTACATAAAATTGAGTCCATGGCTATTATTACTAAATTAATCCGTAAATATTATAGCACCCTTACCCTCATAAATAATGGACATTACGGGGTTAGTACCTCATTTATTCAATGAAGTTCAATTGTCAAATCAAGATAAGATTAAAATCAATAAGATTATCACCCATTTTTGACAGATTTATGTCAAGAAGAATTAAGTATACCTATCTACTTTATTTAAACTCGCACTATCATTCACTTCCATACGTATGAGTAAAAGAAATCTGATAGATAGCACTCCGAATGAATTTGGTTATTTCCTCCGAAGAAAAGTCTCATCTTTTAGTTTTAATCAATTTCCTTGTTAAGTCGGTATCGCTCAAGATCTGAGTCTAGGGAAGCTTTTCAAGTCTTTAGAATCTTTTTTCCGATTGGACACAATCTTCCTTAAGTTTAATCAGATCTTTGGTACATCGGTTGGTTACATTTCATTTTTCAACGTGAACGCCGCAATGAATCCGTCTTTGCCTCGTGAACTCTATATAGCAACACTTAGAAAAATAATCCAAATATTAAATTTGATTATTTTACTCACAAGCAATACCACAATTTAATAATATGTGTGATGTGTAATGACTTGTAATTTCTCAAATATATTTCTTTTCAGGTGATATATTTACGACTACAGTTGAATATTCCTTTTGCTTTTTTAAACCTTCGGGAAACCAGTCTGTCTGTCCGTATGTCACAGCCAATTTATTCCGAAACTATTAGAAGACTACACCTTTGAAAATTGGTAAGTAGATTTATTCTGTGAACCGATTCCCGATTTTAGTACAAACATAAAACACATGCTCAAAAACCGCAAATATAATTTTGTTGTATCTACAAACCCTATGGAAAACAAAGTTATTTGCGCTGGCGAAAAAATGATGGTGGTATATGGTTACGTGAAGATAATAGGTATGTTTAGTGCATATCTCTGCTTCAGATCCCTTCATGGGAGAGTCCGACTCGATCTTAATTTAATCATCATCAAAATTAAATCCTCACGTCGTATTAAAAAGATTCAAAAATGTTTTGACATTTGAAAGTAACAAAGCTTTTAAAACAAGCAAATTTTCTTCAAATCTCTGAGTCACTTGTTCTTGCGCATCAGCATATCTTATACTTATATATAAAGCTGAAGAGTTTGTTTGTTTGGTTGAACGCGCTCATCTCAGGAACTACTGGTGCGATTTAAAAAAATATTTCAGTGTTAGATAGCCCATTTATCGAGGAAGGCTATAGGCTATACAACATCACGCTATGAGCCACGGGTGCGGAGCAGTAGCCTTAAATAACGCGGGTGTAACCGCGGGCTCATCAAGTTATAAATATACCGCAAGAAGCACCCAGTTTTCCATGTACATTAGGTAAATGTAAAAACTGCTTGTCCTACAACAAAAACACCTGAATGTACTCAAATCAGTCCTCAGTCAACACAATAGGGAAAATAAGTGACAATGTTTAAAAATCAGGGCAAGTGAACCCTTCTACCGGTGGCGATGTGTGCATTAGTAAGTGGCACATAATAAACATCTGAGCCCCTGAACAAACTTTCATTTCGCCCTACGTTACCGAGCGAGTAATTGTGTACAACCTACCTTCTGAACTACTTACGACTTAACGTAGGTAGCTATCGACTTATCCTGTTCCTACCTTCGTGTGCCGCTTGTGTATAAACCATTATAAAGGTTAGCCAAATATTTTGGTCTGGCTTTGTATGAATAACGTTGGTAACGTGGCAAATCATTTAGTCGAGTTCCTTTAGTAGGACAATGATATTTATTGCAAGTGATGACATTCAAATAAAACAGTCTCAACATTTAAAATGCTTCTTAATAATATATCTACAGCTCTCGTTTTTGAATTTCGTAATTTTTCACAGATATATATTTACATCCAACTTATACAATAACAGCTAAAGCATCTTAATTGGCAGTAAGCGCCCAGTGTTCATATTATAATTCCGATCAGCGAAGTACCTTGTTTACAAATATAATGACCAAAATCACTGTACAAACAAATTTATATATTCGATAGTGTAATCTGACAAGCGTATTTGTTTGGTCAAGTAAATAGTAAAACAGGCCAGAGTAAGATAAATCACTCCGGGCTCGGGGACACTCCTCTAACGAACATGTACAGGAAAACTATTTTAGCGACGTCCACAATATCTGCAAATACTTTTATCTCAACATTTTCCTCATCTATAGTCATGTACAATATCTTTTATTTAGCCAAATGAGTCATTTGATATCACTCATAAGAGTCATAAGACACATTTCTGTTAATGATATATGCAAAAGAGTTATATACATGTGGGCGCTTCCTTCTTTTTTAAATCCCATGAACGATTATTACGATACCAGTAATAGGATTTTTATCGCCTAATTCTCGTATGAAAGGTGCTACTTAATTTTTATGAGACATAACTTGATTAACATAAATGTTTATTGTTCTTACAAATTGCCTAATTTTGCCAGTTTACCTTGTTGTTCAATAATTATCGGATAATGTATTATGTATAACAATTTCAGAGCGTGTGAAGCATTGTAACGCAAGGTACGTTCCTTAAATTTTTCGGTATGATGCTTGACTCCTATGAGCTTAGTACGAAATTTAAGCTGACATGATCCTATCGTTCACAGCGTTCTGCATCGCGATTGGTAAAAGCGTTCCGCGCGGACAAATTGGATCGCAGAAGGCGGGTACAGTGACGACCACCATAACATATAATATCTATTTTATCAAAACAAGCTGTTAGTAGGTATCTACCCACTAACGGCTTGTTTCCTGGCCGTAAGCTTACTATTCTGTTCGTTAACCCCATACCGCCTGTCTGATGGTTAAAATATACATACCTAGCCAATGGCTGTGTGTAGCTCCAATGCATGGCATTAACTAAAGGTATTAACTGAAGCAACTAAAGGTTGCCTGAAAGAGATCACAATTTGCGATAAACCTGGCGAATGTACATTCATCACTATTCCATTTGCACTGTAAAATTTTATTTCTGTGAACAATAAAGTATAATCAATCTGTCTTTTATTGTTTTTTGGCTTATCAAGAGCTTAATCCTGTAGTCTCTAGAAAAACTATATAACTATATAAGATACGACGATTAAATATATTATGGCTATTTTAGTTGCGGTGACACTTCTTATCTGTGCTAGCTGACATTGTATGTTATTTGCAGAACCATAGATGCCACAATCGAACTCCTAAAATATGACCAGTGACTATTCATGATAGCAAAGATTCGGAGCACACAGACAGTTACAATGATACGGGAATTAAAAGTTGCTGAAAGTGACCAATATTTTCTAATAATAATTACTTGGCTATACTCAAATAAATATAGTTTCTATTTAATTATATAAATTAGCCACAATAAGGTGTTCCTAATTATAAGGCACAAAAGCTTTATATTAAATGCAATGCAGGATTAATTAGCTTTTACACGACGCTGCACTGGCCCAATCAATATACTTCCCGGAAGGCGAGTTCGCCATAAGCTTTGATCGGTTAATTACTAATTACACACTGTGACAACTAAGCAGTGAGTGCTAAGCTGTCGTTTGAGATTGAGTAAATACAATTACATACTACAACATAATAAAAATAATATTATTATATAAAAAAGGTGATCATTGCTAATTATAGAACTATTTCAATCCCGTCAGCTATAGGTAAATTGTTTGAATTTTTGGTACAAAAAAGGTTGTTACACCATTCTAAACCATTTTAAATAGCCGCCCAGCAACATGGTTTTCTTCCGGGTAGGTCAACGACTTCCAACCTTGTCCGTTATGTTACTGACATATATGAAGCATTCGTTAACAAACGGGAAATACACGCGATTTATACATACTTTTCGAAAGCGTTCGATGTGGTAGACCATGACATCCTGTTAAAAAAGCTGGGACATGCTGGAATATGTGGTTCTTTATTGAGATGGTGTGAATTTTACCTGCGCAACCGAACCCAACTTGTAATGGTACGCGGATTTAAATCTGATATTAGAGCTGTGCCATCTGGTGTTCCCCAGGGATCTCACCTTGGTCCCCTTTTCTTTCTAGTGTTTGTTAACGATATTTGTACTTCAATAACTTCAAAGTGTAAAATGTTCGCAGATGACTCAAAGGTTTATAGAAAAATTTGTTCAAATGAAGATGTAGCTCAACTACACGTAATTCCTCTACAAACACCAGGCGTCTACAAGTTTGATTGCAGTTGTGGTAGTTCCTATATCGGACAGACCAAACGAACGATCACTGAAAGGGTCAAAGAACATATCACAGCTGTCAAAAATCGACAAATTAATAAATCTGCCATAGCTGAGCATTTGCTGGAATCTGGACCAAACCACTGGATAGAATTACATCAACCACAAGTCTTATCCACCGATCGCCACTATTACTCCAGGATAGTACGTGAAGCGGTTGAAATAAAAAAACATAGAAATTTCAACCGGGAGGACGGTTACAGACTATCAACCACTTGGAACCCAGTTATCAACAAATGCAAACAACGCCGCAGTAACACAACTCATCAGTGTGTAGACGTTATAAGTGTAATGTGTCGAAGTACCGACAGTGCGGATAGAACAAAAAATATCAAAAATACAAAACAAGTGACGGTAGCTGCCGAAACCCGCGCTTCACAAGGACGGCGCTGAGCTGACATCAGTCCCTCCGCGACCACAACCGTTGCAAGCCGGCAGAAACGTAGGAGAATAACAAAGATATTTATGCCTTGAAATAAATAAATTATCGCGACTAAGACCCGTTAAATCATTTTGTATGAACTACAGACAGATATCGACACCATTGTTAACTAGTGTTCAATTAACAAAATGTCCTTAAATACAAGTAAATGTTATCACATAAAGTTTTACCATATGAAATACCCCACTGCAGCTACATATTTTATCGACCGGATTCCTATAAGCGAAGTTTCTAGTATCCGAGATCTTGGAGTGACAGTTGATAACAAATTAGATTTTCGTGAACACATTAATAACATTACTAAGAAAGCTCGTCTTGCAGGTTTTGTGCTGCGACAGTGTAAAATTTTCAAGGAGCCGTACGTACGCAGCATACTTGAATACTGTAGTTGCGTATGGAGCCCTTCATACGCTGTTCATATTAACAGAATTGAGAGACTTCAAACACAGTTTCTTTACCATCTAGCCTATTCAAACCATCTATGTAAAAATCTTACTACTTACGAATCTCGGCTTGTACATTTAGATCTTAATTCGCTTGACTGTAGACGCATTGCAGCTGATATGATATTTCTTTTTAAAATAACATAGGGCTTAGTTGAAGATGTCAAGAACAGTCCCTCTTATGCCTATAGCTTCCATCTTGTCTAGAAGAATGGGAACAGAAACCGTGTCAAACGCCTTTGATAAATCTAATATTGCCATTGCTTTACGTTTGCTATCTATAATAATTTTTGTAACCGTCTCTGTGAAGTCAATCATAGCATCTTCCGTGGACTTACCTTCAATAAAACCATATTGATTTGATGAAATTATATTAAATTGTTCGAGGTACTCTTTTAATTTGGCGTTTATGGACTTTTCGAAGACTTTGGAAATTGTGGTCAAAACTGAAATAGGTCGATAGTTTGTTAATAGATTTATGTGGCCACTCTTATAGAGCGGACATATAAGAGCTCCTTTAAACACCTCAGGAAAAATGCCTGTAGATAAACACTGGTTGAAAATATACATCAACGGTAGTATCAGAACATGACGTGTAGATTTAAGTACATCAGCAGAAATACCATCCCAACCCACCGCACAATTAGTTTTGAGACCTAGGATGATTGTTTCGAGCTCCAAAGCAGTGATTTCTGGTAGAACCATAGATATATATATATATATATATATATATATACAGGGTCCATAATGTATCTTATATATTAACATATTGTAACACCTTATGTAACTTATGGGGTGCAATAAAATATTGAGTATTGAGTATTTACCCAGCCTATTTTTATCCCAAACATCATAGCTGCTTAAGTTTACACTGTTGTTCGTGTGTGTATTTTGAATTTTAGACGCAAGAGACTCCCCAATATTAGCGAAATATTTATAAATTGAATTTACTGATTCTTTAGATGTTGAAAGGAGGTTAAGAAGTTCATTAATTGGTGGTTTATTGTCCCGTGTAATGTTACTAATGGTGTTAATTACTTCCCAAGTCGCCTTTGAATTACCCCTAGCATTCTGAAATTGGGTGCGTTCATATGTAGACTTCAACTTATGCAGCAAGTTGTTACAGAAGTTACGATATCTTTTGTATGTTTTTTGGAGTATTGTGTTGTCAGTGTCTGCTTTCACCTTTTGATGTAACGAGTGCCGATTTTTTATAAATTTTAGAAGACCAGGTGTAATCCAAGGACGTCTAATTCTTTTTCGGTGGGGTACATTAACCACCTTAGTGTGTTGTTGGATGATTACCGAGATAGAAGATATGAGTGATTTAAATAGTTACTCGATATACACAGGTTTAATTTGATATTCAGTATTACAGTATAGCTGTGACAATTGATCATTTATTTATTTATTCATAGACTCACGCCTGTATCCCCGAAGGGCTAGGCAGAGGCGTAATATTACACTCACATTTCACCATGAATATTTAGGTCCCACGTAATAGGGGGCGAGCCTATTGACTGCCACCATGGTCCAGTGGATAGCGTATGCGACTGCTGATCGGAGGTCCCGGGTTCGATTCCCGGGTCGGGCAAAAGTGTTACTGGATTTTTCCAAATTCTCAGTAGCAGCACGGAGTCTGGTGATGTGCAATAGATAAAATCCTAATTATATTATATTTTCATCTCTTTGTCATTATAAAACCTATGAAGAAAATAAGTAAGTGTCCACAACAACTAGGTACAAGTAAATGTAATAAAATTCACTTCCTTATACCTAATGGTATAAATAAAAATGAATCCCCGAAATGTATGTACGCGCATAACTTTCAAACGACTGCACCAAATTGCATAAATCTTTCTATTAAGTGTTTGTTATAGTCAGGAAATGGTTTATATGAAAAAAGAATAGCAAATTGGTGGTACGAAATTCGCCGGGTCAGCTAGTACCATTATAAAGTCTTAGTGTTTAGACACTATGTTTAGACATACCGCGACCGCAGTTCCGCGGCAGAATTTACGTTCCGACGTATTTGGCTGATATGACACACCATAAGTGCCGAACTTACGCGGCCGAAATTCCGTTGCACAACTTTGTGTAGTATCTTCGTCGGCAATCGAACCGAACTCCGGTCGCGTATAATGTGTGCTCTACTATTACAAAAGTTGCCGCCGAACTTACGCGGTTACGCCCGACCGAAGTTACGCTGTACTTACGCTGTAATGCAACGTAATTTCGGTATAGTGTATCAGTAATTCAAATAGCATTAGCAGGCGAAATCACGCCGAACTTTGGTCGCGTAAGTTCGGCATAGTGTGTTTAGACACTTAAGGTTAAAATTTTGCCCTTTGGAACCCAATTTATGTGAAACAATTATATTGCATGTTCCTGTGCCGGTCATGTTAGTGATCAAAATTGGACACGATTTTTCCTGGCTAAGGCTTTGAAAAAGGCCAGAGAGACGACCCAGGAACTATTGTTTATTGTTGTACCTACTAACATGAAACACGTGTTAAATGTTGACTTAGCTACCAGCTGTTTGTCTTGGTCTGTGTGTTTCTATGTATAATATATACAAAAAATAAAAGTATATACGAATATGTATGTTTATCGATTGTCTAGTACCCACAGTACAAGCTCTGCTTAGTTTGGGACTAAATGGTGTTGTGTGAATGTGGTAGAATATTATTATATGTATGTCGCAGGGATTAATGAAAAACGTGATATTATAATTTCTCTAGTGAAATTATAATTACCCAGATTATAGTCAATGGTTTATACTACTTACATTTAACGGGCTAATTTCAGTGCCATTATAATTTCACTAGACCGATACAGTGAAATTGTAAGTCAGTGATATTTTGACAATAACTGATTTATGAAAGCCGGTAGATTATCAGGGCGATCGCTTTTGTTAAATACTTGCGACATGTATGATAATAATATAAACTGTGCGGGCAATATGTATAGATTTCGTATTTTCTTCTCTCTTTAGCGAACGGTGCGATGCACAATAATTTTTAAATAATGACAGACTATGGTTCGGAACTATTTGAAGCCTTACCTAAGAACTCTGGACACCCATTTCCCGACGAATAAATAGCTAATTAAATATACTTACTTTATTTTAGCGATGAAAGTAGAAAATATTCAGTACCGAACAGTACCAAAGGGTTACTAAGATCACTAGGCATATGTAATAAAAAGTGTTATAAAATACATAGGGCTTCTAATTATGCTATTATTTGCACACTACCTTATAAACAACCTATTGTTGGAGTTTTCATGGTCGTATTTTTATTGGCAAATCATTTCTGCATTACTTGTCATGATCGGATCGATCATATTTTCAGGATAAACATATATCATTTAATTATTATTTTTTAGATATAGCACTAAAGTTTATATACATAGCATTTGCATAGAGAATATCTCAAGGAAGACTTGCGCATCTTGATGAAATAAAAGTATTTTGCAAAAGTACCTACCGACGAATTTTGTCAGTCTACTTAGGATTATGATTCAATCATACTAAGAGGAGGACGTTGTTGATGTGATGTTTGTGAATTATAAGGCTTATAACATTTCGACTGAAATATTGCAAACTTACCAGCAGCAGTGTCAGTTGATCTGGGAATAATTTTGTGTATCATGCCATAATATACATATTATTATGTATGTGCCACAAACAATATTACTGCCAATAGTCTTAAAAACTTATCGTCAAGTTTACATTGACCTGCTATTATGTTAAAGCCTTTAACCATCTACTTACATCATACTCTATTCATTTCATAATAACAATCGTTTATTTTATAGGTTATTTCAAAATCGAGGCAATCGTTCTGTAAGTTCCATGTGTGTCAAAAGGTTTCAACCAAACACTTTATTTATAACGTAGTCCATCATCTATTTTGGTATCATTTTTCGTATTTTCAGGATCTACTCTAAACGTAAAAACTAGCTTTTTATACAAACGTTTGGCATTGAGGAGGGTCGGGTGAGCCGACCTTCTTTGACATAAAAGACGTCGAGTCTACATCGATTATTAGATTATACAAATATATTTTACCTCACGCTCGCTGAGTATAGTAAACTTTTGATACCGTAGCTCGTATTGATCCAGCAGCTACACCGGACAAAGTTATTTCACGAGATATAAACTGGAAAATAGGTTGCAGGCAATGCCACTTTTCTAATATTGCTGACATGAAGGTACATTCGAGGAAAGTCATTTGTCTAACGGCACGATACGGTTGCCCGTTTAACACAGTTTTATTATCTGTAGCCTGCAGTTATTTTTGGTGATGCAAGAACACATATGTAATGTACTAAGTTGAGGAAATGAACTGACATCAAATGTGATAGTGATTTCATACCTCGTGTAAAAGTAAAATTATTTTTAGGGTTCCGTACCTCGAAATGAAAATACGGAACCCTTATAGGATCACTTTGTTGTCCACCCGTCTGTCTAGACACTTTTTCTCAGAAACGCTTATCAAATTGAAATTTATATGAAATAGTCAAATCTACTGTCCCTTAAAGCTGTAAAAAAATCAAACTTCTAAGCCAACGCAATCAAAAGACAGCTCTTTATGCCGCAAATTCTCGCAAATTTTTGAAACTCACTAGGGAATCAAAACCTACTGGGTACTTCCTGTGAACTAAGAATCTTAAAATTTGGTACAAGGCAACTTCTTATAGCATATATTAAGGAAAATTTTCATAAATGTAAATTTTTGTTTTATCATATAATAAAAACATTTTTAAAATTTTAAAGTTACTACCTCTTTCCTCATAAACGCGTAGAGTTATTAAATTGAAATTCATATCAAATACCTATATTCTATAACACCATTTAGCTGTAACAAAATAAAACTTCTATGTTAATGCAATCAACAGAAACAGCAATTTAAGCATATTTTCAAACTCGCAACTACTCGCAAGGGAATCAAAACCTACAGGGTACTTGTGGTACCGTGAACTCTGAATCTTGAAATTTGGCATGAACCAAAGTCTTAAAGCACAGATAAAGGAAAAAAAATTATAACCATACATTTTTAGTTACATCATATAATTAAAATAGTTTTATTTATTTTAAAGGTACGTACTCCTTTCTGCATTAAGCCGCGGTAGAGCTATAAAATTGTTATTCATATCAAATGCTCAAGTCAAAATTAAGGGTATTTCCAGTTGATCTAGAATCTAGTAATTTGACATAAAGCAACGTTTTATAGGAAAAAATGGAGAACCTTAAATTTTTTGTTACATCACATCTTTTTTAGGGTTCCGTACCTAAAAAGTAAAAAACGGAACCCTATTACTAAGCCTCCGCTGTCTGTCTGTCTGTCACCAGGCTGTATCTCATAAACCGTGATAGCTAGAAAGATGAAATTTCGGTTGCCCCTATAAACAACATCATCCTCTTAGCGTTATCCCAGTTTCAATCTGGGGTCCGCTTCCTAGTCTAACCGGATTTGGCTGAATATTAGCTTTTCCACGGAGCGACTGCCTGTCTGACCTCCGCAACCCGAAGGGATAGCGATATTCCATGGTTTAGACTAGTGTCAGTTTATTTTAGAAGGTACTGACGCCCTGTAACGATTGTCTAAGATCTTCATGACAACCGGGATCGACGGCTTAACGTGCTCTCCGAGGCACGGGACAAGCGATAATTAACAATTCAATACGCACATAACTCCGAAAAGTCATTGGTGCGCGCCGTGGATTCTAACCCGATACCCTCTGCACGGCAGTCTGTTGGTATCTCCACTAGGCTATCGCTGCCATGGTTGCCCATATAACAACAAATACTAAAAATAAAAAAATGAAAATATTAAGTGGGGGTCCTATACAATAAACATGTTTTTTTCGTAGTTTATGCTCAAAATTACCAACGGTAACGGGTAGACGCTTATGAATATGTAGTTGTATATTACCTTTCAAAATAAATCATTAAATAAAATAAAGTTAATAATAAAGGGGGGCCCCCCATACAACAAACGTAATTTTTAAGCAATTTGTTACTCGATCTTAATAATCAGGTAGAAACTTAAAAAATATTTAAGTATACATACAACAAACGTGATTTTCTTTTATAGAAGATGGTACGGAACCCTACGTGCGCGAGTCCGACTCGCACTTGCCCAATTTTTAAAATAATTATTTATTTTTATTTTTATTAAGGTTTGTACGGAACCCTCGGTGCGCGAGTCCGATTCGCACCTAACCGGTTTATTTAATAGACTGCGGGTTGCAACGACGTGCTCTGTAACAGCTTTACAGTCCGGAAAAGTGGTAAAAATATCTATTTGGTGCTTTTATTTCAGCAGCATGCATAATTATAAAGTGGAATTCAATGAACGCTGATATAAAAAGGGTTTTATTCGTTTGTCGCGACTGGGTTATGGATCAGTTCAATATAGTATATTTAACAACATCGAATACTTTTCAATTATATTTATTTATTTATTTGGGACACACAAACTGTAACACATTATATCTGCGCAAATAATATACAAAACAACGATATTATTACACAAAAGATATTATTATAAATGTGAAACTCACACCGTTATCCACAGCATATAAAATTCATATAACTATACTAATGAACAATCTATGCGAGTAAGACTACAAGACTGTTCAATCAATATATCTACTACACAGGCCTCTAATAACATACACAAAGGTAAATAGCATTTTTATCATTACAGGAATCGAATCTGACAAGTGAATGATGACCTCGCCGCCATCTGCAAAGTCTGATATTTTATTACCGGAGTACAAACGAAGAGTTCTGTTTTATTAATTGAGACCATTAAAAGCAGTTTTGATTGAGTGACGGGAATATTTCAAATTTCTGCTTGTTTTCTGTATTAGGTTATATTCCTGAGAGAACTTGGCAAGGCAAGTAAATAAATGGCGAAGGCATGTAAGCAAATGGCAGCACCTGCCAGCCTTTCACTCGTTCGGTATTGGGCTGGTGAAAAACGAGCTTACACTTCAACAATACGTTTCGATTTCTTGGCATTCGTCACTGGCTAGTGTCTACTGATTGAGTTGTTCACTTTGATCTATAGATTTGCTAATACTCCACGTATAAGCAAACGTTTGATAGGCAATGATTGATATAACAGTAAAAAGGTGTAGATATTTTATAGTCGAACCAAAAGCAGGAAGTGAAGGTAATGCCAGTTGGTAAATGGTTGCCAAGGCTTACTTATGTGTGAGTGTGACGTCGCTCGCCGGCGTCAAACGTGAAACTGACACATCTTGTCAAATGAAAATACCATCGTGTGTAATATGATATTGCACAAATTATTCCACTAATTTTTTAATTTTTTTTACATATTAAATAATATGTTCTTATAATATGGCGATAGAAATAGACAATAGGCGGGTCCACACAGACCGAGCAGCCTCGCGAGGAAAATGCTTCGCGAGGCTGCTCGGTCTGTGTGGACGTGGCTCGGTCGAGGAAAACGCATGTGCCGCCGCGGCCGAGCTTAGCGTGCGCCCGAGCTACCGAATTAGACACGTCCACACAGAGCGCGCAGCCTCGCGAGGAATTGGCGCGCGAGGCTGCGCGCTCTGTGTGGACGTGCCGCGGCCGAGGCAAGCGCGTGTGCCGCCGCGGGCGAGCGGCCGAGCCATCGAGTTTGGATTTTTGTTTTGCCGCGGTCTGTACGCTGTTTCGTGCCTCGCTCGAACATAATAATCCTTACTAATAATATAAATTCGCAAGTGTGTTTGTATGTTGGACATTTTTTTTATAGACTCACGTCTGTATCCGCGTAAGGATAGGCAGAGTTATAATATTATTACATCCACATTTCACCATGAAATGTTTAGGTCCCACGTAAAAGGGGACGAGCCTATTGCCGTTAACGGGCACATCAGCAGACTCTATGCTGCTTCTGAGAATTCGGGAAAACCCAGTAACACTTTTGCCCGACCCGGGAATCGAACCCGGGACCTCCGCTCAGCAGTCGCATACCCTATCCACTGGTCACTGAATGACGGAGGGTACATTCATCATAACATTCGCATCTTTGACGATATTTATTGTACGAATAATAATCCTTCAGTCTGTGCTTCGATTACAGTATCCTTGCCTACAGATATTCATTTCCTATAATTCATTCTATATTTTTTTCCATGTCTACCTATTCCATCCTTTAGGTATAACAATAATCGACGACCGGTTGGCAAAGCGGGAGTGTAAGCGACTACAACGCCGAAGGTCGCGGGTTCGATTCCCGCTCATGTCAAACATTTGTGTGCATGAACATGAATGTTTGTCTTGGTCTGGGTGCTTCTATGTATATATTTACAAAAAAAGTAAGTATAAGTAAATATGTATATTATGGACCATTATTACCATTGTCTAGTACCCAAAGTAGGTATAGCAATTGGCGTCAGTCATGCAGCCGGCTAGTAAAAACACATGCCACAACCCTATTGCAGTATGACCATTTCCAAGTACTATATTTATAAACAAAATTTAAAAATAAGAGAGAGGAGAGACCAAAAATCTCACATTGATACGTAGACCGATAGATGGCAAATGTACTATTTCACTCTAATTCACAAGTCGACAATTTGATACATGCGCAATACATAATAGTTTTCAACTATAGTCCGTTCACAGTTAAGGCGCACGCAAACTGTTCGGACGCGACTTACTGTCGCGACAGTAAGTCGCGACACATCGTGTGCACACCCTTTCGGACGCGGCTTTCTGTCGCGTCCGCGTCCGATACAACCATAGACACGCCATGCTGTCTATGCAATACACTATGGCTAGGTAGGAGCATATTTTCTTAATTCAGGGCACTAGCAGTTAGCACTATTAGATTATATTATTGGTAGATCTTGAAGTAAAGCAGAACTGTTGAATTGAAAGTGAATTTAACATTTTTTTACTATATTCGGTATAAAATAACTATTAAGGCCATACCATGGACAATATACGGATGACAGTAAACGTCCGCGGACGTTTACAAACGTCCAAACGTACAAAATGTTGTCTATTTAATATATAAAGGTAAACGCATCATAATTACGCCAACGTGAAGTTCTAATTATCAAATACAAAAACTGTAAATTTAATTTCCATATTAAGAATGATGTGGGTGTCATATTACACCTCTGCCTACCCCTGCATGGAAACAGGCGTGAGTCTATAAGAATGATCCATGTGGACTGCCAATGTTATGATGATTCGTAACTGCTGTCATATTCTGTATCAGACTCAGAATTTAATTCTATTATGAACCTGTCTATTTCAGCATCCGTAGACCCATCTGTTTCACGAAGCTTGTCTTCAATGTGGCGCTCATGTTTGCATTGTTTTTGTCAATCTTCTGCAGTGATAGATTGAAAAGCTTCTTCAGCTAAATTCACAATGTTGGTTGCCTCTTGTCCTAAATTTTTGCTTGTGACTCGCCTTTTAATGAGACTCCAAATAAGTTCAATTGCGTTTAGCTCGCAGTGGTATGGCGGTAATCTAACCACTATGCGGCCATGAGCTTCAAGCATTTGAATTTTTGAAGCATTTCCACTAATATTGGGTAAAATGTTATGCACGGGTAACCCTATTTTACTTTTCTGTCATCACAGAGTACAATTCCAACATAAAGAAAATAAACACCGACATCTGTCAGAGGTAAAATAACTGTGAACGGACTGTATATTTTCATGTTCTGAATTCAAACTTTATGACAACTACAATTTTGTTTTTTCCTACGGTGCCGAGGCTGCCGCGCTCTAGGTCGCGTTCACATTTGTCTGATGTAATCTGTCGTGATGTCGTATGTCGTGTCGCGACAGACAATGTCCCGGTCTGCGACAGAGAGGGGGGAGGGGTGTGGGGACGGTACAGCGCGAATTAAGAGATTGGACTCAGATTAATTGTAAAAAACATTCATTTAATTATAACAGTATATTTAAAATATAAAATAGTTGGTTTGGCTTTACACCGAAACCGTGGGGTTCTAGGCGACTTGGAGAAGGAAATGGACTGTATTCAGAGGATAGCGGTTCTTCGCCGCCTAGAAAGGAATAAGGGAAGAGGAGATGGATACGGGAGGAGGTGATTGAGTGGGTATAGGATATTTCCAGGATGGAAGGCACTTACCTTATTCAGCCTTCTTCGTTTCTTGTCCTCCTAGTGGTTTCGCGATGCAGCTGCTTGTTTTCACTAGCACTCACGAGCGGGTTTTCCTTGGTGGAAGCGATAAATCACATACAGCGGCGCGGCGCGGAGCGGTATCGAGACGGCGTTCTCAGCGAGCGGAATGTTCGAGACTGTCACTCGCATCGACGTTTTGCGGCGACGAATCAGGCGCAAGGCAGTGCCTCTTCCAGGGAGAGGGAAAGAGAGGGACGGAAATATGATATCGCTCGCACTAGACAAGCGTGGAACGATTCATGTTGATGCGATTAGTTATATATAGGAAGGTAGATGGCGCTACCATATCCCACCGGCCCTAAAGGGTTGCCTTTAAAAAGAATAGAATTGAACTTAGCTATGTTGGGTGTACTACCGCATAACCCATCAATAGGCTAAGACAGCGATATGACAATAAATTAATCTAAATTAACTTTAGCGAAAGCTACAAACGCAATAATAGCGAAAACTACTAACTAAATACTTAAACTAAGAGGTAGGTCCAACTTCAGGCTAGATCTCACTGAGTTGGAAGCGGACGCGAGTTGATCAGTGCCTCGACTTGTGCAAGGACGGTTAAAGGCTCTTCGTAAGAGAGGATCTGTTGACCTATAACTTTGAAGAGATGTGTTTAATTACTTTGACCATGCTTGCCCAACATCCACCGAAATGTGGTGATGCTGGTGGAATAAACTTCCAGTCAATATAATCTATGGAGAGTTCTTCCTGAAGACGAGTACGATAACTCGCGACGTGATTGAAACAAGTAGCGGAAACAAGTTCAATCAATTTACTAACGCGGTTGGCGACAAAGTCTGCCAGCGGTGAGGAGAAGAATAAATCTAAGCGAGCACTACCTTGGAGTCGGAAAATGCGTATATTTATTAATAGAGTAGTGGGGCCAAACTGTGTCCTGAACCTTGTGGAGCAACTGAGACAGCAGAAGGGCCGCGCACAACTCCAGTCTCGCAACCGAAATGGTTTTAACAGGCGAGACCTTAGACTTGGCACAAACTAACTGCACCGAGTAGTTAGAACCAATGCGGACTTGCAGATATACGACTCCGCCGTAAGCACGCTCGCTGGTGTCAGCGAAACCTGTTAAGTTGATAGTACATCCATCTACCAACCCAAGATGACGCGGAATAGTAATATGATTGAGCGCGGTAAGCTCAATACAAAACTGGCCCCAAGCGGCGACAATATGGTCAGGGGGTGTATCATCCCACTCACACTTTGATAGCCAAAGCTCTTTGATCAAGAGCTTGGCGTACAAAATTGTGGGAGCCACAAACCCATTATGTCCCATAGTCGAGCTACTGTGGATAGCATAGTGCGCTTGGCGCACTTATCATCTGGCGGTGAGACGTCAAACCGAAAACTATCGCAGGATTTGTCCCAGCGTAAACCGAGAACCTTATGCGGTACAGACTTCTCAAACTCAATGTCTGGAGAAGCTTTATGAGAATCTGGTATGCGTGCGAGAACCTCCTTAGAGTTGCTTGTCCATTTGACAAGATCAAACTGGCCTCGCTTGAAAAGCTGAATAAGCTCTTCACAAAGCGAAATTGTTAGCGGAGCGGGTATGACATTACAGGCAATGTCATCTATATACAAAGCGGATGTGTAGTATAGTATAGTGTAGCGTAGCGTAGCATAACGTAGCATAGCATAGCATAGCATAGCTAATTAGTGCTTTATCTTACACACAGTTTTAGCACCCACCTTGATCTCTTGAAGAGCAGAACAACAACAAGACGTAATACAATGAGAAGTATGTAACGTAGGTACGGTACCCATAATCACATACCCAAGTACCGTCTCAATAGCGGGCGGTAAATCATATCGCTCACTACGTACTATTTTAGTTAGAAGCAAGTGCGGAAATATTGAAGCTCCGATCAAAAGATCAATGCCTGCCGGATTCGCAAACTCCGCGTCGGCTAGCGGCAATGATTCGAGATGAGTGAGTGATGCTACGTCTACATTAGCGTTCGGCAATGCGTCCGTGATACGCTCCACGATAAGCGAAGAAATGTTAAAATTAATGTTCCTATCAAAACGCGAATGTATTTTAACATCTACGGAACCCCTGCAATGCCTTTCTGATCCGCCTATCCCTTTGACGGTTGAGTTAGTATTTTTAAAGTTATTCCATAATCCGAGGCGTTTGAAGCATTCCGATGTTATTAGATTGGTCTGAGATGCGCTATCTAGCAGACAACGTACCATGTGCGGCGACCCATTAACATCATATACGATAACTTGCGCTGTCGCCAACAGTACCGTGTTAGACGCCGTACACTGCGTTTTGGCCCTGCGCGGATCATTATAGATGCGCGAGTGCCGTTCTCGCGTGCGCGTCGCCCGCGCAATGGATGTCATACACAACGATACTTCGCCCTCAGACGCGGAAGGCGCAGCTACCGTGTTCTGCACTTGCGTGAGTGTGTCAAGGTCAGCGGCTTGACTTGACAACCGGTTATTTTTATCTAAATGTAACAGTGTATGATGTTTTTGTTTACACGTGCGACATCTCGTTCTACTGGAACAATTACTCGTTTTATGTTTTATGCTTAAGCAATTAATGCAAGCTTTGTTATCTTTTACGCTTTTAAAACGACCAATTGGATTTAAATCATTAAAGGTGGGACACTAATAGTAATGGTCGTGCACTATATTACTGCACAGACACTTCTGTGAATTATTACTATTAGATTCCGAACATGTTACGTAAGATTGTGGATTAGGGACTGAGTTATTATTACTATTTCGCGATTTATTCAACCTTTGTTTGTTGTTGTTAGTGTTAGACGGGCCAGGTGAACCAGACTGCGTATTATGAAATATTCGACACTGATCTTTGATGAACGAAATAAAACTATCTAGTGTAGGTATTTTATTATTGCGTTCCGTCATCTCGAATGCGCGAATTGTATCAGTGTCAAACTTTTTTAAAGCGAGTTGAAGCAACATAAAGTCGGAAAGATCTTCTAATTTAAAATTCCTAAGAGAATTAACCGCGGTTACGAAGTTATCAATAAACAGCTGGAAATTCGAGACAGATGTCGCGATTTCTCGCGATTTGTATGTAGTCTTATAATCTTGCCCGGCGGGAGTGTCGCGATTTCTCGCGAACTGTATAGTGTACAGAGCAGATAACCAACCTCTGTGAATACTTAACCAACCTCTATGTAAGTACTGGCCACAACCGACGATTCTACGTTTGAGGTTTGAACGTGATATATGAAGAATACGAAATTACTTTATTACTTCATAGTACTGACATTGTCATTTGAAATATTATAAAGCAGTAAATGTATTATTATTTTGATTGATTCATGTGCTAATACAATAATAAATGATGTGCTGACAATGATGAGCTGTGCTATGATGATATCACAAATGGGCGCTGGAGCTAAGTATTTAGTGATTCCTACTGTTTGCGAGTAGCTAGTGTTGTAAAGCTAATTATATGGGATCCTATTGTTTCTACGTATCTAGAAATTGGTAATGTATTGTATGGTAATTCTGTATTGTAATAGTAGAGATGTTTTAGAGCTCTGCTGAGGAAAAAGACGTTTTTGCCTCAGTGGAGAAAAGATCGGAGACGTCCGATATAAGGGCGGTGAAATACCGACAGTTAAAATACCTTGGCAGCGGTGAAATATCCGACAGGTATAGAGTTATTAAAATACCTTGGCAGCGGTGAAATATCCGACAGGTATAGAGTTATTAAAATACCTTGGCAGCGGTGAAATATCCGACAGGTATAGAGTTATTAAAATACCTTGGCAGCGGTGAAATATCCGACAGGTATAGAGTTATTAAAAGACCTGATATCGGTGAAAGATCCGACAGGTATTACGTTATTGAAAGACCTGACATATTGTAATTGGCAGTTATATAATTCGTAATTCGTACCATAGAAATTGATAGACCTACAATACTAGACTGCCGGACAGTGGAATCATATAACCTTTTAACCTACAGGTCGCACTGAAATAATCGAGGAGGAACCATACTGACAAATGATTGGCATCGAGGTCAAACAGAGCTATCCATGTGATGTCTACGTTGCGAGATGTAAGTCAAACCTTTCATCCATACACGCATATTTTTCCAATTGCAATGCATATCGGCGTTCAGTTACAAACCCCTTAAGCCAACTTTATAACTCGCCGACATGGTGGAGATGCTGGGATCTGATGATCCTCATTTTAAAGGCAATACAATATTATATCTTATGAAATAGCGTGGCGGATGGAATGTTTTGAAACTTCTAGTGACACTTAGTGGAATTATTTTCAAATTTTAAATTTGGAATAAAGAAATAATTTTAAACAATTCAAACAACATTTGTCAGTGTGGAACTTCAGTTTCAAACATTATGTGGACTACAATTTTACCAATTCGAGATTATTGATAGACAATCATTTGAAACAGTTGGTTGATCATATTAATTTATAATTTTATGATATTTTGTTTTGTGAGATTTCGTGTTGTGTGGGATTCACTACCGGCATATGTGGTTTATCATATTACTTTATAATTTTATTTTGTTTCGTGAGATTTCGTGTTGTGTGGGATTCACTACCGGCATATGCAGTAAGTAAAAGGAAATATAATCAATAGATTATTGAAATTTTATCTTAAAAGTATAATACTAGATTTGATTAAATTTAATACTTATTTTTAGGTACAAAATTGATCAACATTGATGGTATACTACAATTATGGAGAATATAATGTTAAATCGTTTGTCTGTGATTGCTAAAGAGATACAATCGTTAAGTAACGAGTATGTCGGTCTGTGGTCAATAACGGATGAAAATATAAAAGATGCACGTATAATATCGGCTAAACTTAAATCACTCCTGTCTCGCTTCAATACTGATTTGAACAGTTACTTTAATATAAGTCAGGAACCTAATGCTGATGAAATATCGAATTTAACTAACTACCAATTACAAGGAGAGCAAGCATTGGCTGAATTAGAAGTAAAAATTCAAATGAAAAATGAAACCTCAACAACATCAAATGAAATTTCAATAACATCAACGAAAGAAAACGGAGCATTATGTTACAGTAAATTACCTGATTTGAGTTTACCTCAATTTGCTGGAAACTTATTAGAATGGCATCAGTTTTGGGATCAATTTGTTTCTAATATGTCTAGAAGGAGACTGAACGATGTTGATAAACTACTCTACCTTAAAAGTTCTTTGATAGGCGATGCGGCAAGACTTATAGATGGACTGAGTATAACCAATAAAAATTATCAAATTGCGGTTGATATACTTAAAACTAGATATGGTAAAGAAGGCGAAATAATATACGCCCATCACAAAGCTCTCTCCAATATTAAGAGAGCTAGAGGAATAGATGAGTGCAGACAAGTATTAGATGAAGTGGAAAGACACATGAGAGTTCTTCAATCTATGGGAGAGGATACTGAGTCTACGACTATGAGATACATGATTATGGAAAAATTTCCTCAAGAGATAATATTTGAATTGAAAATGAGAATAGGGTCTGATGAGTCCATTGACAATATGAAAGAACAGCTGGCATTAATAATTTCAGCCAAGGAAGAAGCAAAAAGGATAATTGAAGGAACTACACTAGAAAATTCTCAATATACTGTTCAAGCATTATACAGCAAAACAGAAAAGTCACAGAATGAACAAATAATTATTAATAATAATCAAATTAAACGAGATAGGAGGAATAAAATTCATAACTTCAATTTAATTACACCAAGAAAGAATCAAAATTATCAATATAATAAACGAAATTTTCACAACAGACAAGATGAAAACAAGATGGAGTTTAAAAGAAAGAAGTTAAGCTGTATCTTTTGTGGTAATGACCATTTTAATGATAAATGTAGACAATTTAAAACTCTTCAAGATAGAACAATTAAATTGAAAGAAAGTAACCGATGTTTAAATTGTCTTCAAGTGGGACATATGTATAAGCAATGCGTATACAACAGACCTTGTTGGCATTGTGGTAAATCAGCAAGACATAATAGGGCGTTATGTCCCAAGATATTTAGCGAAGAAGAGTGAATGAGTATCTACAAACACTATGCACATTGTGAACAGCTATGGTTCTACGATGTTGGTAACAAACATACTTCATTAGAGATTTAATTTAACAAACAAAGTTGTAACCAAAAGAGGCGTTTTTTAAATTTACTGCTTCTGTCTACGACCCATGTAGGTATGTAGTGCCTGCATTGCTACCAGTAAAATTATTTCGGCAAGAGTTGTTGAAACAAAAGATAAAATGGGATACAAATTTATCCACTGAATTATTGGACAAATGGTCATACATACAAATGATATTGAAAATCAAGAAAACGCATCTACTAAAGCTTATGCAGCAATGGTCTATGTAGTTGGAAATAACGTTAAAAGTTTCGTCATTGGAAAATCACTTCTGGTACCAACCAAAGACCAAGATAACTTGAAAATACGACTTAAACTGTTAGGGGTATTAACAGGAAGCCGTTTCAAGTGAACATCCAGATCAACTAGATTCCAAAGTGATTTGGATGGCATACTCAGATGTAAAGGACGTCTTATAAATACGGACAAATCAAAAAAGGAATTTAGACAGATGTGGATGGCATACTCAGATGTAAAGGACGTCTTATAAATACGGATTGGTCTTGGGACAAACGTTATCCCATATTGATTCCAAAAGAGAGTGAATATTTAAATAGTATCATATTGAAACCCACAAAGATAATGACCATGTTGGTACAAACCACACACTAAGTATTATACGTGAAACGTATTGGATTCCACAAGGAAGGGCTCAAGTTCAACAGAAAACGGAACAAGTAAGAGATGGATTTTTCAAATTGATATCTGAAATACTATCCAATGCATACTGTGTGGAGAATAAAATTCGATGGAGGTTCATTCCTGAACTAGCTCCTTGGTTCGGAGGATTTTACGAACGACTAGTCGGATTAGTGAAACATTGTATGAAAAGGACTCTACAAAAACACATTTTAAGTGATAGTCAATTGTCAACGATTGTCAAAGAAATAGAGGCTACAATAAATACACGACCTTTAACATACATTGATAACGAAATAGAACATATTCTTAAACCATCAGATTTTCTACAAGCTGGCAGATGTATAACGTTAAATACAGTTCCAGAGCAGTCTAAGACAGAAGGCACATCGACAAAATCTAATTTAGTTCGAGGGTGGAGGAAAACTCTAGTAATGTTAGATGAATTCAAAGAAATGTTCACAATCGATACTTGCAAGTCTCAGAGAGAGATATAGTCACTCCTATATACCACTCTCTTGTAATCTTACCCGGCGGGAGTGTCGCGATTTCTCGCGATTTGTATGTAGTCTTATAATCTTGCCCGGCGGGAGTGTCGCGATTTCTCGCGAACTGTATAGTGTACAGAGCAGATAACCAACCTCTGTGAATACTTAACCAACCTCTATGTAAGTACTGGCCACAACCGACGATTCTACGTTTGAGGTTTGAACGTGATATATGAAGAATACGAAATTACTTTATTACTTCATAGTACTGACATTGTCATTTGAAATATTATAAAGCAGTAAATGTATTATTATTTTGATTGATTCATGTGCTAATACAATAATAAATGATGTGCTGACAATGATGAGCTGTGCTATGATGATATCACAAATGGGCGCTGGAGCTAAGTATTTAGTGATTCCTACTGTTTGCGAGTAGCTAGTGTTGTAAAGCTAATTATATGGGATCCTATTGTTTCTACGTATCTAGAAATTGGTAATGTATTGTATGGTAATTCTGTATTGTAATAGTAGAGATGTTTTAGAGCTCTGCTGAGGAAAAAGACGTTTTTGCCTCAGTGGAGAAAAGATCGGAGACGTCCGATATAAGGGCGGTGAAATACCGACAGTTAAAATACCTTGGCAGCGGTGAAATATCCGACAGGTATAGAGTTATTAAAATACCTTGGCAGCGGTGAAATATCCGACAGGTATAGAGTTATTAAAATACCTTGGCAGCGGTGAAATATCCGACAGGTATAGAGTTATTAAAATACCTTGGCAGCGGTGAAATATCCGACAGGTATAGAGTTATTAAAAGACCTGATATCGGTGAAAGATCCGACAGGTATTACGTTATTGAAAGACCTGACATATTGTAATTGGCAGTTATATAATTCGTAATTCGTACCATAGAAATTGATAGACCTACAATACTAGACTGCCGGACAGTGGAATCATATAACCTTTTAACCTACAGGTCGCACTGAAATAATCGAGGAGGAACCATACTGACAAATGATTGGCATCGAGGTCAAACAGAGCTATCCATGTGATGTCTACGTTGCGAGATGTAAGTCAAACCTTTCATCCATACACGCATATTTTTCCAATTGCAATGCATATCGGCGTTCAGTTACAAACCCCTTAAGCCAACTTTATAACTCGCCGACAACAGACGCGTTGCTGGACAGTTTGAGATTTAAAGCTTGGTCAAAGTACGTAGACGCTAGAACGCGCGTGTCTTGATATCTGTCAAGTAGTGACTGAAATATGACCTGATAATTCTCAGCACTGGGTGTGACACCTGCAAATACGGACTGGGCCTTCGGTGACAGTTTACCTATTAAATAGTACAACCTGTCAGCATCTGTCAGAGAACCATTATCGTGCACTGTAGACTTAAAACTTGCATAGAATAACGGCCAATTTCGTATATCTCCGTCAAACGACATAATCTCGATTGGCGGTAATCTCGGTTTGCGGGCAACGGGCTCTGCTGAACATTTACCCTCCAATTGCGATTGTATACGCTTAATAATACAATAAAGATCTTCGAATGATGTATACGCCTGATAGTTCGGTTTTTCATCAGGATTGATAGAAAGTAATCTTGCGTTATAATCGTCTAACAACTTATGAAAATCCGTTCGAATACTATCTACTGTTATACAATAACTGAGAAATGCTTCGCTATTACTGTCAGACATCGATGCGGTTTTTGATCGTTCATAGATGTTTTGAATGCGCTCAAATAAAATATTGCGTTTTGCTTCTAAGATTGTCATCTCTTTGTCTTCCGACACGCGTGACTTCTTTTGTTGTGACATGCTTACGTAAGTATAAGCTAATGAGAACGAAACAAAATAAGAATATCTAATGTATCTATTATTTTACCTAAGTAGGCAACACTTTAGAGCTGAGGAAATAAAAGTTGATTGAAATATGAGATTTATAAGACAACTATGATAGTTGCAGAAATAATAATTTAATAAGTAGGTAGCTACATAAAAGTTTACCTACTAATGCGGGCGGAAATAACCATGTGACGGTTATATGAATATATTAGGAGTATAGCTAGGTGCTATAACTGCCTAGGTATAGCGGTATAACGTATAAAACGTAAATGAATCCGACTCGTATGGATAAAAAAAAATGGCTTGGTTTTACACCGAAACCGATTAGGGTAGGCTTCTAGGCGACTTGGAAAAGGATTAATGGACTGTATTAGGGCGAGTTCTGGGTCGCCTAGAAAGGATTAAGGGAAGAGGAGATGGATACGGGAGGAGGTGATTGAGTGGGTATAGGATATTTCCAGGATGGAAGGCACTTACCTTATTCAGCCTTCTTCGTTTCTTGTCCTCCTAGTGGTTTCGCGATGCAGCTGCTTGTTTTCACTAGCACTCACGAGCGGGTTTTCCTTGGTGGAAGCGATAAATCACATACAGCGGCGCGGCGCGGAGTGGTATCGAGACGGCCTTCTCAGCGAGCGGAATGTTCGAGACTGTCACTCGCATCGACGTTTTGCGGCGACGAATCAGGCGCAAGGCAGTGCCTCTTCCAGGGAGAGGGAAAGAGAGGGACGGAAATATGATATCGCTCGCACTAGACAAGCGTGGAACGATTCATGTTGATGCGATTAGTTATATATAGGAAGGTAGATGGCGCTACCAATAGTAATCGCTAATGTTAGATCTACAAAGGTATTTATAATAAATTAATGCTAAGATGATAATAGGATTATCTAGATAATTTGGTGGGGAGAGATGTGCTGACGAAGCTAACATTGTTGGGTTCCGTACAGTTAACTCGCGCGACACAACTCGTCAGACTAATGTGGACGCGCCACTGTCTGTCGTAAAGCATCACTGCGTCAGACGCGCGTTTGCAATTGTGCGCAATGGACGACGAACTAATTGACTTCCTTTTTATAATATTATTCGTATACAGTACCTATAGATGAGCTAATTGAATACGAAATAATATAATCCTATGTAAATAATTTATGGATATAATTGGATATCTACTTAATCTGAATCGGATAATTTATCAAAAACATTGCGAAAGTGTGAACTCCACGAGAGTCAAGACAGAACTGATTTAAAATTGTGTCAGATCGCGACAGACGGCGACAGACAAATGTGAACGGTAAGTAATTACGACAGAGACCGTCACGAGAGATCACGTCAGATAAATGTGAACGCAGCTTTATTCTATGGCCTCGCTCGTTCGGGGACTGTTTCCTCGCGCGGCAAATGCCTCGCAAGGCTGCTCGCGCTGTGTGGACCCACCTATTGATAACTGATAACCGATCAAAGATTAAAATGACAGACAAGTTAGTTGCCTTCCTATAGGTACAAATGTACGTTTGTTATGAAAAGAGAGGATAAATTAATTCAAATAAAATATATTATTTGTGTTTTTAGAAAATGTAAGCCTATTTTAAATTGACTTTCGGGATATAAATACACCACATACCTTTGGTTGGAATAACCAATATTTCGGCAGTGTTGCAAGCGCCATGTTCACGAATGTACCAAAGGTATTGCGGGTGGATGAATATAAATAACAAGTATAATGGTTTACCCACTTTCTTACTCGTTTTTTGCGTACAACACCACTACAACTGTTTTCACTATCGCACTGTACCCGATCAGGACATACTACACTCACTACGTCAGCTCGCGGTTTGACTTTTTTCTTTTCACTGGTTTTACATAGAAGACGTACCACTAGATGCCAGATATTCGAGAGTTGAAACCTATCCTATCTAATTCAAATTATTGAACTTTTCAATTTCAATAGCCTTCCTAACCATTCGAGGTATGTAGTGGCGTTCTGGCGAAAGCACCTGAGGGTTGTGTTACTTAAGCCAGTGGTCGGTTCCCGAGTCTAAGAGGTGTTGAGCTATGGCTGACTTGTGTGGTTCATTATTTTTGGCTGCTCTGATGTGATCCTTTATCCGGCAAGAAATGGTGCGTTTTGTTTGTCCTATATAGGAACTTTCACAGCTGCAGTCAATTTTGTATACACCTGGCTTTTCTAAGGGAAGACTGCGTTTCAACATTATATATTGAGACAGTTTCTTAAAACGAGTGAAGATAGTTTTAATTGAAACCTTCACTTACGTGTTTTGCCTATTTAAGTATGACTCAAGAAGAAAAAACAATTCAAGGTATACAATCTAAATTGATCTTAGCATTTTAGTTTCATAATAAATGCTTAAAAAAAATTATTCACATTCACATACTTTCAATGCATTGTTAAGTACTACTATATGAATTCGTGATTGACCAGCAGGTTAGGCACAAATCATAGTAATTTAAAGTGTCATACATACATACATAGACTCACGCCTGTTTCTCGGAGGGGTAGGCTGAGACTACGGAACGCCTTTTGCAACGATCCTGACATATCTCTCTTGCTTCATTCACTCCCATCAGATTCCTCATGCATGCTCTTCTGTTCAGGGTACTTCTCACCTGTCCTGTTTTTAGGATGTCTCCAATCTGGTCAGAGAACGTCCACCTAGGTCTTCCCCTTCGTCCTGTCCCTTCCATACTTGCCTTATATATCTGCTTGGTCAGTCTTTCGTCATCCATTCTCTCCACGTGCCCAAACCATCTTAGCACACCTTTCTCGATGCTTGTCACTACATCTTCTTTTACCCCACAACACTCTCTTATCAAACAATTCTTTACTCTGTCAGTCAGGGAGACACCACACATACTTCTCAGTGCTCTCATTTCTACAGCATTTATTCTACTTTCATGACTCTTCTGCCATACCCAACTATCACTACCATACATAAGAGTAGGTACTAACACCCCTCTATGCACAGCCAAACGTGCCTTTTTGGACACGTTTTGGCTATTCGTAAACTCCTTCAGAGTTCCATTCGCTCTATTACCTGCATTAACTCTTTTTTCAATATCTTCTTTATTCTTACCATTCTTGTAAACAGCGTTTCTAAATATACAAACTCATTCACTTGCTCCACTCGCTGTCCATCGATCATAACATTACAAGCCATAACGCATTCCTCCTTTTCAAAAACCATAATTTTCATTTTACTTACATTCACTTTCATTCCTTTCCTCTCTAACGCACCATGCATGATTGTTACCGTCTCCTGCAACTCCTCCGCCAAAGACGCAAGTATAAATCATTCATCCTTAATCCACAATCACTATGTTTCAAATCATGCAAACAACTGTCCGTGAAGAGGTCGAACAGCCACGGCGACGCTACACATCGCTGTCTAACACCTGTGTTGATGGTAAACCAGTCAGTGTATGCCCCGTTTGTCCTCACACAAGCTCTAGAATCCTCATAAAGGGATTTCAGAGCTCGAATGAGGCTGCTGTTCACCCCATACATCGACAGTACCGACCACATTTTATTCCTCACCACTTTATCGTAAGCCTTTTCCAAATCCACGAATGCGCAGTAGACCTTTCGACCTTTGGCCAAAAATTTCTCGGCTATGCATCGCAAGGAAAAGATTTGATCCATACACCCCATACCCTTTCGGAATCCCGCTTGTACATCCCATATTTTCTTGCCGGTTACTTTCATAACTCTTTCAATCAGTACCTTCGCATACAATTTGCCAACAATGCTGAGAAGGCCTCTATAGTTTTTGCAGTCTTGTTGCGAGCCTTTTCCTTTATAAAGAGGCACAACTACTGCTGTGGCCCAGTCATCAGGTACTCGGCCGGTGCTCTGGTTAAAAAATCTGTAGCATTTTACTACCACGAGACATGCACTGTCACATCATAGCAAATGAATGAACTGTCTCTTTTTACCTCGCGATATTTTAATCATGCGTGTAATATTGCAATAAGTTGTTTTCGATGTGTGCGTTAATGTCCCGTTTCTGCAAATTGATTACTACGTAGGGACATATCACATATCTACACCTTTTTGTAATATCATTGTTGATAGGTATGTGTAGTTTTTTTCTTTAGATACCCGTTGGCTAAAGGTAGGTAATTGCTTTTCTATCGGTGCTATGAATACAAGCGGAAACGAGAGAATGTATTCAATTTCTGTACTTGTTTTTTTAGAATCTTGGCGCGCATATAATTTTGATAAACAAAACATTGAAGAGCAAGAGAACTTTAGATCTCCATATTTTTTTCGAAATCGAAAGCACCTTCAAGCGCTATAATGTTTGACGAAAGCATGACAGCCGGGCTTATGGTGCTCTCCGAGACACGGGGCAAGTGGTATCTAATACATATTTAACCCTTAGAAAAGCCTCTGCTCTATGCTCTACGAGTTTAAACTCGAGATTTTGTATCACTCCTGTAATTATGTACATTAGACTATCGTTGTCTCCGACAAATGCTCTTTTCGCGATAGATTGTACAAAATTCATATAACTGATACTGCTACACGACTATTGTAGACTTGCGTAGCTAAGCAAAATTACAAAAGACGTGATTTTAGACTGAAGATATAATTATGTGGGTATTGTAATAAGCGTTCTCTCCTCACGATGCACGTCTTCATTCAGTATGTTCAAGTTTCTTCTTTTTTCATTTCAACAACTCAGTAACAGCTTTATATTTCACCTATTAGGTGTTCATCGATCAATAGTTGCATCTGTGCAATTGGAGGAGAACAAGTTGGAAAATTTGAACCTTTAGTTGCTGATTATGCAAATAGAATACGTTATATCCTAATGTCTCAATACTTCCTTTGTACATGTCTTAGCAAAAAACTCTTGTGTGTAACGTGGAATCAGAATCTCGCTCATGGCTCATACTTTACTCCCTGACTTGGAAAACATCTTTAAAACTTAACGCACTGTACAAATTTTACAGCTCCAACACTTTTAAAATTACCTGGATATAAAAGTAAAGATATTAGTTACAGTATTCATGAATATATAGGTCTATGTGAATGTTGCGCAATAGAACTAACTAGTTATAGTATAGTTATTGTATGTGTTTACAGGGTGCCCAAACCAGAGAATATGAATACATTTTTCAGTAAACTAGAAACTATATTACAACGATTGAATAAAAAAGCCCATAAATATTGTATAATTGCGGGTGATTTTAATATTGACCTGTTAAAACAAAACAGTGTAACATGCGATTTTGAGAACTTATTACTAACGTACAATATGACTTTAGCTGTAAGAGAACCGACCAGATTGATAAGTAAAACTTGTATTGATAATTTTGCACACAACTTCAAAAAATCATGTAAGACGGAAGTGTTAGAATTGGCTTTGTCAGATCATACGGCGCAGCTGATGATGTTCCCTATTAGAAAAATACCTGTAGTTAAGATATGGAGAAAACAAATTCGCGATTTTTGTAATGATAACACTAAGAAATTTATTGAGTGTCTTAGTAATTACTCATTTTCTGAGATATATGCAGAAACTGACCCTAACAGGGCATACAACTTTTTTACCGAACATTTCGAACTTTTTTATAACCTTTGTTTTCCATTCAAACTATCACTATACAAGTGAATGGAAAACAAAAATAGATATCCCGCGTTATGGAAATATAGATTAAAGCCATCGATTAAAACAAAAAACATGTTTATTACCTACTCAAAACAATTTAAAAAAATTATAAAACTTACAAAACGCTCACAAAACAATTATAAAATTAAATCCTCTGATAATAAATGTAAAGCTACGTGGCAAATCATAAATGATTTAAGATTAAATAACCCACGTGACATTATAAATAAAATTAAAGTGAATAATAATACAGTTTCTGATCCGAACGTTATAGCCAATGCCTTCAATAATAACTTTATTGATAAAATAAAGCCTATATCAAGTCGTGGCAATAAAGTAACATCGAGGATTGTAGGCACGATGAATTCTATTTTTATGGCTCCATGAATTTATTAATTTATTTCCGAACTGAAGAAAACTAACAGCGTAGGTTTCGATGACATTTCAACTAAAATTAAAAAAAATTGTAATCGACATATTTGTGGACATTTGAGTCATCTTTTAAACTTATGCATTAGTAATGGTATTTTTCCTGATAATTTGAAAGTAGCTATTGTAAAACCGCTGTTCAAAAAGGGTAATAAAGAATTATTACAAGCTTATAGACCCATTGCACTGTTGTCTATTTTTTCAAAAATTTTTGAAAAGTATATTTATAACCAACTATACGCCTATTTAGAATCCAATAAACTACTATGTCAGGAGCAAAAAGGATTCAGAAAAAACAAAAGTATAAATTTAGCTATCTTTGATTTCTACAAAACAGTGCTTACAAAGGTTGATAAAAGGACTCCCATATGTGCCATATACTGCGACATGACCCAGGCTTTTGATTATGTGGACCACAGAATACTATTACATAAATTAGAGGCTTATGGTATACGAGGCAATATTCTGGATTTACTGAAATCATATCTCTCTGATAGATCTCAGATAACACATATATCAAGGATCAATATTATGACTAAACATCAAGAATCTTTTGTATCTGAGTCGCGTAAAATTACTTTTGGTGTACCACAGGGCAGCGTACTAGGCCCGCTTTTATTTATCATTTATATGAATGATCTGCCTAAATTTACCACCCACCCAATGTCCCTATTTGCAGACGATAGTACTGTATCTGTAGAATGTAAGACAAAAGAACTCTACCAAGACGATATAAACAATTGCTTGGATTCAATTATTAACTGGCTAGATAATAACAATCCTAAAATAAATTTATCAAAAACCCAAGTCATGCACTTCAGCCAGAGGGGTCAGCCTCATAATCTTAATGTTTATTACGACAATAACCCTATACACGAGGTAGAATCGGCGCAATTCTTAGGACTAACCATCGATGGGCAACTGAACTGGAAGGCGCATATATCAAAATTATGCAAAAAAGTCAGTAGTTCTGCATATGCTCTGTACAGATTGGCTCCTATAGTAAACATCGATGCTTCACTCACGGCTTACCACGGTCTTGTTGCCTCTGTCTTACAGTATGGGATAAGCTTTTGGGGAAACTCAACAGATAATGCGATGGTTTTTAAGGCCCAAAAGCGTTGTATACGAGCCATGTTTCGCTTGGAGTCCACTGACTCTTGTAAGCCGTTCTTTACATCACATAAAATTTTAACACTTCCTTCACTATACATATTAGAGATAGCACTGTTTGTCCATAAAAACCCACATCTATTTGAACAATTATCTGATGTGGTAAAAAGGAACAGGCGCAAACTTAATAGTAATAGACTGTGTCTACATAGGGCAAAAACATCGCTGACAGGAAAAAGCGTATTATGTATGGCGCGTAAAATATACAATTAAATATTAAAATTATTGTCATTGAGGAATTCATGAATACTATAATAACATTTATTGGTCAGAATTATTTTCAATTTATTTTTAAATACTTTTATATTACAATTTTTAATATCATTAGGGATTTTATTATATTATAATAAAATCTTAAAATTACAATTTTTAATATCATTAGGGATTTTATTATATTATAATAAAATCCCTAATGATATTAAAAATTGTAATGTAAAAGTATTTAAAAATAAATTGAAAATAATTCTGACCAATAAATGTTATTATAGTATTCATGAATTCCTCAATGACAATAATTTTAATATTTAATTGTTTTTAATCTATAATTATAATGTTTAGTAGATTTTTTTAATACTGGTTTTAATGCTAATTGATTGATTTGAGATTTACTTTTATTTTTAGTTATATAATACTAATTTGATTATAAAGTATAATGATTAATTTATATTAATTTATTTAATTTACCTAATTTAATATTATTTTGCGCGCCGTGTGCCACGGCATAACATGCTGTACACATATTATACTGAACATCTTGTTACCTACCATGTTTTATGCAAATAAATGATTTTGATTTGATTTGATTTGATTTGAATATCTCACAAGGGAATTAATAAACAACAGATTACAAAGGTTTAACAGACGGCGTATTCTTCGAGTGCAGTAATTCATAATCTCTTCAGTAAAGAACTGGGAGTTGGGTAGCGGGCGCAGACGCTTTAAATTCTCAAACGTTCATGACTTAATCTCCTTAAAAGCTATTAATATAGAACAGGCTGTATATCTGTCTGTACGAGCAAAAATTATTAATTATTTAATCAATTTCTTAATTAATAATGTGGAGTTAGTATATCCTTCCGACATTATTTAAGAGAAGGTTCTGGAATGTTTCTTATTTTCTAACAGACGACACCTCGCATTTCTAAAAGAAAGTGTTTACGAGTTTTTATTTATTTCAGTCATGTTTAGAAATAGTTCTACTGTTAGAGATGTGTTTTATTTATAATGACAATTCCTACGGCATCCAACTTTTTAATAGGGTACCCATTTTAAACGACGCTCGTGTTGATCGTGCACACGAGCAGTATGACTGAAGTGTATATCCTTTTCACCTTTTTTATCTGCGGTATAATGTATATTACACTAAACACAAACCAATTTCCATTGTGATTGCAGAGCCGGCGGTGGAGCATCGATTACGCGAATTCCCAATATAATATTTTCAATAGCCGTTTATCGAGGCACGTGACTCCCATATCGTGTGCAAGCACTTTCACACTCAGTTTTTGGCGTACGTCTAATATTTGTGTAACGGGTATCCTGATCGTTCTGTATACCTATATAAAATCCTTGCGCTACTGACTGACTGACAGACAAGTTACAGCAAAACTGTGCCTTGTATCTTGTATAGTGTGTTGGTAAGTGAAACTGCTGATGGGTTCAATGAAATTCGCTTGTATAAGAACAAAAACAACTCATTACTTCGTGTCATATAAAAGGCGTATAGATATATTTTTGTATTGCTTATGTACGTGTAACTCTGCACAACTTCAAAATGTGACGTCAGTGATATAGGATCAGTCTAATATGAAGTGGGCAGGAAGTGAAGGAGTGTTTACCTTAAAGTGCCAACGGAAGTAGTGTGAGTCATCTCCCGAGATTCAGCCTCTAATAAACACAAGGTTGGTCGAGCCAAGGCGATGGCAATTCAGGTCAAACTGATGTATCTAATTCAAAGACAATACAGCTTAGGAACTTTGGCAATCAGAAGGACCAGTGGTTCGTTTTACAATAATAATAAAACTCATTTATTATTGATGCAAGAGTAGACGCTAGAGTGGCTTACCTACCTTTAAACTTTTCAACTTTTTTTTTACCATCACGGTATAAAACAAACAGATACAGAGTATTTAAACTGAATGCCCGCAGGGATTATCTGAACGCAGTCAGCCGGCTAGCGCCGACACAACAGAACGTCGAAATGCTATTTGGAAAGTTAAAAACGTCGAGAAGGCCGCCATAAAGTTTGAATTAAATACCTCTCGACTCTTTATATGCATACATGTTAAAATGAACTCAATTGAGAATTAAATAGACGTGTCGGTGATTTAAAACAATCACGAGTAGAATTTGTACCGCTTGCCGGATAAAGCGAATGGTTTATGTGCTGGTGTCCGACGTATTATTTTTCACAACCAATTTGTTTTCATACATACATAGACTCACGCCTTTTTCCCCGAAGGGGTAGGCAGAGGCATATTAAACGCCCACTTTTCGCCAGTGTTTTGATCCCACGTAATAGGTGGCGAGCCTATTGCCGCTTATCGGGATATTTTGTTTGCCAGAACCTCGTCCGTTGATCGGCAGGTGCACCACTTGCAGGTGAGGTTGGCTTGGGACCCTGAGTTCTTGGTGGGAACCCTATGCACCCCCATTTGTTTTCATGTTGGCAATATATGCAGATTTACGAGAATCTACCCGGAATATTCGTTTTCAAAAGCGCACGCATCCTTTATTGAAGTTGATGCTCGGATACCGCTGTGGGTAATGTGATTGCGTTGTTATTATGCCATGACATTAGTTTTTAATTTGATCCGCCGTTAAAACTATTGTGTTGTATTTTACATTTCACAAGTTTGGTGAGTTCTTTCCAGTCCAGAAATTAGGTATACCTTAAGGACAAATTCTCAATCAAAACGAATTCAAATACTAGATAGATTAGTTTGTAAAATGCAGTTATTGACGTGAACACAACGCCGCATGTAAATATTTTCGCATACGTTAAAAAGATATAAAGTGGCAGTGTACCAATATTTTTAGTTACAAATAATTCCACAAATACTAGTACAAATCTATTAACTATACAATCTATAGGTATAGCACAATCAGAATGAAAGGGCACCGATACCTACCCAAGTATTCTGATTGAGTCATTATCGAACGTGTGTACCAGATAAGGAACACTGGGGCACATAGTTAGTTAGTTAGTTAGTTGTACGTGGGTTTTCCGCACTTTTAGCCACTTATTTGGGCCATTGTGCGTAAGTGGCGACTTGATTGACGCCAACTACTCATACCACCTTAGCTCCTTCCAGAAAGCCATTAGTTGGCTGATGTTGTTCAAAGCCTCACACATGGTTCTGGGGTTGTTCAGCAGATTTGCCCGTTGATCGCTCACACTTGTGCAGTGCAGAATAACGTGAGCGGGTGTTTCTTCGGTTTCCATGCAGCCCCTGAACAGTGGGCTGTCCGTAACGCCTATGTTGAATAGGTGCTTGTTGAGTGGACAGTGGCCGGTTATTATGCCTGTCAGATGCTTAAGAGTTTTTCTGTTAGAATGCAGCAGCTTGTGCGAGAGTCGCTTGTTCAAGCGGGGGATAGCATCTTTTGTTTGTCTGCATTCTTTTATGTCTGCCCACTGTTTTTCATGTTCATGTGCGGCTCTCTCGCGTAGCCACGTTTTGAGTTGGCTTGCCGGTATCGGTACAATCGGCTCGGGTCCCATTATCATTGTCTTACTTTTAATACACACATCACAGCAATGTGTAAGAGGAGCTTTAAATCTCTAGGCTTTGTAATGAGACAAGCGTCTCCGTTTCGGCGCAGGAGCGCTATTGTCGTGTTGTACTTCTCCTTTGTTTGGAGTACTTTGGAATATAACTCCGTCATCTGGGACCCTCACGAAGACAAGTATCGCATGATGATAGAGCGAGTGCAGCGGAAATTCTGCCGGTTTCTGTATAAAAAGCTTTATGGGTACTATCCTTATCTATACCCGTCTCTGTTTGTGTCTGGCATGGTAGGTCTTGACACGCTGGCATTACGACGCAAGTGTGCCCTTATGTTGCATTATTATATGTTATTAAATCATAAAATTGACGATTCGGTAACACTCTCACACTGTTCATTATCAGTGCCGAACCAGTACACTCGGCTGCGCTCGCGCCGCTTGCTTGCCGCACCACAAGTGCGAACATGTACGGCGCAATACGCACCCACATGCCATGCAATTTCACTGCTCAATTCTTTTATTGCTCAGTATCCTGATTTGGACATATTTTTTACGAACCAAACCACGTTTTTGAAAATGGCTGCATTCTTTTTGTCATGTACCTAATTACACTTAGAATAGCATATTAATAAGACACTGTATGTACCTACTTTAGATTTTACTGTAGAAAATTGTATTCTAATGGCTCACTGCACGCGTTGGGCAACTGTAAGTGCAGTGAGCAGTTGTAAATATAAATAAATAAATAAATAAATTGTGTCCGATCCTTGCCGTGCCAGTTGGTCTGCGGCGTCATTGCCTGCGGAGTTGCTGTGGCCTTTAATCCATTGCAGCGTAACCCGATTCTTCTCTGCAATCTTTTGCAGCTTTAGGTGGCATTCCATGATGAGGCCGCTGTTAAAGCAGTTGCTGCCGAGAGCTTGTAGTACAGAGACACTGTCCGTGATAATGCGTATAGACAGGTCACTTACGTTCCTAGACGCGATTGCTGTTGCGGCTCTTGTTATCCCAACACACTCGGCTTGGAATATGGTGTTAAGAGTGCCAAGGGATGTTGAGATGTTGATATTTAAGTCATGGGAGAATACGCCCGCACCTGTCCCATGCTTCGTTTTTGAGCCGTCTGTGTATACTCTGACTTCGTGTATACCAGAGCTGTCTTTGTGTTCCTCCTGTAATTGGATGCGATATTTTTTGTCAAAGACAAAGGTTTTAGGGATGAGATCGCAAGCGGCCTCTAGCATCGGGATCTCTTTGGTTAAGGTTCCTTTTAGGCGTGCGTGGGTTATTCGATCATCCTTTCTCCACAGCCCGAGCTTGTCTAGACGGATTGCTGCAGCACCAGCTTCCTGCAGGATCATTAGGTGCAGCGGTCTTAGGTCCAGTAGTATCTCCAAGGCGGCTGTTGGGGTGGTCTTCATGCAGCCTGTTGTGGCCAAGCAGGCTAGGCGTTGAAGGCTCTCTAGCTTTTTTTGTGATTGTGCTTAGTTGTGTGCGTGGCCACCACACTACTGCACCATATGTAAGCATGGGGCGTATAATGGCAGTGTAGATCCACAGGGTGATAGATGGTTTGAGACCCCATTTCTTACCTATGATTCTCCGACATTGCCAGAAGATTATGCATGCTTTTGTTGTTTTAGTGCTGATGTGCTTACCCCAGTTTAGCTTATGGTCAAGTATTACGCCCAAGTACTTGACTTCATTCGATAGGGTAAGCTCCGTTCCAAAGAGTTTTGGTGTTTTGCACATATGGATTTTCCTTTTGTTGGTGAAAAGTACTAGCTCCGTTTTGTTGGGGTTAACCGTCA